>OX596154.1:7779850-8979850 GCA_951394285.1 Epirrhoe tristata
GATTTATACAGCGTCAGGAGGCAACATATGCCAACACTTAACGGGACGCTGCAGTGCCTGGGACATTGTTTAAGATGGAATAGACTTGCCCAGCACCTAAACCATCCTCTCAGCTTAATCAGCCATTCAAAGGACAGTTGTTAGCATAGCTTTTGAACTGCCGGTGGGCAGTAAATGCGGTAGGTATGCAGTTTGCCCACAGACGAGGCGAGCTAGCTTCAGAATGTCACCCAGTCACCCAGTTGCCTCTTGCATCGAGGTTTTATCGTACAGGTGAGTTTATTAAGACCCAATCTTTGAGCTGTGCAGGCCTAGATTGAAAATATTTTTAAGGTACTTGTTTAGTTTTATTATATTATAGAACTTTTATTTACTTATTAAGTTTAATATAATATACTCGGCCAACTTAGCTCTTGCGTGATGTATGAGGTTCCGTTAAACTTTGCGATACCATCAGTTTTTGCGATACTTTCATTACAGAATGCATATAAAGTATCAAAATATAGTTGTTTATATAATAATATATATATAATAAACAATGCGAAGTAGCGTTTAAGTATTAGGAAATTATAAACCTACATAAATGAATCTTCTGTACGTCTGAATTTTTATCGTCTGAAGATTTGCGCGAGTGATTTTTATTTTTTATACGCTCGCTGTAAACTAGCGGCAATAGCTTAAATTAAAATAAAATACTCACTTGGCCTTATTACAAAAAAGTTAAATCTTAGTTGAACACCATGTTGACACAATATGTCAAAACGTAACTGTTCTAACACGTTAAAATGTCTAAAACGTTCTATGTAGGAGTATTTAAAGATCGTTTTTCTAGAGACAGTTTTTTAGTTAGTGCTTCGCTAAATACGGTTCATATTTTTTGTAATAAGACAGCATGCGTTCAGTATATTCGTAAACTATTAATAATTTGTTAGGGTGTTGTATTTTGATTTATATTTTGTTATAAAAGAATAAAGCTTACATAGTCAATAGCTTACTCAGGATTACAATTCCACAAGCGAAATATTTTGACAGATCCGGCTTAAAAAGTGACAAATTCGTAGCCCTGACATTTTCATTTGGCTACACATTCCAAAACCGTTTGCATCATTTTACGATACTTATATAATTTTTGTACCGTGTTTTTATAAATATTTATGACCTACGAATTTGTGTTTCTATGTTATTGGGATTCTGATCTATTAGTATGCCAGAAGACTTCATAAGTATAGGTTTAGGAGTAGTTTAAGCTGAGATGTAGCCATGTGTTAATATATGTAGATACTAGCTGCGCTCCCGCGGTGTGACCCGCGGTCCCTCGGGATTTTTTAATTTTTTCGGGATAAAAAGTAGCCTATGTCCTTCCCTGGGGTATAACCTTTAATTATGCCAAATTTCAGCTTAATCTGTTCAGCGGTTTGGGCGTGAAAGCGTAACAAACAGATAGACAGACAGACAGATAGACAGACAGACAGACAGGTAACTCTGTCTGTTTCTCTCTGTGTGTAAAAATTCACATTTATAATATTAGTATGGATGTAGCTTAGTTTCAAATAAAATATATACAGGGTGTAAAAAGACGTCTACCGAAGCCCAAAGGGGTAGGTACAGCATCCCAACACACAACCAAATCCAAAAGAATTTTCCGAAAAAAAAAAAACATTATATCCGGAGAAAACCGACCTCGCACAGCTGGTCGAGCGTATGTACTGGGCGCGTTTTTATACGTTGATCGCTGGATTTTGAGTTTTAATTGTTTTTTTCTTTTATAAATGAAATAATTAGGAAGGTATGGTCTTTTTATGTTGTACTAGTAGTACATAACTAGAAAATAGAATTAAATGACGTAACCAAGTCAAAAAAATAATTGCGTTCTTTTTTCGCTAAATATGTTCAGAATCGTGGTCTGATTGCAACCCCTCAGTTTTCGGTAGCAGTCTTTTTACACCCTGTATACTTATCCAAAGAAAAAAAATAATTATTTGTTACTATAATAAAAACAAGGTAGACTTATCTGGCTTTAAAATAATAAAGAGAAAATGTTGAGTTATTTTCAAATATTCCATTTCCTCGATTACGTAAATCTGTCAAAACTTTTATAAGTACAACTCACTACCATACACTACAATGCCTACTACAAAAACGGCACCATCCAGTTTTATTCAAGAAATAGTTCCCACTACCTCAACACTGCGCTACGCAAGCATTTCACTACAGACTATATAACTGTAACTACACACACTGGCACACGAGAAAGAAAATAAAAAACAAAACTTTTTTCATAAAATTAAAACACGTACGAATCTTGTTCGAAAAGTTCTTTTTTTGAATTTGAGCAACTGTCAAAGAACAGGTTGGTTCTGCGGCCGGCACTCGCGGGGGCCAGGCGTACACTGCCCATGATTGTTTACGGTGCTTGCTGGCAAAGATTGTAGAGGAGAAAGGCAATGGGTTTATATTAGATACCCCCATGAAAGCCTCAGTGAAGACTGCGTAGTTTTAAACATCGTACTTGTAACCCATGATAATAATTATAGGTGTGTTTATAAAAATTAATGGTAACTTTACAAAGCAGCGGTTTTAAATGGTTTTTATACTTATCTGATTTTTATACTTAGTGAGTTCTAATCTTTGGTTATAGTAGGCTTTTCGATTTATCAAGAGTGATAGTTATCGGAAAATTCGTAGCTCTTATTATATATACAGGGTCATTAAAAAGATGTGCTATTGGAGTTAGCTTTTTTTGCTGTCTAGAAAATATAGCTGAATTTGTTTTAATTTTAGGTAATTTAGAGTAGGTAATAATAATTATCTTTCATAAGATGTAGGTAGATATTTAACAAGTAATTTGCTACTTCTGCCTTCCTTACTCTTTGCCGCCGCGGTAGACTCGGCAGCGCGACCAGTCGGCACATCGGGGCATTCCGAACGAAATCGTCCACCAGGGAAAGTAAACTTTAGCACGAACCTTAATCTACATACCAGCGAATATAACCCTTAGGACACTCAACTTTACGGTCTATATTCCAATGCCGGAATTTCAGGAATTGTGAATGTGAGGAGTTAACTTCGGTACCTTACCTCAGGTCTTGTGTCCTCAGGTCAAAATGGTCTTTGATTAATATGATTTAAGGTTGTAAATAGGATGGTGGAATGTCTGGAATGGTGAATGTAAGTTGTTGAAAGAAGTCTAGGGAATCAGTATTGATTGTATGCTAATTGAGTGCTTGTTCTATTTTGGTGTAGTTTCACAAATATCTGGACATTTTGACTGGTAATTTTCGCACTGTTTGTACCGAACTAACTTCAATAATATTTTTGTAATTTTTTGAAAAAGTTTTCAAGTCTGTATGTATATAGAGTCATACTTATTTATTACCTATATCCACACCTCGTATAACAGAGAGAGCCATGTTGGTCGAATGGGGTTGTGGTCTCGACTTTCAATCTGAAGGTCGTGGGTTCAAATCCCGGCTTTGCATCAATGGATTTTTCGTTTCGTAAAAATGTATATGCGCTTTAACACGAGCTCTTAATGGTGAAGGAAAACATCGTGAAAAAACCCGCAGCTTAGTCAGCTCCACACGTATTGACGCCGTCTTTCCTGTGGGCCAGGCTGATTAAGCTAAGAGGATGGTTTAGGCGCTGGGCAAGCCTATTCCATCTCAAATGTCCCAGGCACTGCAGCGTCCCGTTAAGTGTAGGCATAGTTTGCCTCTTGACGCTGTATAAATCATCTACGGCCTTATTAATTAGATTATCTAATTCTAGCTTAATACGAGACTACTCTCAGACTTGTTACTTCTTTAGTAGCGAAGGAGCAACTTGAATATTTTGATGTTATTAATAAACTGGTAGTAGCCTCGAATGAGTAATACATTCCTTACATCGGGATTAGTAGAAAAAGAATGAATGAACGAATGGTATTATCATTCAAAATATTGTCTATCTCTGTCATTAATTATATGAATGACAGAGATAGACAATAATTTGTATTTGACAATCTGTTTTATTCAAAGAGGTTTTATTCTTCTAAAACTTTTTGGTGTTACGTCTGCCTACACCATCTCTATACTAGGTGGTGCCTAGGAGTAACTCTTACTCCGAGAGTAGAGTCGAATTAGCTTAGTTCTTCCTTGGTCTTTGTTTATTAATACTGAATTGACCTACTACAGCCTTATGCTTTGGATTAGCGCTAATACCACCCTAGTTCGTGTTTATTAATGACAGCCCTAATGTAGATGTAGAGGCCTAAGTAGTTTATAACAGAAAAGTAGCGCCTGGTAGACAGTCGACTTGTTCAAGACTAATATAATACCTATTTAAAAGGCACATTTAATTTTAGGTCTCAGAAAAATATTTTTCAAGATCTTTTTTATTTCCCAGTTACCTAATTATTAATGGCAACTAGATGTAAACTGTGTTAAAAGTATAAATTCTGCCAATGTTAAGTATCTTCACTTCTCAAATATGTATTATGTCACGTCAATTTGATTATGAAAAAACATGGCGGCTTGTCATTTCAAAACTCCAACGGAAATCTTTCGTCAAATGAGAAATCTTCTTGAATACTCCCCCATCCCATTTGGCAAATCTCTTGTTACGTATCCAAGGCTTCATGTATAGTCTAGACACTCAATTTGAAGTAAAAGAGTGATTTCTTCAGTAGAAATAATATTTTATTAGTGAAAGAAGGTAAGTAAGTAAATATGTTTATTCATAATAGCTTGTCTATATTTTTTTTGTAAAAACACATTTCTTTTAAGTATTGTGTGGCCATGGTTTTTAGTTATTCCCAAAAAAAAAACGAATTACACAAACGAGCTTTTTTATATTCAAATTCCTTATTATGTATATGATGATTCGACATATCAAGCATAGGTACTTATTCAATAATTTTTCATAGAAAAACTTTTTTAAAAGCATACCTTAGCAACAGTTTTACCTATTAATAAACTAAGTAATATTTTATATTTTACCTATTAATAACTAAAAATAGGCCCCTTAAAATTCTATAAAATTATTTTAAGACTTATTAAAATTAGGCAATTGTTAATAACTTAGGCATTTACATCTATATTAGAGGATTTATACAGCGTCAGGAGGCAACCGATGCCTACACGCTGTAGTGCCTGGGACATTTGAGATGGAATAGGCTTGCCCAGCACCTAAACCATCCTCTCAGTTTAATCAGCCGCCCACAGGAGAGACAACGTCAATTCGTGTGGAGATGACTATGCGGGTTTCCTCACGATGTTTTCCTTCACCGTTAAGAGCTCGTGTTATGTGCATATAAATTTGACGAAATGAAAAATCCATTGATGCACGGCCGGACACATTGTTACTTATGATTGAAAACAAGCAAAACCATATGAACCTCTATCACACCTCTATGCTTTTTTGTCTAGGCGCTTAAAAATAACAAAGTGAATTGGATATAGGTAATCTTGTAACAAGATTCATCATCATCATCAGCCTATGGCAGTCCACTGCTGGACGTAGGCCTCCCTTAGTGCGCGCCATTGCGCCCTGTCCTCAGCTCGACGCATCCAGCTTCTGCCGGCAGCCTTTCGCAGATCGTCACTCCACCTGGCCGGGGGGCGTCCTACACTACGTTTGCCGAGTCGCGGTCTCCACTCAAGAACTCGTTTACCCCAACAAGAACAACAACAAGTAACAAGATTACAATATTTATATTCGATTTGATAAGTAATATTAAAAGATGCCTAATATTAAATTACACATTGATTCTCATTCTCAATTTTTGCTAAAGCTACAATCAATCAATCAATTTGTTTATGTTCAACATAGGTTAAAATCTAAAGAATTTATGATAGAGTATCTCTATGTTACCAATTGTTGGTGTACAATAATTTACCTATAGTTACAATCATAATTATAATGTCTGCAAGATGTGGGCATGTATCAAATATTATGTGTTTCGACATGCCTCTGACTACCCCCTAAGACATCTTCAAAGGATCTGGAATAAACATAAAAAGATCTGAGAGAATATCTACCGCACCTTGGCGATACAGTCGTGAACCTGTTTACGTTTGCAATAACAATTTCAGCAATAAACATTTTAAAATAGTGTTTGTGGCAAGCAGTCCATTACCTAGTTGATTTTATTATTATCAGAAGCAATATCAGAACAAACGCCTTGCACGGAATTCTATCCTCAAATATATGTTTCTTCCTGGAATCCGCTGAACCGTGCGGCTGAGCGATCACAAGGCGGTAATCATATAAGTAGGTATTTAGCGGGTGAACGCTAGAAAAGGACAAACATATTGTGGTTGTGGTACTCTTATGTGTATAGTAGACTAGTAAGACCCAATTTTCACTTCAGCTCGTCTCACGTCATCGCCATTTGGTGTGAGTTGCGGTTCACTTCGAATTGTGGGAGAGGGGCATGATCCTTCTTTTGCACCAGGTCAGTACAGAAGCTCCACTGAAAAGAAAAACATGATTTAGATTAGACTACTTTTCATCGGGATTATTTATACAGGGTTTGGAGGACAACGCTCAACAGGACTCAGAGGACTCTCTCTTTGGACATTGTTTGAAATGATAGGCTTGCCCAGCACCTAAGCCATCCTTTTAATTGGCCTTATCCACAGGAAAGACATGCTTGATAGTTGATAAGTGTAGAGCTGACTAAACTGCAGGTTTCCTCCTGATGCTCAGAGATTGTGTTATCATTATACATCATATTAAATATTTTGTTTTTGTTTTCTTCGATTCTTTAGCATTTTATTGTTTTTTCTTTTGACTCTAGATTCCTTATCCTTTATTATATCCTGGTACGTAAATTCTGTTGGCCTGGGTAGGTATGTAAGTATTATTTGTATTTAAATTACACAGAACTGTTTTGTATTTAGTTTATGCTGTGTACACATGTTTTGGGATACAATCTAGTTCTTTAATTTGTAACTTACATATTGCTTATCTGTGATTGTGTTCTGTTTGTGTGCCATAATAAATAAATGAAAAGAAACGACATGAAATAAAATAGTATTTAATTAACACGAATATAACGATTTTTCATCATTTTCGTGGTGCGTATATGTCTAGCATCGTGGTATGGGCATGTTATGAAGAGGATCATGTGACGAGAAGAATGTTAGGTTTGAATGTGGAGGGATGTAGTGGAAGTGGCAGACCACAGAAAAGATGGATGGACTGTGTGAAGGATGATATAGGTAGGAAAGGAGTGTGTTGAGATGATGGCTGATATAGCGGAGTGGAAGAGGAAAACAAAGTGGGATAAAGACAGGGAAATGATGTTATGTCTAGCATCATTTCCCATGTTTCACCATCTACTTACTAAGGGGGACACAAATATTTATCTTCTACATTTTCCCCTAACATACAGGGTGTAAAAAGACTATTACCGAAAACTGAGGGTTTGCAATCAGACCATGATTTTAAAAATTTTTAGCGAAAAAACAAAAACGCGAAATATTTTTGTACTATATCATTTTAAGTTATTTTCGGCTATTTACTACTAGTACCGCATAATAAGACCATATCTACCAAATAATTTCATTTATAAAAGAAGAAAACAATTTAAACTCAAAATCCAGTAGTCTTCGTAAAACAACACGCCCAGTACATACATACGCAAACAGTAATATTCAAACGCTGTTTTCTCGGGATATAATGATTTTTTCGGAAAATCCTTTTGGATTTGGTTGTGTGTTGGGATGCTGTACCTACCCCTTTCGGCTTCGGAAGACGTCTTTTTACACCCTGTATAAGATGTTAGGGGAAAATGTAGAACTACACACTACACTAGCATGACTCAATTAATGACGAAATTGATGAAAGTATTTTTAAACATTAAAATATTTTTACGATAACAGTTCAAGAACCACAACATACCAATCAAAGGGTCAAAGAACCGCAATTTGTGACTTGATAAACATTGTGTTTCATTGTAATACAATTTGTTTATCATGTTGCAGGTGATATTAATATGCAAATCCTACTTAATCTTTATAAATCGAGGTATTTTTTGGATGAATGTACCTATACTTATTTGTTTTCACGCCTAAACTAGTGAACCGATTGCATGTAGTCGAGTAAAAAGGGCATTCTAGTCCTTTCACCACTGGGTCAGAAGAGTGGGACTACCAGAAGTAAAGAGGCTTACCATAAGTACAGCTACAGTAGTGCCCATCGCGTATCCAGCCAACACATCGCTCCAGTGGTGCTTGTAGTCAGATACCCTGGACAGCGCGCAGAACCAGCTCAGCATCAGCACCACGAATTGGAAGGAGTGGCGGAGCAGCCGAGTGCCTTGCCATGTCATACGCTTTTGTAGGTACAACTGGAATGAAAATGAACGAATGATCAATTTATCACGAAGAATGAACCACAAATTTATAAAATTGTATTTAAACTTGCATGTGTTTTTGTTCCAAATAAATATTTGAAAATAAAATAAAAATTAAATCCTTTCCGACACACTACCTATCTTATCTTTGATCTATCCTTACACCCTTCAAGAACAAACAATAGATGAACGCAATGAATATGTATGAGAGAACAAAAAAATACTCACAGCCAAGAAAATCATGGTATAAGCTGACCAAGAAGAGTGGCCACTGAGGAAAGACTTCCTCATGTTGGTGAACAGATGACTCTGGTCTCCGGTACAGGTGTAGTCGTGCGACTGGATGTACCGACCCTGCCATTGTGGAAGACTGCAGTTCACTGAGGGCTGGCATAGCTGGAAGAAGATAGCTTAACATTCATTAGGTGCAAAGAATATGGTGCCAATTGCAAAAAGATACTCTTTGATGCGCAAGACATTCTTTCATCACTTGATCACACTGTTGAGATCAGAATTAACGAAGTATATGAATTAATAGTACCTATGTTTCTCGATGCATATGAGTAAAGAACATATTTAAAGTAGTATGAAGCTTTGTCGCTTCCTTAAAAAAACCTCCTTTGAAGACTTTTTCTTGTGAAAAAGAATTGTCTTCAAAGGAGGTTTTATGTAGGATTTTTTATCAAGTTCACCTGAGTTCACCCAATGAGTTCAACAATGAAGCAGGTGCGATTTGATTTTTTTTTAAAGTTTGCTCTGGAGTTGTCTCTAGATTTTTATCTAATAGGTTTGCCCATTGGGTTGTCAACTAGAAGATTAAAATAAAATGTCTCGCGTAAAACAGAAAAATTCATCGCTTGTAATAATTTATTAAATCAATGAAGTCGGTTTTGATCAATCTCATAAAGGTTTACCTTTTTACTTCCTACTTCATCACTTCCTACTTTACCTATCTAAGGTCAGGTAACTAGATATGCGTTGAAGGCACTAGAGACGATAATGTACTATTATGTAGGTACTTAATACTCATCTAGGAAAATTTTAGTCTGGTTTCCACATCCGGTTACGGTTTTCTTTTAAGTGCATTTTCCGAAATCTATGGCCGATATTCGAACCAATCTTCGAATTGAAAAACGTCAAAAACGACTGTTTCAAAACACAATGATAGGTAGGTATTTAAAAAAGACATAAGAGATTTTTGATATCTACTTAATATTAACGTCCTTTGACTTTTTAAGTAGCAAGAATTGTCCTTGAATAATCCTCAAAATTTTACTAAAATAAACTAGTTTTCACTAAATGTCGTTCGACAATCGACCTTCTAATTAAAAACCGGTACCACCCTATTTATTCGATAGTGGAGTAGGACCTAGTATAGTTTGAATAAATCCTTAAAGTAGGTAAATGATTAAGATTAACTCTATCCTAGTTTATTATTTTATTTAGGGCTAGTTTCACCAAACTTTATCTAACAGATCGTTCGTTAATTTGACATCTAACAACGGATTAAGTATTTAACTGACTGTTACGATTGCTTTGTGCTCCATCATGCTCTAACAAAGGAATATCTTCATTAACAAGCCGCTAAATCTAGTCGCTTGTCGGCGGCCCGTTAGCTTAGTAGCAGTTGACATCGTAGAAAATTAAAAATATGTCACAACAACTAAAAATCCGAGAGTGACAGCGAGAGCCGTTTGTCTGCGCAGAACACAATTTTGTGTAAAAAGCGTTCACTGCGCTGACAAACGGCTAACGGCAGATTTATTAACCAGCTGTTAAACTTGACTTTGGTGAAACTGGCCCTTAGTTTAGTTATCTATGAAACAAGATTTAAAGATTATAAAATGATTGGAATAGAACGCTCCAAAGTAAGCTCACTAGGAAACCCGCAGCGCGTATTTTTTAACAAGCGTTCTATAAGTAATATCACTTATTTTCTACACCATAAGGTTCAAAAATAGCAAAAGTGATGTCAGCAGCGGCATCGGGAAGCATAATTTGTAATAGTTACTTTTCATGGACATTATAATATAAAAAGAATTAGGTACTTAATTTTATAGTCGATCGGATTCATCGATTTGTCCCATCTCTGATGTAACCTTGTAAAGACGTCGCGTCGGTCGTTGATAATTAGATTTATTTTTTATTATAGGTATCATCAATGTTAAGTTTTAGTTTAAAGTTGAATCTATACAATAGGTTGAATGAATGCTAGTTGATATGGTGACGTGATAAGTACCTACAGTAAGCGTTACCAACTAGTAGCCCCCTTGCATGAGGCAAGCAGTTCAGACCGCCTTATCAGGTGAAATATTAATTGTACTTAATGAGTTTTCTGTTCTGTTTTCGTTGAACGCATAATTACGCGACATATACAATTCCACTTATTTGGTACAACTCAAAATTTGCGTTCGTTTGGCCTCATTCTTCTCAGAGACCTAGGCGGATATTTTTCGCTGCAATCAGAGTCGTTAACGGCTTAATTCCGTTCTTAGTAAAGATTTTGTATGGACATTTTGTATGGATTTGTTTCCGCTCAAGCTTGCGATTGGTCAATTCATAACCACAAACGTAATGTGCCTCAGTGGATCTTCCTCAGTTAGATTAGCAACTTACGTCAAAAAAGTGTGGTCGTGGTCTTCCAATAGTGTTCTTAGCGATCTCGCTAGCCAGTTCGCAGAAGCACACCCCGACCGCGAAGCTGATGCTGACGCAATAGAACCCTCGGATCCAGGATGGAATTCGTACTCCGAAGACACGCTGATCGCTCTTCTCTTTTCGAAGGAGGGCCCATTCGCAGGTTAGGAACTGCATAAAAATTTCAAAGTTGCTCAAAGTCAGAAAGCATTTATATAAGCAAAAAGTATATAAGTAATATATCAGTTATCTGGTTCCCATAGTACAAGCTTTGCTTAGTTTGGGGCTAGATGATGCTGCGTGAAAATGTCCAGCATTATTTATTTATTTATTTATTCAGTAGTCAAGGTGCGTTACACGATGCGATTTTTCGGCGCCGACGAGTCTCGCGGTAACTATGACAAATCGCATACGATGAGCGTTTACACGTGAAAAATGGCCGTGCGATACGATATCGTATGGATTGAAATCGTACGTGATTCTACCCTGTTGTATCTATTAACAGCATCAAACTGTACCAAAAAGAGATCTCTCTTTATTCTATCTATAGAAATAATAAACTAACTCACGTGCTATTCGACTATTCATTAAAAATGCATATTGATTGGCGTCTAGATAACACATTAACGAGCAGTTAAATTTTCAATCGATAGCTTATCTGCAGGCAGATATGTAGGTACAGTACGCACAACCAATCTTGCGATTGCCAACACCAATCAAACGATTGCGCAATCGTGCCATTACCTATATTTAAAAATAAATGTATCAAGTAGATAATACCTAAGTCTAGATCTGGAATGTAGGTCTTAATTGTTGTAATTTCCGTGGCCGTCAAACAGGATAAGCTACAATGGCAAGTTAATAGCATCTTCCGGAGTTCTTTGTGATCCATATTAGATAAAGTTCAATGTTAGTTCATTGTTGAGTGAGATAACGGGGTGACGACCTGGATGCCTTTGAAGAGGACTGGTGGGACGTGGTAGAAGACCGTGACAGATGGAAGCAATTGAGGGAGAGCTTTGCCCAGCAGTGGGATAGTATAGGTTAATAAAATAAAAAAAGTTTATTGCAATTACATTTCTATTAAGTTTTTTATAATGTCTTCAAAGTGTATTCTACAAGTACCTACATAAGTTAAGTATGATAATTATGTATTTTTCTCGTCATACACAATGTAGATAAACAATAAAATTGTTTGAAGAATGCGATCGCTTGTTATGCAATATGGCGTCCTATATGTATAAACCATTAAATATTATACTTACAGAGTGAAATAATTTAAAATGTTATGATTTATCCGCTCTTAACGTTTTTGTTACTTATACTGTTATGTAGGACAAGCATAATGTTTGATTTTTATGATATTTCAATATCAACTAATGTAAGTTGCTTTGTAGTGCCAGAAACTTATCTGAACCGGTGAGAGAGGCGCTGCTATCGCATTTGGTGTTGGCCGAAAAACAAATTTTACAGTAAAATTCATTAGTTCCTCTTTTGGCCACCTGTTCAGATAAGTTTGTGGCGTACATTCCAAAATATATTGAAGCGTCAAAGATCAAAATTTGTTTATTACTTTTTCAGTCTCTGTCAGATTTCAATCATACGCATTTTCTTTTTTACATTGATTTTGGATGCAGGTTGATATCATTTAAAATAAAATAAGATTTTTTTACGTATTTCTTAATACATACATACAAAAAATCACGCCTCTTTCCCTATGGGGTAGGCAGAGACCACGGATCTCCACTTGCTACGATCCTGACACACAACTTTTGCCTCATTCACTCTCATTACATTCTTCATACATGCTCGCCGCTTTGGGGTACTTTTGACCTGGCCCTTCTCCAAAATGTCACCAATTTGATCCAAGAAGGTTCGCCTAGGCCTTCCTCTTCCAGCTGTGCCATACACACTCGCCTTGCTTTGTCAAACGCTGTTATCCATCCTCTCTACATGCCCAAACCATCTTAACATACCTATTTCGTACGTATACCTATTTTACGTATTTCTTAATTTTGGTACTTATTCTTTGATCTACTTTGATAACACGTGCTGTTGAAATTGATTCAATTACACACTAGATAAGGA
This sequence comes from Epirrhoe tristata, assembly GCA_951394285.1. Lineage (NCBI taxonomy): Eukaryota > Metazoa > Arthropoda > Insecta > Lepidoptera > Geometridae > Epirrhoe > Epirrhoe tristata. The sequence goes on from OX596154.1 coordinate 7,792,914, forward strand.
CCGCCATACAATCTTCTAACTGCTCTACCTCATTAACTTACACTGATACTGTATTGCATCATCACAGTAAATACATAGATAGATGAAGGGATTTACCCTAGTCTAGAGACAAATACGACAAAATACGATGGATTTTTTTAAGTAAAAACTTAGAAACGCACACAGGCTTATGATGATAGACCCTTAAATTGTAATGGACACTCAAAACATGTTTTTCGGATGTGAATGTCAACTAAGCATCGTAAACAAAACCAAAAGTGATATCACTTCGTTATTAGTCATTCTCATGGCTGGTACGGCATTTAGTTTCGCAATAAAAAAAATGCTTTATTTAGAAACAACATTACAAAGCAAAAATATAAAGTGGAAACGTTGACTACCTGCAATGATTTGCTTATATTCTAAAAGAGGTGTTTTACATCAACGCGAAGAAAATTAGATTATGTATTACAGGCCTCCGCTGCGCCACAGTGATTGTCAAACTTAGACCTATCTTACATGATGATTTATGCAGCGTCAGGAGGCAACCTATGCCTACACTTAACGAGATGCTGTAAGTGCCTCGGATGGAATAGGTTTACCCAGCACCTAACTAAACCATCCTCTCAAAAGGGAAGGAAAACATCGTGAAGAGAACAGCTTAGTAGCAAAGTTTTTTTTTGTGGAACTCTTTGCCGGGTACCGTATTCCCCGAAAAGTACAATATAGGGGTCTTTAAATCAAGAGTAAATAGGTTCCTTCTAGGAAAGCATGCTCCATCTGAGACCTCACTACTGCTTAACATCAGGCAGAGGGAGGTCAAATGCTGACCTATTTAATAAAAAAGAAAAAAAACTATTAAGTGCACTTACCGCTATAGCTGGGAGCCCTATCCCAATCAGCCTTAACATGAGAACAGTGACGGTGTCCTCCTTGTAAGGGAACATGAGGCTTTCGTCTCCGCAGAAGAACCCTCGTTGGAACGGCTTCCATAGCATATGAACTAACACCAGGCTGACAATTACTGAAAGTAAAAATGACAAAATTATAAGACAGATAATACTACTGTAAGGGAAACGTGTACAAGTTGATCCCCTGGGGTATGATGATCCTTTGCAATTGTGGCAAAACCATGAATCCCATCAAGTTAAGTTCTTTTACAAATTGCAAGCTATTTAATAATAACAAGCTATTTCTTGTTAGGAACTACTAAGTAAAGTAGTCTAATTCGCTACAAAAATAAAGGCTCGGTCACAATGGGTGTGTTCGGCACGATCCCAGGAAAGCCCCTATCAGCCATCGATCGCGGCGATAACGATGAATTGTTACCTAAGTTGTGTATGAATCAGAAGATAAAAATATTATGCATTCTGAACATTAGCCTGTCTGAGCAAATGTACTTAAGTATGTTATTTGTTTATGTTAAGTACTGTCAAATGTGACACCAACTTAATGTAATAGATGGGTGTGATTGGTTTATTTAAAATATTGACAACTTGAAAACAATTCGATACAATTTATATTAATTAATTTTTAATTTTAATTTTTTTTATCATCAAAAACAATCCACAAACAGTAGTTATTTAAACACCTAAAGAATAAGAATAAGAATACGAATAAGAATAAGAATAAATTTATTTGACACACACAACACAATACAATGAAATTAAGAACAATAAACATTTAGACGAGTAGGTACAAAGAAACATAATAAAAAAAAAATAAAAAAAAAAATAAACAAAAATACGAAACAAACTATCCATTGTGTGGTGCCAAAAAGGTCCAGTCTCAGCTTTAGTGCTGCTCCCAGGACAGGGAGACAGCGCTGATTTTCAGACTGGGCCTTACAGGGTGACATCACGCGCGGTTAACATAAACAATAACAAGAAATAGATACTTAAATAAAATAAAACAATTGAACTAAAGATGAGCAATAATGGAGAAAAATACACGAGAACCATTAAATCGAAAGAAATGTACATAGGTATCCTAAGGAAAAAAAGAGCATTCTTAAAAAAAAACTCTACTCACAACTTCCTAGTAAAAATCCATCGACGACCACTTTCCTCAAAATGTGTATTGATACCTCGTCTTTCGACATTTTTGTTATAGACACGTCCGACCGCGACGACTGACGACCTAGCTCTGATACGAACACGGTCAGCTCGGCTTTATAACTCCTCATTGGTTTGATTGAGTTGTAAACATTGGACATGAAAACTAAAATGCGGATGATGAAGACATTTTTGTGTTTGTGATTATATACTTTAGTTTTCATGATCCAAAGATGGCTTATCTGTTTGCTAGTGTGTGTAGTTATTATAGTCCTTTTCACATAGGAAAGACAACGTCAATACGTTGGACCAGGCTGATTAAGCTGAGAGGATGGTTTAGGTGCTAGGCAAGCCTATTCCATCTCAAACAATGTCCCAGGCACTGCAGCGTCCCGTTAAGTGTAGGTATAGGTTTCCTCCTGACGTTGTATAAATAATCTAATAAAGATGTAAAGGCCTAAGTTTTTTTCACATTCCTGGTTCCGAAGAACCGTTCCTGGTTCCGTGACAAGGCTCTTTTATGTTAATATCTGATATGTTAAAAAGGAAATAGATAAAATCCATTTTTCTAAGTTGTATCTTTTAGTAATATCACTAGATTTCATTTCTTTCAAAATTGTTCATTGTTGTACCTACAGCGTAGGGATACGTTCTTACGTGAAAAATACTTTAACAACAAATAATGTACAAAATTGGGATACTTAAAGGTTTTTTAGTTTCTCTTTATAGATAAGTACAAAAGTTAGTAAATTATAAAAAAAATGAAATCACACTGCAATTGCAAATGCAATTTTTTGTGTCAGTTGTGCGAATGTGATATCGCAATCACAGTAAATTTAAAGTATCAGAGGGGAATGAAATCTGATCACGGGACAAAGACCCAACTTTACATTATTGCGAGCGTCTTGAATTTCTTGAAACTTTAAAGGGCTAATAGATATCTACATTAATTAATCAAACCGTACCTAGTGTAGGCCGATGCTAGAGATCTCATCTAGCTAAGCATTTCTAAAGTGGACTCAAATACTTACACATTAATCCGATTACATACATTGAAAGTGTACTTACAATAAACTTAAGGACAAAGAAAACAGACCAAAAATATACGAGTAGGTACTCTTCATTTTGCTTTGTGAAATCGAACTCGTAGCCCGCTACGGCGTAGGCAGATGGCGCGCCCACTACGCCACAGATGTCATCAAATTATAGAGTTATGAGAATTATCAATCGTTACAAGTAATTTAGATACACGTGTAACATATTCCACAAATATTTTACCAATTAGATACATTACTTACATACCTATTAAATCTCTACCATTTACTATGAATCATAATAAAATATTAAAATCCTAGTACTAACAGTGTAACAATCTATAGACTGTTTTGCGTCTGCGTACTTCGCACTGTGATGTTTTGATCTATGTATGTGTCGTGACGGTATAATCGACCGTTTTTTTTCTAGCCTCCATCGTCGATACCGTCCGAAAAGGAACTTTGTTCCAAAAATCTACTCCTGAATCCCTTACGCACTAGCGGTTGAACTGCGGGGCGGCTAGCCGTGTGGCGGGCGACTTGTGATAATTGTCCTAAAATTTTAGCCGCGCGGTTAGCCGCCCCCGCGGTTCACCACTAGTGCGTAAGGGGCTTATACATTATTATTATAATTTAGTATTCATGTACGTACATACCTACTTAATCTTCAATCTTCTTTCATTAGGTTAGAACTCACACCAATAATAAAACCGCAATACTAATCAAATGAATTGTGATATATGCAGTTGTAGGTCGATCATGATTTTGGGAAGTGATTGGGCATGATTGGGCACATAGAAACGGATTAGCCCTTCGATCGAGATATATGATCGAAGGATTACCCGATTGGAATTGTCATGCATGACACATCACCGTGGTAGAGCAGTGATCGATAAAAGGTTGACAAAATGCACTGTTATCTAGCAAATAAACAAATAGTGCAGTGTCAATAAACTGTAATAGATGTAAGGGCGATGGCACAGGTGTGAATATGAAATATATTTCAGGCACTTCAGTTAGGTTGCCTTGCAAAACAAAACATGACATGGTTTGGGACATACCCAGACTTTATCCACAGGAATGCATAAATAAATAATGATAATAAATGATCGTTAACATACACCTTGCAAACTATAAGAAAGTAACATGAAAGAAAATACATAAGTAGGTACAATACGCACAACCAATCTTTAGCTATCTGAAGTAGCTGCGCAGAACCCATTTTTGATGGCGCCTAAAAGACGAAGACAGTTTTGTATAGTTGCCTCGCTCATACGCTTAGTTTGTTGCATCGTGCTATCTCGCCTACTCGCTCAAACCTGCGTAATCCTTAAGTGCACCTAACTTCAGACAGACAATAATTGGTTGTGCGTATTGTACCTACTTAACTATTAAAATTTTGGAAATAATTTATGTACCTATAACAAGCAGGTAGGTACCTAAAATAATTAGGTGCTTTAAATTCAGTATCTGAAGATAAAAAAATATATATATAAAATACCTCTGTAGCCTAATTTAGCTGACCATTCCTTATCAAACAGTACTATTTTCAAACCTAGTTTTTTTTATCAGTTGAGGGTGTGTCCGATTGGCCCCACTCGTCGTTTACGTGATGTAAGTTTGATAACCTCCGAGCAACGGTCAACTTGTGTACATATCTAGTAGAATTAGGATAAGCTGTTTTGAAATTCCATATAGAGTTGGTTCAACAATAGAATAAAAATCGACAGAAAACGCTTAGACTCCACCTGCGTCTAATGGCATTATTTGATAAAATTACATACATTTTATGTTAAATACCGCGGCAAGTGAGTTCCTAGCATTACTTATGTCGAACTTACGATTTACTATTTGTAACATGGCTAGGAGGGAAGGTTTTTAGAGTTTTACGGGGAAACTATCAATCCCTCAGGAATAAAATTTATATGGGACCACCTCGGGGGTATACCCTTTTATACAAAAAAGTATTTTGCAAATTGGTCAATAAATGGCGGTGCAATCGCGTAACAAGATACAAAAAAAATCCTCCTTTTTTGAAGTCATTTGAAAAAAAATTACCTACTAATGTATTTTTATGATTATTGTTTCGTGTACTCGTAATTTGACTGTAAGTTGAAAAAACATTGAAAGGCCAGAAATTTTAGTCTCCTCCCATATGTGTAAAATTATAACCACGTAGGAATACTTAGTTTTCGGGATTACCTTCTTACGAACTTGTTAGTTTGTAGTTCAAATTTCAGCTATCATCATCGGCAAACAATAATACTAATATAACCACTGCCAGGTGTAGGCCTCCCTCACTGTTTATACCATTCATTCTTTTAATAAATTTTGGTCCTGTGCCTTATGAAAACTTTTGATGAATGAATGAATTAATTTATTATATAAGAAAATTCTTTATTGCACACCATTAATAAAATTAAAACAAACAAAAACAAAAGAAAAATCAGATAAAAATGTACTATGGGCGGCCTTATCGCTAAGAAGCTCTACCCATCGCGCAATTGGACAAACTATATTTTACTTGAATTTTCTTCGATCGGGATCCTTTTTCAAACATGTTGTATATGACTTAAGTGGATAGTTTACCACTCTTATCACGCACCACGCCCCCTCCACGCGTTAATCACTACATACTTGACGCATTTCATATCTCAGCTACTACCTATCGATAGAGTCGTACAGTCAGCGACAAAAGATCATGAATGAGGAAAATAGCTAGAGAATGACTGAGGATTAGTTACATGAGCCAAGTGAAGAAAAAGGTTGTTGTCATGTCTTAATGGAGGTCAAGGAGGCTGCATCGGATAGATAGAACTAAGTGGAGAAGTATGCATCAGTTGTCGACCAGAGACGATCTCTATAATTAAAATAATAATTCTAGGTAGGAGGTAGAGTTGTAATATGCTATGGCATATACAAGATAGGCGTTTTATTCATAAACGCACAAGTTTCATAATATTTTCGATGATGACGTAGGTAGTTGCGTAGAGCATCTACGGCGTAGCAACAATATGCGCCACAAAATAATATTTTGTTATGTTAAATCTATCGTTCGATTTTACAATTTACATAATATTTACTTACACGCATGTTTTTATCGCTAATTATCCTCCTTACTAATATAAATGCAAAAGTTTGTGTGGATGTGTTTTATGTTCACCAATTTCTCCGTCAATTGTGGATCGATTTACATATGTGGATCATATTTAGAAGTGTTACGTCAGGTGCATATAAAATCCATTCCTGAGAGATTTATACTTTTCACCCTCGCTTGTGATTTTCTACGTATACCAGCATTGAAGTCAATAAGCTTTTTAATTATCGAAAAGTATTATGTACTTCGTAGTATCTCTCAATTTTAGCCCTGCCTTGCTGTAGGTAAAAGTCAAAGTCAAAGTATCATTTATTGCTTGTAGGTATGAACCATCATCAATAAGTAGTTACTAGATACATGTTTTTATAAGATAATGTGAGATCTATAAATAACAAGTCATTGACGTTCCATTCGGGTCAGTTCAACGAGTCCCTGTTTGTTCATTTATGATTACTACTTCTAACGTCATTCATCATCATTATCTCCATGTCCGTAGCCCATTGACAAAGATACTTAATATGTAGTTGCATAAATAAGATAAAAATGAAGTATGTCCTTATGAGCTATGAGCAACTCTAGTGACGGGGTTTTTAGACCGCCTAGCCGAAGCTTACACCTATCCACTTTGTAACCGCACTGAAACGATCTTTCACGACCAACTAAGCAAGTTACATCACAACCTCTAGGTACGGTAGTATCCCTAAGGCGGGTTAGACATTACCACAGATCAAATAATTTGAATATCTATACGATGCTGTAAAATAGGTTAAAGCTATACCTACTTTCAGTACGCACAACCAATCTTTAGCTCTCTGAAGTTAGGTGCACTAAACAATTGCGCGGGTTTACGCGAGTAGGCGAGATAGCACGATGCAACAAACTAAGCGAGTGAGCGAGGCAGTACAACGCTGTCTTCGTCTTTTAGGCGTCATCAAAAATGGGTTCTGCGCAGCTAATTCAGAGAGCTAAAGACTGGTTGTACGTACATTCTTATTTTATAGAGCTGATAGCGAATGTTTCTTATATTTTGTAAAATAAATAGGTTTTAATCATTTGCTGATTTATATTTTTGTTTACTATATTTTCGGTAGACATAAACATTCAAAGAAAACACACTCATCAATGTTTCTTGTTCATTGCACTTGGTCATTGAACCTGTTAAATGTATTTAGGTATAAAAGTCTAATAGATCCAGTGGGCATAATGAGCACCGTGACGGAAGTCTCTTGTCTCGTTAAAAATCGTCATAACTGTGTCTGTCGTCATGCGCAGCCTGTTATTTCATATTATTATGTCAAATTGTGAGATAGTGTGACATAGTCTCTGTCATGGCGCTCATATTAGCGCAAAATGATAAAAATGCCGGCATTACAAATTTTCTCATCTCACGCCGTGACAATTTCACGTTGCTCATTATAGCCCCCACAGACTGAGATGGCAAGGCAAGCTGGACTTTTTCCATTCAGTGGCGTAGCTTAGCTAGGTAGTCAAGTGCCCTGGTGCAAAAAAAACTGGGGCCCTAACTGATCGGTTTAAGTTTTATCAAGTCAAAATATAACTAGTGGTTCTGTGAGAACAGTAGACCTCGCGAACAAAATTGAAGCAAACTTCTCCCAAAGTAACTGTCAAATCAAATTGTAAGTTTCAAATTCAGGATTGTGACAACTAGTTGCAGAAGCCAAAAACCAAGATGTGAACATACCTAATAGTTTCATAAGAGTCCGAGGGCCTCTTGAGCTTGGGGGCCCCGGTGTACAGCACCGCCTAGCCCTCCGGTAGCTACGCCATTGCCCACAATCGAATTAGTAAATTAATACTGTTGATACCTATCTTATATTTTAAAGCAACTCAACACTCTAGGTAAAGTTTAATCAGATCAGAAGTCCAAATTTCAAATGATTTCAATTCAAAATCCAATCAGTTCAGAAATTCTCTAGCAAACTCAAAATTATTTCATAGTCCAAAGGTACATAGACGACCTCTGTGGCGCAGTGGGTGAAAGCCCGTTTGGGACGCAGAAAGTTGCGTGTTCGATCCCCACTGCGGGATACATGTTCTATGTATCATATGTATGTATTTACAAACAAAAAGTACATAAGTAGTATATCAGTTATCTGGTTCCCATAGTACAAGCTTTGCTTAGTTTGGGGCTAGATGATGTTGTGTGAAATGTGCAGCATCATTTATTTATTTATTTATTATCAGTTGAGACTTCAGAGTCTCTTACTAAAGTACAAAGTTTATATATTGCAATTCAAAGTGCACATAAATATTCTACTGTGTGAATAAAACAAGAAAGGGCATATCACAAATAGATAGATAGTTGGGGTCAAAGTTGATGGAATATACACATGTGACTCTATATTTAACTTTTCTAAGATGAGTATGACAATAGACCAAGATTGGATTAGAAGTGGATGGGTGACCGCCAGTGGCATTTTCATCTGAGCGCTTCCGTGCTTCGGAGGGCCCGTTAAATTGTCGGTCTTCAAGCCATGACGGAGGCCTGAAGGCAGCCTAAAAACTCCGTCACCATAGTTGGCCACTGAACTGACTCATATGAACTTACTAACACTATATCTTGAAATCGAATGTATTCGAAAGTGTGAATAGCCTTCTCCGCCGCGTCTCGGTGTTGACTAACCCTCATTTGGTCTTTCGCATAAAATATTTTATTTGTCGTCTTCATTGGGTAGGTAGATATAGGTAAAAAAAGAGGATTTTAGGTAGGTAAACAAGTTTAGTGTTTTTTGGCCAAGTAAGAGGACATACATACATATTATTGGAGTTTAGGCAGGCCAGCAGCAAGATGGATGGATGACATTGTGGCCATAAAAAGGAAAGATGCAGAGAAAGAGGTACAGGACCGAGTGAAGTGGCGTTTGAGCGGGGAGGCTTATGCCCAGCAGTGGGTGAGAACAAGCTGTAAATTATGATGATGAAGTTTAGTTTATCTACACTAATTTATGAAGAGGAAAGATTTGTTTGTTTGAATTGAATAGGCTTCGAAACTACTGGACCGATTTGAAACATTCCTTTACCATTAGAATACTACATAATTCCTTATGAACATAGGCTATATTTTATCCCGGGAAAGTGAAGTTTTCCCGGGGGACACGGGTAACACCGCGACGGACAGCTAGTTATTGAAAAGTTACTTCTAAATTAAATTACTTCATTCTGTGTATTTTATTGTTTTTTTTTCTGTGTGGCACAAAATAAACTATTTTATCTTTTATCTTATCTTATCTTAAAAAAATAGATAAATAATCAACAGGTTCTTCATTTGTAAAAAAATGGGTACAAATAAAAACGTATTATACTTATAACAAAATAATAACTTTATTATCTTACTTTATGGTCTCAAAGTCGTACATTTCAGAGTCCTAAAAAGTAAAAAAATGTTCTTAGAGGTAAGTTTTTAACTTCACTTGGCTGGTGTTTTTTTTCGTAAAATTTATATGCGCTGTAACACGAGCTCTTATCGGTGAAGGAAAACATCGTGAGGAAACCCGCAGCTTAGTCAGCTCCACACGTATTGACCTTGTCTCTCCTGTGGGCGGCTGATTAAGCTGAGAGGATGGTTTAGGTGCTGGGCAAGCCTATACCATCTCAAATGTCCCTGACGTTGTATAAATCATCTACTCGTAGTATAGATGTAAAGGCCCAAGTTTTTTATGTTTTTTGGCTGGTGTGAAATGGGTTAACACAGATAATATAATTTTCGAAAAACTAGTATACTACAAATCTTCGTAAATAATTCTCCGTAAATTTTTCAAAGTTTAATGTAGAGTAATACTTCCTCTCTTATTTCTTTATCTGTATAATTTATTTCATGACGATAAATCTAACTCTTCTAAATAATTATTAATATTAATAAGTACTTACCTACTGTATTAATAAATATACTAATAATATTATGCCAGTACTCTCAAACGGTGAAGGAAAACATCCAGAGGAAACCGGCATGTCGTATTAGCACGTGTAAGTGTAAAGTGCACGAAAGGAGCTTCTCGCTCTTATAATCCTTTCACCACAATGGTTTCGATAGACCTAGTGACACGACAAGCAGAAGAATAAATGTTCAGGGAAGTCATCAAGTTTTCAGTCTTGTTTGCAGTGTTTAGCAAGTTTTAAGATGGATCACCTAAAAGTGCGCTAGGCCCCAAACCGTGTATTGGTCGCGAAAGAACAGGAGTAGAATCACCTATTTTTAAGACTGTTCTAAGTGATCCCAGCGGTCCTACTGAATAAATGATTTTTGATTGATTAAGTTGGCTATGTCTTCGATGTTGACACTTAACAGTCACCGCGCAAGCACGGGTCGGGGTAGTGCATTCTGCGAGGCTGGTTCTTCCCAACTCGATGGCAAAGGAGCGTATTTCTTTGGCTTCAGGACGAAGATAAACTGAAAACGAAGAAAGAAAGAAAAAATATTTATTTGCAACAACAAACATTGATAAAAAAAACACTCAAAACCGAAAGAAAATAAACTTAAAAAAAATTATAAAAAAAGATAATGGGTGTCTCGCAATCGTCCAATTGTGCTGCTACAAATTAGTTTACGAGCATTATGTTGTGTTGGACGGTCGGAACTGCAAAGCAACACTGGTAGTTGCTTAAAATTTGAAAAGAATGATATAAATATGTGGCTTTAGCTAAAAGATGAGCCGTGTTGATGATGAGAGTTTAACGGTGAAGGAAATCATCGTGAGAAAACCTGCAGCATAGTCAGCTCCACACGTCAAGCTGAGAGGATGGTTTAGGCGCTGGGCAAGTCTATTCCATCTCAAACAATGTCCCAGGCACTGCAGCGTCCCGTTTAGTGTAGGCATAGGTTGCCTCCTAACGCTGTATACATCATCTAATATAGATCTAAAGGCCTAAGTTTTTAGCTAAAGGGGGTGTACAGAATGTTACCCACTGATAGACAGGTTATGACTGTGAAACAGAGCCTTCTGAAAAAGAAAAAGCAAACGCAGATAAGAGTGCATGTAAGTTTATGCAGTGTAAATTGTCAAGAGTATTTTTGTTGGCAATTTAAAAAGTCCAGTCACCTACCCAGTTGTAAGTTCCACCAGACTAGAGTTACATATATTTCAAAACAGTTTTAATTTTACCGGTATAGTGCACATACATTTTTGGATAAAAAAATTTGATGCACGACCAAATTCGGACTAACCATCATGGGTATAACCTGGTTAGATGAAGGATCAAATGCAAATGCTAGACATTTGTAATCTCACCTCAAGAATCCCATAGTGGCATAGTTACGCTACAGCAATAGCTGCCCAGCAGTGGGCGCTTTAGGACACATCCGCTAGATTCCACATTCGTCAGATTATTTATTTATTCCACATTCGTCAGATTTTTTTACCTCTGACGAAACGATGATTCCTCTTTCGTCAGATTCCATTATTCTACATTTCTGGCTAACCTAACCAAATGGGTCGTTGGTTAGGTTATGTTAGGATAGTGAAAAAACCATGCGCAAGGCGAGCGAGCGAAGCAAGTGTGCCGCGGCAGCGGCCGCCGAAGCGCCAGAAATAAATAAATCTGACGAAAGGGTCACTTCACTTCACTTCACTTCTTATTATTGGCTTCTGCGACTTGTTTGTCACGACGAAAGGGTCATTAGAAGTTATCCACATCCGTCATTCATGACGAAACTGAACTGAAATTATACAAAAAAACTACTTCTGACGAAAGTGGAATCTGACGGATGTGTTCTAAATCCAGTGGGCACAGTCTTGAAATGACTTCTAGCATTTGCAATCTTACCACAAGTGCTGCATAAGCAGCGCCGATGGCCATCCCCGCGGCGACGTCGCTCCAATGATGGTAGTGCTCCTGCACGCGCGTCAACCCCACGTACCAGGCAGACAGGAGTACTGACAGCTGGAACCCGTGACGTAGTAGTTTCGAACAACGCCATTTGCCCTTCACTTGGATGTAAAACTGGAAGAGACGGTAACCGATCATACCTAGGGGATAATTCCGTCGAATTTCGTCGGTAGTTTCCGAACCCTGCTTGTCTGAGAGTTGCAATTACTCGGTGAATTTCAACTGTTAGAAAATCAGGCCGAATAAAAAACACATCTTCTGGCGAAATACCCAGTATGGCGGTTCACACTTCATTCGGATGCATCGATTCGATGAAATTCTTCGACAAGTGACGTATAAGTATACAATGAAGAAAGTTTATTTCTTTTATCGGCTTCCACAGGTAAGACATGGACATGACATACTTGAGGACCTGACAGGGGCCGTATTCGCGTTCCTTTTTCGTTCCTTTGATGAATATTCGGATTCTTCCTACCACTATTTCTGACTTCAAGGGCCAATTTTTCGGCTTGGAAAATTTGGTCTTAGGTTAGGACCGTGTTTTAACGTTTTTAAAAATTGGCGAAACGAACGAAAAAAGGAACGCGAATACGGCCCCAGGCTACAGGTTTAGGTATACTTAACAAACACAAGCTGAATTGCTTTTATCAGTAACAATAGTATTAGCAAATTTATAATCTCTAATACAGCCATTATCTTCAGTAACATAACAGTAAATTCTAAATACTTACAATAAAGAACACCGCGCAGTACATAGCGAAGCTGGAGTGGGCACTAGGGAAAGAGAGTCGTATATCGGTCAGCCGACTCTCATCTGCCCTGACGCACGTGAAGTCCTGGATATAGCCCATCGCGTTGTTTGGAGAGCTCGCGTTGTATACTGGTCGACATACCTGGAATATTTGGTATACATGTTTTGAATTTCAAAACAGCAGGCATGTAAATTTTGCGAAAATGAAAAGTCGTATCAAAATTTTCGACGATCCTCCTCAAGCCGGAGTGCCTTAACCGCTCGGAAGACCTTCTTTGAATACTGCCAAATGGCTTTTTTGCGATTCATAGAGTTGAAATCAGAAACTATGGCGTCGATTCCGATGTTCACTGACTATAGTTAACTAAACTAAAATGCTTCGCTCTTAATTTCGTATACGATAAAGTCCAAAATAGTATAACTATTACAGTGACATTCTTAAAATGACTAAATTTTAGTCAAAATTAAGTATTTGTAGGTAGAATTAGTCAAGACCATTTTGCTTGCTGTGTAAAACAGCTGCTACAGAAGCTCAATGACGCCATTTTGATTATAATTTTAGTAATGTCACTATTAGTGACATGCCGTTTTTGTCTTTATTGAGAACAAAATAAGAACGTTCAAGTTTTAGTTTAATTAAGTTTAGTCTGTGAACAACAGAATCGACGCCTATGTCGTACAAATTCTAAATAAGAAGGCATTACGGCTGATATTCCACGGGTTTTCCAACAGGGGATAGTCGGATAAGATTCAGGGTTGCTTTTGGAGATCTGCTGAATCACAATGCTGGAGGATGTTCAACTGTACTTTTATGGCACTTAGACACTCGGTGAACACGGCTCTTTACTTTTTTTGCGTGTTTATCGTGAAGGAAAGAGCCAGTTCTTGGTGCGTCATACTCAAGGTAAGTTGTAATAGCAACGATAATATTTTTTTACAGAAGTACAAGTGGAACAAAATATAATTTAAAACCTACTTATTGTGTTTGTTTCTTGTCTACTCAAAGCGTATTTCTGCAAATATCGGATAAGATCCGATGAGATCATTTTGATGATGAGAACATACAGCTTTTTTTGCTAAGTTTGTTTTTATTTACTTACTAGGTACTCGCACAAAATGTAAAGCAAAATGACGACCTCTGTGGCGTAGTGGGTGTAAGCCCGCTTGGGACGCAGAAGGTTACGGGTTCGATTCCGGCCGCGGGATAAATGTTTGTATGATCTGTAAATATTTATCTCGGGTCTGGGTGTTTCTATGTATAGTATGTATGTATTTACAAACAAAAAGTATATAAGTAATATCAGTTAAGGTGCATTTACACGATGCGATTTCAACCCATACGATATCGTATCGCACGGCAATTTTCCACGTGTAAACGCTCATCGTATGCGATTTGTCATAGATAGAGCGACGCTCGTCGGCACGTTCACGGCTTAGCAAATCGTACGAAAAATTGAATCGTGTAAATGCACCTTTACTGGTTAGCCATAGTACAAGCTTTGCTTAGTTTGGGGCTAGTGATGCTGTGTGAAATATCCAGCATTATTTATTATTTATTTATAAAATAAATGTAAATGAGTGGCCAACTCTATTCTATAGTGACAGAGTTTTTACTTTTTGGTCGCAAAAAAGCCTCCGTTCTTAACGTCCCCTCCTTCAAAGCCGTAAACAGGTTAAATGCTATAACTCAGGCTTTTACATCTATACCAGATACAGCGTCATAAGGTATGAAGGCAATCTATGCCTACACTCGACGGGAGCTGACTTAGCTGCTATCCTCTTACACTAATATAGGTACTTACATCATAAAAATGCGGCCTAAGCCGACCAATGACATATTTCGTGGTGTTAGAAGTGAGTTGCTGACACGCGGCTCCAAAGGTGAAAATTCCGATGGTGGTGTAACTCTCCCAGATCCAGCCCGGCACCAGGGATCCTGAGAGAAACTTCTCCCCAACACCATTGCCGTGCTTGTCACGAACTATTTCTGTTAGTATAATCTGCAATAACGAGTTCGTATGAACACAGAATACGTTGGCCCTTACTAATAAACTTGACATAAAGCTATGTCATGCATAACCTATGAATAACCATACAAATTTTTTGTTTATGCATGACATAACTTTATGTCAAGTTTATTAGTAAGGGCCGTTATGTTTTAAGGCCGCCATCATTAGCCACGATTGACAATTTAACGTGGCCTTCGAAGCACGGAAGCGCTCAGTTGATAATTGCCACTAGCGGTCACTCATCCACTTACTGACCGTTCAGAACGAAGCATAACTTTTACGATTCTATCAAGAACAACTAAGTTACACCACGAGCGCTTCTGTAATGATAAGACAAAACTTCAAAATCTACAATTATTACGAGTAAGTATCTCGTATTGTCGGACCAGATACCACAAACCCCATTTTTTTCATAACGATTAATATCAGTATATTGTAGTAAGTCCATTCAAACGTTAGGGCCTTTTGAAGAAGTCGGATGTTAATTCTGACTAGGTGACCATGGTATGACTTGGCATATTATGTTTTCGAACCTGCTAGGTTCTATGACTATTTCACAAACTTCATACGACTTACAGTAAAGACGATAAACACGAAGCCAACAGCACCCAGCACAGCTTCGGAGATGCTCTGCTCCTTGAAAGGCAACCTGATGCTGAGGTCACTTTCGAAGAACCCTCGCTGGTACGGAGTAGCCCATAGCAGCAGAGCTAGGAGGGGTAACCCCACTGAAACATTAAAACTTTAATGTATAAGAGTTCGTAAATCTCAAAGACGATGGATCTAGGCATTCGCGGGAATCAAAATATGAACAGTCATGGCAAAAGTTTTTGAAAGTCTATTCGTGAAGTTAGCCGTTTCGATACCTACACTACAAAGAAGACAGCTTTGTATGAAGATGAAGAAAAAAATCATAAAAAGAATAAATCGGTTAACAATGTAGTGCAGATGTCAGTGAACATACGAAATCATACTTACAGCCGAACAGAACCCTCTCCTTGTATTGAAGTCGGTATAAAAAAATGCATGATCCTTACATTTTAATTGATCTTTTTTAACGAATTCAAAATCCTTTAGAATTGTCTCTATTGTGCCTAATTGTATAAATTGTAAGGTACTTACCCACAAGTAGGTTATTAGATTTATATGGATAGGGATCAATCAAGATTGAAGAGATTGTTTAATATAATTAACCACTTACTTTGATTACGTGAATAATCCCACTAATATAGTAAAGCTGAATGTTTGTGAGTTTGTTTAGATGTTTGGATGTTTGTTTGTTTGTGTTTCAATCACGCCTAAACCAGTGAACCGATTTGGATGATTCTTGAAATAGGCGTAGATAGTTACCTGGAATAGCACATAGACTATTAAAAATTTTGGAACCACGCGGGCGAAGCCGCGCGCAGTAGTAGCGCGCAGTATTACATAGTCCTAATTTCATTATCAATAGAATTTTAGCAGAAAGTACCTATTGAAACATTACCTACCTATTTCAACTATCAAAGACAATATAATACACTAGGTACTACTATCGATTAGAAAAGGGTGATATAACTACTTATCAAAAATGAAACAGGAGTTACCCAATTTTTCGATTTCTTCACTGTTATTTCGGTGTCAAATTGTTGTTACATGCGATCCAGGAAACCAAGAATCTTAAAAAAAGCTTCTTGTAGCAAACCAACTTAAGGGAAATTGACAACTTAGTAAGGAAATCGGCAAATTCAGAAACTGTCTAATGAGTAAACTATTTTTTTTTTTTTTTTAATGCTGGACTTTTCACACAGCATCATCTAGCCCCAAAGTAAGCTGAGCTTGTGTTTTGGGTACTAGATGACTGATAAACTACTTATATACTTTTTGTTTGTAAATACATACATATTATACATAGAAACACCCAGACCCGAGACAAATATTTGTAGATCATACAAACATTATTATTATAGTTATATTGACGAGTAAGGAAATTGACCAGAGGTACGCCCATTCCCAACAAGCACTTTGTAAGATAGTATTGTCAGGATCTCAGAGCCCTCTTTTGGAAAACAAGTTTTCTTTCACAGTACGACTCAATCAAAACCGATAGGTATACTTAGTATATATTTAGTATTTTCAGAAGTGGTCCTCTAACACCCAGTAGGTATATTATGCGTTGTCGATACCCAAGTATCGCATTGATATAAGCCGGCACATAATCTCTTTATCTGTTGGTAGGTACCTAATTACCTATTACAACGTGGATAATCTATAGCTAGCTTCCTTCTTTCAGCTTTGCTCACCTAAGTTAAGTACCTACCTACTGCCATGATAGATGTAGTGTGGGTAAAATAATTAAGGTTTATGGAAGACGTGTGGAAAATTTTGGGGGAGACCTTTGCCCAGCAGTGGGACACAATAGGTTGATTAATATTAAAAAAAATATTATTAAGTATCAAACCGACTTTGACTTTGACTTAAATAATTGGTTGTCTGTAAAGGCGGTTTACTGACGATAGTTGAACGTGACAACGTCTACGCATCGCTCACTCAAGTAGGAGAGAGACGGATGTCGAACGCTGCCGAACGCAAAGGCCGATTGTGCTTCTTTGTCGCTCGTTCCGCGCTCTCGCTTGCACTTCAAGCCTTACATGGAACGCCTCAGAGCGAGGTAACGCCTTATGACGTCATATTTTTTCGTGCGTGCAGCCGGCTCTATCGAATTATAAGACGTAGTCACGTCAAAAAGGAAAACGTCTCTGGTGATTAAGAATTTGGGCCACTCGAACTGACCCGAAGGCGACTTAATTATCTTATTAGCCAGTGGCCGACATCGACTATACACCATGTCCTTTGTTTTTTGGTAGTCATAAAATGCGGTGTATTTGCAGCTTTAGCGGTCACCCATCCAACTTGACCGCCAGTGTAGTAAAAAAAGTAAGTTCGTATGAGTCAGTGGCCAACTGGTGACGGAGTTTTTAGGCCGCCTTCAGGCCTCCGTCATGGCTTAACGACTTAAATAGCCGGGACCGACAATTTAACGTTTCCGAAGCAAGGAAGCGCTCAGATGAAAATGCCACTGGTGGTCACCCATCCACTTACAGACCGTTTTGAACGTTGCTTTACTTCGACGATCTATCAAGCGACTAAGCAAGCACGACCACGAGCGCTTCCAGTTATAGCGCTTGCCAGTGTCGTAAACTCAGAGTAAATAAAGTAACATAAACATGTAAAGTACTTAGGTACTACAGCATTATAACAACAGCTAGAGATCTACGTTACTTTGGACAGACATCTATTCTGTAGTCCAATTTGTTTCGAGGCAAGTAAACTAAACTAACAGGGAAAAGGCACAGCTGTTCGTTCAAGGTCGTTCAATACGACTGCACAAGCGATTAAAAAGTAGGTACTTACCACACGCCACCACAAGGAAATCCAAAACAATCTTCCAAACTATTCGATCCACGGCCATTTTCAAAATAGAATTTGATTTTTCGTTCTACCACACGGCATTTCGCGATAAAGCCTATTCAACACTGATAAAATTAATCTGTGGGTAGATGATTCACTATCTGCTTTAAAGGTACCGTTGGAGGGTCCTTGCACTTTAGCTCAATAAATTACTTACATTAAAGTAAGAATTAAGCTTACCGTTGACTTGTCGATCACTTTGTCTACTTTGAAGTGGATATAAGAAGCAAGTAAGGTAAATTGCAGAAAATTATTGCAGCAAAATTAGGTCAGGTATTTATTAGTTACAGCGCCATCTGTGAGCCATTGTTTGAACCACGTTGACGACCATGTGTTAGGTTTTTATCATGGACTTTTCTAAGTGCGATACTAGCGCCACATGCTTGTATCGCATGTTTTGCATACTTTGCGTTCACAAGCTGTGTCCATCGAAGTTGTATCTAAAGTTAGGTAGGTAGGTTACCTATTCTGTTAAATCTGCGCGATACCAACTTTGGTATCGCGGACGTTTCGTTGATCTGTCGTAACCCAATATTGGTATGGGAATTTTACAAAAAAAAAAAAAAAATTAACCGGAGCAATCTGCCGGTTCGATGCACTATTATCTGTATTTGTCAACGTAGTGTGAACGTACACCTTTCGAATGATATACGATACTCTATGGTCCTAGAAGACTTTTCACTCAAAATTTATTAAAGTGCAAGAAAAAACGGCCATTTTTTCTTGTCGCCATCTTATTTTTTTGAAATCTCCCTACAGCTTTTCTTTCTTTAGTCCAGTTATCTAAACACTTCGTTAGAAGTAAGTTGATGATTTGAAGTTTTTTTTAATCTGAACAGCAGCTACGGTGGTGGGTTAGGGTACTATGGTTTACCTATTCGCATAATTCGTGTACAATAATGAGCTTAAGAGATGGTTTTTCGTAAATTGAGCATTCAAATGAAACAAAATAATATAATAACCATATTTATTATGCATTAAAAATATCTTTACAGTAAATAAATAAATCTAGCTGCCGAAGCCTTAATATAATCTAACACTATAGGCAGTGCATTCAAAGGCTTCTCAAATTACTAAACTTAAAGCGAGACGTGAATTTGTACAAAATTTTGATACTGGCCTGAGAGGTTGGTACGGGTAGGTAAGGGTAGAGGGTAAGTTATCTAAACATTGTTCTGTGCCCTAAGCATGTAGGCATAATCAAATTGCTCTTCTTGTTGTGTGACCCTTTCGAACCAGTGTGGTGAAAAGATTATAAGTGCGCCTCTAAGAGGCTCCTTTCGTGCACTTGACACATGTTTTCGAAATTTTTAGGTTCTACGACATGCCGGTTCCCTCACGAAGTTTTCTTTCACCGTTTGAGAGCACCGACATAGTGCACATAATTTTTCGGCAGTAAAACTTATTGGTGCACGACCGGGATTGAACCCACGATCCGACCATACGATCTTACAATTCTGTAATTCACTTAACTAAAATATAATGTATTTTAGTAAAGCCTAAAGTTTAAATGCCCATAATTCAGATGGAGTAGTCTTATGTACTTATCCCATCCATCCTACCATCCTCTCACCACAGCCTGTCTCCAATACAAAAACAAAAACCCGATGCAACGGGCCTCTACAAAAGGAGAATGGACACAAATGGAGCCTTGACCAACGAATATTTACAGTCGACACTTTAAAATGGTTTTCAAAGTAGTTGCCAGAGTAATTTTTGTAAAACAGCTAAAATATTATTCCCCATTCTCCTTTTCTTTTAACGGTTTTTTTTGGTACTGAAATGAGTTGAAAAATGGTCATGTACCAATTTGAAGGACAATTCCTATTATTTATCAAAATTTTAAATTTCAACACCTTATTTTATTCTTATCTAGCACCTACGAGGTTGTTGTATATTAAAATCTGTATTAATACAACACTATATCACAGAGTGAAATACATAGAACCTTGCCTTAGGCGAGAAGTAAATCTATTCAATACCAAACCAACAAGCTTATTTAAAATGCATCATGAAAACTGCACCCATACTGGATTTGGACCGACGACCTAGCCAATCGCTGTCCAAATCACGCATTGGTAATTTAAATGCATCCCTAATATTATGCATTTAAAACTCTTTATGGTACTTAAGCGTTATGTCAACACTTTAAGGCTCAATCCCCATTGAATTGGCAGCGACACGACGATCAGTTTTAATAACAAGACATAAATAAACCTTAACAACAATGCTATCATATAACATTTAAATCCAAACTAAAGAAATACTTGTTGGATTCACAAAAATCACTTCAATAGTCGTTCGTTGTTGCATAGGTTATACCTACTTACCTATAATTGTGCAATGATTTTATTGTTTTTTTAAAGTGTAACTTATAATAATTTAAAAGTATTGTGAGTGACCTGATTCCTTGATGTCTTCTTAAATTGTTTATTAACTAATAAGATAATTATGCGATGAGACGCGTGTCCACAACGGGTATGGCGCCACTAAAAACCAGCGCTCCAACACTCTCGAGCTGTTGGAGCAAATGCTGAGGGGTAGCTGTATTTTCACCCACATAAAATTGTGTAGATTTAAGTACCTATTGTAACTATTGTATATGATGTGGAGAAAATAAAACTTTATTCTATTCTATTCTATTCTTTATTCTATCCATACTTCCATACTAATATGTATTATAAATGTGAAAGTAACTCTGTCTGTCTGTCTGTTTGTTAAGCTATTACGCCCAAACCGCTAAACAGATGCTCGAGATTATATCTTATAACATTGTGCTTAAGGTTTATATTGTCTTGTTATTAAAACTGATCATCGCCTCGCTGCCAATTCAATTTGCATTGAGCCTAAAAATATAGCCTATACATAAGCACGAAGATTTGTCTAACGAGAAATAGAAAAATACTTAGGTACGTCGAATTCAACGACTTTTTACAATAATGCTCATAAAAGATAAGTATTTTCTCATTTTCCTAGTTATATTTAAAATATTATATAATAATATTTTACAAGCCGGTAAATTCTATATCTAAATATTTTTCTATATTCTTAGATAAATCTATACCGTGCCTATGTTTCCGCACTCATTTGCCAATAAGCATTCACCTTTATCAAATAACAATAAGGAAGAATTAATACGAACATATTCCGTCTTATTACAAGAAAATGAACCGAGTTTAGACTAAGACTAACTAAAAAAACTGTCTCTAGAAAAACGATCTTTAAATACTTGTACATAGAACGCTTTTTTGTGGTAACAGTTTTGTTTTGACATGTGTCAACATGGGGTTCAACTAAGGTTTAACGTTTTTGTAATAAGCAGCCTTGTGTTTATATTCTAATTTTGAAAATTAGAGTTGAATGCATCTTGGGCATGTAATCATGACCTTAAATAAGATTTTTTGAGACTAATAATATATTTAGAATCATTTTGTAAATATAGTGTCTTATAGTTATAATAATAAAGAAAATAATACAGAATAATATTTTCAAAATTGCACAAAACAGCAAAGTTCATAGCTAAAACCTTACATAAAATTATCTTTAAGATCCTTAAAAAAACATTTATCTTATGCTTACAAAATTGTACTTTACAAATTACCTAATTAATGTAGATTTTGAAATAAATATTCAATAAATAAAAGTATAAAAGAAAGTATATTAAGTAGAAGTTAAAGCGTGGAAAGTTTTTTAATCCTAATATTTAATGCTTCAAATCCTTCGTCTGTTGATAAAATAGCGAATAAAATAGAAAATACACAAATAATTCTATGTACTCATCCCTTTTTAAACATTTTTCTTGTTTTCACATTATCAGATAAAAATAAAATGCATTGCAATACTCAAAACTCACAAACATCGATTTAGAATGTGAAAATGTACAATATGAGCTAATGAATTGAATTACTATACTATTCACTTACACTTCCCTGGCCACTTAGAGTCACTGTCTCAATTATCTTCTACAAAAAAGCCACTAACCCGACACTATTCCAACTCATCACTACCCTGGTCAATAAACACTTCCTCTCACGTCACTACCCCGACCACTCCAACAAATCCTGGTCACAACACTACCCCGACGAAAAACGCATCAATTCAACTACTCACCTCACTACCCCGACCACTTCACTACTAAGTCACTACAATACCCAAACTACTACAAGTTCATTTCAAACTCACCCCGGTCGCAGTGACGTATTCATGCGATATCCAGGATATGTTCGGTTTGTATCAGGTCTCCCCGTCAGAGTCGGAGGGAGTGTCTGACTGTCAGACTTGCACTCTGGTTGTGTGGTTGCCATTGGTTGCGTGTAGCTCTGCGTCGTGGTTGTAGCCACCACGGCGGGAGGACTTGCGGAGGCCGGAGATGAACGCGAACTGGAAAGATAAATCGGAAATCAAATACGAAACGGTTATGACCGAGTCTTTTCTGATAGTCAGCAAATCATGACTCTTTGAAGATTTCAAGGAGGCCCTGGAAGAATATTATCTGAGATTTTCAGTAAATTTAATTTATGATCCTTTGAAACATAGTAAATAGAAGCATAGTTATCATGGCCTAAACGGCTAACTAAAGAAAAGTAAATAAATGTATAGGTATCCTAAATTTTTAACTTTTTCTCTAGATATTTAAGATCGACTAATAAATACGAGTAATTAAACACTTTAAAATATGTAACTACATCTATGGATTTTATTAAATCAGTATAAAATTAATGTTTCATGGGTTAATGCGACAAAAGAGTCAAATCACTCACCACAACAATAGCATAAAGAAGTCCAATAAGTGATCCAGCCAGAACATCGGTCCAGTGATGCTTGTAGTCAGATACGCGCGACAGCACCGTGAACCAGGCCAGCATGATGAGGAGCACCTGGATCCCATGCCGGAGCAGCTTCGAGCCACGCCACGTGAAACGCTTGTGCAGGTAAAGCTGAAAATCATGAGGTTATATCAGCTTCCGTCGCTGAATAAAGAGGAATAAAGTAAGTTCGAATGACTCTGGTGACGAAGAGGAATAAGGATCTTTGAGGCGCGCTTAAAATTATTTCATCACACCTGGTTCCAAAGATATACGACATGAAGAAGACTGAATAAATAAAAATGATTATCGTACGTCTTAAAGTTACTCTTTTTACAAACTGCCGAAAACTGAAATAATGTATTTCAATCGTAATTCTAGCGCGAAGACAAAATCGTTTTATAGCAATTTGTTAACATACAAACATTCAGATCTGAAGATGAACCAAGAGGTGGAAGCGAAACACCACCCATTTCTCAAAGCCTAACTGTGATAGCTTCGGTCCAGATGTGATAGCTGCTAGATTAATAATATGAGTATGATTTAAAAAGTGTTTCCGATACTCACAGCGAAATAAATCATGGTGTAAGCAGAGAAAGACGAATGGCCACTAGGAAATGAAAGTCTCATCTCCTTCAGCAGTTTATCGCCCGCATTGAGGCACTCAAACTTCTCGATGTATCGCCACTTGTTCTCTGGTAGCGTACAGTCGATATTGGGCTTACAGACCTGTGGACAAGAAAAATCATAATTAGATGAAAATAATCATAAAAAAATAATAACGATGGGAGCTTTTAGGTACAAAAATAATTTTGAATAAATGCTATTATATTTGCCTACGTGGTGATTTCTTGCTTACAGTGATTACTTTTTTTTATAAAAAAATACAGATGTTTAGAATAGTAGTTTTTACCGTAAAGTAATTAATTCGATGAAATAGCTTATTGATTGAATCCTTGTATAACTAGTTCGCTGTATGAATATTGATTACAAACATCACGGAGCGCCATTAATCGTATCATGAAAGGTGATAAATCATCTTGCGATTAATATTTTTTCTCTTTAAAACAATCTCCGATGATGGTTGCCTCAGGGTTTGACATTTACGGATCGAAAGATATTTAATTTGCTTTTTGTAGCTTGATCTTTAAAAGTTATAGCATGTGTGACCAAAAGCAGATTTGATTATACATAACATTAACATTTCTGCACACCCACATCTGTTTAATGCATAATTTCAACAGGACTTTTAATATTTTCTTGTACTTATTACTTAAAAAAAATGATTTGATTTAAAAAAATATTTTTTTTATAATTTTTATAATAATAACCTTATCCTTAAATTCAATAATAAAATAACGCTTTCAATGCAATGCGATTTTTCATTGCATGTTGACTGAGTAAATTCGCTGGATACGACATGTGTGTTACTAAATCCTGTACAGCACAGTAACAAAAATTAAAAACAAGTATAAAAATACCTAATAAACGTATTTGATTGATTCTTTGAGTAAAAATTTGCCATACTATAAAACAACAGGAAAAAACTTAGCGATATTGGAGTTTTAATGTAAATACAATCCAGTTACTCAAGTATAATTTTCTAGGCAATTTGCATATAAATTAGCCGGACGTCAATATAAACAAACAAATTGACAGACTTTTACACTATATTTAACAAGATAGCCTACAGTCTACTAAAGGATATTACGGACATAATTTGCGGTATAAAATAAATTAGTTGCTATAAAATTGTTTATTGTATAAAACTATTAAACATTGCACTACCCCGACTACTATATTTCACTACCCCGACTACTATATTTCACTACCCCAACTACTATATTTCACTACCCTGCCCACATAAGTCACATCACTGGCCACAGTTGCCACGAAATTTTTCACTGTAATAAATGATAGATAAGATAGATAATTCTTTTTTGCATACCACATGAAAAGACATACAAGAAAAAGACACTAACTTATAGGTAGACAATTGGCGGCCTTATCGCTGAAAGCGATCTCTTCCAGGCAACCATTAAAACAACAATGATAACGAATGCTGAATTCCAGCAAGTTTAATAAGGCCATCAAAGCTTCTGTGGACCATCTTTAGCAACAATAAAGATGCCACGAAACCATTGGCAAGATTTAAATTTACGAGGGAAATTATAATTTTGTTTACAGTCCCGATAACATATTGTTATGGACGCACTGGGAATAAATTAGCAGCTTCACGGCACGTCAATCATCCAATCAATGTGGCGCCCTCTTTACAAAACAAGTTTCCCTTTTAGGGTCCAGTTTGAAAGTGAAAAGTTGGACGGTAAAGATGAGTGGCAGTAAAAAAATCATGAATATGACTACTAGTAGACTCGGGCGCGACTTCGTCTGCGCATTGTTTCGTCATACAAACTTTAGAGATAGAACTACCTTGTTCCAATCCAACCCATGAAAACACTGAATTCATTTTTGGATTTGCTGTCTTTGATAAATATAAATAAGTACCCATCTAAGGGGTTGGGTAGTTTTGAAAATATAATAAATACGCTATTTATTAAAAAAACTTATTCAGGCATCATATATCATAGCGAAATGAAATCGCCATTTTGAAAAGTCAAAAGTTATATAGGTTGTCATGGTAACCTTAGAGCAGTGCTCTTTGTGTCAAACAAAGTAGGTACTGCTAACAAAAAGCCTATAAGCTATAGCCTATATGCTATTCTGGAGTTATACCTTTCACCTTACCAAATTTAATTGTTAACTGTTTCGTCGTTTGTGCCTGATCCTTACACAAACATACAAACATCCAAACATCTAAACAAACTCATAAACTTTCAGCTTTATTATATGAGTGGGATTTAGCTAATCATTTGTTGGAAGCGCTCCCTGCTGGGCAAAATTATTCTATCTCCTGGCAACCTACCAACCGGATCCACGAACTACGGGCTTCTTTAAAAATGTTATGGTCAAAATTTAAAAGATTCTAGCTAGTGGACTACGCTCTAACCAACTGAACTAATGAGCGCCATTTTGAGTGGGTGAACTAACAGCTTTTCGTTCTCAGTTTTTTCGGTTTATTCACAAAAGTAAGTAAGTAAGTAAGTTCGTATGAGTCAGTGGTGAACTCTGGTGACGGAGTTTTTAGGCCACCTCATGGCTTACCAACTTAAATAGCCGGGACCGACAATTTAACGTGCCCTCCGAAGCACAGAAGCGCTCAGATGTAAATACCACTGGCGGTCACCCATCCACTTAACGCTTAACGATCTATCAAGAACGGCTAAGCAAGCACGACCACGAGCGCTTTATTGAAAAGACATGACTTAGGGCGTAAACGTTTTGTTATGTTTTATGATCTCAGCCCCCTTAGCATGGCGATTGTCTAGGTACCGGAGAATAAATAAAAATGACAGTAATGACATTAGAGTGTGGAAAAAGTAACTTTTTTCAACATCCTACCCGTTTTATCTACACATTCATGTCAACACTTTAATGTCATTAGGTACTGTCATTTTTATCTGTTCTCCGGTGCCTAGACAATCGCCATGCTAAGGGAGCAGACATCTTT
Source organism: Epirrhoe tristata (assembly GCA_951394285.1). NCBI lineage: Eukaryota > Metazoa > Arthropoda > Insecta > Lepidoptera > Geometridae > Epirrhoe > Epirrhoe tristata. The sequence goes on from OX596154.1 coordinate 7,819,508, forward strand.
ATAATAAAGAGCACGTAATCCAAAGGATATCCTGTCGGATTTCTAGGATAGTTTCGATTCTATAGACTTTTTCTATGATGGTTGACAGCGGATGCTTCAGAGTTTCATCATTTGTTTTTGTAAGTGAGTTATGTAATACCTATGAGATAAAAAAGTTGTTCCCAAGTTGTGGTTCCCAAGATACCTACTCCTTCATCTTATCGTGTCACTTGTTCTCACGAACCAGTGTGGTGAAAGGATTATAAGTGCGCCTCCAAGAGGCACCCGAGATTCTACTGCATGTATTATTTTTGTAAAATGTCCATAATTTAATATTACCATTATTTTGTTGCTATTATTCGCGTAAAGACACACAACTAATGAATTAAGATTATATAATTACGTTTTTATACTAAAAAGAAAACCGACTTCAATGTTTGACTCGAAACGCGGTGTGACTCAGGGCGTCAAGCTGTCGATTCGATTTCTATTTGTGACATGGCTAGGAGGGAAGGTGTTAAGAGTTTTACGGGGAAACTATCAATCCCTCAGGAATAAAATTTATATGGGACCACCTCTGGAGTATACCCTTTCAAACATAAAAAGAATTTTGCAAATCGGTCAACAAATGGCGGAGCAATCGCGTAACAAGATACAAAAAAAAAAAAAAAAAAAAAACATACAGACGAATTGAGAACCTCCTCCTTTTTTGAAGTCGGTTGAAAAATCAAGGTTTTTTTCTTTTAAAAAAAAAACACTTATTACTTAGTATCTCTTTTGTGTTTTAGTAGTGGTGTACAGAACTCTCAATTTACGCATATAAAGTTTATCGCGATTTCTCGTTTCGTTCGCAAACAGGGCGAGTTATTTATTTTCCTGTTTCGAAGGTAATTTAGTGATTATACCAACGAGGTATCGCCGTAGGGCAGTAGTCGAGAACTACGCGGCCCTACAAGTAAAAAGCTTGTACAGTACCTACAAATATAAAATGTTTGGGTGTTCGCATGTACGGAGTACAAAGACACTGACACATAACACTACATTTAATAAACTTTGAATAAGCTTTACAAAGGATCTAAAGGATCTGGAATAAGTAACATAAAAATATCTGAGAGAATGTCTACCGCACCTTGGGGATACTGTCGTGAACCTGTGTTTTTTAAGCCTTACAACCTATTTTTTCAAATACTTTTATAATAACTATCTTCGATACAAAAGTAAGTAGTTACTTATAACCAATTTTTTCAAATACTTTTATAATAACTATCTTCGATACAAAAGTAAGTGAGTAGGTAGGTACCTACTCACTTACTTTTTTTTTAATTTAGTTAATCCGGTACGAACACTAGCAGGTGCTAGTGTTCGTACCGGATTAACTAAATTGAATTTTGCAATAACTATTACAGCTATAACTATTAGTATCAGGTACTTACGTATAGTTCACCCATCGGATCTAGGCATTCGTGAAGTTAGCCGTTTGTCTGCGCAGTCACCGCTTTTTCATACAAAATTTTGTTCTGCGTAGACAAACGGCTAACTTCACGAATGCCTAGATCCGTTGGGCGAACTGTACTCAAGAGTTTAAAATAATTAATTTTACCGCCTCAATCATTCACCTACTAAACTTATTAAATCAAAATTATCAAAACATTTAACCTATCATAACCCCTAAATTACTGACCCGAATGTTGGAATAAAAAACATGAGCATAATTTCACTAACACCCAACAATCACGAGTGCAGAATAGAGACGTGAAAATGCTAATTCGATAATATTATCGATACTTTATGCGATGTCGATTCGAGTCTTTACACAAATTATAAGTGTTGTTCCTGCGGTAAGATCGAAGCTATAAGGAGGAGCTATTTTAAAAGCAGATACAACATCATCATCATTTTAACTCTGTGTTACCCACTGCTGGTTAAAATGCCTTAATCCTGAATTTCCGATTTAAAAAAAATAAGGATCAAAAATTTACCTTAAAATATTGTGAAATAATCTGAGACCGTAGAAGTAAATTGTGTAAAACTAAAATGTATGTAAAACTGATATTTATCAGTAGGAAAATCTGAATAAAATATTAATATTTTAAAATATTAATAACCTTTGACAGCTTAGACCAGTCAACAGAATATATGCAAAAAAATTCAATGTATGCAAATTACTCACACTTACAATTTATAGCATTTCATCGTGAGAGGTACGTACGAGATTTAATGGACTTCCGTTAACAGGTTAAAATACTATATTAATTAAATTTAACGATGCATTTTAATAAATTTATTAGACAAAATAATACAGTTATGAGGATGCAGTTACACAGATATGCTCAAAGTAGTTTAATCGTTTTTGAATCGAATTATCATGTAGGTTACAAGTGTAGACCATCGATAATGACTTTATCGAATCTTTTTTTTTTTAAATAAATTACATTCCTTCAATCAATTACAACGGTTATGTTAATAAACTGTTCTAATATTGAAAGAGAGCTCATTAATATTTCAACAAACGATTAATATGAATGAAATTTGTATAAATATGTTCTTTTTATCTCTTCGTTAATTTTTTATAGTTCCCACCTGTCTTTACTGTGGTCGTAATCCGAAATTGATGAGTTTATTATTTTCTACATTTTCTTTTACTTTTGAGAAAGTTCTATGACTGCGTTGGTCTAGTGGGATAGTATCGGACTGAAAGGCTGCGTTATCGAATTCCGGCCGTGCGTAAAAGCATTGTTTGACGACCTCTGTGGCGCAGTGGGCGAAGGTCCGCCTGCGATGCAGAAGGTTGCGGGTTCGATCCCCGCCGCGGGACAAATATTTGTCTCGGGTCTGGGTGTTTCTATGTATATGTATGTATTTCCAAACAAAAAGTATATAAGTAGTTTATCAGTCATCTAGTACCCATAACACAAGCTCAAGCTTACTTTGGGGTTAGATGATGCTGTGTGAAAGTCCAGCATTATTTATTTATTATTTATTATTTATTGTCGTTTCGAATATAATAATAAATAAAAAAGTATTTATTCACAAAAAAGGTTTACAAAGTGGTTTTGTTTACCTGTAAAAGTATCTTAGCTTACAAAAGTAAACATACTTGTATTAAACCTTACAAAGTAATAGTGACTCCTCGCTCTAACTAAGTTTTCACTTGTGTTTAGACACGAGGGCTCAAAAACCTTCGGCTTAAATATGAGTAAGTAGGTACTTTATGCTATAGCCTTAATCTTACTTTTATTAACAGAGTCAAATCCAACCAAAGAAAAAAAAGAGTATAAAATAAAAACACAAGAGTAGCTACCAGGTAGAGTTGGTAGGTATTAAAAATATAACACCGAGAAAGAGTGACACCAGTAATTACAAGTGAATAGATAGGTACGTAAAAAATATTATATGTTATCTTAATAAACTAAGTATAGCCCAAAATCACGATTGAATATATAGACGGTAATGGTAGGTAAAGCATTGTAAGGTTAAGGTTTTTACGAACCTATCAGTTAGGTATATAATATAATAGGTAAGTATAGCGATATACTTGCAAGTTGTGTAGTGCTTGCGGAAGATGTAGATAACAGAGTGTTCATTAGTATAAATTATGTACATTTATATTAAAAACATGTATTTATCTTAATTACATTTCCCAGATACTTTAAATAATACGATACGTATCGCTGACAGCCAAACATTATCTACAACATCGAAGAGCAGGTGAATTTAATAAATAAGTTCATGGAGTAAAACGGTTGTAAAAACTATACCTATTCGTTTCAACTAAATTAATTTAAATCTTCTCACCTTTTATTTTGACCAATAGATTTTTCAATTTACCTTTTGTTTTAAGTATAATAGTGTAGAATGTGCCTTGTGATCTCATTTTTTACCTATTTGTTTTATTTCTAACCGTTTTATACAGGTGTATTTTTGAGATGGGTCATGGAGGGCAGGTACCATAACCGTTGTAGCTACAGAAAAACGCTCTTAGAAGACCTTCCCTAACTTTTGAAGATATTTTAAACTGCATTAACAGATTTTGAAAAAAATTTACAGTCAGCGATAAATGCCCAAAGATAAAAAAAAGTTTTTTGTTTGATGCCAAAAATCTATGGATGCAGTTCAAAATATCTCCAAAAGATAGGGAAGGTCTCCTAAGATTGTTTTCCTGTAGCTACAACGGTTAAGGTACCTGCCCTCTGTGGCCCATCTCAAAAATCCACCCTGTATTCATTGTAGTAATGAGCTGTGAGGGCGAAACTAAATCGTGACTTGTCTTAAAAGGTTATTGCATACTACAACACAACCTAGTCCCCTCCAGGCAAAAATAAGCAGCATCAACAATTAAAAAATTACAATGGGGAACTTCTCGTCCGTACCTACGTAAAATTTCGTCGTCTGAGTATAGTTTCTCAAATCATAGGTTTCGTTAGACCAGTTGTGTTATCTTAAGTGCTAATTTATTTCATTTAATTAATTGAAATGTACTATTGTGAATTTATAGGTTTCGGAAATAGTGGGCGATAGCCACCTGTCGTAAACATATAAAAACCACTTCATGCTCCGTCGGAGGTAGTGTTATACATATACGGCCTTATTAGATTACCCTAATTCTAGCTTAATACGAGACTACTCTCAGACTTGTTACTTCTTTAGTAACGAAGGAGCAACTTGAATATTTTGATGTTATTAATAAACTGGTAGTAGCCTCGAATGAGTAATACATTCCTTACATCGGGATTAGTAGAAAAAGAGTGAATGAACGAATGATATTATCATTCAAAATATTGTCTATCTCTGTCATTAATTATATGAATGACAGAGATAGACAATAATTTGTATTTGACAATCTGTTTTATTCAAAGAGGTTTTATTCTTCTAAAACTTGTTGACCAAAAAATTTTTAATCATAAAAAAGTATTTAGTCATTTTAACTGTTTTATTGTTCCTTGCTAATCCGATTGGTTTTTCACCACAAAATCTATACCTATGCAGTGTTACTTGGATTTTAAGTTCAGTTTTTCGAGATCGTCCAATAGATTCTTGTAAATTTTGCACTCGCCACATTTTTGAAACTGGTATCCATCCTCATTCAATTCGTCCTCAAATCATCAACATAATCCATCCTATTTGCACAACCTTTTTTGTGACGTAAAAATGACAAAATTCATGATACGTCTGCCTACTCCATCTCTATACTAGGTGGCGCCTAGGAGTAACTCTTACTCCGAGAGTAGAGTCGAATTAGCTTAGTTCTTCCTTGGTCTTTGTTTATTAATACTGAATTGACCTACTACAGCCTTATGCTTTGGATTAGCGCTAATACCACCCTAGTTCGTGTTTATTAATGACAGCTATATGGTCTGGGGTTATACTAAGAAAAAATAATACACGCACCACAAGTGCACGCCCAAATTTATCTAGGCATTCGTGAGGTTAGCCATTTCAATGCTCTAGACAGTTTCGTATGAAAAAAAACGCCGAACATGAAACTTAACGAATAGATATGACCGTTTTGTAGCTTGAAGGCACAGCATTTTGCAAGCTATTTACGGATTATTATCGGTATTAAAAATCTTTATGCCACAAGACCCATACAATGAACTTAATTTAAAAACCGTACAGAGCGTACAAAGCTCGGTTGCCTAAACCCAAGCCGCTACAAATAATAAGAAGTGATGCATCTTGAATGCAATCGTGCGAGCCAGTCAGTTATGAGGTTTGAATGTAATTCAATTTGTATTATAGGCACATATTATTAGTAATTATATGAATAAGCTACCGAGGTTACTTACAGTGTAGATTTCATAGAAAGTCAACACTCAGAAATCTGATCTTCAGAAATTATGTAGATTTTTAATATTGAAGGTTACTCAGAGCAGTTTGATAGGTTGAAAGACCATACCCAACAATCAAATTTTGTAGATTTGGTGGTTACAAAAAAGTTTTTCATTTCGACTTACATACTTTTGATATTTAGCCTGCATAACATACGATCGTATTTAAGTTAGATCAGTGAAGAGCAAAACCACCGCTATGTGTCTTCATCATTATAATCTTAATAATAGTTACTCAACGAGTCCTGTCAGTGTGGGCGATACAAAGACCCGAAGTGCTAGTACTTATGCAAATGCACCGGCTTTAAACGAGGGCCAATAACAATTTACAGCTTATGAATAAATACGCTTTCTCTATAGTTTATAGATTTGCGGGAGCTTCATGCAATTATATTCGGAATTTTCCATTTATTTGAGCTTTGAGTGTATGTCGCTTAGGAGAAATAGTTAAGTATACGATACATTTGAGCTTAGTCCAGAGTGTTTGTCGCTTAGCAGAATTAGTTATCATCATATCCCGCTTTTTATTGTAACTAATTCTTTCAAACAAGATCGATGAAAATAAGGATAGGCTCGAATCAAAGACGCCCCTTTCGTGTACTTGACACAAGTATTTTAGAACTTTAGGTTCTACGACATAATATTGCTACTAAATCGTGGTTATTTAGATTTATGTATTTTAACTTAAGCAGATTGTTCACGAGTTATCAAGGGCTTTAGTTCAAATTATACAGCATACCTACTCCATAGTAAGATGATGGCTCCGATAAAGTCATTGTTTCATTTGCCCATAATTTGATTGTATCTAGAACCATCAGTTCTGAAGAGCTCGTCAACGCTTATTGAATGATGCATGAGCTGATGCATTGAATATTAAGAAGCTAATATTGCAATTAGTAATTTCATTTCCCACGAGGTCAATGTCCTCCAAATTATATAATGCCAATGAATATACAACTCCATTCGTATGTCATAGGATTGCTAGATACGATTGATTGAAATGACCATAATTACGCTGCTTTCATTAAAGTGCTGGGTTTTATGGCAATTGCATGTGGTACCAGGAATTAAGGTAAGTGGTCATTTGAAAGCTCAGACTGTAATTTTCTGCATCACGTAGCCCGATGATTACTCAAATATTGGCAAAAGAAAGCTTCAATCGTGCGTGGAATTGTATTTTAAGTTTGTAATTTAGATTTTGATCATAATTGTAATATCATGAAAGCAGATTACTTACCTTTTCGCAAATTCATTTTTTTTTTATAATGAATGGGTCGACTCCTGACCTCAAGACCTCAAACTTACACAGGCATGAGTGAGGTCTACGATGGAGCGAGCTTACCCAGAAGGTGCCTATTAACTCTCTTCTTAAAAACAATAGGGTCGTAGCTCAGCGGAAATACAGACGCTGGAAGCTGATTCCAAATTTTTGCAGTGCGCATAATAAAAGAACTTTTGAAGCGCTTAGTTCTAATAAGTGGAATATCAACCGTAATCAATATCCTCTAGATTATGTCAGGAGAATATTGACCATTCATTTCCTATTTATTGATAACCCGATAATGATACCTACCTAAAACTAGTCTCTCGTAGCGCTAACGGTGTATTTTACCCGAGACCATTAGGTCTCGGGTAAAATACCAATTCAATAATGGAATTTAATAATTCCAATTATGGAGGAACAGGAGTATTTAGAATAACTAAAAACTTTTACTTTTACATCTATATTAGATGATTTATACAGCGTCAAAAGGCAATCAATGCCTACACTTAACGGGACGCTGTAGTGCCTGGGACATTGTTTGAGATGGAATAGGCTTGTCCAGCACCTAAACCATCCTCTCAGCTTAATCAGCCTGGCCCACAGGAAAGACGACGTCAATACATGTGGAGCTGACTAAGCTGCGGGTTTCCTCAAGATGTTTTCCTTCACCGTTAAGAGCTCGATGCACGGCCGGGATTTGAACCCACGACCTTCGGATTGAAAGTCGAGGCACAATCGCATTCGACCAACACGGCTCTTAGAATAACTAAACTAGTGCGTTTTAACATTGACTTAGTTGCTACGCTCAGTCAATTATTATATATTTTCATTCCACTATATTATATATTGGTAGCACTGCTATATTGCTGGTTTCCTCTCTATAATATCCGGTCCTGTGCAGTCCTCTCCCACGCACTTTCGGCAACAATGATACATATAATAAACATCGACTAAATTATTAGCCTTAGCCAATATCCCATCTTGTCGGGGCAGATAGGATTACAAATTATCGTTACTATTCCTATCTGCCACCATTTGGCCTCCGCGGGGGCGGATAGCCATAAACGTTACCGTCCGCTACCGCGTGGGGGCAGTTTGTAGGGGCAGACAATAATAATTATCTTCAAGTATTTCTAAGGAATTGTCTGCATTTACATATTAAATTGATATCCAATTTTGTCTGTCTGTCTTTGAGGCTTGGATGGAAAAAGTGCAGAAACCTTCAACATTTTATAACCTTATCTGCGCAAGGTTGAGAGCCTAACTGTACATGTCAAAACTAGCCAGCTAAAGCGAGTTCTAGATCTTAGATACGGCGCACGCTACAGATAAATGTCTAAAGGCATCTTGCAAATCAACACGCGCTAGACCGTGGTTAAATCTGTTAGACGGTCTCATATTATCGAGTTGATTTATTTCTAATGTATTAAGTATGATTGATTTTAGATATGGGACGATAAAACCACAGACGAATCAGAGAAATATTACAACCGCAATTTTTCTAGTGTAGTTCCTCAAATCTATTCTACGACATGCCGGTTTCCTCACACCATTTTTTTACTGTTACTATCCGATCGCTTTTATTTCGTTATATTATTATTTTTATGAGATAGGTGAATTGTATACTTGTGTAAATCTCTCAGATCTTCAGGCATTCTAGATATTTGTGCGTAACCAATTTGCGAAAGAGCTGAGGAAACTATCTAGCTTAGCACAAATAACAAAAGCAAATAAGAAGAGAAAATCAACAATTTCAAAAGGAACCATCAATCTAGACACTCAAATAAGACTAACCTAACACGCAGAATAAGCTGCAACTGCTGCAAGCCACGAGAGTTGTCTAAAACAAAACGACTACGCATAGTATTCGCGGACAGACTGACTTCTAGGGACGGACAAAGGCCAAAGATAAATTAGCCGGAGATTTCAATTAAAGCATAGTTTCTTATTAGATTATTGGCTCGTCAAAGGCGGCGATTTACGCTCCACAAGGCTGGGCCCAAAAATCAAGTGCCAGCCAATTAAAAAAAAAAAGTCTTACCACTATTGGGAATGTCAATCCGAGTATTTTTCAGTATGGCCCCAAGTCTCTGAGTCCATTACTTCAAAAAATCTGGATTTCTATACAATAAAAATTTTGACTTACAAAATCATTTGCAGAGTATTTGACATAGAGACTTAGTGCCATATTGAAAAATACTCCGATTGACTTCCTCAATAGTGGTGACACCTTTATTTTCTTGACTTTTGGGCCCAAAATGAATGACCTATCCTATCCTCCCTATGGCAGGGAGTTGCACCAACTGTCGTAATTTCATTAAGTATTTTGAACTCGTGGATAATTTATCGCAGATCCACGATTGATAAGTAATTTCATTACCAAACTCTCATGACAGAGCTCTCTGGCAGCCAATATCATAAGTTGACATAGAAAACAGTCATTGAAATAAAACACTAAATGAGCTATAAGAAACCGCATGAGAATGTTTTTAAACTTTTTATTTGAACTTTGTCTAAAAATACATTAACCGGCTTTTGAGATCTCAACAGGCATTTCTAGTAGCTTGTGAAAATATTGTGGCAGACTCTGCCGGCCTCACAGACAGGTAATATCCGTAATGTTATTGGGGCTTACCAAGCAATGCTGATGGGATTTGAAACTGGTTCTATAGACGAAGAAAAGGTATTAGCTGTGCGAATCCATTGGAAGGATATACAATCTTGCCAATGTGAATTTAATCTTAGAATTTAAAGTGAGGAAACCAATGAGTTGTAGTTATTGATGTTCAGTGGATGATTCAAAAAACTTAGATAGGTTTTAAACTTGCAAGGTTATTTAGATTTTAAGCACACACAACAGAACTGCTAACAAAGAACTATGTAGAATTAAGAATAGAATAGAATGGAATAGAATGATTTTTATTTGACACGCACAAATAACACAGAACGGAACGGAATTCAAGCGTATTCGTTTACTAAGCCACATAATATCTATAAAATACAATTAAAAAAAAACTGATATCGGATCTGATAACACAGTGCAATAGATGACATAAAAGTCTGAAGATACAGAGTTCAACGAACTATATCCTAATCATCAAATATTAAATTCCGGTTTTGGCACTAAATTGGACTGACATCAACAAACCTTTCTAAACATTTCAATAGCATGTTAAAGATTTTATGAAATTGAAATGCTGCCAAACTTTTGGCAAGCATTTGTCATTTACAATTTTTTGAGAAAAAAAAACTTTGGTATTTTCCTAACAAATAGTCTACCTAATAAATAATTTATTCAAGAAGCAATGTTTATACATACAAATATTTTTAATATCCTATAGATGTAAAATAACAGGTTTTAACTGGTAAGAAATTCTATGACCACTCGTTCATGGGAATGGCAACACAAGTCATATTGTAAATGCGACTGCATAACACACTGACAAGTAGATTCACGATGTTTGTTGTTCTAAAATACAGCAACTTGGTAATAATTTATGTCTACAGGATTGTTAATAGGACTTAGAGGACTGAGATTAATGAAAGATTCTAGCTAAAGCATTTCAGTGTTGTATGTTCACTGGTGAACTTTACTTTGTTCGTTGGCTTACACTTCCCACCGAGGGGGTGGTTAGCCCATAATAATTCCCGTCGGCCACTTGCTTTCTATTTTGGTTTTATCACTTTGGTTAACCACGATTATTACCTTTATCATCATCATTTCAATTTCCCACTTTTATTGTCATCGAAATAGTAGGTAGCATAAAAAATTGACTTCGCTGTAAAGTTGTGGGCAGAAGCCAGTATCAAAATGATTTTGACTTTAATAGATACCTTCATTGATTTTAGCGATAGCTTAATAGGCACGGTAAATAAAAATCATTGTAGCATTTTAGGAAACATTAAAATGATTATAAACTTCATAATCGCCGTGAGAAGAGCAAACGTCGGAATCTCGTCGGGAACCATGGATAAGGATGAATATAAATGAAGTTTACCCAGAAGACATTACATGCCTATTCATAAATAAATAACCTCTTAAGTTCCATCCACAAATGTAAAGCCATAAACATTCATACAAAACATCAGAGACCGCACAATACGACAAAGACAATACAGGAATGTAAATTACAGACATTTACTATGGAAATTTCTAAAGGCTCTGCTTGTTATACAGTTTACAAAATGGCTTAACAAGGTAGGGCCCACGGCATATATCCACTTTAAAACAATATTTTAAATTCTACTACTTTGAACAGATTTAATTACCAAATTAGAATGATTTGAAGATAAAGATACCAATAGAATATAGGGTCTGGGTGTTTCTATGTATAATATGTATGTATTTACAAACAAAAAGTATATAAGTAGTATATCAGTTATCTGGTTACCATAGTACAAGCTTTGCTTAGTTTGGGGCTAGATGATGCTGTGTGAAAATGTCCAGCATTATATTTATATTTATATTTAATGGTATGACAGTAAACAAAATAATGAAAAGTTTAAACAACACAAATAAATACCATTTGAAAATCTTGACCTGCAGGGTTAAATATCTTAAAATACATGAAAAAACATAAATACGATCGTAAATATTTTTTATTGAACATAATGAGCTTAAGCAATAAAATATTGGACTTAAAATAACAAGGTCACAGATATTTTAATAACACAGATATTTTCGCAAATCTTCATTCATTTTTTATTTTTTTTATTTATCAAAATAAGTGAAGGGCTTTCTCGCTGAGAGACTATACCGCCCAATCAGTAACATCTTAGGTCTTCTTCTTCTTCTCTCTCACTTCACTTCTTGGTTTCTTCTGGTTTCACTTCACTTCTTGGTTTATTCTTCTTCTTCTGTTTTATAGCAAAACCAGTGTAAAAGTCACATCCAACTTTATAAACAGAAGCGAATATTAACAAACGGAATCTGTCGATCCAAATCAAAGTGTCAATGAATCCTTACAGACTATAATCAATGCTACAGATAATGATTGACGTAGATATAAACAATAGAGCAATGATTGATACGAATTCAATAGACGATAAGCATTGGGAAAGGTGGGTATTATAGAACCATAAAGAAATAATGAGATTATTAAGATTTTGTTTGATACTAGTTGTGCTTCAAATAACTGGAAATATGCATGCTTTTGTTTACTGAATGAAGTGTTTTTAAAGCTACTATGTGTGTTTGTTCATTCATATTTATATAAAAAAGTATGTGAGTGTCGTAGAACCTCCGTGAAACATTCGGTTAGAACGAAGTTTCAACTTTGAAATTTGGCATTTGTCAAATATTAAAATCCTAGTACTTACTGTGTCTATGGACTGTTTTGCATCTGCGTACTTCGCACTGTGACGTTTTGACCTATATATGTGTCGTGACGGTTTTTTATTCTAGCCTCCATCCTCGATACCGTCCGATTTCCAGAACAAGCAAAAGCAATATTTACCTACAATATTGTTCAACCATTAAAAATTCGCACGAATCGAAGATTTTATTTACTGATGACTAAAAACAATAGATGCGTAAATGAGAATCATATTTCAGTAACGCACGACCATAGTGATCGTGATATTTTAAACCATATCGTACTTTCTAGAATAACGCTTTCTTAGAATCACGTACTTCATGTTAATAAACATAAAACAGTTATACTTGCACGCTTTATTTCCAATCACGAATTTGTAATCGATACCGTGGAAATAGCATGTATATTAACAAAGCTGTTTCTTATGAGTAAATAACTTAAGCTATATAAATGTGTGACAATGTAATGGATATGAAGTATTTATAAAATACCTATGATCATCTTTTTCTAACAGAAATAATATTTCACTTTGTAATCTTACTAAACATTTCTTTTTAATTATTTGAAAAAGTAGTTGCAGCATTATCATTGAAATCAACATAAAATCAAGGGAATATAATAATTAATTCAATAGGTTCATACACCACAAATCCGTGGGCCAAGAGTTCGTGAGTTCAATATAAAAGCTTTCATTCTACGAATTAATGAATGTGGGAGTGAAAATCGGTTGATCAGTGAATGTTGACCAAACACAGAAATATTTTCTTAATGTTAATGGAATCAACTTCCAGCGTCTGTATTTCCGCTGAGCTACGACCCTATTGTTTTTAAGAAGAGAGTTAATAGGCACCTTCTGGGTAAGCTCGCTCCATCGTAGACCTCACTCTTGCCTGTGTAAGTTTCGAAGTCAAGAGCCGACCCATTCATCATCAAAAAAAATGTAATGTCAAAAGTTTCACCTGAAGTCAAGGCTAAATGAAATGATTGAAATATTTTAAGATTTTAGCACCATGATAATCATTGAGGAGATTTACCTAGACTGTTTTTAGGAACTAATCTCGGGAGCTTTGTACTTATAAAGACGGTATATTAAGCTTTATTGAGTCGGAACTCAATAGAGCTTAATCGTTAATAAACAGCTGAATCAACATTATCATATAATACATAACAAATTCCTATAAAGCCCTCGTTGAAAACACTTGAAATCGAACAAACGTGCAACGTGTCGTGTCCCGAATTCCCAATTGAGTGATTGTTGACTGCATTTTCATTGAGACAATTGGCTGTGATTACCGAATTGGGATTGTCGGTAGTTCGGTATACTGTTTTGGCTCAATTGGTATGGGAACATTTAGTTTACTGAAATAAATATAGAAGACTCTTCTATATATTTTTAATTAATATAGCTGATAAAATATTTAGTAATTTAGGCTGGCATAAAAGAGAGGCCTATACCCAGAAGAGACTGAAACCAGGCTAAGACAAAGATGGTTCTGAAATAAAGTAAAATTAGAAAATATCGAATATTACTGTATCCTAAGTCCTAACATAAAAACAGCGAGACTAAAGAACGATGGGACAATCTTGAACTAAAGAGAACCTTAAAAGAAGTATGAAAAGACGAGACTACAATAGACAAAAACACAAACTTATTTTACAGGCAATTAGTTTTCATTATCACGCAATAACTAAGTTCCAGCGCTTAGTTATTTTAACCCACATGTAATTTGTGACTAGCTAACCGCTATTTAGTTACCGTCCACTGGTGATTACTAACAGTTGTCGTTCTATTTATGTTGAGTGCCATCGGTCTGCACTAGCACACTAATTGAGTATGACAGGCCCTCTTCACAATGGTACAGTGACTGACATAATTTAATGAAAACTTTCCTTTTCGACTCTGTCACATCTTGTCGTAAAAATGATGCGATGCTTGGGTTGGTCTCAATTTTGTGTGTGCTCACATCACATGCACGTTATCTCTATGTGCGTAAGCTCGGAAACACTTCATGGACGAAAGAGTCGGTATATCTTACACCCACAAATCTACACACACACTTAACACCAACCCGTCTTCGTATAATAGAAAAGCTGTAAGTACTGTCCTAGCCTAGTTCTATTAAAATTGTCATCAGTCTAGCACAAAACCTGTTTAACAAGTAGATACTTAGCTTAATTTTAAATCGAATTCTAAACAGTTTTTAAAGGTTTCTAGTTTACAAGTGCATGTGAACACAATCTTCAATATTCTCATGTAAGCAAGCTTTCCTCGATTGTACTTTACACAACACAAATATTAAGATTAGTTTGAGGTTATGTTTGAAAATGGTGATTTGATGTTTGCAAACTGGGATGAAAAGCGCGTGAAAATATTCACAAGAGGTGTTTGTTGATGCACTAGCATTGTAGATGAATTTCAAGTTTGCAAAGCACTCGTGAAATACGAACATCGAAAAATACAAGAGGGATATGATCCATTACTAGTTTAGACTCTGACGACATGAAACTTAATAGACTTGAAGTTAACAATGAGAGCATTGATCCCGTTCTAAACTTGAATAACAAAAATAGAAACATATCCCATCCCACTCATATAATAAAGCTGAAAGTTTGTGAGTTTGTTTAGATGTTTGGATGTTTGTGTAAGGATCAGGCTCAAACGACGAAACAGTTTACAGTGAAATTTGGTAAGGCGAAAGGTTTAACTCCGAAAAAAGGAGAACGGGAATATTGCATAAAAACTTTAGCAGTACTCTGTTTCACACAAAGAGCACTGTTCTACGGTTGCCATGACAACCAATAACTTTTGACTTTTCAAAATGTCGATGTCATTTCGTTCTACTATGCTTTGAACAATTTTTAAAGACAGCAAATCCAAAAATTAATTCAGTGTTTTCATGGGTTGGATTGGAACAAGGTAGTTCTATCTCTAAAGTTTGTATGACGAAACAATGCGCAGACGAAGTCGCGCCCGGGTCAACTAGTATTACATAATGCCTTGATTCTGTATGAACTTTGTCAGTGCGGATGTCCTAGGTCTGAGTTCTGAAAATAGCACAGTTCAAATGTATCCAATTAAAAAGTCACAGGAAGTAATAAACGAAATTGCAGAGAAAGTTAGAGGGAATAAAGGAAATGGCGGTGGACATGATAAATCTTCGGAGCTGTATCTTGTTTGTATAATAAATTTTGGTAATAGTGCTTAAGATTGTTCTTTAAAAGCTTATGGAGTTTTGCAAGAGAACCGTTGTTTAAGAGTGATGGCCCAAATAAAAGATTTTAAAGCTTTGGTAAAATGAATATCAGTTTATATTAGTGTCTCAGTAATTTTGTGAATGTGAATGACATTATGGTTATTTTTAGGTTAAGCAATACTAATCTAATTTAAAGGAGTTATCTACTAACAAATTTAATGGATCAATGGTCTGAAATAAACAATTTTTATTTATTTATTAGCTTTGAGAACAACCTGTCTTTATGGTGGCATAAACCGCTTATAGATGATTTGCGATAATATTTGTCCCTTCTCTCCTTGGATGTCAGATAACAAGGTATGAAAATACCTACATCATAAAATAATAATAATATGTTTGTGCTTGAAAGATATAAAAGCATTTACTATTAAGATTAAGTGATAGAAATGAAAACATGGAAAAAGTCTAGAATCAGGTGTTTTCTAAGAGACAGACAGTAATAGATTAGTCATGAGTGTACACAAACTTATTTGGACCGGTGGCCTAAAGAGGAACTAACGAATTTTACTGTAAAATTTATTTTTTTGCTAACACCAAATGCGACAACAGCGCCTATCCCACTGGTTTACATAAGTTTGTGGCACTGTAGTAGGTTTAAAACGATGCCATTCTCATCGAAATACTTGTCAACGTCTGTCTCAAACTCAAATAGATTCAAATCCAATAACTAACATTCTACAAACATTGACTGCCAATATTAGAAGAAAATTTCATTTGGTTAGCATTGCAGTTGGACAAGTCTGTATAATGAGGCAAGAAATCACAAAATTGACATTAAATTTACATTGCATTGAACTTATTCAAAATCTAAATCCAGATTTTTTTGTCCATAGAATTATTCTATGTAAAAAAACGATTGAATGAATGAATATCAAAGTCGACTTAGTCCACAGATTATTTCGGTGTCCCACAAAGCTAGCTAATTTTTTGTATCAATTAACCCACATACGCTATTTTGGGAGATGTAGAAAATGTCATAACATTACCTACTCAGAGATGAGCGAGTTCAGAGAAATGCAAAGATAAATATTTTGCGATGGTCTACGCTCAGGATTGTTTATTTTTGACGTAACTACGTCTTATAATTCGATAGAGCCGGCTGCACGCACGAAAAAACATGACGTCATGAGGCGTTACCTCGCTCGGCGTTCCATATAAGGCTTGCGCAAGTGCAAGCGAGAGCGCGGAACGAGCGACAAAGAAGCACAATCGGCCTTTGCGTTGTCACGTTCAACTATTGTCAGTAAACCGACTTTACAGACAACCATTTTTTTAAATGGAATTCTAACCCTTTGCTCTGATAGGTCAGAGTCCTTCCTAAAACACTTCAAATTAACGAAATATAGACTTGTGGAAATATGGAAGGATTATGTTCAAGACAATGTGGGTAAAAACTGTGATGGCGACTTGGCGACTGATGGAGTAAAAGAAGCGAACCTTGTGCAACTTAGGTACCTAATAAGGGGAGTTCTCTAATGAACGGTAATATTATCCTGGTTAACAAATCATCATCATCTCCCTGACCTTATCCCGCGCTAAGTGGGGTCGGCACAACATGTCTTCTTCTTCCACTCACTCCTATCACTCGTCAATTGTGCATCCACTCCTTTTACATTCATATCATCTCTCACACAATCCAACCACTTCTTCTTGCATACCCAGCCACACTCATATTCATAACTCCTCACAGCAACAAATAATCAGACACAAAAAATATACTGGGAAATCTGAATGAAATGGTTGATTAGTATTAAACTCGTGTTTCTATTTTAATCAGAAAATTATGGAACATACCTACCGGCGAGCAATATACGATTAGCATAATTTTAAGCGTTTGCGATATGTAATATTAGTTCAGCTCAGATTAACTCGTATGTGGCAACTGTGGGTGATGGAGTGTTAGTAAATACCACTTGCGAAATTCAAATTAAACTTAGGCTTTTACATCTATATTATATGATTTTTACAGCGTCAGGAGGCAATCCATGCCTACACTTTTCCTAGGGTGGGAGCTAGGGCACTTTTGACAGTTAATAGTAGTTAATAGTTTTAATATAGAAATATACTAATTATAAGTTACTAATTTACTGTTTAATATTGTACATGTTCTTTGAAACACTTCTGTAAAAAAAAAAAAAAAAAAAAAACTTAACGGGACGCTTTAGTGCCTGGGACATTGTTTGAGATGGAATAGGCTTGCCCAGCACCTAAACCATCCTCTCAGCTTAATCAGCCTGGCCACAGGAAAGACAACGTCAATACGTGTGGAGCTGACTAAGCTGCGGGTTTCCTCACGATGTTTTCCTTCACCGTTAAGAGCTCGTGTTAAAGCGCATATAAATTTTACGAAACGAAAAATCCATTGACGCACGGATTTGAACCTACGACCTTCGGATTGAAAGTCGAGGCACAACCCCATTCGCAAACACGGCCGAAATTCAAATTATACAATTACAAATGCAAAGGAAATATTAAATAGCAAACATTTTAAATGTTAAATAGCAAAATAGTTTTACTGATAAAGAAGTTTGTTTTGTTATACATTTTATTATTATAAGCCTGTTGTATAGTTGGGTTAAGACTTCCCTTTTGATCTCTACAGTTATTACGATTTTTTCTATAACTTTCACATTGTCAGTTGCGAGGAATTGCATAAAAAAAGTGTGTATTCATCTTGATTGAAAGCTGAAAAACATGAGACAGGACAACTTTGACATATCAATAAGCCTTCACAATCATAACCAGGTAGACCGCGGAACCAATTTTAATCAGCCATTACATAATATCAAACAGGGATCAAGTTGTCTTTTCGATCCTTAAGACGGATGTTACTTTATACATTTTTAGACGAAGAAACTCGATATCAAT
This sequence comes from Epirrhoe tristata, assembly GCA_951394285.1. Lineage (NCBI taxonomy): Eukaryota > Metazoa > Arthropoda > Insecta > Lepidoptera > Geometridae > Epirrhoe > Epirrhoe tristata. The sequence goes on from OX596154.1 coordinate 7,838,016, forward strand.
TGTGTAAGAGACATCTTAAAATCGAACAGGTAAAAGCAACAAAGAACAAATACAGAGGTTTTATAGTAAAAAGACATTTTCGAATCGATCTCGCTAATTCCACGGGTAACCATGACCGTGACACTACAACAGAAAAGGTGCAAGGGAAGCTTTGCATCCATTCATGCAGACAACCTCATTGTTCGAAGACCCAGAAACTGCAGACCCATCAGAACCACATAAAGCCAACGGTATAGGAGCTCTTGTTATTTTGGTCGTTGTAGGTCAGACTAGGGACGTATGCCAACAAATCAAAGTATTAAACCATTCAATAGAACTTCAAATATATAGGGGCGACGATGACGCGTCATAACTTTTAATTAAAATGGAACATTAGTGTGAGGCTGGTTGAAATGTGAGAAAATACGAGTGAACATACTGAGTATATATAGGCGTGTAATTGATTGCGTAGAAAACTGAACGGTATTGGAGTATAATAAATTATGATGATAATGATATTGTCGCGCGACTTCTGAATGGGAAGGCGGCTGTCGCTCTTTGTGTTTGATGTTATAAATCAATATCAGTGTAATCATCGTGTCATGTTTTATAATCATCATCATCATCATCAATAACCTATCAATACCCACTGCTGGGCGTAGGCCTCCTCTCTAACCCGCCACTCCTCTCGGCTCCGTGCTATCCTCATCCATTGCCGTCCAACCACGCCGACTATGTCGTCTGACCAACGGGCTGGTGGTCTGCCCCGTGGTCGATGTGCGTCTCTTGGCCACCATTCTGTCACTGCCTTTGTCCACCGGCCGTCATCTCTTCTAGCCAAGTGTCCTGCCCATCTCCACTTAAGGCTCGCGATCCGCATACCTACGTCTACGACCTTCGTACGGCGGCGTATCTCGACGTTGGGTATGTGGTCGAGAAGCGAGATACCGAGCATGGCACGCTCCATTGCTCGTTGTGCTACACGTATTCTATGAATAGTTTTATAATAAGACTATCGAATATTTGATTTTTGATATCTCTTGTAATATAAATAGATTTAACTCTAATGACAAAATTTAGATCATTTAAGAAGTTCGTACCTTTTTTTTCAAGAAAAATAACTTCATTATTTCTCAAAACCAACCAATTAGTCCTCTGCTTATTTATTACTGGCACTGCTTCCAAAACTCAAAACATTTTGCTAAAACCATTACTCATACAAAGCACAGGCGATGACAGATATTTATAAACCGAAAATCTCGATAATTTAGCTGTAATGAGTTTGAAAATGTACATTTGAGAAATAAAATTTCCCCAAAAATGTTTCGTGGAAATTATGGTCTCATAAAATTAAAAATGTCCCCGACAATATAAAGACACTTAAATTGGAATAACGATCAACTTAAAGTAAAAATGCTCTTATGTTTCTCGTAATGGACTGAACGTTTGAAAAAAATTTCAAAATAATTATAAGTAGGATCTCAGCTATACTTGAATATAAAAATAGAAAGCTAATTTTGTATGTTTGTATGGTCAGAAGAGTATTTTTAACAGACTTCAAAAAAGGAGGAGGTTATATGTTCGGCTGTATGTATGTTTTTTTTATGGATATTCACCGATATTACCGTCAATTGTAAACCGATTTCCAAAATTTTTGTTTTGTCTGAAAGGGTATACTCTCGTTTGAACTACTGTTGTCAGAATCGTATATTTGATGGGCGTTGGCCACTTAAAATATTATAGAATTTAATCCTTTGTATCATAAAACTAATTTGAAATCCAACAAATACATTATACAGGGTGTAAAAAGACTGCTACCGAAAACTGAGGGATTGCAATCAGACCATGATTCTGAACATATTTATCGAAAAAAACGCAAAAAAAAATTTACTTAGCTACGTCATTTTATTATATTTTCTAGTTTTTTGCTACTAGTACAACATAATAAGCCCATACCTACCTAATCATTTCATTTATAAAAGAAAAAAAACAATTAAAACTCAAAATCCAGCAATCTACAGATAAAAACGCGCCCAGTACATACGCTCGAACAGCTGTGCGAGGTCGGTTTTCTCCGGATATAATGATTTTTTTGGAAAATCCTTTTGGATTTGGTTGTATTTTGGGATGCTGTACATACCCCTTTCGGCTTCGGTAGACGTCTTTTTACACCCTGTATTATCCACAATAAATGAGATAATAAACAAAAATTAAATAGCATCAACAACATTTAGTAAGTGCATGTGGTAACTCTTAAATACGTCGATACTACAAGGATTACACTTCAAAATACATTGAGGGAATATGGTTAGCCGTAAAACCAGGAAGCGGGATCAAACGCATATAAAAGTGGGGAATCGCTATAGCATTAAAAACAATAAAGCATTTACGAGTTAGTTGCACCAAATGAGATCGTTGATACGGAAGATGTTAAAACTGAAGCACAGTATATCAAGTTTATGTTGACATGGGAAGTAAAAGACATTTTGGAACGAGAGCATTTTATGAAACCGCTTACTGACTTTGGTCTTCGGATTTTCTCAAATCTACAAATAATTACTTGCAGATGTTTAGATAAATAGAACCATTAACTGAAACATTGTTGATGTTTTTTTTTATAAACAGTAATCAGCTATTTTTTTCCTTTTGCCATAAACAATTTATGATCTTGTCTAGCACATTATATTTTAGCAATGATTTTATTTAAGTCTATAATGCTGGAATAAATTTCCTCATATTTATTACCATTGACATTTTATACTTACTTTGAGTATAAAATTATAAGAAGGAATATTATATCCATGGGATAATTGATAACTTGTTGTTATCGGTATAATTTATCTGTGTTATAGACAATTCTAAATTAAATGATATAGCTTTTAATAATAATCTCTATAAATATAAATGAATCCCTATATCCCTTGGTCACGCCATCACGCGTGAACGGCTGGACCGATTTCACTATTTCTTTTTTTGTTGTGTTTGTTATTGTCAAGAGAAGGTTCTTATGACAGAAAAAATAATAAAAAATTGCGCAAAAAAAAAAAAAAAAAAAGAATCCCTATATCCCTATATTCTAGGACCGAATAATGCGCAGACAAAGTCGCGCGGGTCAGCTAGTAAATAATAAATAATGCTGGACATTTTCACAAAGCATCATCTAGCCCCAAACTAAGCAAAGCTTGTACTATGAGAACCAGATAACTGATAAACTACTTATATACTTTTTGTTAGTAAATACATACATATTATACATAACACCCAGACCCGAGACAAATATCTGTAGGTCATACAAACATTTGTCCCGCGGCGGGGATCGAGCCCGCAACCGTCTGCGTCGTAGGCGGACCTTCGCCCGCTGCGCCACAGAGGTCGTCAATTCTTTATCGGTAGCCATTAAATATTTCAAACGAGGTGTTATACGATCATTGTAAGGTAAATCTAACATTTTATGTGACAGCACCAAAGCTAGATTATCGTTACGCGTAGGAGTAAACGGTTCTTAAAAACTCATCTTTGCCATAATCGTATTTTTCATCTACAGCTTCGATGTAAGCGTTTATGACCCTTATGTTGTTAACTTTAAGGTTGTTTTCTTTTGCATTTCATTTTGAACTAGTTAGTTTGTTTTTGACGTGTTGCTGAAAAGAATTTATAGCATCATTGCAATAAATAATTATGTTTGTAAAGAACAGTAAGTATACAAGTTTAATCAAACTGTTATGGCCCCCGTATTTTTGAAATAAGTAATATCTATTTTATATCTTTCTTAGTAATAAAAATAAAATTGATGCAACGTAACCAAATCGAACTATTTCTGTTATAAATTGAGATGCAAATGCTTGAAGCTCTTTACATTTTATCTCTTCTTTAGTAAGTATACGGATAGCGAGGCTTAAGTGGAGATGGGCGGGGCACTTGGCCAGACGGGACGACAACCGATGGACCAAGGCGGTGACCGAGTGGTGGCCAAGAGATATGCGGCGGCCACGGGGCAGACCACCTGCCCGATGGTCAGACGACATTATGGGGGCGGTGGGAGAACAGTGGATCCGGTTGGCACAAGACCGCCAGAAGTGGCGTGAAAGAGAAGAGGCCTATACCCAACAGTGGGTGCTACCGGCTGAATAGATAGATAGATTAGTAAGTATTATTTTATCTTGGTTCGACAAAAAAATATTGTGTTTCTTCTTACTCTCAGTCCATGAAAGAGATAGCCACATTTTAGCTATTTAATATACAAGTTATTTGTCTTTCTTAGCTATAAAGTAAGGCATGACGATTTACCGATGATTGTTTTTTAAACACCGGAATCGAGGTCGTCCGAGAGCACGTGGTCGACGACATAGTGAAGGTCGTAGGAAATGTTTGGACGCGAGAGGCGCAAGATAGAGGAGTCTGGCATAAAAGAAGGGAGGCCTATACCCAGCAGTGGGTGTTACCAGGCTGAGATGATGATGATGATGATGATGATGATGATGACGATTTTAGGCGGCTTATTCCGTCACTAGAGTTTTCTACGCTCATAACTCAACGCTAAATTTCTACTTTTAAGCGTCTTTTAAATCTTGAAACTCACGGTGAAGTGTATCCACGATTCGTTCCCGATTCGATTCAATTACAAACTCGTGTTACTAAACAAATCCAATTAACTGAACAGGACACGGTGCAAGTTAGTATACGTGTTGGCTGGGAGGGGATATTCGAAGGGTATATTGGTGGTTAAAAAAAACTTTCACGGGTAACAGATGTCATTTAAGTATCTCCTACTATGTTGGGACTTCGTGAGAAAAGCCGCCGGGCACGCCAATAGTCTTCTAATACAGATGTACTACAGCTACAGTCACTGACATTCATTAATGAATAAATAGTTAAATTTTCATCATGTATGGGAAATTATACTTATATTTTTCTCAAATAGGTAGTAATAGTGCAAGATAAAGCCTCTAATCGAATATTAACCAAAATCGACGGGTTATATATATACATTTTTTTTTATTTAACCTACACTGTCCCACTGTTGGGCAAAGGTCTCCCCCATATTTTTCCACGACTTTCGCTCACTTGCGGCCTCCCATCAGTCCGTATTGAAAGCTTCTATGTCGCCACGCCAACGCTTGCGTGGCCTGCCCCGACCTCTTCGGCCATCTGCAGGTACCCATTGGGTGACAAAAACAAGATATAAGTAAGTACATAGAAGACTTAAAAACACCAATTCTTCATGAACTTTCGCTGACAGTATCAGGCCAAAGTTTCTACCAAACTCGCTCCTGAGCGCGACATAGTACCACACATGACGCTCAAATGACGTTTCAATCGTCACTGTATAGATACCACAAATTGGTAGTTTGAAACACGCCGCTAATGCGCGCGCGCAATAAATTCGATAGATCGATGACCGCGAGATAGTGATGATCACACGTTCAAGTTCAGAGGGCTGGGCCTTGATTCGGCGTTGCTATGCCGAATGAAAATATGAAGTCAAAGCCCGAACTATATTAATGACCGAGTGTTACAATGGTCACGATCATTCGACGCAATTGAGTTGGTTATAGTAGATTCGGTTTTAGAAGTTAAGCCGAAAGGATTGAGAATCCACACAGCGGTTATAGTACAAATACCATAATTAACCAATTAAAACAAAAACGTACAGTTCAAAGCATTTTTAATTAGATGAAATAATTAGGATCACTTAAAACGACACACATTAAAGAATCTATCAATTAGGTACTTACACCTTTTCCTATAAAAAAATATTTAGTTATTCTAGGGTAAAATATATAAGAGAAGCAAGAAACTTTCATATGTATAAAACTTAGGCCTTTACATCTATATTAGATGATTTATACAGCGTCAGGAGGCAATCCATGCCGACACATAACGGGACGCAGTAGCATATGTATAAAATTCCAATTCAATTTCAATCGAAATCCGTTGGTTTCTGTTTCGGTTTACTATAAACCTGTGCCCGAAGCTGGACTAGAGATAATATATGTAATATATGTAAGTTTGTAGGTGTTGAATAATTGTTAGAAATAAATATTTGACATTGACCGATCGCGTTTTTAAACCAGCCTAGTTGCCATGTATTTCCTCTGAAAACCTATTTAAATTTTCTATTTAAAACTAACTGATGTTCCTGTCAACAAAATTTATTGCCAATCGTTAGTTTACTTCTAAAATTTCCATTTCTTGATCATTTTCAAAGGTCATTCAACTAAAAACAATATTAGGTATAGTGATGGAATACTAACTTCTGCAAGATGTGGGCATGTTTCAAATATGTGTTTGGACATGCATCTGACTACCCCCCTTAGACATCTTCAAAGGATCTGGAATAAGTAAGATCTGAGAGAATGTCTACCGCACCGTGGGGATACAGTCGTGGACCTGTTTACGTTTTTTTTTTACGTATAGTGATTTCATCATTACTTTTTATCATCAATTTGCTAAATATTAAGCATTATTTATTTTCGCTTATCATGCAATCGAATTTGGTGTCAAGCAGTTCAGTTTTCATCGTCGGAATTCATAACAAGGCCAAAATGGGCAAAGTACGTGACATATTGCTTGTTCCTTACAAATTTTTATTGATGTAATGTGGGTCAAGACACCCCGAACAGCCTAATAGATAACTTTAAGTACGTAGTAATCATGCTTGATGCTATACATATTTTATTTCGACGCTAGTTCAATTCGATATTTAGGAACGCTTTGATGTAGGTATACCTAGTCGGCAATGAGCTCACAACCTATGCTACGTATGTGATGCTTACTTCTGTAAAAATGTGGACAAGTGCCAAATATAGGGTCTTTAATTTTAAACTACACAAACTGACAAAGCCTCATTTTTGGGTTGTAAATAGACGTTTGACCGTATCAATTTAATTCCTAAGCCGATTTAAGTTTTTACTTCATTTATTGATTTTTTTGAATTGTTGCTTAATGATTTTCAAGGAGAACAGACGTTCCACCAATTGCGGCGCAGCTACATCACGAATGGACTAAGTTATACAAGAAGCAACAATCAATTGAAAGGATATTTATCGATTTTCTCGGGATTTTCATAACAAAATATAAAAAAAACCTTTAGGTACATAATTTTTATTTTTATGCTGAACCCAATTTCAGAATTAAGTTAGTTTAAAATGAAAGACCCTATATATGCTCTTGACCGTGCCTCTAACCCCCTAAGATATCATAAGGATCTTAAATACATTAAAAAAAAAATAAGTACAATGGGCGGCCTTATCGCTGAAAGCGATTTCTTCCAGGCAACCTTCCTAAAGATCTAGTTAAATTTTTCTACAGTGCATTGAAAATTACGACTTTGACACCTGAACCTAATTAAAAACACATAAAATAGACCATTTCAACATACCAAGCAAGATATAAACAAAAAAGTATGACGCGGCAATTAAACGAAAATAAAATCTACCCTACTGATCAAGACAATACTAAATAACACCAAAGTGGTACCAAATGTGTCCAATCTAAATCAGGACACCAGACATGTAATGCATATCATTTGTCAAGCGGTAAGGAGTCAGTCAAAATAAGATGACTTTTTATCCTGAGAATACGTGCTCATGTTTCCGTTCGGATGTTTAAGTGAAATTGGCGTGACGTGGATGGGTGTTCTGAAATAAATGCAATAAAGGATTTGTCTGGTCTGGTGAAGGTTTTGGTTTTACATCCTTTTAATGTAAAAATTGTTCTAGAAAATATATGTCGCAGCCAATTGGTTTAATCCGCCGTAGCCATTTAATTAAATGGCGCTATTCAACTAGCGGCCTGAATGATAGGCAAATGGCTTGTAGGTATTACGTTTAACTACTTGCCTAGCCAAGTCATTTCTAAGTAATAAAGATTTGTGTAGCAATTAGTACCAATATCATAACTAGATGGCGCGACTAAGAATGACCAATTCCTAGATCATAAAATATATAAAATCAAGCCGCATAATTCCACTTGTTCCATTTTGGTGATGAATACTTTCATGATAAAAGTAAGTAAGTTCGTATGAGTCAGTGGCCAACTCTGGTGACGGAGTTTTTGGGCCGCCTTAAGGCCTCCGTCATGATGAAACTCAGGTAAAAGATTGTTACTTATTTTGTCAAGATAATACCTATGATAATAATTAGTCAAACATGAAACACGAATTACTACGTTTACAAATGATAAGAGTGACTGACAATGACGTGAAACTAAAACCGATTCTTTGAGATCGCAAACCAATAAATAAACAAAAGGCCAAGTGCGAGTCGTATTCGCACAAGAAGGGTTCCATACACAATTTTTGATATAGCATATTTTGAAGTGAAATAAAATATTCCGTAAAAAAACGTTTCTTGTTTGCAGGGATGTTTTAATAGCATCTTAGCGCATTCTGTATTATAATCAATTTGTATTATGTATATAAAAACGGACGAAAAGACAGCGGAGTCTTAATAATAATAAGCAACCTTGGGATACTGCACTCTGAAAACGAAATAAAACATACAAAAATATGTCTAAGCTAAACTAAAACATATGCAGTGACAGCTGTCTGGCTAAACACAATAAACATTTTAGCAAATCAGTCTTGTTTGAACACAAAACGAAAAAACATAGCGTCAAATGACACAACATTTTTCAATTCACGAAACCTCACGCACATCAAAGCTTCCTAAATACGCAGGAATAAACTAAAACGAGACAAAAATCGATTTAAACATAAAAACATAACCACTGACAAAAGCGTGTTAGGTAAACTGTACATAGCTCTATATAACTATTTCAATAGTCTCTGGATGATATGGCAGTGTGGGAATAAGCCCTTAGTTTTACGCATAGAATGCCACAGGGGACAACGTACGTGACAGAATATTAAAAGTTATATCAAAGAGGAATTTAATAACAATGGAATTAAACCAGTTTCCGATCACGTTGACAATATTTTAAATGCAAAAAGGGACGCACGCGTGAGTAATCGTTGTTATAATGGAAATTAATACAGGGTGTTGTATAGGGAGGTGTTATTAGACCACTGCTATTCGACCTTCACACCAAAAAATAATCATATGAAAGAACTAGATATTATGGAAGCATCATAAAAATATGCATACATTAACATAGAGCACAAAGCAAAGTCAATCTTGACAACAATCGTGTAATTTTGCATAATGACATTGCATCGTCGCGCTTAGCTGGTCAAGCGATACTTTTTGAAACGGCGACTTCTAAATTGACATTTGAATTAACCGACGGTAGATACTAGAGGATGGTTTAGGTGCTGGGCAAGCCTATTCCATCTCAAACAATGTCCCAGGCACTACAGCTTCCCGTTAAGTGTAGGCATGGATTGCCTCCTGACGCTGTATAAATCATCTAATATAGATGTAAAAAAAAGGCTTAAGATACTAACGGAATTTCCTTCCCAGAATCATTGAAGTGATAAGATTAAGCATTATTATTTAAAATAATCGATTAATATGGTACCATAATTTTTTGGCTAAGTAAGATCAATTATATTTTTTAATGCATCAAAAAATAAATCGGTAAATTAATTTGGATAGGTTAGGTAGTAACGACCTATGCAAAGTTGATTTTCTGGCTATTAGAATAATTATTTAACATTCAAAATCATATTTTTTCTTGCCTTAAATAAAGCAATATATAAATATACTTCCAACAAAGTTTACTCCTTGTTTCTCCTCAAAATACAAATAAAACAAAACAATGAACACAAAATAAAGACACAAGCTGACACTACCGTTGATCCCAATAAGTCAAATTACAAGTGTGGGCGGTGAAGCGCATCGCTCGTACTGCATTATTCATAAACGACATTGAATATATAATAGTAAACTGCAGCTATTTAAGCTTTGAAACATACGGAGGAGTAATAAGTGACACCAAGTAGAAGATATAAAACGATGAATACTTTTTAAATGATACAATGAACCAAAGAAAGAAACATTTGAAACAGAAGAAGGCTAACATGTAGACTTTATAATCATATCATAATTACCAAAGAATATAACCAATTATCATTCCTTTGATCATTAATGCTCATAATATGCATAAGAAAAATAACAAGAGAATTTAAAACAAGCAGCTGCTGACAGGATCGCATATCAATAAGTATTACCGTCACTCTCAACCATAACTCGACGTATAATGAGACATCGAGCGATTTATACAGAAAAGTACGCTGTGTGTATTCAAGTACGTGGTTGTTTAACGTACCACCCAGACACCAAAAAGTTAAGCAAAGGCTTTATTTAGATCAAGATTTGCAACGAAGACACTAACGGGTTGAATAATAGTGGGTTAGAGATTTATCACTATTTTACTAAGATGAGAGTCAATTACAATCTTAGATTAGATCAAAGAGATTCTCTAATGGGAATTCTAGCATGCTATGTTGCTGGAATGGAATGGAAAACTTGCAAATTTTGAATTATATTGAAAAATCAACACAAAAAAATATTTGGTATTGAAACCAAATATCATTGAACTAGCGTGAATGCTACTTATCATTACAGATTAAACGAATACTTTGTTACCAGCAATATCAATTCCATATTACTACTAGTTGTAATCAAACAACTGGTTGTTCGATAATAAATAATGTTCAATCATTCAGATATTCCTATAAATTGCATGATATGATTTAAAGTCCCGGACACAATGTCAATAGAAACCCAATCCTGGGAGATGGAGATTGGTTCGAATTCAATTAGATAAGTGGTTGGGTCAATAGAATTGTACAGACTTGTACAATACGCAAAGATGTTTTTGTCTAAGTAGAACAGAAGGAAGCAGATAGGAAATCGCTACTGCGAGACGGGCATTATTGGAACGAAGTTCCTTTTCGGACGGTATCGAGGATGGAGGCTAGGCTAGAAAAACACAAGAAAGCGTTCCATTTTACCGTCACGACATATCAATATCTCCGGGGAACAAACGTATAACTGCGAAAACACACCTTTACAGGAGAAGCAAAAAACAATTACGTTTTAATTCTAAAAAGAAAACCGACTTCAATGTTTGACTCGAAACGCGGTGTGACTCAGGGCGTCAAGCTGTCGATTCGATATCTATTTGTGACATGGAGGGAAGGTGTTTAGAGTTTTACGGGGAAACTATCAATCCCTCAGGAATAAAATTTATATGGGACCACCCTTTCAAACATAAAAAGAATTTTACAAATCGGTCAACAAATGGCGGAACAATCGCGTAACAAGATACAAAAAAAAAACATACAGACGAATTGAGTACCTCCTCCTTTTTTGAAGTCGGTTGAAAAAAAGATGCGCAGAGTGCGAAAAGTGGTGCACAAGGTGCGCAAAATGTCAAATGAACATATACTAAGTACAACGGATCTTTTAAAAAAAAAAAGTTAAAAAAAAGAAAGTTAGGTGCAATAGACAATTGCGCAGGTTAGGTAGATTAAGCGAGATAGCACGATTTTAGGCGTCATCAAAAATCTGTTCTGCGCAGCTACTACAGAGAGCTGAAGAACGATTGTGCGTATTATAAGCATTCTTCAACGATTAGTGGTAGGTTGCAACTGTTGCAAGTCTATTCCATCTCAAACAATGTCCCAGGCACTACAGCGTCTCGTTGTGTGTTCTGTGTTGCATAAATCATCTAGTAAAGAACGTCGACGAAATAAAGAAAAAGCAGTTAGGTATCGAGTCACTCTCATTATTCTATTTTTATTGACAACCCATAAAGTACTGAAGTGAGCATTCAACCTCTCACTACCGTAACGATAATGCACTTCGGACAAGACAATGGAGATCCGATCGCTGATTTATTAACTGTTTGCTTTCTTTTCTTGCTCAATGTTTTACATCTGAAATACGTGAAGCATGCCTATCGATTGGAATCAAAAAACACAAGCAGTTACTTTCGAAAAGTCAAGAAAATGTAGAAATTTAGATGAGTATATTCCTGTTCTTACAGTTATTGGTTAAATGATGCGAGTTTGTAAAGTATCTTTTGATTAGTAACGAATACCAATAGATGGCGCTGCTGTTTTGAAACCAATTGTAGTTAGCGATACCGCTATCGAGTGAGTCAAAAAGCTCGCACTCGGTTTTCTAACGAGACCCACATTCTTATTTGAAGTATAAAGAAAAACTTAGGCCTTTACATCTATATGAGATGATTTATACAGCGTCAGGAGGCAATCCACGCCTACGCTTAACGGGACGCTATAGTGCCTGGGACATTGTTTGAGATGGAATAGGCTTGCCCTGCCCAGCACCTAAACCATCCTCTCAGCTTAATCAACCTGGCCCACAGGAAAGACGACGTCGATACGTGTGTTATAGCACATATAAATTTTACGAAACGAAAAATCCATTTATGCACGGCCGTATTTCGAACCCACGACCTTCAGATTGAAAGTCGAGGCACAACCCCATTCGACCAACGGCTCATTTGAAGTATAATTATAAAGATATTGAACATTTAGTTTTGTTTCGAAATATCCTAAGCCTGTTAGTTTAGTTGGTATAAAATTGGCGTATTACTATAATTGTAACAATTGTTACATCTACTCGTATAACGATACACGCATAAAACTCATTATAGAATTTCCACAATTGCAATAGATAACACCTGTTTAAACATATCGCTGCTTATTACATAAACGTTAAACCTTAGTTGAACCCCATGTTGACACATGTCAAAACAAAACTGTTACCACAAAAAAGCGTTCTATGTAGGAGTATTTAAAGATCGTTTTTCTAGGGACAATTGCTGGGTTAGTCTTAGTCTAAACTCGGTTCATTTTCTAGTAATTATACGGATCTTGATTCCAATGCGTTATAAAAATGCTGCTTTAGACGCAATAAAATGCATAGTTTGAACATGACTGATTGTTATAGCTACACAATATTTTCTGTTATTCTACACTATAACTTTATATTACTTTTGAATTTCTATTGTAGAATAGAAATTCAAAAGTACCGGGCCTTGGAGGGCACTGTCGAGATCGTGTTTGTGTTTTTTACTTCATTTATTATAAGTGTTTCAGGTACCAATCATACCAGTCTACTTAGCCTTCTTAGCCATTAAAATCAACCCAAGTCCCATATCTACAAATACCTCCTCAAGTTAGTTGCCCTATTTTCCTGCAACATTTCGTGCGCCTTTGTCACATCAAGAATTACATAATAATCTTTCACAGCTTGATATTCTCATTCACCCATATCTTATTCACAGCAAACCTGTACGTGGAAATCGGCACGTCCCACATTTTCAAATGTTTACTTTGCACTTACTCGAACAATGAAAATCTCTCATAAATAGGTCCACAAATTGCTCTGCGTGACATCTGTTAGTTATAAAATGAGTGTGGAGATAATTATGTAAAAACAAGATAAGGTAACTATGAGAATGTCGTGGTCTTGATTGCATGCAAACAGCCCTGGCACGAAAGTACATACTGAGAACACGGGTAAAATCAAAGTCAATGCCATCTTTTTAACATTTAATAAGTAGCGCTGTGTAAGTAGCGGGTGACCGGTAATGGCATTATCAACTGAGCGCTTCCCTGCTTCGGAAGGCACGTTAAATTGTCGGTGCTGATGTGTATTCTGTGGTACCGGCTTTAAAGTATTTTTTAGGCGGCCTAAAAACTCCGTCACCAGATTCTATTTCCTATCTGACTGTTCGTGAGTATGTTTGTGTTTCAATTACGCCACGACTAAACCAGTGAACCGATTGGAATGAAACTTGGAATAGGTGTTGATAGTGACTTCAAAATTTAGCTAAAATAAAATTAGGTACTCACATCAAAGAAGTGCGGCCTCAGTCGTCCAATAGTATACTTCGCGATACCAGTAGTGAGTTGCTGGCAGGCGCAACCAAAAAGGAAGACTCCGACCATCCTGTAGCATTCCCATAGCCATGCGGGGATCTCCCAGCCGAGGACAAGGCGAGACCGGCCGCCTTTGTAGTCACGCAGCCTGAGCCATTCTGTGAGGCACATCTGGGGACAAAACAACCGTCATCATCATCTTCTGTTCATGTCCTGTGTGACGGCGAATCTGGGAATAAAACACAATTTGAAATATGTATGAAAAACACTATGGCGCAAAGATTAGACGCAGAAAAATGCAGGTTGGATTCTCACCTTGGATTTCTTTTTCATAGACTTCAGGGAAGAATCTGCAAGTATTTTTCACGGGTTTGGGTGGCTATGTATAATAGCGTCATTTACAAATACTTTTTGGGGGTAGTAAACCAGTTTTATGGGGTTTGAAGAGAGTTTGTTTTATTGAAATCAGCCATAGCTGATGAATATTGACTGACCTCACACACAGTTTATTCAATAGCTGCCTTCCACGCTCTATATCGTCAGTTCGAATCGCAATTAAGACAAATGATTTAAAGATCCACATCAAAGTAAGTCAATGCAGCCTGTGACCTACATGGTTACATGTTTGAAGATCTGCAGATCAAATGATATAAAATGTATAGCTTATTAGAGGTATTGAAAGCTAGTCGTACGTGACTGTCACCCAATGTCATTCAACTTGTTAACCTAGCAACCTTTGACCTCCACTCTGTATTTGCTCATGCGACACGCAACGATTGCCATCTGCTTTTTCTTGCGCGAATGAAGGGCAAGGTCAAATGATTCAGAAAAATGCATCAAAGGATTGTCTGCAAAGCGTCAGAGCCTGTTTAGGTATCTATTCAACCTCGGCTGACCTTAGCAGAGGTTGAAATCTAAACATCTTCTCCTTTCTCGGTGTTGTAGGAGAAAAGAAGAATGCGTACTTTGTGGTGCTCTGTCTGGCCTAGGCAATAATGCATGTTGAGTTATTGGGAAAGGGCAGAAAGAAGAAGATTTCACACATAAATGATGAAAATATCGTATCCAGATTTGTCTGAAATTCAGAGTCCTAAAAAAATTTATAATAGGTAAGATTTTTCTGCAGGATAGATTTATATCATACAAGAAAATAAACCGCTTTCAAAGCTCAACAGAAAGCGTAGTGTCGATACTAAAAGCGTTTGTTTTTATGGTCGAGATTGCTCATTCAAGTATCTTTGGAATGTCATACAAAGAAGTACAGACATAAATTTTGCAGTAATGAGCTGCCTACCCAGTAACCGACACTAACCGAACTATTCTTTAGGAGTGCGGTTATTTCGCAATCGCTGCCAGTTAGAGTTACTTGGGAATGGTGTCAGTGAATGTTTAGAAACATTAAATAAAATGTTCATTTATGTTAATCACAAGAAACATACTGTAGTACAGTTCTTCTATCTTACTAAGGCGGGTGTAGATTTGTTTCTGTGTGCGTTAGCGGTACTGAGCGCTCATTCTATTGAGCGTTCTCGACCTTACACTCAGAAAAGTGCATGTACATATCAACACACACAATTAAGACCAATCCGCCTTCGTTAGATAGAAAAACTTTAGTATTGTAGAGATTGTCGTTTTAAGCATTTACTTTGTATAAAGATAAAGATAAAGATTATTTATTTGCATAAACATGTGTAGGTAAAAAATATGATTACATAAGGAAGGTCTTGGAAGCAACATGTTTTACCGATTTCGGTGTGCAAACCGAGAGAGTGGCATGCTTTAAGTGACATAAATCAAAGTTAAGTTATACATGTAATACAAGCGACTTAATGCTCCCAGGGGCAGACAAAAAAAACAATCACGTACATGTATGTACATTGTGTACATTGCAAATCAAATTACGTGTGTCGCAACAATGACCTTAGGACAAACGGCGCAGGGTCGTGTCATTTGCTCATTTCATTATATTTACAAAGCAAACATACAAATAATACTTTGTACTAGAATGTGTAGAATGCAAAAACGATGGCCCTTAAAAGAATCAAGAACTTATTTTTCTGAACATGGACACGTAAACAATGTGAATCAAGTACCATTGCAAAAGACAGATAAGAATACGGAAGTATCTAATGATATAAAAGACGAGCTTATTGGGGACAACGATGAATACTTACTGACCCTTAAACCATTAGAAGGTGGAGGGAAACTATAAGGTGTTTGTGTGGTTAAGGCTTGTTCCAACAAGTACTTAGTGAATGTTTGTGGTCTGTAATATTTTATAGACGTATTAAACAAGAGTATAAAGTAAGAATTTATGAAGAAGATAAAACAAGGAAGTAAACCAACAATATTTTAGATGAAACCTATCATAGCTTTCGTAGTTTAGTGGCATTATAATGCTCATTCACACTAAGACCCAGAATAAAATATCTGCAAACCATACAAACGTTTGTCTAGGCACTAGAATCGATCACACCTCTTGTTCTCTGAGCAGTCGCCACACAAGGTCGATAAACGACAAAAAATCCAAAAAATTGCTAAAATTATGTAGGTCAATTCAAAATTGCAGACGAGGAAGAAAAAATGAGAACTAAATATACCTATATCAGAACTGACTCATTAGTCAAATGCAAATAGGAGAATCTTATCAAGTCGTGCACCCGATAGTTTTTGCAACAAATACCTAGCGTCTAATGGAGCAATCGTATAGATAAGACACGCTTTCTATACAACACGGTTATTACAATCATTCATGATACATCACTACATTATTTATACACAGGCATAGACACGAAAGAAGACAGACGCCACGCGCGAAGCAAATATCGCCATGTTTACAACATGGAAGAAAAGTTGACAAAATAAATTTGAGATAGATGGTGATTTTATGAGACAGTGAATGATGTGTGGCGTATCAAGGGCAGTAGGACAATTAGAAGTGCGGTTAACTAGGCAGCGTGCCAAACACATGGTCACAAAGAAAATATTAAACCCCGCAACATTGAATACATGCTGTAGAAGCTGGTAAAATTTACCGTCGGATTATAAAAACGATCAAAAAAATTCAAACACTATGCATAAACAAAGATAAGATATCAAGTTTAAAAAAATAAATATTACCTTCAGACTACAAGGCCCAATCATAAATAATCAACGAACAAAATTCCTTAGCGCATACCAATTCCTTGACGAATATTGGTTTATTGATATCTACGATAATTGCCACTTTTACGATCCCCGTCTCACCTCACAAATTCCCTTAAGCCCACCAGAATCAATGGGATTACTGTCAGTCCAACATACCACAGACCCAATACAACTATTTCCGTGTTAACACGCCGACATATGGAATGTTTAGTTTGGATTTTCTATAACTCACTGTATTTTGGAGAGTATCGGCGAAATCGTATTTAACCGTACAAACTACGATTAAATACGATTTCGCCGATACTCTTTGTATTTTGGCAGTGAGCTTACAATATGACACGTGGACTAAACTACTTGCAATAGGCGGGCATGTAGATAATAAAGCATCATTCGATGACTATCGTCTAGACATCTTCAAAAGTTTACTAGATGACCTTTTAGTTCGCTTGTCTCATCTGAAACCGCACCAAAAGAACCAACCATCATAAAAACGTATCTAGTGCAGAGGTCTATTAAATGTTCCTAGTTCAGGTGAAAATCGCATTATTTTGGGGACAATGAAAAAGAAAATGTCATGTCCTTGACGTTGCAAGCTAGATTGTGATGGGGAATGGTTACGGGAACGTGAAAATGTCACCTACAATGAACGGAAATAGATAGCGAGCGACTGAAACACAGCTGAAGTATCGATCGAACACGTGACTCGTGACGCATAAAAGAAACCGTTTGCAAATAATAATAATAAATTGGAAGAACTATAGATCTAATACGCACAATCGTTCTTTAGCTCTCTGTAGTAGCTGCGCAGAAACCATTTTTGAAGACGCCTAAAATCGTGCTATCTCGCTTACTCTACCAAACCTGCGCAATCGTCTATTGCCATTGCTATGCTATTACCTACCTATCTTCAGAGAGCTAAAGATCCGTTGTGCTTATTATACGTACTCTGCGTACGTGCTCTACAAAAGAAAACAATGAACACTTTTTGGGTCAACACTTTAAACGTACTCGACAGATGTAAAAATATTTAAAAAGTATTTTATGTTTTAAAAGAAATAAATAAATAAATAAATAATGCTGGACATTTTTCACACAGCATCATCTAGCCCCAAACTAAGCAAAGCTTGTACTATGGGAACCAGATAACTGATAGAATACTTATATACTTTTTGTTTGTAAATACATACATATTATACATAGAAACACCCAGACCCGAGACAAATATCTGTAGGTCATACAAACATTTGTCCCGCGGCGGGGATCGAACCCGCAACCTTCTGCGTCGCAGGCGGACCTTCGCCCACTGCGCCACAGTGGTCGTCGAAAATCAGAATCAGAAAATTCTATGCCATGTCTTTGAGATGTGATAATAATTTATTTTAACATTAGGAAAGTCTCTAAAAACCAAAATCATCCGAAAACTATATTTAGAATCCAATGCCGAAATGATTCGGATTATGTATTTAAAAACAGCATTCATAGACAAACACACAATTACGCCTAAGGTATGAGGATTCCTAAAAAGATTTACAATTAAGAAGATATATGAAATGAGAGAGATACAAAGTTCAAGAATTAGGTATACTATGAAATTGAGGATTATGAAGAAAATCTAAATATTATATATTATTAAGTTATATTTAATAAAGTAAAACAATACCTATTACATAAATGTTCATAAGGTTTGTTTGTATACGATATATATAGATATCAATAGTTTTAATTTGTAGTACTTATCCTTAGGTACCAACGTTATTGTATTATTTTTTGAGAAACTGCGAATAAAGTAATTCTTATTCTTATTCTTATTCTATACGTAACTAAACCACAATTTCAGCAAACAAGTTTCTTAATACCAAATTAAACAGCTTGAACAATGTGAGCATAGAGAGGACATGTAAACATTGCGTCAATGATAAAAAACTTAGGCCTTTACATCTATATTAGTTCATTTATACAACGTCAGGAGGCAACCTATGCCTACACTTAACGGGACGCTGTAGTGCCTGGGACATTGTTTTGAGATGGAATAGGCTTGCCCAGCACCTAAACCATCCTCTCAGCTTAATCAGCCTGGCCCATAGGAAAGACGACATCAATACGTATGGAGTTGACTAAGCTGCGGGTTTCCTCACGATGTTTTCCTTCACCGTTAAGAGCTCGTGTTAAAGCGCATATAAATATTACGAAACGAAAAATCCACTGATGCACGGCCGGGATTCGAACCCACGGCCTTAAGATTGAAAGTCAAGGCACAACCCCATTCGACCAAATAAAACAGCCTGAAAAATGCGAGCATAGAGGGGACATGTAAACATTGCGTCAATGATACTATCACGGTATTTAAAGGTTATAGCGATACGGGTGCTAAATATAACAAAAACTTTCGTCAGTCTAATTTTGGAACAAATGTACAGGAAATTGACATTTTATCAATGATCTAAACAGGTTAAATACGGGCAAGGAACTGAGAAAATTTTTACCATACACATTTTAATATCATCGTCATATCAATCTTTTATCGGCAAAGTAATAGTAGTTACGAGTATATTACTTGTTTTTGCGAATTGATAGCACAATCAACACCGCAGGCAAAATAGATAAAACCCGTTAAAACTGCCAAAACATTTAAAGATTTGAGTAAACAAAGGTTAAAAAATGTTTATTCTATAACATCGTAAAAGACAGCATTAGCAAAACAGTTGGAACTTTGGCAGTATGCCAAGAAAACGAGATCTTTTAGCGGTCAAGGATATGGAAACCAAAGAAAAATGTAAGCATTTAATTAATATTTTACTAGCAACTGAAAAAAACAACAGATAGATAGGGTAATTAAATTAGAAATTCATATTTTGCAATAGATTAGTATTTTAATAAGTTGACAAAGTTTCGTGATAAGCAATAAAGTTGTTATTAGAAAATAACCAGCACAAAAAGAGAAAACATATGAAATAAAGTGGAACTCAAAGTAGAAGCTAAACTATTGATCAGAGTGGAAGAAAAAGTGGAAACAAATCCCATAGTGGATTTGATTAGTGGATCAGAGTGGAATAGGGCACCTAACCTTCGAGTATTATAATCTGAATTCGGTGCTTTTACTTGACTGGATACTTTCTATTCCGCGTCTTGCTTTCTATCTAACTAAGGAATCCTGCTGATAATCATAACCAATTAGACAGATATACAGACAACATGACAAGTATTTGTAGGAAAAGCAAGCAAGAAAGCGTATCAATGGTTCCACTATAAATAAACAACGCCAGAATGTCATGTTACCCATCCAATTAAGAACAATTTAAAGTAAAAGTGTGGCTGGAGAGAAAGCAAAAGAAATTAGATATGTTAGACAAATACTACAGTATAATCAAGGTCAAAGCAATTTTTTAATACGTAAAACCAAATAAGAACAAAGTATGATTATAATCATGAATGCGGTCACTACAATTATCACGATCGGTTTCAAAATTGCCCATTCTATGCCCATTCAGATGGAAATGATAGAGTTATTTGGAACTCGTTCCAAACTGGATCAAGTGGCTTTAACTAGTAGATTTTTTTGTTGACATAAACAGGCTACTGGACCCGACAAAAGATCGGATCTCGCCAGTGGCTTGTCTAATAAAATATCGATTTATGGATAGAAATAGTAGCTGACGGTTCTGACGTGGGTCGATTCGATATAAAAACGAATGTAACGAAGAACGGATGTGACGCATTCGTTCATTCAGATGGTAATCGGTAGTGATTGTATTCAGCAATGTTTTATTTTCAGTTGCATGTATACGATTTCATTACAGCAGCCGTACAACGACAATTCATTATAAACGCAATAAAACTCAATAAGTGCCAATTTGAAATTTTAAAACCATTATCACAAGGTAGATAATAAAGCCCTAAAACAAAATCAATGGGTTGAATATAAAAACCATCAAACAAGACCCATAAGCCCACCCATTATACGGCCAATCATCACACTGCTAACTCAAATACACTCAGACCTTTTAGACCTAATCTAAGTGGACACGGAGAATGTAAAGGTGAGCTTAAACAAGCAAAGTGATAAGGTATATGGAAGTAATAAGGGAATAGTAAACACGTAATCGATGGCCAGAACGAGACTAATATTGACCAACGATAGGGAAATGAAGAATTTTGAGGGTCATCGACATGTCGAACGAAATAGAGCAAATAAATAAGGCATTGTACTTTCAAGAAGGAATAGTGTATGTGTAAAGCTATGATATATCTGTTAGTATCAATGGATCAACCACGTGCACCACCTGGAAGTTATAAATGAAGGCTGGAATAAAATAGTAGTGGTTGGTGGTACTTACCGATACAACAGGAAGTGCGATGCCAACGGTGTATAACATAGTACTGGTGACAGTGGACTCCTTGTAAGGATGCTTGAGGGACTCATCGTCGCAGAAGAAGCCTCGTTCGTACGGGGTGCCCCAGACGTAGAACACCAGGACAAGGAAGCCAGCTGCAACAAGACAATAAAAATAAATGATTGCTTTCATTTTTCTCTAATACCTTATTTGGTTTGGGATCCAATAAGCGTCCGTGATAATAATCTTCTGATATAAACACGGGACAGAAAATAATACTTCTAATGACCAATTTAAGATAATACGAACATAATTGTTACTGTTTTAAGCTTTTACGACATTGAGTAGAAATACAATGATTAAAATAACACAGCTTAAAGAAACTATTAGTATTCTAATTCAAAGCCAAATTACACTGACCAAAACACGCCATAAATCTTGGACAACATAATAATAATTACACAACTATTTTTGTGAAGCAGGTGCATGCATAACAACAAAAAAGCTTTAAACATGAATACAGTATAAATTACCGCAGCATCACTCAATAAATCAGAAACATCAATTAACGTTCCACAACTGCATTAAAAATATATTATAATAGACTGCAACACGTCAAAATGGAATTTAAATTGATCCAACATAACCAATTCGAAAACAAGGAACCCTTGCACAATAACTATTGTTTCACGGATCGTTTCTTGTCCAAACACATCAAGGGACGGACAAAAAACATAAGGTACTTTAAAGAAGGGCACAAAGATATAGATCTATGGATACGCCAAGAGATCACAGAGCAAGGGATCAATAAATTTGAAGGTTTAATATGACAGGTGTTAATTGGCTAGGGGGTAACACTTCTATTGTTGGTATCGATATTGATGAGTAACACGTTGAAGGGGGAAAATAAAAGGAGAGATTGAAAGGGGAATAATAATATAACAGGAGAGAAGAAACTTTATTTATTTTTGGACGTGTTATAGACCACAACAAAATTTTGTTATTAGTGCATTATAGATCGCTTTTAACAATCACCCGTTATTCATTTTTAATTAGAAACCGTGTGTTCAACTTTTATTCTAATATTTGTATCACTAGTTTGTCAAATCTTTTCACATTTTAATAATGGGTCGGTCTTTCTAGTTTCTACTAAACAAATACCTTAAATCACAAAAACCAGCAAGTATTTCCAGTAAAACTTTATGCAGCACGACCCCAAAAGTAGTTTGTTATCGATCTGGGTAGAAATAACAAACAGAATTTATGACTAGACTATTACCAAGCCGCTCCCTGCGACGAATAAGCTACAGTAAGTCTGAGCTTTTACATAAATTATACGGTCGAGCAATTTTATCATAGAAACATCAAGCGTTGGAAAAAAAACGGCAATAAATATCAGCAAAAGAGACACAGGTAAATGTAAAACTACTTAAAACCCCAAGAAAAAGGTTTATTATCTATATTGAAGAAAATTATAACGAATTATACAGAACAGTAATCATTACAGTTCAGAGTAATTCCATATCGATAAATAATTGTCCTATGCGCGGCCCAAGAGTGTAATAAAGCAATAAAACATTGAATATTGTTCGCAAATTCAAGTGTATGTTCGAAGCGAATTGAAAATAAACATTCGATGAAATAGACCCGATAATATTAGTACAGATCTGTGCTAGATTAAACACATTGCAAAAAAACGTACACTTCATACATTCGTTTTTGAACTAGAATCAGCATCTTCCTAGAAACGGACTATTCATCTTAAATGGGCATTACAAAGTAAGCCCCGATCGGCGCCTGGACTTATTTTCAAACTTCATTGTCATTCAAACTCAATACATCGTTTATTGCCATGTTTACTACTCGTATATTCGCGACAATCTCTATTTCTACTCAGTATTCTATTCATGATTGTCCGTTTCGTTCTATGCGGTCAAACTACAAAGAATCAAATTAAGTAATTTTACTGTCAACATCCATCTTTTTTAACTGTTATTATTCAAGGGCAACTTGTTTTTATCCAAATTGTATAGGACATTACGAATCTCGCGGATACGGTCCAGGGACATGCGAACCAGTCCTCCATTCATCACGAGCCGGTTGCTTTTCAATAGGCTCATTTTTTTCATCAGTCAACGACCCCGCTTTAGCAACACCTACATTTTTAGATTACTTTAAACTTTACTTTGTCGATAAAGGTGACGTGTACGAAATTGAGCCTTGTTCCTTTGGTGTACAGATTAGTTTATGAAGCTTTAGATTTGTTTTGATGATGTCATTGCTCCACATGACACAGTTTACCTGTTTGATGTGGTTTTTAAGTATGCTCTTATCAGATTACTCTTGATCAGGACCTTACCGTTATGGGACCATTATTTCGAAACTCGTAGTCTTCCGGTACATAAAGCAAGAAGATAAGTGTTTTAGGATTCTTGTTTCAAGCTCGCAAAGTATTCTGGGTAGGTGTATAATGCTGCGGAATACCTTGGCTTGTACTCACCGCCAGGTTCCATAAACCGCAGCTAGAATTACAATTCTCTGTTGTCAACACAAATAAAGGCTTAGTTTCACTGGTGACTATCACTCGAGAAGAAAATTGATTGTCAATAATAGTTTACGGAATAGTGGTGTCGGTTTCTTTGGTTCGAGAGCTGAGTGTATTGAACAAACTCTTGCATTATTCATTAACCATAAAAGCTGTCTATTCAATTCCCATAACCCTATTATCTGTTATAGATCGATACTCTCAAATTTTATGCTTCACTAGTTTACATTATCAATGGACAAGTAAAGAACCTCTTTGATGTTACTTTTAGTGGTTTCCTGTTTAATTTATACTTTCGTTTCATCATTGGAGTGAATTTAACTTGATGAAAGCCCAAGAGGCTTTACAATGATTTAGTTTTTCTGATCATTTTGTTTTAAAAATGGTCAGGAAAAAATTGGAACGGTTTTTTAAGTCCGTAAAATTTATGAGTATTTTTTTCATACATCGAAGAGAATAATGTTTTAATTTAGTTTAATCTGACCACTATATTCAAATTTGAATGCTTTATTTAATGATGATTTCAGCCTTAACTTAAAATTGGCAAATTATTGCAATTTTCTACTTTTTTTTACCATAATATACCAACAACTATCTAAGCAACCTTTGTCTGATTCCATGACAAATTCAGTATTTCGCGGTTAAACTTTCATTGCATCTAATATCTTTGTAACTTGACTGTTACGAATTTTTCAAGCACTATCTCTGTTTCACGAGTCTATTTTTATTATTGAAAAGTACTGAACACAATACGCTTTGTTGTAATTGATTATAATTTAGGAAAATTTTCGTAGATTATTTGTTCAAGTTTCATAGCCTTCGCAATTACTGTGTATTGACGCCTCAGTGAATATAAGCCTATAAGATACTTGAGGTGTAAAATACGATGTGATGCAGTAATCTGATGCTAGACCACATAATGCAAGTGACGGGTCATTGGCCTAAATAGACGAGACGTTCTCAGATACGGTGATTCATACCCTTCTTATGGCTTTAGGTTAAATAACGTTGAATTTTTATCTTCAAATCGTGGCATTGGCATTGAAGTTTGATTGATGTGCTCATCGACTTGATGTTTTCATAATGTATGGTCTATAACACTTCAAGATTAGAGCGGATTAAAGGGACTCGCTATATATTTATGAATATATTTACGACTGTTGCAAAAGGAACACCCGCTGTCCTTACGTGATGCTTCCACATTTGTTCAACATAGGTACAAATAAATTATCATAAATATCTTTTTGCAATGTATTTCAGATACAATGTTATATTTTTTTATATTTCTGTTTATTTGCCTTGAATATTTATTGGTTTGACTCCCTGCAATGACATTGAAAGATATGTTAGAGTATTGACCAATTTCGCAAAATTAGTCGAAAATTTGTGTAGAGATTGCTGTATTAGGTACTATACTAAATAAAAGTATGTCTTAACCATTGGCATTTTTAACCAAAAAATCCTATAATAAGGCCATACAAAACCCAGTCAAAATACAATGCGCTCAGATTACCAAGCCGAATATGAGTAATTCTATTTAGTATGTTGCGTGTGTCGAGTTCAAATAAAAACATTGCTGCATGAATGGTAGCGTTGTTTACTTTAACAGCTATTACATGGTTGTATTGAGGAACAATTTAATATGCATGTTACCCAAATATGAACCAAAATCTATACCGATGTTAAAATACACTAAGAGAACCCATTATGTTTCTTTCTACAATGAATCGTGACTCAAAATGGAACAATATGAGAATTACAGGCAATCAGAATGCGTTACTTTGAGAAATCCAAGTTTCTAGTATTACAATCAAAACAACAGAGATAAATAATATGATTCGACAAAGAAACGATTGTATTATCATTCTCATATTCAATTCCAATCAATAAAACCACTTCAAATATCACTATAATGAAAGATCTCTGTCAGGTTGCATTCCACAAAGTCATGTACAATCAAAACATTTCCATCGCCATTAGTACACGTAATACACACTCGTGTTCGTCATTTAATGGAGTCGATCGCTCAATGACCCCATCTGGAAGATGGTAGATGCTGGTTCGTTTTGGAAATATCATTTGAACTTTGATAAATTAATCGGAATGTCTGTTTTGGGTGGTCATGAAGTTTTCTCAAGCTCGATTTTGATCTTAGAAATGTCGTATGAGTTTAGGGGACTTGGACGGAAGACAGCCCAAATCGATCTTCTTCTTCTTATTTAAGAATTTACTCCTTGTCGGTTAACACAACTGATGAATCTCTCTCCGTGTATCTCTTACTTCAATGTTGGTTATCTTCTCCGTCCAGCTGATTTTTTCCATTCTACGCCAACACCACATCTCAAACGCCTCCAACTTCTCCCGATCCTTCTTTGTTATTGTGCACGTCTCACAAGAGCTATGCTTCATACATATTGATTGAAATTAAAAAGTATAAATGGACCTCACGAGTACTCGTATAACAGCGCCGACTACTATTAGCTAAAGGACTATCGAAGTGATTATAAGTAAATCAAAATCAATATCATCGATCAAACTGAAACGGAGTAGAAGGGTCAGCACAACACGTGTGCCCACAAAAATTTTAAGTGACTTTAAGAAATAAAGGTTTTTAGTTCGAGTGCTACCTAATTTTGGTACCTACGTTTTTTGCTACAAAAAAGTATTTTAATTGATAAATTTGATTCAATAGCTTTATTTGTTTTGTAATGTGATAGTGCTTTTGATTGATCATTTATTTGAAAATTATGCACATTTGCTATAGTATCGTGACTGTTAACATTATTTTGTGAGAAAGCAAATCTCTTTCACTGAAATGTATTTTGATAAAGCAGGTTCAATATTTACGAGCATCTTTCTTATCAGCAAATGCACTTACGTCTAATGATAATAAAAATACAGGGAAGGGAAACTCTCTTAGTATTCTTAGAACAAAATAAAGAAGGAAAGCAAAATTAATTGTAACATGGAAAATAAATTACAGAACAAGACCCGCGCTGACAAAGCTGCGGGTTTTCTCGCGATGTTTTCCTTCACCGTTAAGAGCTCGTGTTATGCGCATATAAATATCCCACGACCTTCAGATTGAAAGTCGAGGGACAACCCCATTCGACCAACACGGCTCTCTCATTTTCTCATTTTGTAATACTACCATATATATTCTCGATCATAGATTTTCTCGATCTTCAGAGACATTTAAACCAGACATATAGACGACCGGTGCGGTGGCACAGATAGTAGTCCAATCATTAAGAATCTAGATATCAAGAGCATCTCAGAATAGACGTTCTAAAACTTGCGACACAGATGCACAATTGGCACCATTAAGAAATTTCACTCAATTGTTTGGCCTAAGTGCAATTGTATTCGAATAGCTAGATTTCACTTTAAGTACTAGTGTACCAGAAAGAAATAACACGTACATATCTCTCAAAAAGAAAGGAAGGTCAAGTTCAGGGTCAGATGAATCTATAATCATCATTATCCTTGAGGTAGGCAACGTCAATCAAAAGAACAATAGATAAAAAATGATAGTAGACAGTTGCTTCGAAAAGCAAGTTTGCGTATTGAGAAGGAATATGCAAGTTATAATAATAACCAAAGAAGTGAAAGTTCCTGAGCGTTAGTCAACCTAAGACAAAAGTGATATCAATGGTGTGAGTGAACGTGGAAATGTCTATCTCAGACTGAACGGTGTTCTCGTACTTGCAAATGAGTTTGAGGACAAACTTGTTACCCATAAGGTGAATAATAGACTTTACATACATTAACATAACAATACAGTTGGGCAAGAAACATAGTTTTCTATGAATAAAATACGTTGCGCTTAATGGTAATAAATGCATAGAAATGAATATGCATATCTCATTGCTCAATTTCCTCAAATAGTTAAGGTTGGCGTGGTATGGGCATGTCATGAGAAGGGATGAGAGTCATATAACACGACGAGTGATAAGTATGAATGTGGATGGATATTGGATATACCGGTAGGGGTAGGCCTAAGAAAAGATGGATGGACTGTGTGAATGCGGATATGTTTGTGAAAAGAGTGAGTTCTGACGGGTGATAGAGGGAAATGGAAGAGAGACATGTTGTGCCGACCCCACTTAAGTGAGATAAGGGCAGGAAGTAGAAGAGTTTTGTAGTCCGTCTGTTAATTTATTTGTTTGCTTTTTTTATGACTTGTATTTTCTTCGAGAAAATTAAAATGAAAAGACTTATCAAAATTGTCGATTCCGACGGAAAATTATTACGACGAAAAACTAAAAACAAATTTGTATTTTCTTGCCAATGGCATCTAAGCTACAATAAAATAAACTGTCGTTACCAATAATACATAAAGATGACATGAAATAAAGTCTGCTAGACACCAAATTCAGAGAAGAACTAAGTTATTAAAAAAATGATAAAACAACAAAAACGCCTTATTAAAACAGCATCTAGAATCTTAAGAATAAACGAGGTAAGATGATGGCGGTCAAATAAGCGGCAAGCAACAAGGCTCTTTCTTGCATTTGCCGCCATAATTGCTCTATTAAAATAGCTATTAATCAAACTACTGCAAGGGAACGAAGTTTAATGCATCTGTGTTCATGAGGAGAAAATGTATCCTTAATTTCAATTTTAATACATTTTTGATGCAACATTGCGATGGATCGACGACATTAAAAAAGTCCATACATTTTGGATGCGTAAGGCACAGGACCGGAATAAATGGCGTAAACCGAGGGGGTCTATACCCAGCAGTGGGATATTATTGGTTGCGGATGATGAATTGAGCCTTAGTGTTCAAAGTGATCCCAGCGGTCCTACTGAATAAATGCTTTTTGACTTTGACTTATGAAAACTTAAAGATTTTTGAAGTAGCCTTAATGGAATAAATAGACTTTTTGTTAAGTTAATAAATAAACCGATTACAAAAAAAATAGGTATACAACTGGCGCTTTAAACTCAAGGTTATATTGTTGCGTCGTATTTTCTTAGAAATACTAAGTATAATGAGTTAGTTCCATCAGTAGAAACCTTATTCTGATTAAAGCGTATTAATCTTCACTAAGCAACACCAATTAGCAATTTGATGAGTATCAACAGGATCATGTTTAGAATTCACACAACACGTGTCTACTGCTCAACGTACTCGTACACTTCGTTCAACGGATCTAGGCATTCGTGAAGTTAGCCGTTTGTCTGCGCAGTGATCGCACAAAATTGTGTTCTGCGCAGACAAACGGCTAATTTCGCGAATGCCTAGATCCGTTGAACGAAGTGTATATTAAAACTCCTATTTAATAATAATAATAATAATAATGCTGGACTTTTCACACAGCATCATCTAGCCCCAAAGTAAGCAGAGCTTGTGTTATGGGTACTAGAATGACTGATAAACTACTTATATACTTTTTTTTTTTTTGTTTGTAAATACATACATATTATACATAGAAACACCCAGACCCGGGACAAATATCTGTAGGTCATACAAACATTTGTCCCGCGGCGGGGATCGAACCCGCAACCTTCTGCGTCGCAGGCGGACCTTCGCCCACTGCGCCACAGAGTAACGATCAATTTGGTCTCCCACATCGACAGACCAGGAAACATAAACTAGGCTAGATGCTTAGAAGGATACACAGTAGTGTGTCAATAAAGTTATTTTAGAAACATGCAAATATATTATACTACTACTGTTTAAATAATGACTACTACATGTATTACATATAGTGTAAATATGATAATTACGTAGAATACGTTTTCAAAATATTAATTAAAGGTTGATAACAGTTATTTTCATAATATTCTAACAGATAATCTAGAATTTATATACCTACGGAACAAAGAGTATCTTAGTACTGAGTTAATATGAAATGATTGATGACGATATCACAAAACTTATGGGAAAGTTGATCTACTGTGACTTCGTTTACCCTGCGTCTTACGTGAGCGCGATTGCGCAGCGAAGCAATGCGATTCGATACGGCGCGGCGCGGCGCGAAACGTCTGTCCTACGTGCGCACGAATCGACCTACACACTTCAGATTGAGTATACGAGTTCGCGCGTAAATTTCAAACCAACTTATCGCGTTCGCTACAAATCGCGCCGCACCGCTGCACACCGGTGACGTAGGACACTTCAATAGTAAATCGACTGTTTGTTGTTTCCGCACCGCACCGCGCCGCTTCGCGTTCGCGACCAGATCGCCCACGTAAGACGCAGGGTTACAATCCTATACAAACAAAGGCGTAAAACAGACAATTTACTACAAAAAAGCCAAATGTCCACTAAAGCAACTCATTATAGCACAGCTGCTGTTACTAGTAATTAAGCTTCACTAAGTATTCAATTGGAAGAGCAAGAAAATAAGCAAGCATTAGTCTCACCCATAATCTTTATACTTGCATATAAACAATTGTAAGATTTTCAAATAGATACTGTTTAGTGGATAGAGGACCTAACATCACATGAGGATCCAATTCATTTCCATTCACACCATAATAAAAACTATCGTAAACTCCAGCCGACTTTATACAGCAGGGTAGTTGTTAAAAGACACCATTAAAGTGAGAGTGTTTATTGTTTCGGCGATCTAAACATTTTGATACTTAGTAGATACTTAGATAGCAACGCAACGATGTATGTTTGAAAGAAATAATTCTGATTACGATCTTAAACCAGTAAAAGAAAACAACTGAAAGAAAAAAGAAGTGGTATGAAATTTCGATACATTACGAGTACAAAATTAAGTTCAAACATATTTTGTAGTTGTATGTTTTACAAACAAAGAAGCGTGATGATGATATTAATGGTCAGTAGTCTAGGTACTCTATTTTTCAGTGCTGATCAGCACGATAGCATAGAAGAAGAAAATATAGTTTTTATCTTATTAGAAAAAAATATACTTCAAAGATGATGACTGAGTCCACTTTTGTATTGAGTCAATAAAACTTTTTGCGTCTATTACGCAGTCAACAAATAGAAGCTCACGAATTACTTAGTAAAGTATGAGCTATAAATTTGGAAGATAACAATCTCAGTACAATATTCTCTCTCTGTAGGTATGCATACAATTAAAATCTTTGAAACTTATACCACAAAAAACATTAGAGAACGATATGGCTTCAAAGAAACAGAGAGAAAGGTCTGTCGTAATGTTGATAGGCCTAATAGCTGTTTAATCAACAGTATACACAACATTAATAGCTGTTATTTCCACGTGTGTGAACGACATTGACATTGGTCAACGCATTAATGAACTAATGAGTCATTTATTATGCGCCCGCGCCGGTGTTCGACCGATAGCGGTCGGGAACGTCTATTTTAATATGAGATTTGACAACCAGCTCAGATTATAAGTGAATTTTATCATCATGGAGTCGTTTGGAGATGATAAATTGACACGTAGAGATAGAAAAACTGGTTATATGTGGGTATAATTAAACAAAAAAACTCGTGAAGAGTAAAAAAATGAGCGTGGGTTGATTTGAACTAAAATAACAACGGATTGTGTCATCGAATGAATTGTTGCTAACGTAATGTTCAGAATATTTTAAATTGCTGTTTTTTTTCAACAAACATCAAATTTCATTCAATGCGATGCTATATAGGGTTCATTAATCTTAAACTAACTTTATTCTTAGAAAAAAAGAAAAGAAAGACCCTGTATTGTAGTGTTTACTCTTGTCTAGCTTTTGTCTAGAGTTTGCCCGGCTTATCTTGGAGTAACGTCTTAGCCATCTCCTGTGTCAGATTTATGAGTCAGAGGTCACAGTCTTTCCATCTATTAATAAGATACCATCGCTTCAAACAATTGTTTATATCAGTATCTTTTACTAGATAAATCTTCCGCTTTCACAGCATGATGTATATAAGAAATGGAATCTCTAAGCACTATAAGCTACTTAAATTCCATCAGCTGATATGACAGCACAGCCTCTAGCTGTTCTCCTTATGGAATTTGTAAGATTATATTTATTGATTTCCGTATCTTTTCAAAAGTGCGAAAACATGTACCTACCAAACACCTACTTTGGAAAACTTAATGCCCACGCCTTACAAGGAAGAAAGTTACAAAATTTATTTCTGTAATAAAACTCCAAGTACAGAATGTCCATTTATGTGGATGCAGTTTTTAGTTTAAATAAAGGTATTTTCTTTAGCCCCGTTATTCTCGCGTGAAGTGTGGGTTTACTGATAAAGATTATTCAGAAATTTAATAGGCAAATGAATCTCTGTGGCATGTACAAAGCATTGCAAATCTGTATTAATGCTCATTCATTTCGCATCTTCCAAACGCTATATATCATTCAGCGCGTTTGAGATTGGTATTTTCAGTACAGTTTATCAGTCTTTATTCCTTTCTGTTAGGGTTTAAATTGAGACTACATTGGTACCAACGTTTAGGTCTAACTTACCTGTCGTAAGAACAAACTGCGTGGGCCGAGCATTAAGGAGTTATAAATCTTTAGCCAGTATTAATTATTCCTCTGGAGGCGGGAGGGTGTGAGACTTTTATTTCATTAGACAGAGATAGCGTTTGAGGTTGATTTACGGTTTGATCAACCCTCGGGCATGCGAGGGTCTTATGACAATTAAAGCAGACGCTTCCTGCTTGAGACGGATAAAAGCGTCTTTGTAAAACTGTGTTGAGTTACCAACGTATTTTTATTAGAGATCTGACGTCTTATTCCTGTTTTTTTTAACGAAAATTAGTGTAATTTATTGAGGGATTCAATTTTATAGTCAGGCTGATTTAATCAAAGTACACGAAACATTATTTTGATGACTGTAAAAGATATTTTTATGTATGTCAACTCATTTAAAAGTCAAACACCTCAATCGAGCATTCAACTGCAAAGTCATTAGCTAAACGATTAAGGAAATACGAATCATCCAAAGATGCAAAAAAATAATTCATTAATAGGGGGCCAAACTTGTTGGTCAAATAACCATCAATATGATAGCTGAATTCCTCAGCGATTATTACATTGAACACAATAAGAAGGCACGCACAGTACGCACAACCGATCTTCATCTCTCTGAAGTTAGGAGCACTAAACGATTGCGCAGGTTTGCGCGAGTAGTCGAGATAGCACGATGCAACAAACTAAGTGAGTGAGCGAGGTAGCTATACAACGCTGGCTTTTTAGGCGTCATCAAAAATGAGTTCTGCGCATCTACTTCAGAGAGCTAAAGACTGGTTGTGCCTACTGTGCGGATGCTGTAATTTTGTAACTTCCTCCGAGCAAAGTGGGAACGTATTAAGAGCAATCTAGCGTTTCGAATGATTGTGAAAAGTGCATCTGGCAACAGGACCATACTTATTGAAGTAAGTGCCTGTAAGTAGGAGGGCATCGCTTGTTACTCGGCAAGGAAGGAGTAGGTATATTATTAGAGCTAGAAAATAAAGGGATGAAATCGAAATCAGCACTTATAAAATATAGTGAGAATGCTGTGAGGAATTATCGAGCGCTAGCGGAGGCCGATAATTCTTTGAATACAATGGCGAGACTAAAAAACAACAACACTGCATGAATTGAATTCCCTGTGGGTATCAAACCAAGCATAATGGTAGAATTCAATTGAAAATAGATTTTATCTCGTTTAAAGTTTCTGTCTGAGAGAAACAAATTTAAAATTCCTAGAATACCACATCTTCATCATCATCAAATTTAAGAGCTCAGCTCTTGTCGTTGCAATGATGCAACTTCCTCCACCTCTCCCTTTCCAATGCGGTCTCCTTTACTTCTTTATACGACATGACAGCGATCTTCTCCTTTATCTGACTCATAAAATTTATTCTAGGCCTTCCTCTTCCTCGTCTTCCTTCCACTTTTCCTTCTATGATGTTCTTGATAAAGCTGTCATGTCGTGTCGTGTCATCTATAATTATAATCTTATCAATAAGCACATTTATTCGATTCAATCACATTCTAACACATGATCACTTGCAAATATCGTACAGTTAACCTTACTAACTAGGCTAAACTTTTTATGGACGCATTTGCAATATTCTGTACCAAGGTTTTAAAAGTCACGCAAATAATTTATCAGTTTTATTGATGAGGTATTTAGTAGGTTACATCTTGGAATTTCCTGATTCCTGATTGTTGATTTCAAAGACGAGGTGAGGTAGCTTTTTTATCCTTATAAGAACATCGTCAAGGTTTGGCTATATTCTACGGTACACAGTGATTTAGGTAAATATTACGGAGGTGTTGTAGTTGAGTTAAAATCTTGTTACTCACTGTGTACCGTGTGTAGTGTAGCTAACCCCTTAACTGTAGATCTACAGTTTTTTGGAGAGCATCATCATCATCATCATGTCAGCCATCTAGTGTCCACTGCTGAGCATAGGCCTCCCCCATCGATTTACACAGCGATCGATCTTGTGCAGCCTGCACCCAACGGCTCCCAGCAGCCTTTACCAGATCGTCTTTCCATCTAGTGTTCCATCTAGTTTTTTGGAGATGCTCACAGTTTTAAGTTTAGGCATTTACCCAAATTTCAGTTTTTTATAAGTACTCGTGAATCCCCTGCTTTGTCTGATTCCAATGTATTCTGTAGATTTTCAGTTCTTAAATTAATTTATAGAGTTATCACAGTTTTTACAACGCATGTCTGCAGTTTTTCACTGAGTGTTGGCAACACTGACTGTGTAGTGTATACTTTAAGTTTAAAAGGTAGGTACTTAATAAGTTGAAACACTTTTAGATTTTCTTTGTTATTATTTTGTTTGTGTACTTTACTTACACTATCAATCTTTGTTCCTATCCATACTAATATTATAAATGTGAAAGTAACTCTGTCTGTCTGTTTGTTACCTTTTCACGTCCAAATCGCTGAACAGATTAAGCTGAAATTTGGCATGGATAAAGATTATACGCCAGGGACTACTTTTTTTTGTTAATAATCATAAGGGGGCGAGAAAATAAGGGTTGCAAATTTGTATGGGGAACAAAGTCATAAAAATGATGGGTGACCGCCACTTTTTGAAATCCAGTTTTTTTGTTTTTATTTTGCATGATAAATTATAAATCATTTTAGGTTTTAAAGTACCTAAGTACTTATATTATTTTGCTGACGAAGTCGCGGGTACCAGCTAGTTTACTATAATTTAATATCAATGCTTTCCTTGTTTCTACTTTGAAGATTTCTACCTTCACACCTACGAGGTCTACTGTTTGCAGTCTGACGCCTTTTGTTTGACCACTAATAAGAGTGTTTGCTGCTAGTGTGAGGTCGTTAGGAGGAGTGTTCAAATGTTTGTAAGGCTTTAAATTTTTGGTAAAAGATTTGCTTATAAAAAACGAACTCTCATCGTGCGTAAGTGTTTTCTACGTTTTATGTGATTTTTTTCTTCTTGTCACATGTTTTTCGAAACAGTGTGGTGATATGACTTGTAGTAGCAGAGAAACGAATGTCATCACCGTTTACTACAGTGTACCAACATCACCGTTTCTCACCTCAATGAACTTGCAATCATAAAATAATGTAGGTATAACAAATCGCCCAACCGATAAAATCTTAATTCCATTGTTCATTTCAAACGTCAGCCAATTTAAAACGTTCATAAAAGCTGACAACTAAATTAGATAAGTGAATTTTCAATTCTCCATCAACTGACTTCAAAAGGCCAATTATTTCAAGAGAAATGTTGATCAATTTGATCCACAACTCAGACATTATTCTCATTTAGTCATTTTGGCGACGATTGCTCCCAATTGGATAGACAGGAGAATTGCATCCTAAAATGCGTCTAGTGCTTTTCCTGGATCATGTTTCTTGAAATGGTGACAACTAATTGTGAATAATTGGGATGAAATTCATCTGAGAGGAAATTTAATATCAGAAAGCAGAATATAATAGAGAGACTAGTTCCTGTATCATTATTATGTCATGTGATATGGTACTGTCTAACTTTTGGGTGACGGAAATGAGGCATTTGAAATGAGAACAGAATAAAACATACATGTTTATTATGTAGATGGAAGATTCAATGATAGAGAGAAAAATTATCTTATAAATATGGATTTCGACTTACGGCCGGTTTCTCGAACGCTTTTCAAATAAACAACTGATTAAACTTGTATTATTTGTTCCTCATTGGTTGACAGATTTGATCAATGATTAGTTAATTTTGAAGATGATTTGCGTTCGAGAAACCGGCCGTTATACAATAAGGAACAAACGTAAATCAAACTATATTTTGTGGGGCTAAATTACATGGCTATTAAATTTCCAACACGGAAACAAAATAAGAGGGCGATTATGCAAAACAATGCCCCGATAATACAGTCCAACACAATTGTATTGACGCTAGTTAATGGAATACAAAAGAAATGCTAGGTGCATGTTACTAGTGTAAGATCGTAAAATAGTTTGCGATAAATCGATGATTGTGACCTCATTCATGGGTACAAGATGTTCATTAAAATAGGAGTTTGAGAAACCATAATCAATATCAAAGAATACATTTTCAATTCACATTATTCTACTTACCTTATTGAAAATGAGTAGCACAATATGAGAGGCATGTCCAAATATATGGTATTTTCCTGCCGCTATCCCATCTATGTAGGGAGTATGTAATGATGGCACGTCATTTGGCTATTTCCACTTTCCCCTATCACTCATCATCTCCGATTCACTCCTTTCTTTCCCAACGTCTTTCACACAATTAACACACACGTCTTTTTCAGATCTACTTTTACTTACACATCCATCCAAATCAATTGCCTTTATGTACAATAAATTCAAATAACCTATAAGCATAACACCTGACTTTACTACGAGCAAGCGATAAATCAATACGATATTGTAAAACTACAATTTCTAATACGAATTGTACGATAAAGGGAAGGAAATCAATAAAAACCTGGAAGTATAAACCGATATAATCGGAAAAGCAAAAGGCAAAACCAATATTAAGGAGTTGTAGAAGAATAATAGAATGTGTGACTGGAACAGAAGATTTGAGATTGATTAGTATGACACAATACACGTAGGTTTTTGAATCTCGACGTTTTTGTCTGAAAACATAGCAATGAACTCAAAGCTTTTCAAAGGTCTATACAATTTACCTTATTGTTCTAAGTTTGCGTGAATTCATATGTGTATGGATAGTAAGTAAGTAAGTAAGTTCGTATGAGTCAGTGGCCAACACTGGTGACGGAGTTTTTAGGCCGTCTAAGGCCTCCGTAATGGCTTAACGACTTAAATAGCTGGGAATTTAACGTGCCCTCCGAAGCACGGAAGCGCTTAGATTTAAATGCCACTGGCGGTCACCCATCCACTTACAGACCGTTTCGAACGTTGCTTAACTTCGACGATCTATCAAGAACGGCTGAGCCAGCACGACTACGAGCGCTTGTGTATGGAAGATATACGTGTAAAGGTAGGTCAAAGAAAAAGAAAAGATGGACATTGTGACAGATGACATGATAAGGAAGGATCCGGATAAGGAGGTCAGTACTGCAAAAACCGATGATAGAGGAAAGTGTAACAAGAATAATAATCCATGTTGTGCTGACACAACTTACGTGAAAAGGAAGGAAGGGAAATAAGTACACAACATTTTGAAAAATAGGAAAGATAATCAAATACATCAGGAATTGTAATAGTCCATTAAACTTTATATCAACAAAACTTGTGACAAACAAAACGTGATAACGCGAAACGGTATTTCGGAACATTGATAAAGAAATTTCGGTAGCTAAATGTGTCAAAGATAAAA
Organism: Epirrhoe tristata; assembly: GCA_951394285.1. Lineage (NCBI taxonomy): Eukaryota > Metazoa > Arthropoda > Insecta > Lepidoptera > Geometridae > Epirrhoe > Epirrhoe tristata. The sequence continues at coordinate 7,875,564 of OX596154.1, forward strand.
TAGGCAGGTAGCACCAGCTGTACAATCACAGGTACATCTGACAAAGCAGGTATATCAATACTTGTGGGAATAGTATTGAAGATGCCGACACACTCACACTCTCACACTCTCACACTTACAAGAAAAGACTATATTACGAGTAGGAAGGTATAGATGGGACAGTTACAAGATATTGCCCACATAATTATTGTAAATTCCTTTTTGTGTCTTTCAAGGATTCAAGATGACAACGTGAATTAGCTGCAAAAGTGTTTAAAATAATTATATAATTTAAGATGAAATATTTTCTAACATTAACAACGGAAAGTACTTGCCCAAGTACCTACTTGTTAACAAGAAATCGATTAGTTTCTCATACTTAATGATTCATATCTAATTGATACATTGCATTGCAAACGAACTTAACTAAATGCTTCACATTATTTACTACTTACATCATAATTAGTTAAGTGATAGTAATTTTATTTAATTTTGCCTTTAATACCTCGTTACAAAGTAACCATGTGAGTCCTTAGTAAACTATTATCTTTTATTTATCATGCAAATGCTAGTATTCACCTTATTGAATGATAACAAAAAAAAAAAATCGTAGTACCTGTTACATAAATGAATGTAGGTACTTATATTATTCTTTGGATAATTTTAAGATAAAATGTTATACGACCTCTGTGGCGCAATGGGCGAAGGTCCGCCTGCCACGCAGAAAGTTGCGGGTTCGATTCCCGCCGCGGGACAAATGTTTGTATGACCTACAGATATTTGTCACGGGTCTGGGTGTTTCTATGTATAATATGTATGTATTTACAAACAAAAAGTATATAAGTAGTTTATCAGTCATTTTAGTAGTAGTAGTAACTCAAGCTCTGCTTTGGGGCTAGATGATGCTGTGTGAAAAGTCCAGCATATTTTTTTTTTTATTTAAGTATCTTCACCGTCTGTATCGCCCTTAAGGGTTATCTGTGCGTCCTCTCTTCATAATCTTTGTCGATCCCGCTTCGCACACTAAATACTCCACGCCATAAGAACGCAACATGTTTGCCTCGTAGATAACTTTAGCATCCACTTAAGTGTCTTTAAGTAACTTAAGTACTACTTTACTGATAATTGCCAAGAATGCCTTGATATTGTGATAACTTTTGGTAATTACGTACAGGTGTCAAGGTACCTATTTAGCGGTATCATTTGGCTTTGGAGGCCCGGTTTCTTATAAATTAAAAAAAAAAACCGGCCAAGTGGAGACCTCTGTAGCGCAGTGGGCGAAGGCCCGCCTGCGACGCAAAAGGTTGCGGGTTCGATCCCCGCGGCGGGACCAATGTTTGTATGATCTACAAATATTTGTCTAGGGCCTGGGTGTTTCTATGTATAATATGTATGTATTTACAAATAAAAAGTATATAAGTAGTATATCAGTCATCTAGTACCCATAACACAAGCTCTGCTTACTTTGGGGCTAGATGATGCTGTGTGAGAAGTCCAGCATTAAAAAAAAAGTGCGAGTCGGGTTTCGTACAAAGGCCTAAGTAACTACGTATAGTAAAACAGTGCAAACTATTACGCCCTTATAAATCCAGATCATGTAAAGATTGTATTCTTTCACTGTTTTACAGCTCTGGTTGTACTGAATTATACTGTACTTTGTGAGTAGTCACTGACGCACGGTCGGGATTCGAACCCACGACCTTCAGATCCCTCTCGTCCAACGCATCTAATAGCCCTAATTAGGTTACGCTAAATCCTTAACAAGTAGGTAGGTACTAATAGTCTGATGAATTGTCGTATCTAAAGGATGCTGATATGTTGGCGCAATCACTCACCTTGACCAGACAAAATGATAGTCGACCCACACTAGTCTGTTGAACTAAGTAGGTACTTACTTAAACTTCAGTGCTGGGTCCTCTGTTATTTTTGACCTATATAAATGACATACCGAAACAACCGCGTACTTACCTTGCTTGCTTCGCAGACGACACTGCATCTTATAGCTCCAGCAACGACGAGGACCTTATAGTAGGCAGACTGCAGTTGTCATTAGATTTGCTTTCTGCCTATTTCAAGAAATGGAAGCTCAAGTTGAACGAGTCCAAAACTGAAGCCATAATGTTCTCTCGGAAACGCAAACTGCCTCCCAAAAGACTTACATTGAATGGCTACCAAATACCATGGAATAAAACTGTTAAATACCTTGGCATTTACCTTGACAGCAAACTAAACTGGTCATCTCATGTAGAATATTCTCGAGCCAAAGGTCTTAAAGCCTTTGGTGCCCTAAACCCTATAATGAACAAGCGTAGTAACCTCAGCCCCAAAACTAAACTTAAAATATATTGCGCGCTAATTCGCCCTTGTCTTACATATGCTGCACCGGTCTGGAGTAGCACCTGTAACACCAACTTTAAAAAACTACAAGTACTGCAAAACAAAGCATTTAAAATAGCTTATAAAACAACTTTTAGAACGAATATCCACAGACTACATCTAAATATTAATTTTCCTAAGATCAAAGATTTCATTTTACAAATGACGAAAACATTTTACCTTCTTCGCACGGCTAATCACAAAAACAATCTAGTGTCTTCAATTGGAATAACACGCTCATCCAATCTTCCATACATCGATACCTACAATCGATATCGCCTACCACATCACTACGTGTTGGACGAAGACAATAGCGAGTCAGAGTCCGAGAACATTGGCAGCACTTCTGACTGCAGTTAACCCGTCCGTGGTAGCATGCTATTACACATCATATTATTTTAATATTTACACGTGATTTTAGCTAGGTACTAATTATTTTTAACCAAAATTAAATCTTATTTATTTTATTTTAAAATTAAACCTTTTATTTACATTGACAACAAAAGTAGTTTTACAAAAGTAATTTACAAACGATTGTTCGGAATTTTGCCTCATAAAATAATGTAGGTAAGTATTTACAAACTTATTTACAAAAAAAATCTTATAATATTATGTAAACCATTATTTTAACTCACTAATTCACCAATTTTAAATCAAATCAATTTATTTACAATTATGATGGAATAAATCGTATTTTTATTAACTTCGATTAATAATTCACTGTATACCAATACCTACCTATGTTATAATTAGGTACTTTTGTTCAATAAAGTTATAATTTGGCAGGAGTTTCCGTGCGTACGCTTTTACTCCATCCACTGCCACGCGTAGGGTTAACCTTGGCGCGACCGAAAGGCCCGGCCGGATGGTTTCGGTTTTGCACTTTTTGAGGGTAGGCTGGCGCTGTGCGTGTGTTGCTTGCATTCCATAGTAGATAATAGTATTTTATGTTATAATAAGCTGATAAAATGACCACGTTATCCTAGTGGTAGGTATAATGAGGATTACCTTAGACTGGTAAAAGTTTAGGTAGATAGTTATGAAGGTTAAGTTGCATATTGTTAAATACACAAACTATACAAAGTGAGTGTATCCTAAACTTAGTTTTTTTCGTAATTTTCTCAGACAAATTGCATTACATCTTCGATTTACAAAGTGTTACCTATCTTGTTTAAAGACTTAAAAAGGCGCAATAGCCTGTCGAGTCAGTGTGTCATATGTTTAAGCTGCCTAGACCGTGTTTAGGGCATGTACTTGTTATGAAATTTTATGTCTAAATAAAGATCTTTTAAAAACAAAAAACAAAAACTTACTTAAAAAACCGGCCAGGTGCGAGTTGACTCGCGCACGAATAATATTTGTTGTTATAGCAGCAACAGAAATACATAATCTGTGACAACTGTCTAACTATCACGGTTCATGAGATACAGCCTGGTGACAGACGGACAGACAGACAGACGGACGGACAGCAGAGTCTTAGTAATAGGGTTCCCTTTTTACCCTTTGGGTATGGGACCCTAATAATCAGTCCGCCGTACAGAGCCATGACAAATAATATTTTATGCGTCCTTACTCACGGTCGCGGAAAAACCTCACATCGTCATAATAATGCTTACGGGATTCGAACCTGCAACGGTCAGACGACACTCAGAGGGTTCGGATCCCGTCAAAATCGAAAAATGTTGATTAGACTTTTCATTTAATTTCTCAATGAAATACCTAAGTGTGGTATAACACTATAAAAAATGCTTACATAGTTACTTTATATCAATTATCATAGGCAAGGCCGCTGTGGCCGAGAACAGAGATGACAGGAGGGACGCCTTTGCCCTACAGTGGGAAACTACAGGCTCTTAATAATAAGAAAGGCTTCTTAAATGAAGAAAACGCAAACCCATAATTGTAACAGCCTTGATATCTTTCATCAAAGCCTAATCAGGCTTTAAAAGTCATCTGTCCAAACTAAATTTGGACATTCACCTTTATACGTAAAACCTGTGTATTTGTGTAACCTTATTTCTAATTGTTTTCTCTTTTGATATTCATGTGTGTAAATGTTGTTTTTATTTAAGTGTTGTGCACAACCCTTAGATTTACAATTACATAAAATAAAAATAAGCAGTTGGATAAATGACTGGCATTTCAAAAGTTCAAAACGAGCTGCACGTCAAAATATCAACTTGGACATTTAATTTTGAGTTGCGTGCAACGTAATTGGAGCCGAGAATATATTTTTAAATCTTTTAGTTCTTTTTTAGGGTACCGCGATCGTAAGACTACTTATGAAGTTATTAAATGCTACGATATAGGCACCTTCTGGGTAGGGTCGCTTCATCGCAGACCTCATTCTTGCCTGTGTAAGTCTCGAGGTCAAGAGCCGACCCATTCATAAAAAAATAATGAAAATAGCGTCTACACCCCCAGTGCATTTAACAAGTACGGTAAGTCTATGACATTACCTACCATAAAGATGTGTGCTTTTATAAAAGGAAAAAACTTATTGCAAACTTCACCAGTAATATTGTTAATTTAATGGTAAAGTTTTAGTGCGTGTTTGAACACGACTACACTCATATAGCAAATACTTACAGGGAACCTATTGTATAAGTACTTTCGACTTGGGTAGTTTCACGCGGTGGTGACATTCAAAACACCATTTTAGTACGTTCTGAAGCGTGGCAGTAAATGTAATTTCGAATGTATGTTGTTTACGTACTTAGGAATTTTGAATTAAATCAATTTTCGTTAAAAAATATCTGATTTCTAAAATAAAAGGTAGTACTTAACAATCTTACAATGTACCTAGTACTACATTGAGAAAATGAAAATTCTTATCAAACTTTCATCACGGGATTCGAACACGCAACGATCAGACGATCCTCCTAAAGCCGGAGTGCCTTACCATTCGGCCACAGAATCCGTGTCGTCACAATCGAAATTTTCGACAAGCTCATATTTTATCGGATATCTACCTATTACCTACTAGTGCGCCTATCGTACACACACTTTGCTATACAGGAGCAGGTGCGTTACGTTACGGACACTGAGTGTATTACTTTATCAGATATACGGAACCAAATCGACAATTGAAGGATTCGCGCGTGCTTTAAAAATTACGTAACGGGCACTGAGTGTCATATTTTTCTGATATACGGAACCAAATCCACAACTGTCCGACTTGCGCAAATCGCGCGTGCTTTTAAATAAAATACCCGTGCATTTAATGCCTTTCAAAATGTCCTGGATAGGTACTTAGCGGATACAGGTAATCAGCGGGGAAGCGTGTCGGATGTTTTGACAAGCAATTGCCTGCCGTATCCCTCGCATCGGGGATATGTGCGACCGGGTAGACTACACCTGTCTCACATTTGACACTAATTCTCTTAGACTCGGTAGGTGTCTATTGATCTCATAAATATACATGGTCTGTCATAGGTCATAAAATTCTTTACTTTTAGCAATCTAAACTTCCAACTCGCCATACAAACTTTCAACCCTTATTTCACGCCCTCCATGAATATTTTTCAAAAAAAGTAGCCTATGCCTAATCTTTATCCATGTCATATTTCAGCATAATCTGTTCAGTGGTTTAGGAGTGAAAAGGTAACAAACAGACAGACAGACAGAGACATTTTACTACATAATAGATGGCGACACAGAACAAAATAGATCGCGCTATCGTTGCGTTTTGGGCTGTGTAGCATATAAAGTCGCTAATCTTCTAATTTTCAGCCCAGACTATTGGCGATCCAGATGACGCTATCACTCTCGCCAATGGTGAAGTGATACCGTCATCTAGTGATGATAGATAGGTAGGTAAATTCTCTCCGGCAACAGCCCAAGCCGAGGTTCGTACCTATTAGAGGTGCCCTTGCGCATGTTGTCGTAGCTTCTCTCTAGGCGTCTCGGCACCTTCAGTGCCCGCCATTGTCCGGTAACACTAAAACGGCCTCATAGGCCATTAGTATTAGGCCCTCCGAAAAAAAAAAAAAATTTTTCATCTTAATAATATTAGTATGGATTGTCCCTATTTTAAAGAAATTTTGTAATGTCACAGAAGTGTAAAAATTAGAACCTTACAGCATTTAAATCTAAATTGTTACACTTAAGTCTTAAGTTATTGGTGCACTTAAGTTATCGTGCATTTAACAAACAGATAATACCAAATCTATCAAAATTGAACTTGGGATCGCGTGCATTGAAGTTTTTGCTTATTTCAATCCAACCTTGGTCTACTTGATAACTTGCGATGAGGAAATTGATAAACATTATTGCAAACAGTTTAAACAATAAGTTTTGTTTAAGTGCATTATAATATGTTAGCATTAAAGGCCTAAGTTATTAAAACTAGATGGTTATAGATCATGAGGACCTTAAGCTACACTCAACGGGACGCTGTATTGTTTGGGTTGGATTAGGCTTGCACACATTTTACCCGTTATATCTACACTCTAATGTCATTACTGTCATTTTTATCTATTCTCCGGTACCTAGACAAACGCCATGCTAAGGGGGCAGAAAAGAGTATGATGGATGACATAAGAATACACAGGAAGAACAGAATGACATACAATACAGGTTGTCTGGTAGAGATCGCTTTTTAGCGATAAGACCGCCGATTGTATATCATAGTTAAGTTTTTTGTATGTTTTTGTTTGACTTTTTATGTGGTGTGCAATAAAATATTTTCTATCTTCTATCTATCTAAAAATAGGGAATAAGAACAGTAAGAAATGAGAAGTAAAAATAAACTCCCTCATCAGTGTCATTAAAGTCAAATTCAAAAGCATTTATTCAGTAGGACCGCTGGGATCACTTAAAATAGTTTTAAAACTAATTGTACTCTGTGCTTTCGCGACCAATACCATGAAGAATCAGGGCAACAAACACGGTTTGATAGCATTCTTTAAGGTGATCCATCTTAAAACTAAATAGTCAAGCTCCAGTGAGGAGCCAGTCAAACAAAATCTCATCAAAGTAAGTATAGATGCTCTTACATTGAATAGTTTAAAAACTTAGCAAGTAAAACCGCAGGCTGTTGTCAGTTTTAAATAAAAATTAATACAAGTGCACTTCAATTACTGTCTGGAAGCCCGTCAACAACATCGGACAATGGCTCCTCTGTTTCATGAGAACACAACTTGGACATGTGCTAATGTGGATGTGTAAGGGATATGTAACTTTGTGATATGGGAAATAAACATTTAGGCTTTTACAATACAGAAAATTAACTCTGGTATTTTATGAGTTTGGGGAATTTTAGAAAGAGCCATTTCATGTTGACTGGCATTAATTTTTTAAATTGTATTTTTCATTCTTATTTTTGTTTGTGGATAAAGCAAAAATGAAGAAGACTCAGCAGCAGTTGTACAATTGACTAACTACTTACAGGTGTGTCTTATCTAATTATGTTAATTAGAAAATCTACCATCAGAATTTAAAATCTCTTCATTATGGGTAAATCACACATGACTCACAATAATCAAAGCCTAGTCGAATTTAAAATCAAATTATGTAAGTACTTACTGATAAACAACACCAGGAAATCAAGAATGATTTTTCGCAAAATATACTTCGATTCTCGGTCCATGGTGATGGTGTGCCCACGGGAGTTCGATATGCGCTCGTTTCTGTCCATTATTTATAATTACAAGGATTCAAAGTTTAAAAATTGTTCACTTTCACCGCGCACCGGCTACGATTTACGATTTTTCGAATCGAACCAAAATTGACATGACAAACACACAACACGTCAAACTCGTAGCGCATGCGCGCGCAAACTGCCGATAATTTCGTTCGGAAACTCAGCTCGTCAGCTCAGCCGGCTCAGCCGTAATAGCCCATAGGTAGAAATTTTTTAGCGCGGTTTTTTTCTTGACTTGACAATCAGACTAAATTATAGCATTATAGGTATAGCTTTTTCATGGGGAGGGATGGTTTCACTTCTTGAAGCGAGAAGGATCCCTCCCCATGATGAGCAAGATGCTTCGAAGACTGAGTCTTTTTCCTAAGACCTTGAAAGATCTATCGATCTATCTAATTCTGTGACCGTGCTAGCTATGTAACCAATAATTAAATAAGTAATAAATAAGATTTTTGTAACGCTTCACGTTTAGGTACTGTAATTGTACTAAAATTTACCTTAGCCAGTAAACAAAAAACAATTAATACATACCTACTTACCAACAAAAAAACTTTATTGTTTGAATTTTATTTTTATCTGTTGAATTGAAATAAGCGACATCTATAAAACTCAGTTGGAACTATTAAGAAGGTGGGTTAAAAGGTTATCAGCAGCTGCCATAGAAATATGCTTGCGTTGAAAATTTCGTTTTAAAGTAGTTCTGAATAATACTACTAGAGGGCAGTGATACTAATATTATTGTTGTTATTAAAGGTTCAAAGAGGGCGTTACCTACTCTTAGTAGAAAAAAATACAAAATAGGTAGGTACTTCTTTTATCCTTCGACGCGATTTTTTTTTCTTTAATACTAGGCCAATTTAGCAAGAACCAGATAATTATAAGGTAGGTAGGTAGTAGGTACTATACCTACTATGAAACTCTCATCAGATTTACTTATACCTTAATGCTAAGCTATAGGATTATTTTTATATAAATAGCTTTGGTAGGTAAGCAGGCAGATACATACTTATGTACTCGTACTACTTAGTTATAGAATAGAATAGAATAGAATAGAAAAACACTTTATTGTACACAAAAACACATTACAGGAAATACACGAAAATAAGTAAGTAGGTAGTTATTTATTCACTGTAAATTTATCATCCATCCATACTTCCATACTATCCATACTAATCCATATCCATACTAATATTATAAATGTGAAAGTAACTCTGTCTGTCTGTCTGTCTGTTTGTTACGCTTTTACGTCAAACCGCTAATCCTTGCTAGGTCTGTCTGTCTGTTTGTTACGCTTTCACGTCAAACCGCTGAACAGATTAAGCTGAAATTTGGCATAGTTAAAGGTTGTATCCCAAGGAAGGACATAGGCAACTTTTTATCCCGAAAAAATTAAAAAATCCCGAGGGACCGCGGGTCACACTCACACCGCGGGAGCGCAGCTAGTTAGGTACAGATATTTTTAAATCTAATGCGATAATCTAGATGAGATCCTATAGGTACCTACTAGAGGTGTGCGCCGATCGGCGTGGCGCACGCCGCCGACGTTTTTGCTCACGCCGCCGCCGCCGACGATTTTATCGGCGTGAAATCGGCGCCAATATTGTGTATGTACAAGATCCTTATAGTCAATTCCACATAGCATGGGTGCTGACATACTTGCATATTGTTGTTTTTTTGAGATCATAGGGCAAAAATCTATTGTCCAAAAGTCGATCGACAATTTAATACCTATCAAACTAAGTTTTACTTGTAAAATAATCTATTTTCTCTGACGAAATAGGCCGTGGACGCATTAGGCGAACTGTGAGCGGTTAACTATTTGCCTCTAAGTTCGCCTCCCTATATATTTTTTTATGAAGTGTCCATTGTGCCGCTCACTACGCTCGAGCCGCGCGGCGTTAGGTGTTCAGTCAGTAGGAGCAAACAGTTAGCCGCTCATCATCATCATCATCATCAGCCTATAGCAGTTTACTGCCTGCCCTAATGAGAGCCATTGAGCTCTGTCCTCAGCTCAACGCATCCAGCTTCTACCAGCAGTCTTTCGCAGATCGTCACTCCGCCTGGCCAGAGGGCGTCCTACACTACGTTTGGCGAGTCACGGTCGCCACTCAAGAACTCGTTTACCCCAGTGGTTATCGGTTCTTCGGCAGATATGGCCAGCCCACTACCACTTCAGCTTGCTAACTCTCTGAGCTATGTCGTTAACTTTAGTTCTAAGTCGGATAGTCTTGTTTCGGATTCTATCCTTCAGAAAAACTCCAAGTATAGCTTGTTCTATAGCTCGCTGAGTGACTTTAAACTGGTAGACTAGCCGTACTGTGTCCGTATGTCATGACAGGTACGACGTACTGACTGATTGAAAGCTTTCGTTTTAAGACATTGCGGTATGGGTGACTAGAAAACTCGACGTAGTTTTCCAAATGCTGCCCAACCCAGCTCAATCCTCCTTTTGGCCTCCTTCTCAAAGTTGTCTCTACCTAACTGCAAAATCTGCCCGAGGTATGCGGAAAAACTTCAAGAAGGTGACCATTTACAGCGACAGGTCTTGACCAATTCGGTCATTGACCATGCCTTTGGTCTATCCAAATTCATGCTGAGACCCATCGCTCGCGAGGCTGATGCTGGGCCGTCCAGCATCCGTTGTAGCTCCTCCAGCGACTTCGCCAGTAAAACGATGTCTTCTGCGGATCGTAAGTGTGAGATGTGCTCGCCGTTTATGTTTATGCCCATACCTTTCCAGTCCAGTTTCTTACTCCCTGTTTCACTCCTCTGCGCAGTAGGATGGGCTTAGACTGCTGGTCCTGTACTCGGGACACTCATGGTGGCGGCTTCATACAGACATCTCAAAGCTTTGATATAACGATAGTCTACTTGTCAGCCCAGGTTTCGACAGAGTCAAAGGCCTACTCATAATCCGCAAAAGCCAGACCAGACACAGGGGCTAATTATACTCTTCGAACTTCTGTATAATCTGAATCACTGTGTGAATGTGGTCTATGGTGCCATATCCTTCACGAACCCGGCCTGTTCCGGTGGTTAGAACTCGTCGAGTCTTTTGGCGAGACCCGAGAGAACAGCTTATAAACGTGGCTCAGGAGCGATGGGTCTGTAATTTTTATCTCCCTTCTTAACTCATTCATCGCCTCCCTAGATAGTAGGTTCTAATCAATCTCCCCCCCATGCCGCTATACATTGGTATACATACATGCCGCCGATCGGCGGGCTCGGCACTGAATGAGTTAAAAAACAGAACCACCAAGCTCTCGTTCCACGCCTTTGGAGTTCTCCCATAATTATACTGTCCACGCCGATTACGCCGATTACGCCGCCGCCGCCGACTGATTTTAAGCCGGCGTCCGCCGCCGGTCAAGAAGGAATCGGCGCACACCTCTAGTACCTACTTATTATTATAATGATTGTTATAAACTTATATTAATAATCTTCTACTTAACTAGGTACTTATATTATTTACAAAAGTATTTGTCTTCATGTGTTATTTTTTAACCGACTTCAAAAAAAGGAGGAGGTTATATGTTCGGCTGTATGTATGTTTTTTTTTTTTTTTTTTTTTTTATGTATGTTCACCGATATTTCCGTCAGTTGTGGACCGATTTCCAAAATTTTTTTTTGTTTGAAAGGGTATACTCTTATAGTGGTCCCATACAAATTTTATTCCTGAGGGATTAATAGTTTTCCCGTAAAACTAAAACAATCACTGAACTTTAAGAAAATTGTGACCCGATTTCCAAAATTTTTTTTTTGTTAGAAAGAGGTATACTCTCAAGGTGGCGCCATATATATTTTTTTCCTGAGGGATTAATAGTTTTCCCGTAAAACTAAAACAATCACTGAACTTTAAGAAAATTGTGGACCGATTTCCAAAATTTTTTTTTGTTAGAAAGTGTAAAGGACACACTCTCAAGGTGGCGCCATATTATTTTTTTCCTGAGGGATTGACAGTTTTCCCGTAACATTCAAAAAACCTCATTCTCACTACACAACACACCCTGACTCACAATCTGAGTCAAACATTAAATAGTTTGAAAGGGTATTACACCCGAGGTAGTCCAAAATATTTTCTTTTCCTTATGGATTGATAGTTTTCCCCCTTGCTGAACTCCGGTGTGTCCTTTAGTAGGTCTGCCCATGACTTCTCTTATCCTTTCCTACTTAAGCTACGATAAGCAAAGTCTTAATGTACTCGTAGCTTACTATATTATTTACACATACACTTTTATTTACACAGTATTTATTTACTTACACTAAAAAGTGGAAAATAAAACATTTTTGAAAAAAAAAATTGAACCGACTTCACAGAACACAAACGGAAGAACCTTCTACACACTAAAAAGAGAAAAATAAGAATATAATTTGAAGTCGGTGCCAAGTGAATACGATTAGGTACCTATCAAAAAAAGAAATCGAGCGATAGCGTACCAGGATACAATTTTGCACTCAAGTTCTTTTGAGATGTAAATGAATAGTTGGCACCGACTTCAAATTATATTCTTATTTTTCTCTTTTTAGTGTGTAGAAGGTTCTTCTGTTTGTGTTCTGTGAAGTCGGTTCAATTTTTTTTTTTCGAAAATGTTTTATTATATGTTATTAAGTACATTACCTACCTAAACTTAGGTGGGTAGGTAAGTCTAAGAAAGTAACAAGGCAGAGACAGGTAGGTATCTCTGCCACGCAAACTTCATTCGAATCCATCTATGTAACTAGGCACCTATAGGTAAGTAGGTACTCACTTACCTATATCCTATATAAAATAGAAGTCAGCAGGATAGTAGGTAGTACCCCAGACCATATATACCTAATACGGTAGTAGGTAGGTACCTATGTAAGTAGATAGGTAAGTTACCTATCATTAACAAACTTACCGGTGTACAGTTCTTCCAACGGATCTAGGCATTCGAGAAGCCGTTTGTCTGCGCAGAACACAGTTTTGTATGAAAAAGCGTTCACTGCGCAGACAAACGGCTAACTTCACGAATGCCTAGATCCGTTGGGCGAACTGTAACTAACCGAAGTTTGCTTTCTTGCGAACACGGGACGCGGTAATCCAGCTCAGCGAGCTTAAATGTTTGTTTTGCTTCGGTCCATGACGGATTAGCCTGAGAATCCTTGCTAGGTAGGTGGTACTTATGTAAAAAGAAGAGTAGGTACCTACGTAGGTAGGTTAAAAGGAACTGAGAAAAGAAGGATGAGGTTAGCTACCTAACAGTTTTCAGAGGGATGAGATGATCCTTTGTTTTTATTTAAAAATAAAATGTTGACAGCTGTTCTGATGATGGAGTCAGGAGTTGTTCAACGAAACTACTCAGAAAATAGGCCAAATGAGTTGAAACTCGGATTTTTGTTCAAATTTCATCTATGGTCTTAAAATAATATAGTGATAGGATCTGTTATAGTTCAATACAGAACATATAAATATTACTTATTTAGTTTATTTGAAATAGTAGAAATTATTAAGCTTATTAAGCTTTCGTGATTTGACGACATAATTATTTTTTGAATAAAGGTGTTTTTATCACGTACTTGTTTTATTTAATCCCGACGTTTCGAACGCGTTGCAGCGCTCGTGGTCACGGGAGAACTCAAAAAATTATTATTTGTATGGCAACAATTTATAAATTGAAAAATGTAGTAACCACTTCCGGTGGCAACACTCTCTTGTTGAACTGTGCTATGGCGGACCCTATTGGAGTGCAAAAATTTCAATAAATTATTGAATCACACTAAATTACACTTTTCTTTGCTGCTTTCATTAACAATTTAACAGTTATGATGATGGAGTCAGGAGCTATTCAACGGAACTCCTCAGAAAATATGCTGACTGAATTGAAACTCGGTACCTACTTACATCGGTAAAGTTACGTGTACCTAGGTAAGTACAATTTGAAAATATGGTGACGTGAGCTGTTCTGATGATGGAGCTTGGAGCTGTTCAATGGAACTCCTCAATGAATAACAGTATGTTGGTAGGTAGGTTAGGTATAATAAGTGTTTGGGCTCGTAAGAATTAAATCACGGCCACCAACCGTTACCTAAAAAACATTAGCCCATAGTTAATAGGTATAATAACAGTGTTTGGTTTGAGCTCGTAAGAACTAAATCACGGCCACCTACCGTTACTTATAGAACATCACCCCATAGTTAGATAGGGAATTGATAATCCAATAAAAAATATAAAAAAAAGTACGTGAGTGACGTGGAACACTCGGTTGGAACGAAACAAAGAGTACTTTTCTATACTGGTCTGGGAATTTATAATAAATTCATTGTCAATTAGGTATCCTAGAAACGCTCTTCCGTACGAACAAAGTAACAATCTATGGACTGTGTCTTCTGTGGCACTGTGTCAATTTGACATAATATACATTTGTCATGACGGTAAAATGGAACATTTTTTTTTCCATCCTCAGTCTTTTTTTCTTCGATACCGTCGGAAAAGAAACTTCGTTCCAAAAGTCTCTGAAACTCGGTTCTCTAGGTAAGTAGACCTACACCGACGAAAACCGACTAATAAGCATTTAAGCAGACGAAGTCGCGGGAACTACTAGTGATATAATACTTTATTGCCTAAATCTTTATGAAGTAGGTACCTAGAAGACAGAAAATATCAAAATGCTAACAAATAATGTAAGTATGCCTACAATAAAAGCTTTGGTACAAGATTCAGAATACTCTATAAAAACCTTTCCAAACAAATTACCGCAGAATTCAATATAACAACAAACAAAGCGAAATTCCTTCATCAGAGCACAATACATATCTACAGCTACCAGCCAGAGTCCAATTTAAATAACAAGCTCCCAAAGCTGAAAAACAAGCCGTAACCAAAGTTGGGAATAAATTAGCAACCCCCTTCTACCCCCTTTACCCCAATGTGTACATTGTGCAAAATATTATTTGCCTTGCCAGACAATAATAGGATCTAATGCTCCGCCCTGACATGTTAGCTTTATCAGACTCCGCCCAGGCTGATACACTCCCCCCATTGGCTGACACAGCATCCCTCTCTATCTGTTTGTTTGCTATCTCCCTCTCGCGTATAGCTTTCCCTGAACGCCCGAGGGGTAAATGTTATGCTAGGAAACATATACGAAGGTTTTCTACTCCACGCATTGTCAGTAGGAATATTTTTTACGCGAATTTTATTTGAAGATATCTACCTGAATGGAGTGCTATGAGATTTTTTTGAAAGACGTGTAGTACTCGGGTGGGATTAAAGATTAACGGTAAACAGTTGCTTTTGCCTGTGTGTTCACTCCTTTATTACTTTTCGTTCGAGTCTTCGCTTTGAAGTTGAAAGCTCATTTGGACGCCTTCTGGTTTTTTATGCATGTTTGTTATTCCGAGCTTGAATACTCATAGCTCAAGAAATATTTGCTAAGCCACAATTTAATTAAGTTTCGGAATGACTTCAGTCTTCACTGAAATTTTATTGATGTAGTGAGGTATCAGTACTTACCTATATTTTCGTTATAGGTAGGTACCACTAACAAATAAGTATTTGAAGATTAACGGTAGAGTAGAGTTAAATCATTATAGAAGAAATAAAGATGCTTTTTAAACAAACAGCGTAGTTAGGCTAGAAGTATACCTACAAGATATTCTATAATGGATCGCAAAGTTCACACCATTCAATAAAACGCAAAAAATCAAACCATCCAACAAAAAACAAAACCTTCAAACATCCAACTCAAAATAAATACCGCAACAAAGTTGAATCGATGAGTTCCAAGCGGCCTAATAATTATCAGTCGGCCTGAAATTCATGCACAAAGAGCCGACCCCGCAGTGATAATAACGACAATTGTTGTGTTTACTGGAACGTAAACTCAGCCCCCGGTAGGCGGGGCTTGTCCGCCCCGGTCGGGGCACCCGTCGGCAGCTCAGTCCGCGACGCGCCGCCACGCACCTCTGACATGTGACCGCACAATGGAAGATTGTGATCTCGCTCAATACCGCGACATGATCATCGACGGCGATCTCCCGCTGGACCTGCGCCCGCCGCCGCGTCTCTACCTCCCGCACTACCTCCGTGAAGCAGCTGAGCCAGAATACCCGCAGGACGATACTTACGTCTCCGTCGACGAAGACCCCGCGGACCTTCCGCCGCCTTCCAGCGACTCCGACAGATACGACGCGTCGTCACCTTCGGACAAACCCTCATCACCGAAGAAATCCAAATCGAAATCCTCGTCCCAGCTCATCAAGCCGCCGTACTCCTACATAGCCCTCATCACAATGGCGATTTTGCAATCCCCGCACAAGAAACTAACTTTGAGCGGGATATGTGAGTTCATTATGACCAGGTTTCCGTATTATAGAGAAAAGTTCCCCGCGTGGCAGAACTCGATCCGTCACAATTTGAGTTTAAACGATTGTTTTATCAAGATACCGAGAGAGCCAGGGAATCCAGGTAAAGGGAATTATTGGACGTTGGATCCCT
The DNA here is from genome assembly GCA_951394285.1 of Epirrhoe tristata. Classification (NCBI taxonomy): domain Eukaryota; kingdom Metazoa; phylum Arthropoda; class Insecta; order Lepidoptera; family Geometridae; genus Epirrhoe; species Epirrhoe tristata. The sequence continues at coordinate 7,892,021 of OX596154.1, forward strand.
TGGCGGAGGATATGTTCGACAATGGGAGTTTCCTGCGGCGTCGGAAGAGGTACAAGCGGCCGGCGCCGTCGCTGCAGCACGCGCACGCTGTTGTCGCGATGCTGGCGAGGGAAGCGTACGGTCCATTGCTTCCGATGCCTTGCTACTTGCCTCCTACACCATTGTTGTCCCTCCCGCGCCCGCCGCCTGCGACACTAAGGCCAGTACCGCTGCCTCCCCGAGTCACTGAACAAACTGAGCCTCGGTGTAAGAGGTCCCGGAACGGGTTCTCCATAGAATCGATCATCGGATCGCAGGAGCCTGTGATGGAGCCTCGAAGGAGCGCCTTCTCGCCGCTTCAAGGCAACAGCCCGCCAGACGACTGGGCCAGGTGAATGTACCTAAACGGGTGTGTTTCCACTCCACCCCCGTTTTAAAACCCGGATTCGATCGTACGTATGCGTGATTGTGAACTTTAAGTCAGTCTTTCAGTGGTGGTTTTAGACTTGAACTTTATTCTTAATTTTTTGTCTTAATTTTTGACCAAATAATAGGTTACCATTTTCACTTGTGGGCAGTGAGGCTGAAATAGTCGTTCAGCAATTTCTTCGACTGATTTTTTTTTTCTAACGATATTATGGCAGTTTATCTTATTACATTTTTATAGGAATGTTGATCTGATTCTAATAAGGAATTGCATAACGGCTGATTAAGCTTTCATTAGTCCTTACCATAAAGATTTTATAAGGATTTATTTTTTAGGATGTTAAAAGGTCTCTGAGGCTGTCGGTTTTCAAAAATGTGACGTTTTAACAGCTTTGTAATGAAGCTTTTCTTTTGTTTTATATATTTATATATTTTTTGCACGCGTTTCAATTAAATCAATTTAATCTTGTTTTTTTTTATTGCATTATCCTTTGTAAGTAATTTTTGATCAAAATGAATTAATCTGCATTGAATGCAGGAAGCTTATTTACTTTAAATGCACACCTTTATTTCTTGAAATAAAATCATATTTGTCATTTAATTATTATAATATTTATTTTATATATAATAATTAAATGATTATATAAAGATTATACTACATAAGTCACTACTTTTTAACCTAAATTTTTTTGGGATGCAATTTAAAATGATTAAAAACTTCTCTAGATTTGTAAATAAAGCAAGTTTGCCAATGTGTAAAAAAGAATATTTGCAAAATTATCTAGTCATTTTGTGTACAAAGTAGGGTAACATAAAATAAGCGTCTTCGTGTAAATATTTTTAATATATTTAGATAGCTTATAGATATGAAATTTAGTGTTTTCGTATAGAGCTAAATCTTGTATAAATTAGTGAAAAGCTGTAAAAATATCTAGAAAAACTAGGTACTTAACTGTAGTATATTTTTGTGTAACTCTAAGCCTAAGAAATACATTAAAAATATAGTATAAAATATTTCTTTTTTTTACGCCTCCAAAACATATTGAATTTTAGACGTCCCCAAATCTTTCAAAGATTTAGACACGAAATTTAAAAATACATTTTTATTGTTTCCTTCTTTTACAGTTCTATCTACTTAGATTTTTTTAATATTCTTATTGAATTGTAATCTCTAAGTCCTATCTAGGTAACTTATCCAATCTACACTAATATTAAAAAAAGCCGTGTTGGCCGAATGGGGTTGTATCCCGGCCGTGCATCAATGGATTTTGCGATACGTAAAATTTATATGCGCCTTAACACGTGCTCTAAGCGGTGAAGGAAAACATAGTGTGGAAACCAGTTGGTGTTCTTATAGGCGGCGATGGGTTTGCAACCTGTCACGTATGGAATACTAACTTCTGCAAAATGTGGGCATGTATCCAGTATGTGTTTGGACATGCCTCTGACTACCCCCCTTAGACATCTTCAAAGGATCTGGAATAAGTAACATAAAAAGATCTGAGAGAATGCCTCTGAATCTACCGCGCCTTGGGGATACAGTCGTGAACCTGTTTACGTTTTTTTTTATTATAAAAAGAGTACTTTTAAACACTTCAGAAATGAAATGAAAAATACCACAGGAAGATAACTGAAATTTTCCAATAAATAACGCTTAAAAAAATATCAAACCACGCCTAAAAGCATGTTTAGAAAATGTATCATCCTATTTTTATCAATAGATCCACCATTCGTAGACTTTGCGGCGTTGTAGACGTTGCGTAGCACCTGCGTAGCAACGTCTACGGCATAATAAACAAAATACCTAACTAAAAAGAGCCGACTTCCATTCATTGCATTTTGTCATCATCATGGCCAAAGCTTGTATCCAGGCTCCATCTAAGTCACTACAGATAATACAAAGAACAAGAAGAGGTGAGAAAGAGTTTAGGGGTTATTCTCTACATATAAACGCAATACACTACAGGTCCTATCGTTACGTAGAAATTCAGTATCAGAAAAAATAATTGCCTCCAATTTTTTGGTCGGTTTAAAGTTTCGCTTACTATGGATCAGAGATTGTGTATGCGTTTGTGATTGGCAGCACCCGATGCGACGGCCTTGCTCGGGATTCTTATGCCGTGCCGCTATACTTCCTTATGAGTTTAAAAAATATTTTGCTTCCTTTATTGATTACAAAATATACAACAAAGGTTTAATTTATAATAATAATAATAGGAGTAGTCGTAGATAGTAGTAGGAGTAGTTAGCTATCTAAGGATCGTTAAAAACGATCTATAGATAGCTGAACTGATCCTTAGATAGCTTGACTAATCCTGTTGTATTTTGTAAATATACACTTTTTTTTTAATCACATTAATTTACTTTATTTGTAGAAACTAAGCTACTACATATTTACAAAATACAACAGGATTAGTCAAGCTATCTAAGGATCGTTAGAAACGATCTATAGATAGCTGAACTGATCCTTAGATAGCTTGACTAATCCTGTTGTATTTTGTAAATATATATTGTGTACTAGCTTTTTTTTAAATCACATTAATTTACTTTATAGAAACTAAGCTACTACATACATATTTACAAAATACAACAGGATTAGTCAAGCTATCTAAGGATCGTTAGAAACGATCTATAGATAGCTCAACCGATCCTGGTCACTGTCAGTCAGAAGCGTAATAGCTTAGTTTTTGTACATTAAGTATTACACAACTTAAAAAATAATAATAATTATTATTATTATTGATTTTATTTGCGTATTACTGCGCTCTGTGGTACCGGTGTTATTTGCGGTCCCTCGGAAAAAGTTAACTAAACTCATTTGTCGGAGAAACTTCATTAGTCGGAGATTTTCCAAAATATATTTATTTTACAATTTAAGCAAAAGAAAAACTTTATGTACACCTAAAGTCAAAGTCAAAGTCAAAGTCAAAAAGCATTTATTCAGTAGGACCGCTGGGATCACTTTGAAACGTCTTAAAACTAGGTGATTCTACTCCTGTTCCTTCGCGACCAATACCGTGAAGAACCAGGGCAACAAACACGGTTTGGGGCCTAGCTTTTTTTTTATATTTGGGTATAACTAGTAAATAATTAATGATATCAAATAATATCATTTTCGTTTGTTTAGAAAATGTATCCAAAGTTTCAATGTATACGTGAACATGTCGGTTAAACAATATCAGTGAAAGCCAACACGATCTAGGCTACAACAAATCCCTAAAGCAACTATGCTTGAACACGGGATTAGGTACTCACATCGTGTGAGGTAACTGGACAAACATGGCAATGGATTACAGAGACGCGCGTTATCTTGTGAGGAATTTAGTCTGTCGTGAATCTTTGTCTCGATAGGTGTGGTCCACGGAAGTACAATTTGGGTGGGAAATAACTATCATTATTATAGTGGGTGTAAGCCCGCCCGCTTGGCACTCAGAAGGTAGCGGGTTCGATCCCCGCCGCGGGATAAATGTTTGTATGATCTGCAAATATTTATCTCGGGTCTGGGTGTTTCTATGTATAATATGTTAAACAAAAATATAAGTAGTATAACAGTTATCTGGTTCCCATAGTACAAGCTTTGTTTAGTTTGGGGCTAGATGATGCTGTGTGAAATGTGTCCAGCATTCAAAAAACTGTTTTTTTTATTTGTCGAACCAAATCTATAATTGTCAGCATTAGAATTAATGTTCCTGACTGTATGAATATAAAAGTAAAACATTATTTTCTCTGGTTTACGTAATACGAGTTCGTTATTTTTAATATTCTAATGACAAAGCAATGTGTATCCTTAAGTAATAGCATATTTTTTTCTGAGTTAGATATTTTATAGCCTACTATAAAATATCAAATTATTTGGATAACAAAAAAGCTTGGGACTGAATATGCTCCAACTCGTTTTAACATAATTAAGATAAAAATGTATTATAATTATATATAAATTGAAAAGTGACGATTCTAAACAAATTTTGAACTAATTTTAAATAAACTAATTGTTTTTAAATAAACTAATGAGTTTGAGTTTGAGTTTATATTTAAAATTTTTTCCATTTTTTTATTTCAAATTTTTAAGAGATGCTCAGCTGTATTTTTATTTTATAGTTTATGCTCAAGGTTCAATAATTCTAAAATTAATAACTACTTTTCCCGTATAATTTGAAAAACCTCATCCTTACTTACAATTTAACTTTTTTTAAATCGCATCGTGTAAACGCACTTTTATCCAACATTGCAATCGGTTACGTTTTTATAACAACAATATTATATTTGGTACCTACTTACAGCAATTATAGTATTTTTCACGTAGGAACGTATCCCTGACACATAGAACTTTTACGTTTCAAGCTGTACGAGAAATGAACAATTTTGAAATAAAAGAAATCTAGTGATAATACTTCAAGATAACACTTCAAAAATAGCCGTGTCACGGAAACATTCCTATGTAAAAAGACTATGTAGATTGTAGATCTCATCTATGGTCTAGCTAAAGATAAATAAATAAATAAATAAATAATGCTGGACATTTTTCACACAGCATCATCTAGCCCCAAACTAAGCAAAGCTTGTACTATGGGAACCAGATAACTGATATTCTACTTATATACTTTTTGTTTGTAAATACATACATATTATACATAGAAACACCCAGACCCGAGACAAATATATGTAGGTCATACAAACATTTGTCCCGCGGCGGGGATCGAACCCGCAACCTTCTGCGTCGCAGGCGGACCTTCGCCCACTGCGCCACAGATGTCTTCAAGTCAAGTCGTCAAGTCGCCAAAGATATGATGGAAGAGTAAGTATATAAAAGTAGAATTTCTAGTAGGTACATGTTTTTAATGATATCTGATAACGATAACATAGTAACCTATATTTAAATTAATGATAAATAAATGCAAATAAATTTAAATTTTCTTTCAAAATCAATAGTGATACTTTATCATGATATAAAACATCTGTGTAATGTTTTGAAACATTTGTGTATTTATTTATGATAAAGATTGCTAGTATTTTCGATACTTAAAATAAAATAAAGCCCATGGACGTAGGTATTAGAAAATAACTTTCCAAGCACGAACACACTATTCTTTTGCTATTTTTCCAATTATAGGTTTTGTCCGCACACTAGGAACAATACGCACAATCGTTCTTCAGTTATCTGAAGTAGCTGTGCTACAGAGCTGTGCAGAACCAATTTTTGATGACGCCTAAAATCGTGCTATCTCGCTTACTCTACCAAACCTGCGCAATCGTCTATTGCACATAACTTCAGAGAGCTAAAGATCCGTTGTGCGTATAGCTACACATGTTTCGCTAGGTCTTATTTGGTCATTTATTAATTAATTATGCTGCTGTGTATTTTAGGAGCCTTAAAAATGCAAAGTTTGCTAATATACACAACTGTGCAAATGTTTTACAGAATGGATAGGAACCTATTTCAAAATAAATATGAAATTATAATTCACCACAGGTGCGAATTAAATAAAAACAATTTATGAAAATGTAAATGGTTTTAGTACCTATATGGAATTTGCCTAACAAATTATAAAGATTAGTTATTTAGTTAGCTACTAGAGTTTTTTTTATATTAAAATATTCCTACGCTTTAGCTGTATTTGCCAAACAAAATCAGAATGGTCTACTTTCTCAATCCTATGTTAGTTTTGTAAAGTCTTTATTTTTTTTTGGTATTGCTCAATCTGTCATGCGCAAGAGCAACGTCTGATAAATAAGATGTTTTGGGCTGTTGGCACAGAAAACAGGTTTAATGCTTTGATAGTAGGTACTCATAGACTTAAGGATGTAGCGAAAAAAAAATATTTGTCGGTAGTACTGCAGGTACTACGGTTTTTAAGGATTTCGTACCCAAAGGGAAAAACGGGAACCCTATTACTAAGACTTCACTGTCTGTCTGTCTGTCCGTCTGGTACCAGGCTGTATCTCATGAACCGTGATAGTTAGACAGTTGAAATTTTAAAAGATGATGTATTCCTGTTGTTGCTATAACAACAAATACTAAAACACAGAATAAAAGCCGTTTTTATAGATAATGGTATGGTATGGAACGTGTGCGCACTCTCACTTGGCCGGTTTTTTTTGGATAATGGACCTGCCATTTGCTTCCCTCTTAGAGACAGCCAAATGGATCTTGAAAGAGAATATTTACACCATACTTTGAGGAAACATAAACATTTTTTTGTTATTTTTTGCAATATACATTTATTTCTTGGCTGAGCCTTGTAGAGCAGTAACTGAATTTGTGGACTATGCCTCAATGTTTTACCGCTTGTATAAGCAGGTTAAAATCCCGTAGATTAATGTATTTTTATTCATGGAAAAACATACACACAAACTTAGGTAACGCTAGCAACATATTTGGCAGATTTAGGCATAAGGTATAGTAGTATTCTAAAACCCTGGTTTCGATCTGAATGCGGCTTGGATTTGAGAAAACAAACATAAGGTTGTCCCACTTATTTTTATGATGGATTGCACAAATGTAAATTTTGTTACAAAAATATGATAAGAAAAAGTAGCATTATTTATTGTGAAACAGTTTACGCATTTCAACTAAGTACCTCTAAAAAACATCATAAAGATACCATAGTCTAAAAGGCAGCTATGGGCTGGCCATCCATCACGTATGGTATTACGCACAATCGTTCTTTAGCTCTCTGAAGTAGCTGCGCAGAACCCATCTTTGACAACGCCTAAAATCGTACTGTCTCACTTACTCTACCAAACCTGAACAATCGTCTATTGCACCTAACTTCAGAGAGCTAATGATCAGTTGTTTTATAAATTGTATTTTTATGAAAACTGTTACTCGGAACTACCGCGACACAAGCTTTGCTTAGTCCTAGGTGTTTTTTTATGAATAAATTATCTTATCTTATCTTATAAACAAGCGAATAAATTAAATAATTAGCTATGTACTCTAGAGATAAGAAACTTTTTGTATTACCAAATCGTACTTCAGGAATAACTTAAGTTAACATCATCATCATTGGCCTGCCCTTCTCCCGCTCATGCGGGGTCGGCACAACATGTTCTCTTATTGAGTTAACTTATAAGTAGGTTTATAAGTATCATACTTAATTTAACTTATAAGTAGGTATATAAATTGCTTTTAAGTTCTTCCTTTGTGCTGACTTTAGTTTTGCTTTTCGCTCGACAGAAAGGTGCCAAGACAATCATAATGTAGTTCAACCTTTATTTGTTTAATCGTGGCCTTGTAAATACAAATTATATATTATGACAGTAATAGTTAGGTAAATATGTAATTTACTGTGTGCCCACGACATGACAATAGTACCTAAGCGTTAATTAATGCACTAACATAGTGTGTCTTGTGTTTTTAAAGTTGTTGTCATTGTAATATTGTTCAGTGCAAAAACATCTTCAAATTGTTATAGATTTTGGACCTTTTTTGGTTTTTGATTTTTAATGACAATTTCGAGACTTTTTTATATTCCCAAAATCCCCATCGAGGGATTTTTTTGCTTCGTACCAACCGAGTGTTCCACGACACGTAATTTTCACGTAATTTTTTTCTAAGTAAATGTGAAAATTTACTTAACGTTTGCCGTTTTTTAAGCAATCGCAATTTGCTACATCATACACACTAATTAATATGTCAGTTTTCTCTATGCTGCAATTATGTTTGATGTGTTAATTACACTTTATAAAACATGCATTCAATGTGATTCCAGTGTTCTTTTCAAAAAACTCTAGATGATTATGTTATAATTATTCTACAACTAAGTCGAAACCTTAAAAAAAAATATGTATACGTTGACTTGATAACCTCCTCCTTTTTTTTCGTCGGTTAAAAAAGAGAGTCAACGAATGTGCTGCACTGAGATGACAGTTGTTCTGCTGGGCAAGTCTCAATAAAAAAAAAATATGGAAATCGGTCCACAATTGACGGAAATATCGGTGAAAAAAAAAATACATACAGCCGAACATATAACCTGCTTCTTTTTTGAAGTCGGTTAAAAATATACTTAAGCCAGCCTCTCAGCCTAATCCATTGTATCCACAGGAAATACATGGTCAATACTTTGTAGAGCTGACTAAGCTGTGGCCTCACGATGTTTATTGTCAATTAATTTATTATATTCCCAGTATAGTACTCTTTGTTTCGTTCCAACCGAGTGTTCCACGACACTCACGTACTTTTTATTTTATTTATTCGTTTTTTATAAACATATTTTATTTACACCACCTTATTGCCTTCCTCTAATCCAGCTAATCCAGTTCATCTAAGGTTGTTTGGAAAAAATCGCTCACAGCGATAAGACCGCCTATTGTACTTCGCTTTAAATATTCTCCTGTATCTTTGTTCGTTTTTCCTGTAATGCCCATGTAGTGTATAATATTTTCTATCCATCTATCTATCTATGTACTTGCTCACTGTCTTTGATAAATATAATTCGCTCATTAAGAATTTCTACCATCCTTGAGACAAGCAAGGAACAGCAATAAGCTGTACAGGGGCTGTACAGTGTACACTGTGCAGTTTACAGTCGCAGTTGGAATAACGCTTCAAAATGACTAAGTTACTAAAATAAAATGCATTGCCGATGGATTTCAAGCAACTAACTCGTCTATCATTATCACAATACAAACTGATAATGAACAAGTTTATTCAACAAATATTAGCAGTTCTAAAGACAACATTGCTATCGCCACATTGTTGCAACAATAATAATTGAATTAGCAAATGAAGCGCAAATTGCTTGTTCATTTACAACTCTGACATGTTTGCAAAGCAACAGTGTTGGTGCCGTTGCTAGGGCTCAATATTATCCTTCTTCCTACTAATATTATTGCAAAATTTTGTGGACGACGAAATAGATTACAATGTTAAAGATTATTAAGTATTAATTTATTTATTATTTATTAGTACTCTAGAAAAGGAAGCAAGGTTTATATTTTTTCTAAAAATTGTGCTGAAAATCAAAAAGTTGGATATCACAAAAAAACCTGTGCTACTTTTATGATTAACTTATACTTACTCGTAACACCCAAATTGGGGTTCCTGAAGAATAGATTACTCACCTACTTAATTATATTATATTATTTAAAAAAACTTGCTAATAAAATTACCTAATTACCTAAGTACTTCAAAAACTTTTACATGAACATAAATTAAACTAATCTTACTTTGACATCTTTTGTAAACTAAACTAACAGGAAATAAAGGCTTTTTTATTTTTGATTAACAGTGACATGAATCAGTTGAGTTATCTATAGATCGTTTCTAACGATCCTCAGATAGCTTGACTAATCCTGTTGTATTTTGTAAATATATGTAAATATGTAGTAGCTTAGTTTCTGTAAATAAACATTTTCTTTTTTATTTATTTTATTATTTATAATAGACAATAACTTTGAACTTCATTCCTTAAATACTAACCAGAGAATGAACATAGAATCACCACGAGGTGAGCTTCAGTACAAATTGGAATAGACTCTACATTTCCACATCTGTTAGCTATAAGTATATATTTTATAAAAAACTGTAGGTATACAATTTTTGAACAAAACTTAAAACGCTTTCGAATCACACACATAATAAGAAGTTGAATGAATGAATGAACACTTCATTGTAAGCTAACCTACAACCAGAAACAAACAGAATAACGTTCAAGTTGAATGAACAGTAACTAAATAGTGGTTTATCACCCAAATAAAGTATTTATGCGCCTATTATGTCATCATGCGCACAATTGAAAGTGCACGCGCACTGGTTAGTTCTAACAATGCCATTTCGTGTTTTGTCATTCATAGACTACTGTGGCCAAAGAGAAGTACGAAAAGATTAGACACCGGCTTACACCAATGGGACTGGTTCCATTTCTACACCACTATGTTTTTGGTGTATGCTGCTATTTGTCTGTATGTATTTTGGGTATAATTTTAAACTAGTTATCTGGTTCCCATAGAGCTTTGCTTAGTTTGAGGCTAGATGATGGTGTGTGTAATGTGCAGCATTATTTTATTTATTTATTTGTGTTCTAGATTGAAAATTTTGCGAAATAGGTACCTATGTGATAGTACTTATACATAAAGGTACCTACTAATAATTGCAGAGAAAGTAGTCATAAGATATATAGTTCTTTTTGTGAGACAAATTAGTTATAGTATTTTTTTTATGAATCAGTCCTTTTTAACTACCTAATAAATATTGAGATAGGTATATTAAGCATTTTCTTTTTTAATTTATATTAAATATGTCCCAATATGTAGTTTAATAAAACATTTTTGAAAAAAAAAATTGAACCGACTTCACAGAACACAAACAGAAGAACCTTCTACACACTAAAAAGAGAAAAATAAGAATATAATTTGAAGTCGGTGCCAACTATTCATTTACATCTAAGAAATTCAAAAGAACTTGGGTGCAAAATTGTATCCTGGTACGCTATCGCTCTATTTCTTTTTTTGATAGGTACTTAATCGTATTCACTTGGCACCGACTTCAAATTATATTCTTATTTTTCTCTTTTTAGTGTGTAGAAGGTTCTTCTGTTTGTGTTCTGTGAAGTCGGTTCAATTTTTTTTTTCAAAAATGTTTTATTTTTCACTTTTTAGTGTAAGTAAATAAATACTGTGTAAATAAAAGTGTATGTGTAAATAATATAGTAAGCTACGAGTACATTAAGACTTTGCTTATCGTAGCTTAAGTAGGAAAGGATAAGAGAAGTCATGGGCAGACCTACTAAAGGACACACCGGAGTTCAGCAAGGGGGAAAACTACCAATCCATAAGGAAAAGAAAATATTTTGGACTACCTCGGGTGTAATACCCTTTCAAACTATTTAATGTTTGACTCAGATTGTGAGTCAGGGTGTGTTGTGTAGTGAGAATGAGGTTTTTTGAATGTTACGGGAAAACTGTCAATCCCTCAGGAAAAAAAATATATGGCGCCACCTTGAGAGTGTGTCCTTTACACTTTCTAACAAAATAAATTTTGGAAATCGTTCCACAATTTTCATAAAGTTCAGTGATTGTTTTAGTTTTACGGGAAAACTATTAATCCCTCAGGAAAAAAAAATATATGGCGCCACCTTGAGAGTATACCTCTTTCTAACAAAAAAAAAATTTTGGAAATCGGGCCACAATTTTCTTAAAGTTCAGTGATTGTTTTAGTTTTACGGGAAAACTATTAATCCCTCAGGAATAAAATTTATATGGGACCACTATAAGAGTATACCCTTTCAAACAAAAAAAAATTTGGAAATCGGTCCACAACTGACGGAAATATCGGTGAACATACATAAAAAAAAAAAAAAAAAAAAAACATACATACAGCCGAACATATAACCTCCTCCTTTTTTTGAAGTCGGTTAAAAATATAGAAATGTACCTAGGTATAGTCTTATAGGTACTTTCCAATTTTTTTGAAACCTTGCAGACTGTAGGTTAGGTTAGGTTAGGGTAATTTTATTTTGACTATCTATGCCAAATCTTTGCCACCATGGCCCCTATAACTCCATATCAATTATCCAACTGTGCAAATTGTAGCATCTCCATTATTATGACGTGTGCATTCATGCAAGTGGTTGCCGGCACTCGACCACATGGGTCCGGGTTCGATTCTAAGGGGCGCATTGTAAATTTCGTGTTATTGAATATTTATAGTTTGAGTGGTTTTTTGTGCAGGTTGCCTGAAGTGTTTGTATGATGGTTCTTTGTACCAATTGTTACTTTCTTTGGCATCGATATAATACGAATGAAGTATGAATTACTAAATAAAAAAAAAATATTATTATTTTCAGCCTGAATCATCCCACTCTAGGCCAAAAAAAAATTTATTTAGATTACTTAATATTTTTTTAGTAACTTAAAGAAGTTCCTGAAATTGTAATTGAAATTTTCCGATACAAGTAGGTTTTCTTTATTAAGTTTTTTTACTTATTTAAAAATAGAAAGAATCGTATCTCTATCGTAGAATAATTAGGTATTATTTATCACTAGGTAGGTTTTACTTAGTACTCAAAAGTGTGTCTCAGAAAAGTGAAGTATGTTGACTTTGATATGTTTTTGGTACGAGGCAGGCTACCTGCTTTTTATATTTTAATCTCCCCAATACGTTTTGTATAACGTTTACCTACTTACAAAAATGTGCCATCTGTTTAAACTGCCAGCTACATGTTCTTAAATCAATATTTTATATTCAATATTATTTACTTTATACTTATAAAAATATAAAAAATATAAATCGATTCCAAGGTCGTGGGTGTACAAAGAGTTTTGTGTCTGTTTTATGCATTAAATATACATAAGTATGTGTACATTGAGCACAATGCTAGTACCTACCTACTCTCAAACACTGATGTAAAACATCGTGTTTCTACGAAGAAGTTCCAAAACATGTGACAAGTGCAAGAAAGAAGCCAATTTTTAACTAAAATATTGAATTCAAGGTAAAACTTAAGGTGCATTTACACGATGCGATTTTTCGTACGATTTGCTAAGACCCGCCATTGAATGTGCCAAACTAACTATGACAAAGCACGTAAAAAATTGCCGTGCGATACGATATCGTATGGGTTGAAATCGCATCGTGTAAATGCAACTTTAGGCCGCGTTTTCATCTGCACTTAGTTTGCCTGCACTGCATGAAAACTCCCTCGCTGTCTGTTGTACAGTCGCAGCGTCTTTTTTAGAGCACTGGTGGTCTAGTGGTAGTGGCCCCGCCTTCCGATCGTTAGGTCGTGGGTTCAATAAATTTTTCCGCCGAAAAACTTATGTGCACTATGCCAGTACTCTCTAACGGTGAAGGAAAACATCGTGAGGAAACCGGCATGTTGTAAAGCCTGTAAAGTTCGAAAACATGTGTCAAGTGCACGAAAGGAGCCTATTTGAGGAGCACTTAAAATCCATTCACCACACTGGTTCAAAAGAACTGGTGACACGATCAGAGGAAGAAGCATCTTTTTGACAGATTCTGATGTCACAATTGTTTAGTGACAGCACTTTCTACTGAGCTTACTGACAGTCGGACATTTTAGAAATTTTCTTGCTTGTAACGCGACCTTACCCAGCTTATTGGTTTTCCGTAAGACACGATCCTCAGCAAAACATTTTCATCGCTCACAAAATCAAATCAGGCCCATCCGAATTGTTTTGCAAATGTCCACGAGGGATGTTTATTAGATTTGCACAGACTTAGACCCTTCATCCCTTTTACATAACCTTGTCTTGCTTCTGTTGGTTAAATTGCGATATTATTTCCTGGGAGCCACATCTTGCATCAAGGCTTGCTATCTCTACGACAGAGAAAAGTTAAGTTGGAATGTTAAAATAAATAATGATTAGTGATTGGGAAGACTAGAGATGCAGGTGACCTAGAGGAAGGGTAGGTACCACTAGATAAGGAAAGCTAGCGATAATTTGATATCATATAATAGAGGGTAGGTATATAGGGTCTTTAATTTCATACTAACTTCAGATATTGATTATTTGAATAATTCAGAAATTGCATTAAAAAAATAAATTAAAAAAAAATGTATGTAATGATTTTTTTGTTTTGTTATGAAAATACCGAAAAAATCGATAAAGACTATCCTTTCAATTGATTGTTGCTTGTTGTATAACTTAGCCCAATAGTGATGTAGCTGCGCTGCGATTGGTGGAACGTCTGTTCTCCTTGAAAATCATTATGCAACAATTTTAAAAATCAAGCAATTATAAATTATGAAGTGAAAATTTAAATGGGCTTAAGAATTAAATTGATACGGTCAAACGTCTATTTACAACCCAAAAATGAGGCCCGGTCAGTTTGTGTAGTTTAAAATGAAAGACCGTATATAATACGATATGTTAGGTAAGTACCTAAGTAGAGACCTCAGAGTTACGGCTACTTATAAGTAGCCGTTAGTAACTCTGAGGTCTAAACATATATGTTTAGGTAGAAATTAGTGACTCTGAGTACACTAGTTCAATATGAAATCCATTACCGCTTTTTGTTTTAAACCCATATCTATTTAGTGTGACATTTATTTTAAAAATATGGAGTATTTACATTTGCACGTGATTGTAGGTACCTACTGACATAAGACTATTAAAACTGTTCACGTTATATTGGCTAACTCATAAATATTTTAATTTCTTAACCACTTGGCCAGACCGTCAAGCCATTGAATTTAATTCACAATATCACACCCCAATATCACCAGCAAAATTAAGAGTCGCACTGTCTATGCGAATTAAATGAATCTTACTAGCCCTTGTTCATCTCACCAACTTTCAAAAGAATATGATCTTTATCACGCGTTAATAAAGTCCATTTTTATGTTTCGTTTCTATGACAATGAAGCTACGTTTGAACGCAGCATTATCCTTACAATAGTGTTCCGCTGAAGACTCGTTGACAAATTGCTTTTACGCAATTTTAGACTTTGTTGGAAAGAATGAGGGTTGATAGTTGAAGGGTTGCATTTATAATATCACCACAGGGGTCGAAATCCTACCCTTGGTAGTGACGCCCCGCGTAGTAAGCTATGATCTGTTTCTGCATTTTATTGTTGCTTGTAAACTGCAATTGTAGACGTTTCTGATAATTTCTAATTTATTTGAAGTGAGTGCTGTCTTAGTGATGATGGTCTTAGAAATCGTTCTATTTCTCAGTTTCTGTAAAACTTGCTGCAAAAACATTTGGGAACGATTATTACCTAACAGACATCTTTTTTTTTTAATTTCAAAAACTAATTTTGCTGCAATAAATCTACCAGACTAGGAAGGACGTCTCTAGTTTTTAGCCAAGCAAGCCAAGTGTTCAAAATTATGATGAATATCAAACTCATAAGTATTAATATTAACATGCTAAACTTGAAACAACGCCTTTATAAATAAATATGTACTAACTTTTTGTCTCCATGTTATAAAAAAAAATACAATAGGGATGCAATAAACAAATTAGTTGACAGTCCCAATTAAACAGATTCACACATTCGCTATTACAAACTTGCGCTGCAACACAGATTAGAGCCCATGAATAGGAGTAATGAAATAAATATTTAGCCGGTGGGGCCGATCACGCCCGGCTGCGTAACCCCAGCCATTTCGCGAAACACCCGGATTGTTCGCGGGTAAGGACCGTAACATATTTTGTGCGGTGTCTGATTGCGTGGAAACTAACTACCGGGGTTTAAGGTTTTTTTACCGGTAGGATCTTATGGGTGAGTAGGTAGGTAGGTACTTATAGGGCCATTATTATTATTACTTATAAGCCTTGGATATGTGGCGAGTTTTAATCCGAAGGTTGCGTTTGAAAGCCGTACAACGGATTTGAAGCTACGACACCACTTGATTTACACGGCTCTACATTGCACCAATCTGTTGAAGCCACGAGACGTAAATTCTGGGCCTGAAAATATAGGTAGTAGGTACCTACATGAAGAATATTATGACACGACGAATAGCTGTAAATTATGTACGTTACATCCACAAAATTTTGACCATAACTTCGATTGCCCATAAGCTCAGTTGGTAAGACTACTTATTACCATGGATCGGCGAGGTCGTTCAAATCCTGCAAAGGAGGAAATTTGTGTGACCCTATTAAAATTATCCTATTTTCGTAGCCTCATAGGTATTTACCTCTTATATTGTAATTTAATGAATCTCCGTAATTAATATCCGTATAAGTATTATTAAAAAGTAGTTATAAAAGAATAAGTAAAATTTGCTCTAAATAAAACACAAATCCATCATCACAGAATCACTTATACTATAAGCAAATTGTTTGGCAAACTGATTTTAACCCCTGAGAAGGCACAGATGAACGCTGACTGAGCTTAAACGCACACTAGGCCCCCGACAGGGTCATTGTGTAGAGAAGGAAGTGAAATATTAAGTAAAAGTCTGCCCTCTTTTTAGATTATACCTATTCTAGAGAGAAATAAACATGGAAGACGTACATGCAAACTAAGAAACGAATGCTTTAAATCTTCTTTTTATCTTGTCACCAGTTCTTTCGAACCAGGGTGGTGAAAGGATTTTAAGTGCGCTTCTAACAGGCTCCTTTCGTGCACTTGACACTTTCGAACTTATTAGGTTCTACGACATGCCGGTTTCCTCACGATATTTTCCTTCACCGTTTGAGAGTACCTACTGGCATAGGGCACATACATTTTTCGGCAGAAAAACTCATTGGTCAAGACGCTTTAGAGCCCCAGCGAGGTTCACTTGCAGAATCTATACTTTTGAGACTTTTAGAACCAATGTCAAGGAAAGAAAGTATTGAATTAAATACAAATGGACCGGAGAGAATCCACAGCACCTTAAAATCAAACTATTCTATTAGAAAGTTGTAATTAGGTACCTATTTGAATAATTTTAAAAAGTTGTAAGTAAGTATATCAAAACTAAACGTAGAATACAAATAACTAAAAACTTTATTAAATATCAACCCCTCTAACCCCGAATGTCCCTCGAGCACTCATTCAAATCTTATTTGTACTTTTTAGTTGACAAAGTCAACAGTTTAGGACGGATGAGCGTCGGAGCTGCAAATTGAAGTGATGGGAACCGAAATGTGGGGATTATCATCAAAGGAATCTATGCGCATGCTATTTTTCGAAAGAAAAATCATTTATTAGAAGGAAAGTCAAAGTAAAAAGTATTTATTCAGTTGGATCACTTAGAATAGACTTTAAACTAGGTGCTTCTACTTCTGTTCTTTCGCGACCAATACCGTGAATCAGGGCAAAAAACACGGTTCTGGGCCTAGCTTTATTTAACCCCACGGTTAAAATAACGAAAGATGTTGATATTCTAGCAAAAGTTTTGCAAGTGGAAACTAAACATAGGTTCTTCTAGATAATGTAAATCTGAGTGGCTTCAGTAGTTTCTGAGTTCATAGAAATAAAAATTGTGTTTTCCCGTAACCATGGTGTATCAAAATATAGAAAAAATAAACTAATAATTAAACAATTGGCAGTCTTGTCACTTATCAGCGATCTTTACCAGACCAGAGATAGAGGTATTCGAGATTATTATCATAAACAATAATATTTAAGTCCTGTGATCTAAGCCTGTGATGGTCAGTTTTGAATAAAATTCAATCAAAAAGTTTTCATATTCAGGTCCATTGGACAGAGTATTTGCTTGCAAACAATATTGTCAATGCCGCGGGGGTGTTAGCTATTCGCACTACTAATGCATCCTGCACGTGCCTGTACTTACCCTTGTAATGCTGGTATTGTGATCGAAGAGACAAATATATTTTTCCCATGATTTAAGTTAATAGTTGAAATTAATCTTAAATTCATAAATTGCTCGTATATAAATGATTTATTATTAGTAGGCAATCTTATCCAATTTGAATCTTGCAATAATTTTGTTTATTTTAAAAACTGAAATAACGTAGGATGGGGCGGTGCAGGATTAGGAAAATCTTATCAACTTTTATTCCAAGCCAAGTTCTCATCTTGCATCAGAATAAAATAGTCGCAGTTTCACGTCCGATAAGTCAGGCGCGGTCGCAGCTTGTAATTTTTGGGGGGTCACTAATCTATTTTCTTTTTGTAAATTTTTAGAAGATTTTTCGATTTTGGCGGGGGTCATGTCCCCTGTGACACCCCCCCAACCCTCAGACCGCGCCGACATTTAACAATCCTAAGTACTATTTATTACTATCCGTGTCATACTAAAGTAAGAATCTTTAAACTTCACAATTGACCTGAGAGAAAAGTACCTAAGGGCCAGTTTCACCAAAGTCAAGTTTAACAGCTGGTTAATAAATCGACCGTTAGCCGTTTATCAGCGCAGTGAACGCTTTTTCATACAAAATTGTGTTCTGCGCAGACAAACGGCTCTCTGTCACTCTCGGATTTTTGGTTGTTCTGACATATTTTTAATTTTAAACGATGTCAACTGCTAGTTAGCTAACCGGCCGCCGACCAGCGATTAGATTTAGCGGCTTGTTAATGAAGATATTCCTTTGTTAGAGCATGATGGATCACAAATCAATTGTAAAGGTCTGTTAAATACTTAATCCGTTGTTATTTCTCTTACTAAATTTGATGTCAAATTAACTAACGCTCTGTTAGATAAAGTTTGGTGAAACTAGCCCTTATACTGGTTATTTACCTAATTTAGTATTTAAGTTGGATCGTTGTCAGACAGAGGCACGTCTTACCTAAAAAAAAAATTAATCTGAAACAGTTCAACGATCAATCGTTGTCAGATCTCAAACAAATAAATCCTACGCACCAAAATCAACAGCACTCCAGAACCAGTCAAGTGTAAGTGTAATCTCGTCACTGCTGACACGTGGCGATGTAATCGACGCCTTTTTAGCACGTGCTTATTGGAATAGTTGTAAATTAACCGACTTTAGGAAGGAGGCTGATATAAATTAAAGACAGTCCCGTAGAGATCCTGCTTGAATTTTAAACCTGATGTCAATAAAATTATCTTTGGCGGTGCGCTTAAAATGATGGGGAAGGAGTACCATACGAATCAAAAGCTAATTTTGTATTTAAAAACTGAAAAATAAACCTGATTGTCTCAAACCAAAAACACAACCATTTTTTTGACAAAAACATGTCAAAATACAAAATAACAAATAAATAGGTTTTACTATTTATTTACATAAGTTAAGGTCTTATTCACGTCGCTAACACGTTGTGTTCAAGTAAATTTTTACCTATCTTCGGTCTTCAAATTCAAAGTCAAAAAGCATTTTTATTCAGTATAGGATTACTGGGATCTTCATATTAGGTAGGTATCTTACTTATTAATCCTAAATGCGGAACTTTGCATGGATGGGTGTTTGTTGCTCCTAAGGCTTTGGATAACGTGATTGTGGAATTTACGCTATATAGGGTCTTTCATTTTATACTAACTTAATTCAGGAGTTGGGTTCAAAAAATATATAAAAAAATATTTATGTATCGACTTTTTTTTATTTTGATATGAAAATCCCAAGAAAATCGATAAAGACTATCCTTTCAATTGATTATTGCTTCTTGTATAACTTAGCCCATTCGTGATGTAGCTGCGCTGCGATTGGTGGAACGTCTGTTCTCCTTGAAAATCATTATGCAACAATTCTAAAAAATCAATAAATACATTTTGAAGTGAAAACATAAATGGGCTTAGGAATTAAATTGATATGGTCAAACGTCTATTTACAACTCAAAAATGAGCCCTTGTCAGTTTGTGTAGTTAAAAATAAAAGACCCTATATTTACGCCAAGGTTACTTTTTATCCAAGAAAAGTGTCATATTTCCGAGAAACCGCGATTACACTGCATTGCATAGTGTAATAACGATTGCTCTACCATCCTACTCATCAAATAGACAAAGATACATCTCCGTTCGTCGCTCGTTAGTGACTAAAACACCTACATTGAATGGGTGCTCTGCTCACACCAAGCTCGTGTCTGGCTTATCTCACTGAGAGGGCTTCAGACGACATCAGACTGAAAGGGACAATTTGATACGTGTGTTATCGGCTACACAAAACATGACTTTTTGCAACTCTATATTACTTTTTTAGTACGAGTAGAAGCAGTAAATTTCATTAAAAATTGTGTAGAAATGTCTTAGGACCTTTATCTTGACTACCAACTTTGTTATGAAACACACCGATAGACTTTAGATAAAAAAAAACATAAAAAAGTGTAAGAGGCTACCGAAGCGTTGGAGGTTCCAGCAGCAAGATGAAGATGGCATAACCAAGGTCGTAAATGGATAGAACTGTGTTGGATGACACAATGTCCAGCAGTGGGCCAAATCGGGCTGCGGATAATATTGTTTTTTTTGTTCATTACTGTAACGAACAAAAACAACAATGGGTTTTAGAGTTATTCAGGTTTTTCAGTCTCAGTCATTGCTAACTACTAAAAGCTGTAGGTGTGTGTGTGTGTGTGTGTGTACCATCGAATTGTGTGTAAGTACTGAACACGTCATCGCTTGCGTCTACCACGCCGTCATATTGTCTCTGTCGGTTGGACCTTGGTCAAGAACGTGACATAAACTTCGAAATATTCGTCACAGAAAACCAGTGCAATAGTTAGCCTTTGCTAACTATTGCAAAAATGCTGAGTGGCAACCATTTTTGTGTTGCATATTTATCTAGCACTTTTTTAATTTCATAATGTGTTTTTTTTTTAATTTGTTGTGTGTGATGCAAAATAAAGATCTTTTTTTCTTTTTCTCTTGATTCCCTTGATAAAAGATACCTACAAGGATAAAACGATGATAATAGGCACCATTTACAGGATACCGTTCTCGCATACCGACGACCTCTGTGGCGCAGTGGGCGAAAGTCCGCCTGCGATGCAGAAGGTTGCGGGTTCGATCCCCGCCACGGGACAAATGTTTGTATGACCTACAGATATTTGTCTCGGGTCTGGGTGTTTCTATGTATAATATGTATGTATTTACAAAAAAAGAGTATATAAGTAGTTTATCAGTCATCTAGTACCCATAACACAAGCTCTGCTTACTTTGGGGCTAGATGATGCTGTGTGGAAAGTCCAGCGTTATTTATTTATTTATTTATTATTATTATACCATTCTTGTCTCTTGGTCCTTTGACTTTAACTACGCAAGAGTGTGAATAGGAATAAGAATATATTTATTAGACACACACAACACGATACAATGAAATTAAGAACATCAAACATTTAGACAACACGAGTAGGTACAATACAAAGTAACAGAATTAAAAATAAACAAAAATAAAAACAAACTATCTATGTCCTACCTATTTTTATGTGGTGCCAAAAAGGTCCAGTCTCAGCTTTAGTGCTGCTCCCAGGAGAGGGAGACAGCGCTGATTTTCAGACTGGACCTTACAGGGTGACATCACGCGCGGTGTGAATGGCGCTTTGGTTTACTTTTGATTAATCACACCTGAAATTGTATCAGTTTTCCCTATTCTGTTTCTAATGCTATTTCACGGCACCGTTTTCAACAAAACGAAGGCTTACCGGCTTCTGCAACGGTTTATTTGCGCTTATATTGTGTGGACACAATACTTCAGAGGGATCATGTCGCCGACTGCCGCTAGCTTATAATATAACTGTTATAGTCAAAGTGTATGGACAGGAGGCTTCAAAAATACCTGCAATTGTAGTTACTGTGAAAAGTGCAACCTGTTAATATGTGCAAACTTTAGGCACATTTTTCAGCGTCCTAAATAAATGAAGTTTGAATGCAATATTCATTTTATAATTAAAAATTATGCAAAAATGTAAAAATTAAGGCACCGCAAGACTATTAACTGAGTGATAAGTGTTAACTGTTGAATAATGAATATTTTCGCTCCCTTCTCCTTAAACTTAGTTCACACTACGGCAACATTACAAAAAGGCAAAGAGAGTTAATAGGCACCTTCTGGGTAAGCTCGCTCCATCGTAGACCTCACTCTTGCCTGTGTAAGTCTGAGGCCAAGAGCCGACCCATTCATCATAAAAAAAAAAAAAAAAAAAAAAAAAAAAAGGCGTACGTGAGTGTCGTGCGTGTAACACTCGGGCGGAACGAAGTTTTAACTTTGTATGGCATTTGACAAATAAATTATTCTCTTACTAAAGAAACTTCCGTACTAACAATGTAACAATCTATGGACTGTTTTGCGACTGCGCCTTTCGCACTGTGACGATTTGACATATACATGTGTCGTGACGCAAAAATCTAGCCCCCATCTGATACCGTCCGAAAAATTATTCTTAAACATGTGAGCAAGCTATTTTTGAAGCTGGATAAATAAATAATACTAGTCACAGTCATGTATTATAGTCCTGATACCACACAAAAAACTAGGTACCTACGTGTCATAGGTCTCTGAAACTGCTTAGAACCTATAGGTACCATAGTTCCTCAACAACTAGCACCTCTTGCATCTCAACCATCGCCGATTTTTAAGGGATGGAAGGAAAAACTCCTTAGGGTTCTGAAATAATGTCTACCTTTAAGTATAATAGTAGTATTAGGATACCTTTTAAGTAATAAACTGATACCTACCTACAACTATTAGGTACCTACTAACCTCCCGTATTATTTACCTAGCAGTTGCAAACGTTCTGATATGATATTAGTAATATCAAAAGCTTTTATGATGTCATTTTTTCAGCCCATCGTCAAGCTTCTAAAAAGTCTCCTAATCTGAACCTGCATCTAAAATGGAGCTGGGAATCCGTCTGGTTTAATTGAAATATTTATAATTGCGCCGAGCTTTCAAAGCATCAAAAATGAACACCCTGTATACTGAAACTCTATTCGATGTTGCTATGCAAATAATAATTTAAAACCGCGGTGAGGAAATAATTGTGATATTTTTAAGGTTTCAAAGATCCTTTCCTGGTTTTATTAGAACATGCTTACACGCTCTGAAACCCGGTTACTCACTGAAAGAGCTTTTAGAATTATATACTCCTTTAGTACTTTTAATGTGAGTAGTCACCTATTTCTTGAAGCTGCCTTTTGTGATGTCACCGATTCCTCAACATAATTTCGATTTTTACGCGATAAATAATTAAAATATATCTACGTTTTTTTTCTTTTAATTTGAGGAATTAACCCTTGTCGGCGTAACTGATGCACACTTGTAGATGCCACTTGTAGTTCTTTCAATTTTTTTTTACCTCTTTATACGACATGACGGCAACCACCCCGTCACTTGGATCATGTAACAAACCCTTGGTCTTTCTCTTCGTCTTCTTGAACACGTGAAAAATTGGCATGCGATGCTAAATCGTACGTGCTTAGACCGTATCGTGTAAATGCCCCATTATGGAAGACATAATCTTCCTTCATAACAAAATTCATCTCAATCCATTATGCAAACAGTTTAGATTCGATTTAAAAACACACAAGACCGGAAAACTCAAAAGCAGCTAATACGATTTCCCTGGGAACAGACAGCATTCTCAAATACTCATTCTGTCTCTAATATCCGTTGAGCAAACTAAAAACAAGAACCCATATACTTACCCATCAAAAACTATCCATCAACCCTTATATTTAGATATGTAAGGTTCAGAATCGAATAACGATAATAATACAAAATGTAAGGGTAATATTGTATTGTATTGAAACATGTTGACAAGTTTTAAGGGGACGTTCGGGCAAATAAAAAAGTAATATTGGATAGTCACGTGCTCTGTGTAATATATTACTAACAAAGCGATGTAATATTGAGATGGTGTCGAGATAATTGCTGTTCAATTTGCCGTTTGAGTGCTGTTTGTCTGTTTGTCATTAGAAGGGTGTTCGGGCACAGAATACAGAAAAGTTTGGGGACAGATTTGATGAGATTTCGATTGCGAGACTTTATTTGTTTGAACTGTTTCTTAGCTTGTTTACACTTTACAGCAGTTATCAGTTCTTTAAGTTTAAATCTGACAACCTAATACAAAAGAATTTTGTTATACTTATCTAAAATTATTTTCCTTACATCTTGTATCTTTTCGCTAGTAAGGTGAAAAGTTGTACGTATCACACGAGAGCAAAATAATTTGTTGCTTGTGCTTTTGAATCCCTCACTACACTTAGGATTCAAACTCGGCACTCGCAGCAAAAACTCATTTTGCTCTCTAGTGGTACAATGTACTATTTTCTTTTATTAATGAAATTAATAGGTAGGTATGGTCTTATTATGTTGTACTAGTAGTAAATAACTAGAAAATAAAATAAAATGACGTAGCTAAGTCAAAAAAATTTTTTGCGTTTTTTTTTTCGCTAAATATGTTCAGAATCATGGTCTGATTGAAACCCCTCAGTTTTCGGTAGCAGTCTTTTTACATCCTGTAGAATAGAATAAAAGAAGAATAGTGGTAGCCTTGTGTGTAGCAAAATTTAGGTTGTCAGATTTCAATCATTTACATTTTAATACTTTTTAATACGTATAAGTATTACCAGTCTGCTATGCTTATGAACAATATTGTTTATTATAAACGAATAACATTGCATTTATCTCAACCATATAAATATTCATAATCAAATTAAAAGTCCGCTTCAGCCACATATTTTCCTTAAAAAAACGTCCAAGCTTCATCAACCCGGTATTTCATTAAGTCGATCCGATGGCGAAAGAAAGATCCCACATTCTTCCACTCACTTTTGTAATGAAGAATGTCCATTTAAAGAGCGTTTGTCTTAAATTCTTTAGACTTTTTCCTTTTCAAGTCAGTTGCTTTGTTCATGTCGCCAAGGCTCAAAATCAATGAAGCCAGAATAGTTCTAAATTCGGGTTAAAAATGGAGAGCTTCATCGAAGAATCAGAGGGTCAGTTTGTAATCTGTATTCAAATTATACAAGGTATACCTACCTAATTACATGTCTTTGTTATACTACTTAAGTAAACCTATCTAGAAATAAGTTGTTGTGCCCTCTTTTACGCATGTTGTGATACCCTGTAATTATGGGAACACTAGACCTAAGACATTTTGTTTTAACTCCTGTATGTAAAGTGTACGTACGTCGTACACCCGTGTTGGGTATCCATATCCATCCATACTAATATTATAAATGTGAAAGTAACTCTGTCTGTCTGTCAGTTTGTTACGCTTTCACGCCCAAACCGCTGAACAGATTAAGCTGAAATTTGGCATAGTTAAACGTTATATCCCAGGGAAGGACATAGGCTACCTTTTATCCCGATAAAATGAAAAAATCCCAAGGTATCGCGGGTCACACCGCGGGAGCGCAGCTAGTAATAAATAAAATGAAAATAAATAAAATAAACTAAGGTAGGTACTTACCTAATTGTGTTTTTTTTTTCAAATGTACCTACACTTTGAAAATAAGGTAATATAGGTACTTATTTTTAAATAATTACCGTTACATATTACTTAGGTCGTTATTTACTAATAGAAAAAATTGGATAGAATTACATCCTGAAATATAACCATAAATAATAATATTTTCTTAAGTTCGCATGAGTTATATGCCAACTCTAGTCACATACAGATAGCTCTATGTGTCGGAATTCTTAGGCCACCAGCATAACGCCTTCGTAATGAAACTTTTAACTTGAAATTATACCCAGATATCAACGTAGTTGTAGGTACAGTTTGCATCGGATTGGGAATACGCCGGCTGCACATCAATAATGCACGCAAGCGGACAAATCACTTAGCGGGTCGATCCGTGCGGATCTATCAATAGATATGTATATCTAACTACAGGCTGGATTATGACTACTCGCGAAAAGTGAAACTGGTTTCAATTTTTATGGCTTATTGCTATATGAGTGCGATTTAAAGATATTTCAATATATCCATAGATGAAACCTATCTACTGGCTGTAAGTGTAATTGGACTTTTTTTTTAAGTTTTTAAACGAAACTGTTATTGAAAGGGTGTTTCTGCTTGATTAATATTTATGTAGGGATGTCATTGAAATTTATTAGATTTTATATGTGTTTTTTTTAAGTAGGAATTTTATAATATAATATTAGACTTAGGTTAAGTGCTTTTATTTCATTTTGTACTTATAACTTTCAGATTTTTTCTTTCAGACAATTGTGAAATTGTTAATGAATATAATTGAATTGAATTGAATTTTACCATTTTTACATTTCCCATCAGCAGCGTGCATAAACTGAGCTCGCAGCATTTATACAGTCAAGTTTAATAAAAGTATAAAATAAAAGTATTAATATATATACCATTTTGGCAAATAATGGCTATTTGAATTCTGTTTTAGTTTTGAAGAGTGAGTTTTACACCCAGTAGATTTATGCCTGGTAGGTACGGCTTGTTTCGGGCCATAAATATTCCCATGCAGAAAGTCTATGTAAGAGTGTTACTACAAACACAGAAATATATATTAAAAGCATTAATGTAACCACTATTTACCTACGTAACCCTGTTATCCACAATTTCCTTACATAACATAGTTCACGTAACTAAGTCATAGCTTAGTTTGTGCTGATTTTAATGTTAATTTAATAATGTACTAATTTAAACATGGCTAATATGGCTATAGCTAGTATCAATGGAAGATAACGCGGCATCTACAACACAAGTCTTGTACGTAGTGAAGATACCGCTGCACATCATAATCAACCACAAGCCATCCTGATTGTAAAGTATGATTAGGTAGGTCCTACCTACCTAATTATTAAATATACCTACCTACCTAATTGTAAAAAAAAATTGTAAGATTAACCAATTGTTGATTGTACTCTGCTTGATTTGATTTGAATAAACGTAACGTAATTATTTAAAAACATACAAACTTTTAGATTTACCTTAATGTCCCTATAGCAAAATAGATAAGGATGGACTAGGGTGGATCGAAATTCACTTTTTTTGAAAATGGTTTGCTAATAGCGAAAAAAGGGTGTCTTATGGGCTCAAAATAAAGTGTGCAAAATATTATTAGGATCAAGAAAGGGTAAGTGCCGCCGCAAGGTCATTGAACTTTTGCAATATAGGTCATTTTCCTTCATTTTGTAGAGCATCTATGATCATCGCATTTTAAGTTTAATTTGTTTTTAAGTACACTGTTCTCTAGTTGTTGAGTAGAACAATGAATTAGAACTTAAGTTTTCACCGCAGAAGTCAAAAATATCCGTAATACATACATACAAAGTGCGAAGAGAAAACTCGTGAAAATGTTCCCAAAGACGCATGTTGCGAACTTATTCGCACTATTGTTCTTTGACGGAAAAGAAGACCGGACGATGCAAATACCGAAAAAGAATAAACGGAACTACCAGTAGATCATGGTGGAGGATCACATTTCAATAATAGAAGACCTGGATCTGTCTACTTGGGTCATATACCACCGCATAATGGCAGATACTGCTAAGTTATTAGAGAAAGTTGTCAGTCAGATCTTTACTATAAAAATATCGTCAAAAAGCCACTTGTAGTCATAGAATGTGATGGAACTAACGAAAAACTAACTTAATGCGGCGGTGACATCATCCGGTTGCTCGAAAAACGAACCGGAAGACCAATGCAGGGGATAATTTGCAAGTTACTATGAACGAGTTGCCCCTTTGTCCCTTTACCATGATGGTTTAACTTTAGGACCACACTCTTACGTGGAGATGATGGGCAAAGCACTTTAAAACTACAATTTGGTCTTATTATATAAATCCTTATTATTATAAATCCTTTCCGAGTATAAGTGATGCCTTGCCTGAAAGTACAGATGATCTGAGTTGAGTGCTGATCAATTTGTATACACAGAATATTTTTTCTGCGACTAGCCATGTTGCAGACGATTTAGTGAAGTAGTATATCTCCAGAAAGGCTGTCACACGCATAGTAGCACGTGCTATACCTATAGGCATTACAATTTTACATTTTCATAGAGATATCGCACCAAAATTTCAAAATTTGTAGTAAAACTTTACGCGACGAGACGTGGTTCCTATAAAAAACACTCTTCGTGTAATAATGGGCCCTAAATATCTGTTTCAGCAATTATTAAACTCTAAATACCTCCTACCAAACCTAAAGAAGATAGTAGACCAGTAATCCACAGGCATAGCTACTTCGCGCATCCTGAAAAACTTCGATAACGGATGAGTGGCGTACGTGCGAAAACTATCAGCTAAATGTTTAATATGGGTCTTTTTCAAGTCTACCTTGCCACATACAAGCTGTTGAATGAGTTTTTACTAATTTAACAAAAGCTTTATGTTCTGTCTGCACATCAAAAGCTAGAAAAAGCTTGATCCAAACAAAATAAGAATCTCGCAAAGTTATGGCCAAGTTTGAGAAAAAGAGAGATTTTACCTCAAACTTAGCTCTGTAGTTTTAGTAGTTTCATGGATGTGATATCTATTTTTTTAGTTAATTATTTAAAAATACATTTTATATTTGTATTTTATAACAAAATTTATAAAAATATCATATTCAAAATAAAAATTTCAATGATAGATAGTAAGGCAAATTTTCAGTAAAAAAAAATTTTTCAACTTCAATGCGGCAGCATTAGATGTTACTTTAAAAATCTGAAAAAAATCACAGTTTGTATGCTCACTATAATACAACTTTCCCCCACTATTAGCAAACGATTGTCGAAAAAAATATTTTTTTCATACATTGTCGATCCACCCTAATGGACAACTTACAGACGTGGTCACAACGCTTCAGTTAATCCCTCGCTTAAATAAAAATCGCACCATTGTGCTCAAACATCTCGCTCTCCAACATAATCCTTCAGGAACCCATTGTGCGTCCTGAGCGAAGACAGGGCATTAATCCTACCTTTTGAAGACAAGAGATATCCATCAATTGTCAACATTGGGAGGGGTGTTCCCTCTCGCTCACCCTCTTGCCCCCCTCACTCACACAGAGGGAATGCGCAAAGATGAGGCAGAGGAAACAGAGAAGATATTTCTGCCTACTTTTTTTAAGACTTTGTGCTGCTTATTATAAAAACGTAAAACCTTGGTTGAACCCCATTTTGACACATGTCAAAACAAAACTGTTACCACAAAAAAGCGTTCTGTGTACGAGTATTTAAAGATTGTTTTTCTAGGGACAGTTTTAAGTTAGACTTGGTCTAAACTCGGCTCATTTTCTTGTAATAAGACGGTGACGTGTGACCTCTTGTATTGTCACAAGCGGTTGCATATTAAAACTGGAAAGCGCTAGCCGCTTGCGTAAGGGGATGAGGTAAGTACAAAGGTACTTATCTTAATGCAGCAAAGTACAACTACAAATACCTACAATATTGACTGATGAAATGATTGTATTGTTATCCTGTCGGTTTTTTCCAGGACCACTTATTGGAAATCTGAAACCGTGAGTTAATATTTTATAGTGTTAAACTACACTTGGTATTTCATTGAGAAATTATAAGTCTTATTCAAAGTTTTATCGGTGCTATAACCGATAAAATATGAGCTTATAAAAAATTTCGATTGTAACGACATGGATTCTGTGGCCGAATGGTAAGGCACTCCGGCTTTAGGAAGATAGTCTGATCATAGTACAAGCTTTGCTCAGTTTGGGGCTAGATGATGCTGTGTGAAAATGTAAAGCATTATTTATTTATTTATTTAGTGACTTGATCTGAAGGAATGTTTACCGTGCCTTGGAGACACAATCGTAAAATGGGATATCAGACTTCTAGTGGAATCATAAAAGCATGCTTAGTTATTAAGAAACACTAGTACAAAACAGAGGACTCTACATTTTTCCCTGAAAAAGATTTCGACGCGTTCAGTGCCTACTCTTTGGCCATCAACATAGCTATAGGAGAGAGCTAGTGATTGTCAAAATTTGGCTTCGTAGAACAAAGCCCTATTTACAGAGTGAGCCTTTGTGTCGGCATTACACCACTCTACATAATATTGTGAAAGTTCTGACAATACAGTTTGAACGCTGCTACTCTTAGAGAGAGAAATTTTGACTTTGATAAAGAAAAAATTAAAACGATCACGGCTGTATCACGGCTTGGTAGATATTCTTGTTAATGTCACTCAAGATTTGAATGCTTAAGGGTAGTCAGAGATGTCCTGATGCATATTAGCACATGCCCATTTTGTGCTGAAGTTAGTACCTAACTTATTCCATACGTTATTAGTTACAATAAATTGCAATTCGGAACAAGAAACAACAGAATGTTTATTTACAGATACTAAGCTACTACATATTTACAAAATACAACTGGATTAGTCAAGCTATCTAAGGATCGTTAGAAACGATCTATTATTGCAATTCTTAAAAACTAGCTGCGCTCCCGCGATGTGACCCGCGGTCCCTCGGGATTTTTAAATTTTTCCGGGATAAAAAGTAGCCTATGTACTTCCCTGGGATACAACCTTTAACTATGCCAAATTTCAGCTTAATCTGTTAAGCGGTTTGGGCGTGAAAGCGTAACAAACAGACAGACAGATAGACAGACAGAGTTACTTTCACATTTATAATATTAGTATGGAGTATGGATATGGATTATAAAGATGTCAAATCTACGTTGTTTTTTTTATATTTAATGAACTTATTGTTTTACCCGACTGCGTCAGGAGGGAAATGTTTTTATTTTTGTAACTTTGATTTTGGATTGACCAAGCAATCCAAAACCTAACTAAAAATTTACTATAAATAATAAATAAATAATGCTGGACATTTTACACAGCATCATCTAGCCCCAAACAAAGCAAAGCTTGTACTATGGGAACCAGATAACTGGATATATAATTATATACTTTTTATTTGTAAATACATACTATTATACATGGACATACAAGGCTTTAGCGTTATCTTTTTCCACATTTTATCAAGAAAAACAAACCTACTTTTATGAAGCCATACTTTATCGTTTCTGGGGATTTATTTTGTCCACATTTTATTCGGTAAGGACACGAGTAAAGTCGAAGGAAGTTTCTCAAAGTATCTACAGTTTGTTGAGGAGCGAGCTTCCGTTTTGAAGTTTTGTAATTTTAATTTAATTCTTTGATGTTCAGAATTACCTTTCTCCATTTTTTACTTAGCTTTTTGTTTTTTCTATTTTAAGGGCTAAAATAAAATTCATTTTAATTTAAATTTACTACCTATGAGACGCGGATATAGAGAATACGATTTTACAATCATCATCATTTTAGCCTTATTTTTTTTTTCTTAGTAAAACATTTGATTTAGTAACAGGTGGTCTGTTCTTTGCTATTTCCATATACTATTTAATAAAATGCTACGTAATCGGATTATTCAAAAATCCAGTGGAATTATTCATACCGGCACTAGCAACCCTACTTCATGCCAACCGCCAATTAAATAACAATAAAGCGTGGAACAGACAGTACGGAACCGAATTATACCGAAATTAATTGGCCGAAAACCCGTTCGAACACACGTTCGGAAAGCTCGCGTTCGGAATTCAAATGAGGCGGCAGGCCCCACCCCACGCTCCGCCCCGCCGCCATCTTGGATCCGGGGGGCCGAGGGGGGCTATTAAATTATTTCATTCCACATCGGGCCACGCTCGGTATCGGATTAAAACAATTGCCTGCAAAACCGTAAATGGATAATGAATTTAGCGAAGAAAATAATATGGTACGAAATTTAATTTACCCTGAACATTATTACGGGATATTTTTAGATTTGGTACAGATTTTCGGGAAATACTTGGAGATTGAGCATTTTGTTCCTATTTGATTCAATTTATTTGAGTAGGAATATATTGCGTATACCAATGATCTTTTATACTAAGATTCGTTGGTAGGCCTAGGCACCTACTACCTTATCAAAACTACTCATTGATGATATTCTAATGTTTATATTGAACAAAACGCTTTCTTCTATAACATTTTTAAAGTGACTGAGTGGCTGGGCAACTTAGGGTAAAATTTCGCACAACATTTCCTTTTACGGGGTATTCTAATAGGGTAGGGGACAGGCTGTAGACTCTGTAGAGGCCTTGGGTTGATTGTGTAATTCAACTGGCAATGGACATCGGCTTCATTCTGACATTTGAAACCTAGCCTGGACTTTAATTGTCATTTTTGTATTGTGTGATTGGTTGAGCTCTATTGGGATGGCAACTGGGAATGGATTTTAAATTAGACAAGGCTGCTTATTTGACAGTGCCTATCAAATCTGACGTACCGATGCCGAGCACTGGCGGTCTAGTGCTAGTGGCCCGCCTTCCGATTGCAAGGTCGAGGGTTCAGTCCCGGTCGTGCACCAATGAGTTTTTCTGCCGGAAAAAATTATGCTATTAGGAGGTACTCTCAAACGGTGAAGGAAAACATCGTGAGAAAACCGGGCAAGTTGAAGAACCTAAAAAGTTCGAAAACATAATATTGTGTCAAGTGCACGAAAAGCCTCTTTGAGGCGCACTTAAAATCCTTTCACCACATTAGTTCGAAAGAACTGGTGACAATATAAGAAGAAGAACCTGTTGCCAAACAAAAATGCCTAGACGAGTAGGTACCTACCTAGGCTTGTCTTGGTGGGAGAACTACCTTACCCGCAGTTGTAAATGATCAAAATATGGAGGTTTTTAAGTGAACGTTAATATTCACTTTACTGCCACTGAATACCTACAATATACTTATATGTTAATGACAATCAACATCATTAGTTAGAACTATAAAAATCAATAAATATTTAGGCCAT
The DNA here is from genome assembly GCA_951394285.1 of Epirrhoe tristata. Taxonomy (NCBI): domain Eukaryota; kingdom Metazoa; phylum Arthropoda; class Insecta; order Lepidoptera; family Geometridae; genus Epirrhoe; species Epirrhoe tristata. The sequence goes on from OX596154.1 coordinate 7,924,477, forward strand.
TGAATAGTTCCTACGTACAAAAGCCAGCACATTGATGGCCGGCCACATACATCCTGAATGTCTTTCTGAAATCAGAATCTGAAATTCAGATTGTTCATACATTCATAATCTGAAAAAATTAAAATGTGTGTGGAGAAACACGTAAATGTATACTCGTAGAATTCCGGGCTTCCTGAATGAATAATCTGAATTTCTGTCTTTGTGTGAGAGAATTCTGTCCTCTTCGAAAGAATTATATCACTAAATATTGAGAATAGCTATACTAAGCTACCTAATAGCTTAATCGTCTTATCATACTTACTTAGGTACCTAACTTATCAAGTTGAGAGAAGGTTGAGAGGATAGTTTTAACATAGAATCGAGCATCCATCAATTTTATAGTGAATACCAAAATTAGGTAATACGCGTGGTGCTGACTCAGAAGGTTTCCTCTCGATGTTTCAAAAATAAACAACAAGTCGACCTATGGAATAAGAAAGTAGTGATTGACACGACTAAGGCTTCTATTCTCATCTTATTTATTTTGTACATTTTGTGTGAAGAACCCTGAAACTATAGTGCAGTGCAAAGTGACCCAGAACTCTCAGTTCGTAAGCCAGAAGTTGCGGCTGAGACGCGACAGTTTGTACCGAGTTGCGGTCTCTGACGATTTTGAAAGTACAAGTCTTGGATGATACTCTACTTCGGTTAAATTTGAGGAAAAATAACGTTTAAAACTAAAATAAAAATTACTTCATCCATTTTATTTAAATCTTTTCACAAAATCCCATTTCCAACTAGGAGATGTTTGTCCCCGAACGACTTTGGCTCACAGCTGTAACCATCGCTGAAGGTAGCAGTGATCTTAGACGACTTTTTTTTGTTATGATGAATGGTTCGGACCTCGAGACTTAGGTAGGTACACAGGCAAGAATGAGGTCTACGATGGAGCGAGCCTACCCAGAAGTTGCCTATTAACTCTCTTCATAAAAACAACAGGGTCGTAGTTCAGAGGAAATACAGACGCGTAATTTTTTTGCAGTGCGCATAATAAAAGAACTTTGAAAGCGCTTACTCATCAAGATTGTTCCAGCCTTCAGGTACCTTCTCTTTAGTACCTACGAGCAGCACAAGGCTACACCACCATTTTAACAAAATATTGCGTAGTAGAGCCACTTCCATGCCATATTCCAAGCAGGTGCGAATCGAACACGGTTTAGCCATCAGTGAGGCGTCGTCAGTCGCATCTTTCCCCCTTCTCCCCTTGTCTCCGATTCAAATTGAATAGTCGAGTTGCACCGCTGGAGTAACTATTGTCTGAGCTGTGGTTGAGTTTGTAGGGATGAGTTTGTGATACGGATACGGATCGTAGAGTATTTTTTTTAATTTTAAGAGGACAGGGTTGCAGCAGGGCTTCATAAGCGGCATGCTCATATAAATATGAGCTTCCTGGGTAAACAGGAGGGTTAACAGGAGGAGGTTCTGTGTTCGGCTGTTTGTAAATCTTTTATCTAGATCTTTAGACGAATTCTGAAAATTCTTTATTTGTTTTAATGGGTAGGTGGTAGTAGCAAAGCGTTCGTCGTAGTGTTTGCTTAGTCGTTCTTGATAGATCGTCAAAGTTAAGCAACGTTCGAAACGGTGCGTAAGTGGAAGGGTAAACGCCAGTGGCATTTTCATTTGAGCGCTTCCGTGCTTCGGAGGGCACGTTAAATTGTCGGTCCCGGCTATTTAAGTCGTTAAGCCATGACGGAGGCCTTAAGGTGGCCTAAAAACTCCGTCACCAGAGCTGGCCACTAACTCATACGTAGGTACTTACTTACTTACTTTAATGGGTTCTATGGATAGTACATTAAGCTAACTCGAAAAGTGGTCCAATATAAATATTATTCCATAAGGATTAGTATTTCTCCCGCCTTAAAAATCTGTATCCTCGCTTATACATACCTATACTTTTCAATGCTTTCCAACATTTAAATCAGTTGTCTCTTAGCGAATCATCTTCAAGAATTTCGAAAGCTCATAGCTTCATAAAGTTCAATTTATCGACTCATAATTATACGGAAAGCTTCCGTATCCGATAGAAATATCCCGTCTCTATAGATTGTGTGCGCGCAATTGGGCGTATGTGGCTTCCGTAGCAACTGTTCCTTGGTCTGTGGCTTCAGCTCGAAGACAATGTGATGCTCGCCGATCGATACTTTACCGATCGCTAAGCCGACTGCACTGGGCTATGGTTCCTGTTAACTAATACGTTCTCTCGTGCTATCGAATTCTTATGACTTGATGAATTTATAATATAAAGTGATCTCAGCGACTCTACTGAAAAGAGTAGCTGAGATAACATAAAAAGACATGACCCCCCACCCCCAAAATCGTACACGTCAAATTGAAAAATCTTCTGTATTACAAATTAAAAAGGCTCTTTAAATAACCATAAAAAAGTCCTTTCATTAATAGTTAAGCGGATAGATTAGTAGCCCCCCCCCCCAAAATTTGAGGCCGCGACTGCCTGCCCAAGGGAGACAGCGCTGATATATCTAAATAATCAAGCTCCAGAGAGTACCAGCCTCGTAAAACTTATCGTAGGTAAAAATAAAGGACACTGAACCCTGAACTAGATCAGATACAAACATTTAACATGAAAGACCCAAATCACTTCACAAGCCAACATTATCGTTAACATCGTTTATTGCTCCACTGTATATACATCTACAGAGTATATAGATACAAATATGCTGTCGTGTCCGACCCCGAGACATTATTGACTTGTCCAATAAGCGTGCGAGAGTCTTTTGTCGGCTGAGATAAGAAGGGATGGAGACGGATTTTCTACTGATATAAAAAATAGGACAACAACTCAAACACCAAACAATCAGGTATCATGCCTTGAAGATACCTTCAAGTCACGGTAGACATTTCAGAAAAAGTTACACTAAATCCATAGCGTTCGTTTGAGATTGTGGCCAACTCTGGTGACGGAGTTTTTAGGCCGCCGGTCGACTTAAAGCACATTGAATTGGCAGCGAGGCGACGATCAGTTGTAATAACAAGACATTATAAACCTTAAGCATAATGTTAGAAGATAATATAATTTCGAGCAGACTCGCGAGCAGTCTCGGGCGGTCGCGAGTTGACGCGCGTCGACGCTGGCAGTCGCGAGCCAGCGCCGCGGCGCGAGCGTTTATAGAAACGCTCGCGAAAGATCTTAGAGCATTGTTCTTAAGGTTTATAATGTATTGTTTTTAAAAATAATCGTCGCGTCGCTGCCAATTCAATAAGGATTTTTAACGACTTCGAAGCACGGAAGCGCTCTGTTGATAACTCCACTTGCGGTTCCGTTAGGTAATAAGAAATAAGATACCAACCTATGTTTGATGATATAACAAGAACGACTAAGCAAGCACTTCCACACTTACCAGCAGCAATGGTCGTACCCCCTCAGATTCCATCGCGTGATTAAATGAGCCGCTGGCCATTCTATATTGCCCCGCGATACGCGCTAATGTACCCCACACCCCCCTTGACCCCCCCAGGGGAGTGGACGTGAGGAATCTTGCTCCTTTGTTTTTCCATGTTTTGGTATCATCAGGGACATGGTATCAAGATGTTAGGATAATAGTGCCTGTGTAACTTAGGAGTAACCATACAATTTATGGAGTTAAAACCTGGCGTAACTTTACACCACGTTTAATAATAAGGGCCATTTGCGTTTAGCCAAAAATATTTTCTACAAATCTAAACTGAAATATTATTTTTCTCTATTCTCTATTCCTTCAAAGGGTCTGAAAAACAGAGATCTGAAAAAATGTCTACCGCGCCCTGGAATACCAGTCGTTGGTGACCCTGTTGGAACTAAGTTCCTTTTCGGACGGTATCGAGGATGGGGGCTAGAAGAAAAAAGCGTTCGATTTTACCGTCACAACACATACATAGGTCAAAACGTCACAATGCGAAGTGCATCATTGTTAGTACGGAAGAGCGTTTCTAGGATTTTAATTTTTGACAATCATTTATTTGACAGATGCCAAATGTCAAAGTTGAAACTTCGTTCCAACCGAGTGTCCCACGACACTCACGTACTTTTTTTTCTATTCTACCGTAGAGGTTGGTCTTGATATATGTAGGTAGGTAGACTACAATCTCATCCGTGGTCAATTCCAGTAGTGACCAATCTCGTGTTGGGCGGATGTCCGCCCTACCATTACCCTCTAAATTCATTACTCCACTCCAAGATTGCTTTCGGAAAAAAATGTTTCTACGAAGTAAACACTCTTGTGAGGCAGGGATATCTGGCTCATAAGTAATTAACTATATTTATTTTGCTTTTTTTTCAAAAGTTGAATTTTATTTACAGAAACTAAGCTACTACATATTTACATATATTTACAAAATACAACAGGATTAGTCAAGCTATCTAAGGATCGTTAAAAACGATCTATAGATAGCTCAACTAATCCAGGTCACTGTCAGTCGGAAGCGTGCCCCAAACACTGGCGGCATTACCACGCTGGATGGCAATGCTGATCCTTTGAGCCAAAAATGTGCCAGCTCTCGGATCACGCGTCGCTCCGACCAGACGCCCTGAAAGTTTTTTTTTTGTTTAATAAAAACGCGGCAGACCGCGGCGACGGTGGAGAGACGAACTTGACTCTTACTCTCCCCATTGGAGAACATTAGCTAACAATAGAGTTGAGTGGAAGAAAGGAAGGGAGGCCTTTGCCCTGCAGTGGGACATCACGGGCTCATAATAATAATAATTAATAAAAACCTTGAAATCAAACTAGCCCTTAGTACCTTTAAAACTACCTTTTCTTTTTTCTTAGCATGTAAAAAATTGTTCTTAGAAAACTAGGTTTACCTATCCAAGAAAAACTCAACAGCATTTCCTGATTTCTTTTAAAACAAAGCAGAAGAGAAGAAAAGAAGAAAATCATATTTTGTGGAAAAACAAGTTTGTCTAAATCGACTTTAATTTAATCCAGATTCCTTAAACAGTGGGTGCATTTCAATTCGTCAGAAAAGCCGTCGGCTTATCGAATATCCGACGGCTTTCGCACGAATCAAATAAGGTTTTCTACCAAATTCAAATGTTCTATGATTTATACAGCGTCAGGAGGCAACCTATGCCTACACGCTGGCTGTAATAGTGTATATTATGTAGGTACATTTGTTCATTGAGATAAATTAGCAAGCCCAGCACATAAGTCTCTTCTAATCTTTTCAGTTTAATCAGTCTTAACCACAGGAAAACAACGTCACGTTAATTAGGTACCTGCCCTAACTAAGCTGCGGATTTTTCACAATGTTTTTCTTCACTTTTCATGTCTATCCTAATAGGCATATAGGTATCTACATATAAGTTGATTACGTCTATCACAGATAAAACAATAGGTACTGTCTTTGATTTCACCTGATCCTGAATTGTTTCCTTCCACATCTAAATCACTTCAAACGTCAAAAGAGAGATCACAAAAACCCCATGAAACCACTTTGAACCATTAAAAATACTAAAGCATCTAGCTCAATGTATTTATACGAAGGCAAACAGGAGTATTATAGATGCTGAGTTTTAGTGTAACAAAGCGAATATTGGAGAGGCTTCACAAAGGCCATGTCGAGGCATCAGTGCTGGGAATGTATCGATGTTTAAAGATAATATATTTTTTTAATGTCGATATCAATGTTTTGTTTTTTACACAAACGTAATGACAATGACTGCGGTTATTATTGCTACAGGTGCTACGGCGTAGCGGTCTACGCCATTTGATCATAATTTTATTGAATACTTCTATCTATCGATTACTATGTATTTGTACATATTTATCTTCTTATTTACATGAACGCTGAAAAAACCAAAATGATGACAAATGAAACACCTGAACCAGTATACATAAACGGAAATAGTATCGGATATGTTAACGAATATACGTACCTAGGACAAATCATCTCCCAAAATTACATAATGTCTAAAGAACTGGATGTAAGGATAGCCAATGCGTGGAGACGGTACTGGTCATTCAGAGAGATAATGAAAAATAAAGACATTAACATGTACTTTAAGAGGAAACTTTATAATACCTGTATTTTACCTGTTCTGACATACGGATGCCAGAAATGGGCCCCAACGAAAGCACATATTAAAAAGTTACAAGTAAGTATGTCAATCAGCCATGGAAAGAAGCATGCTAGGAAAAAGGAAATCAGATAGAGTACGAGTACAAAACATAACATTAAGAAGAAACACAAAAATACAAGAGGTTACACTAATAATAAATAAATTAAAATGGAGATGGACAGGTCATACAGTAAGGGGAAAGGAGAAATGGAGTCAAACGGTGATGGATTGGTTTCCGAAATACAATAAACGAAAGAGGGGGAGACAGTTTAAAAGATGGGAAGACGAGTTGAGAGAGTTAGCAGGGAAAGAGTGGATTAGGACGGCAAGGGATAGAGAGAGGTGGAAAAGCTTGGAGGAGGCCTTTGCCAAAAAGGGGCAAGAAGATGATGTCGAAAAAATCTTCTTATTTCAGGCCACACTCATAACTGAAGGTTAATCATAAAACAGGATCACGACTGTGTCTATAGACACGGTAGACGTTCTCTTAGATTCTTTGAAACATCTAATTCACGTCAATCTCTCAGATCTTTCGATTCCTTATGGGTGATTAGAGATTAATAATATGCAGTAAGTACTTATAATATACATGATTAGTTATTGTAGGTTCTTCTTCTTTTTATCGTGTCACAAGGACAGTGTGGTGAAAGGATTTTAAGTGCGCCTCATAGTGGTTTCGACTTTCTCCTCCGTCATATTAGGTAGGTAAATACTTATATGTAAGTTCTCATGATAGCAAAGACAATATATACTAGGTAGGGTTTTTTATGTTCTCGTCGCGATTAATTAGTCTAAATATAAAATATTTACTTCAGTGCATAATTTCGGGTTTTTATGATATTTACACAATCAATAATAGAAATCGATACTTCTAACGCCATCTCCTGAATTTTTTTTTGAACAAGGAAACCATTGTTTCACTTTGCGCCCCATGATGATAGTGAACTATCGATATGACATCGACAGTCGGTAGTCCCCTCCCTTTCGTCTGACTCAGCGCCCCGCCGAGTACCCCATACTTATATACGTAGGTGTAATTGTCTATAAGCAGATTTTTCTTTGAGGTTACTCTATTATACGCTTAGCCAAATAGCACAATGCTAAACCACAAAGGTGTAACATAAAAGCTAAAGTTAATTGTTTCTCAAATTATTATGAATTTGCTACGCAGTCAAAGGAACGAATGAGTGGGGACTTAAAGTAGACTAGCTATTGGTTGCGGCTTCGCTTGTTTTTTAGCTAACGAAGATATATAAGAGATAGATAAGTACTTATTTTATACCTACCTACTGTTTAAAGTTGAATCTTTATTTACAGAAACTAAGCTACTACATATTTACAAAACACAACAGGATTAGTCAAGCTATCTAAGGATCGTTAGAAACGATCTATAGATAGCTCAACTGATCCAGGTCACTGTCAGTCGGAAGCGTGCCCAAAACACTGGCGGTATTACCTCGTTGGATGGCAATGCTGATCCTTGAGCCAAAAATGTGCCAGCTCTCGGATCTACCTACCTACTTAAATTAAATTGCTCGGGAAGTACCTATAGACTACAATCAAATAAAGAATTATAAAAGCCGGGACAATTTAACGTGCCCTCCGAAGAACGGAAGCACTTTGATAATGCACCTAGCAGTCACCCATCGACTTACTGACCGCTCAAAACGTTGATTAACTTCGACGATCTATCAAGAACGACTAAGCAAGCAAAGTACATACACCACGAACTTAGCTTGGCTTTAAGATCCATCGTAGCATATCAGCGCACATGACGTGTGTAAATATTTACATTAGGGCAAGCTGGCCGATCATAAGGGATTATGAGATTTTTATTATGAGAAACTTTATGAAGGGCCAACTGTTGTAAACAAATATGCTATTAGTACCTACCGTTCATTTGTTAGATGTGCTTGCTTAGTGGAATTTAGGGAGATATAACTCGACTTTCCCGAAGATCGTTCGAATCAGCCAAAGGAGTTTCTTTTAATTTTAACAATCTTTATAAAAAAAAAATAGCTTTATTTTGCGTCACACACAACAAATACTTACTTACACATTATGAAATTAAAAAGAGCCAGATAAATATGCAACACAAAAATGTTCGCCACTCAGCATTTTTGAAATAGTTAGCAAAGGCTAACTATTGCGCTGGTTTTCTGTGCCGCCAGCAGCAGCAGCACATGCGATACACAACTTAATGTTCTAAGTTATATTAAAACTAAAACTAATATCTATATATATATATATAATATTAAAACTAAAATAACTTTATCCAGGTAAGTCTGGTTAGATGTCGTCGGCGCCATCATGATACCGATTGCCTAGGCATATCGTTCAACGACGCCATTTCACGATCTACCTAACTTAGGTACCTACACCCGCCATATCAGAAAATTAGGTGGGTTGTATCTATTTTCTGTGGTTGTATCTATAGGACAGTCAGCGACAGAAGTTCATGAATAATTGGAGATTTTAAAGCTTCATTTTCATTATTATTTGTGGGAAAATTGTCTATTTGTTTAAAAATAGTAATGGTGCAAGGCACATCCAATGTAAGCTGAAGTTTTATCTAAAACCCTACGAACTCCGAAGATATTGAAGATTCAAATACATCAAATGTAAGTATATTTATTTTTAGAATTTTGCCGTATTAAAAATTAGTAATATTTTGTATTTCTATAAATATTTGTACACCCCCTGCCATACCTTCAATATGTTCGTTTCTTTCCATCCCAAGGTTGTCTGGAAGAAATCGCTTCTAAGCGATAAGACCGCCCATTGTACATTATCTCGTTAGGTTATACTAGTTAATACATAAGTTATTGTAATTATTGTGTACAATAAAGCGTTTTTCATTCATTCATTCATCAAATGTTCATCAAAGTCGCTGTTTTTATATTTTAAAACTAATCTAACCATTAAATTAATCACACAAACAATTTCGATAAACCAAAGCTCTATTGATCATATAATCATAACTAATAGCCATAAAACCGCGGTATTATCCATCCTTACGCCATCTGTCAGCCAAACACAAAACGTTGCATCTTCATTGTAAAATCAACCTTAAGCCACCGCAATAGGAGCTAGTTTTTATGTATTGCTTCATTAGTTTGCATGGCAAAATCAACCTTATTGCTTTGGAATAAGGGCAGTTGTTGTATAAAGGAGTGCCCAGCACAAGTCAAAAGGCGCAGTGATCATGGGTGGTCATAACCACTGTATGACACCACCTTGGGGTGCTAAAATGTCCATACAGTCGCCCAAATACTTATACAAAATGTAAGATGGCACCCAAAGACGCAGAGGAATAACAGATAAAGTAGGTACGCTACATTGCTGTTGGAGCAAATGCTGAGGGGTAGCCATATTTTCACCCACTTAAAAATTGATAGATTCAAGTACAAACATATTTATTTCTCCACAATACACAAGTTTTACAATTATAACTTGTGTATTGTGGAGAAATAAAATTTTATTATATTCTTTTCTATTCTACTCAAGAGTCTACAAAGAGTAACATGAATGACGGCAGTTCAGCTGAATCGATTTCAAATCGGTTCATAAGAAGCAACGACCCTAAATAGGTACAGGGGGGTTACTATGCACTCCTATTGCCTGGCAGTTTTTGAACTAAATGTCAATTTCGAATAACCCGGTTCACTAAAGTAACTTCGCAACTTATCATGTTCTCTCGCTTGCACACTAGTACAGTCACAATGTGTAAGCGAGAGAGCATGATAAACGCCGCAATTTCAGATTTGTTTCTTTATGTCAGAATTGACAAGCAGTTCAAAAACTGCCTGGCAATAAGAGTTCATGCTAAGCCACCAGGTACCTTTTTAAAATTGCGGCGAGACAGTCAGTTCAGTTTAAACCCGGTACTGATATGGCGAGTGCTCGTGTTCAGATCCACCGAGCGAGCGAGCAAGACAGTGTGGAGAAGCGGAGGAGCTGGGTACAGTGGGTACCTACTCGGCCCAGTAAATAGTATGGGGTCCGAGTGACTCTCTCGGCTGGTTGCTAGGCCGAGTGCTAAGCCGAGCACTAGCCTATGTGTTTACAAATACCGAGCGCCCGGCCGAGGGCACTGTCTCGCCACTCTACTCGGTAGGTGTAATCAGGATATTAGGGTCGTTGACCTACTTATGTATTTTATGAAATGAAATGAAATGAAATTTATTGCTAAAAACGTGGTCAGATCAGATGTTGTCATAATATTTCTTAAAATAGTAATGTTCAGCATATTTCGCTTAAGGTCAGCATGCAATAATAATATTTAATTTAACAATATTAACAGTCATACGCAAATTATGTAGTATCAGTAATTAATGAATATAACATACAAATCGTCAGTGAATAGAGTAAAAGAAATTTAAAAGAATTCATTCAGATCATAGTAACAGCCCTCAACCAGCCAGTTATAAAGTTTTGATTGAAATTTCCGTTCCGGGAGTTCAGTCATTTCACGCGGAATGCGATTAAACACCTTTATTGCCATATGATACAAAAATAATAAATTAGTTACTACTAATTATTAGCAATAAGTATGATAGGATTAAGAAGATACATAGATAAGTGCATAACGTGCTTAACTAAAAACTGTGAGAAAATACTAGGTATATTAAAAATGAAGGGAGTGAATCAGCATTTTAGCGCCTCGCCAGAACCAAATCTAATAAAATCTTTGCAGAAAACAAGTGGACCGTTATAGGATTATGTTTTATTGGAATCAATGAGTATGATCGTTGAGAATCCAATTAAATTGTGACCTGGATCAGTTGAGCTATCTATAGATCGTTTCTAACGATCCTTAGATAGTTTTTAATCCTGTTGTATTTGTAAATATGTAAATATGTAGTAGCTTAGTTTCTGTTAATAAAATATTTAATGTCTATCCTCTCATTAAATTGTACCCTCAGAACTACAAAACATTGAAGAAAATACAATATTTAACAAAAAATTAAAATCCTATTTAATAGAAAAAAGTTATTACAATATTCAAGATTATTTAGAAGACAATAAAAGATGCAAAAAGTAAACTCAGGTTCCTAAATATATATTCAATTGTACCTAAACCTTAAACCAAAAATGTTCCTTTTGATACAGTTAAGAAAAAGGCTGTGCCAATTTATTAATTACCTAATTGTTAGTTAAGTTAGATTGTAAGTTAGAAATACCTAAACTAAGTACCAAATGTTGCAGTGCCCCAGCGGGGCTCATGTTATGAAACACTATTTTATTTTAAGATCTATTTACTAACATGAAGCAATAAACGTTTTTAATTTGAATTTGAATTTGTATTACAAAAGAATAAGTATGTAGGTACCTAGCCATTGAGTTACCTATTAATTAGGACCTACCTTAACTTAAGAGTAGGTGGGTAACATTTTTAATTTATCGTTAAGTTCGGCGGAGGCCTTAATGCGGCCAAAGACTCCGTCAACAGAGTTGGCCAGTAGCTTATACGAACTAGGTTTTTAGTATTAGATATTTGATCCCGGGTATTAGGTAGCAAGGTGTGGTGATGACAGGTGGAGTAGAGTGATGACTGAATGGTCGAGATATGGATATAGAAACGTAGGTCATCCAGCGGCCAGATGGGCAGACGATATTGTACACGTCGCGAGTAATGGATCAGAATAGCACAGGATCGTGGTGGATGGCACAAACTTAGGGAGGCCTATACCTACCTAAGTGGGTGAAGTCGGGCTGTGGATGATGATGATTATCGTAGGATATTTTTTTATTATTACCGTCTGCCCCATGCGGTGGCAGACGGTAACATATTATACATAGAAACACCCAGACCCGAGACAAATATCTGGTAGGTCATACAAACATTTGTCCCGCGGCGGGGATCGAACCCGCAACCTTCTGCGTCGCAGGCGGACCTTCGCCCACTGCGCCGCAGAGGTCGTCGAATCTATAACACTTATAAAAATTGGGGGAACACAGTACTAAAATATTACCGTCTGGCACTGCATCTAGTGCTAAGGTGGCAGACAGGAAATAATATGGGCTAACCATAACCACCCCTGCCCACCCCATTAGGGCCCAAATATTGCCAAGATATAGGTATTTATAACAGATTCTAAGGCAAGTAAAATAAATAATTTACATACTTTTACTTCATTTTCAGTCTTTCTCTTTCTCTTATCAATAAATATATGAATAACACTTGTGTTTTATTATAAAATAAAATATTATAAATAAACACTATAAAAAGTATTTTAATATTTATAATTACCTATAATACGATTTTAACTCAGCCATTTTTTGTATAATTTTAAGTTTTGAAATCAATCCGGAGGCAGAAGATCCATCTTTACTATTTTTTGCATATGAATTAAGACGTACCATAACACCGTTTTATCAATATTACTTAAAAAAAAGAATTTTTTTTTTCATACATTGGTGGCCCATCTAAATAATCACCCATGAAAAATTATACGTCATTGCGCCCACAACCTTTGGATTGAACTAAGACCCGGTGACCGTCGCACTTACTAAGACATTTAGCGTACGGTGAGCGTTTACACGTGAAAAATTGGCATGCGATGCTAAATCGTACGTGCTTAGACCGTGTCGTGTAAATGCCCCAGAAGCACTCATCCACTGACTCTAAAAGCCAAACAAAATAAACTACTATCTAATAAATAGGTAATCCCCGTCAATTTAGCAGAATCACGCGCTAAACCACGTACCTACAATAGGGTTGCTTTGCCTGTTGCCATACGTCACATCATACCATAAATTGTGGGATTACTCATTCCATATTCATTTTGTTCCAATAATATCTACCCGTATGGTGAGTTTATTGGAACGATGGTACAGTCAGCAACGAAAGTCGATTACAGTTGACTTTTGTTTTCGAAAATCAAGAAAAAATATACTTACTTATGAATTATTTAGTTACTTAGTAAGTAGAGTGATTTGAGTAGAAATTTAAAGAGTAACATGAATGACGACAGTTCAGCTGAATCGATTTCAAATCCCATCGATATGATAAGAAGCAACTACTTATATAAAGTTATGTATTTAAGATACAAAAATAATACCTAAGTAAGTAGAAGGTAGGTAATTATTTAATATATATATATTTTTTTCTCGCTGGGAAAAATGCGTTACGCATCCCCTCCGCCGGGGGGCGAGAGGGGTATGTGGGACTCCCGGTATACCCACTAAACGACCCAGCGTCATTCCGGCGTCGCCTGGAATGGAGGGGGTCTGGGAAACCGGCACAGCCTTTACGTCCAGTCCCCCTCTGGCGATCCCCGCCCTGCATGGCGGACGAAGGTGCCCCCACACCTAGCGTCCGCTACTCACCACCAGAGCTCTCCGCTCCCTTCGTCCACTGCGCACTCTAATTAAAGAGGTGCGCGTGGAGAAGCCTCCAAAAACGGCCGCAGAGGACAGGGAGAGCGGCAACGTAACACCGACACTCCTCTTCCACTGCGGCCCCACCGCCGACGCATCTTACGGTGCGCCACCGTTGGGTCGCGGGAGATAGGGCGAGCGGCAACGAAACACCGACACGCCTCTTCACCCGCGACCCTACCCGCCAGACGCCCCCAGGGCGTCCCCGCCTGGGATTCCTTTTCGCTTCACCGTGGGCCTCCAAACCACGGTTACTAAGCCCCCCCATCGCGTCAAGATTGGAATCCATCGGGGGGGAGGTAATTACCTACCTACCCTAACTTATTAGCAATAAGTATGATAGGATTAAGAAGATACATACATACACAGGCCTTTACATCTATACTAGATGATTTTACAGCGTCAGGAGGCAATCCATGCCTACACTTACCGGGACGCTGAAGTGCCTGGGACATTGTTTGAGATGGAATAGGCTTGCCCCGCACCTAAACCATCCTCTCAGCTTAATCAGCCGCCCACAGGAAAGACAACGTCAATACGTGTGGAGCTGACTAAGCTGCGGGTTTCCTCACGATGTTCACTTCACCGCTACGAAAAATGCATTGATGCACGTCTGGGATTTGAACCCACGACCTTCGGATTGATAGTCGAGGCACAACCCCATTCGACCAACACGGCTCTAAACATAAAGGATTGTTAACACATGAAGTTCAATTATTTAACAAATTAAAGCTTTGTTTAAAAATAATCAAATTACTTTATTTAAGTATAAAATCTCCACAAAATTAACAATAGCCCTTAGATAATAACAATAATTATTACGGGTTTGATAGTTTACGATACTCGTTTCGTTTTATGCCTTACTTGCAGCGCCCCTAGCGGATACTTTGAAAAGCTACAGTAAATATAGGGCAGAAGACGAGGTTTTTTTTTTTAAATATTGCTGGACATTTTTACACAGCATCATCTAGCCCCAAACAAAGCAAAGCTAGTATTATGGGAACCAGATAACTGATATACTACTTATACAGGGTGTAAAAAGACGTCTACCGAAGCCGAAAGGGATAGGTACAACATCCCAACACACAACCAAATCCAAAAGGATTTTCCGAAAAAATCATTATATCCGGAGAAAACTGATCTCGCACAGCTGGTCGAGCGTATGTACTGGACGCGTTTTTATACGTAGATTGCTGGATTTTGAGTTTTAATTGTTTTTTTCTTTTATAAATGAAATTATTAGGTAGGTATGGTAGTAATGTTGTACTTGTAGTAAATAACTAAAAAAATAAATAAAATGATGTCAACATTTTTTTTTTGTTTTTTTTCGCTAAATATGTTTAGAATCATGGTCTGATTGAAACCCCTCAGTTTTCGGTAGCAGTCTTTTTACACCCTGTATACTTTTTGTTTGTAAATACACTTGCATACATATTATACATAGAAACACCCAGACCCGAGACAAATATCTGTAGGTCATACAAACATTTGTCCCGCGGCGGGGATCGAACCCGCAACCTTCTGTGTCGCAGGCGGACCTTCGCCCACTGCGCCACAGAGGTCGTCGAAGTCGAGGTTCGAGGTTTGGTTTCGTTTAAAGAAATTTATTTTATTCGGGCGCCTAAAGGTAGCATAAGGTTCATGATTAAATGAAAAAAAGAATATTTACTTACGCTAGGTACAAAAATAATTTCTATAAGTATAAAAATATTCAATATAAAAAATATAACTCATGATGACATTCGCTCCAATACTTACTTACGCTAGGTATAAAAATAGTTTTCATTTAAAAAATATTGAATGTAAGAAATATGAGGTAAGGTGCTTTGGGGTAATTCCGATAGAAATTTCTATGAGATGACACGAGGTCAATGTTTTGGTTAATTATTCAAAGTAGTTTGTATTTACAGCAATTATCGTTACATCTTTCATTACGTAGTGATTAGATTTATGCTTTTTAATTTATTAAACTCTTGAATTGTAGTTGGATTCGTTCAATAAAGCATTTGAAGTATTAAATAATATTTTTAGGGTACAGGGGAAATTACGAACTATCTTGGGGCAATTCCGAAACCATTCAAAAGTCGATTCTATGGCACACTGACCGAAGGCTTACATTTCTTTTTCAATCGTAGTTGCCCCTGACACAAAACATGACCAATAAAACCATTAGTCTCGCTGATCTATTTTTTTTATATTTGTAGTTCGGAATTACCCCAAACAAACATTGTGGTTCTCAACATTTCAGTTAAGTTAGGTACCTACTTACCTAATTATAGGGAATTTGGTTCGAGGTAAAACATTAATTGGCAAATGAAAATAATTATCAAGGCATAATCAACTTTTATTGAAGGTGGTAACTAATTAATGGTTTTATTCTAGTTCCCCATTCTAACTTTTTTAACAGCTTCGGATAGGTCCTCTGGGGTGTATGTTTTAATTATTTTATTTACATATGTACGTGGCATGGCTCTGAAAAAAAAACTTTCTGTCAGAAAGAAACAACTTTTAACTATTAAGATGTAATTTTAAATTAAAAAATTGTTGTGCAAAGCCATACCTACCATTCCCCGTACCTACCGTGCACCTTATCACACTGTACCTTAATGCACTACATCGTCGGATCGGATTCGTAGGTAGTTATTATAATATAATATTATTATAATAAGTACACCACGACAAACACCGTCTAACATGCATAATACCATACACTACACCACAACATTTACAAACGTGCATCACACCTCACATACCTACCTAGTACCTACATACATTACTCGAACATACAGATTGAGAATCACTGCCAATTACTTTAGAAAAGATAAGTGGGGTTAATGATACATGGGAATAACCCCAATGGGGTGATTACGAATAAAAATTAAAAACAAAGCTAGGACGTTGTGTTTCTCTCAAAAATTCGCAAAAAACTATAATCTATCATAAAAACCAACAATTGTTTAAATAACTTACCAGAATTCCGAGATAAATAAGTTGGGGCTATTGCGAATTATCAAAAATTGCGCGAAAATGACTAGTTTCAAAAAATTTTCCATTGCGCACGTTGTGTTGACACTAGAGACTCACGACGACTGTCACGGCGAGATAAATCAAGATGGCGTTTAGACCAATGCTGCCAGCAGGAAAATATCGCATTAGATAGATAGATAGATAGATAGATTATAACTTTATTGTACACCAAAAAAAAAAGTAACAAAAAGAACAATAAAAAAACCTTGATAACCTGACCTTATCGCTAAAAGCGATCTCTTCCTGGTAACCTATGTATGGATAGGACAGAAATTAATAGAAAATGGACGTCGGCGTACAAAAAAAATTTAAGAGAACTGAATAATAATTGTTTTTAAATGAAAAATGAAAAACTATATAAATAATAATATAAATATATATATATATAGATATCTCCATGGGCACTATGTTGATCAAACGTGCCATATAGTTAGTAATTATTTGATCCGTTTTCACTTGTTGATCCGGTTGGTATTTGTTGATCCATTGCCACATCACCGTCCGTATGTGGATCCGAACGGAGCCACAAGTGTCACCATCAGTAATAATAATAATTACGTGCTTTTTATACAAATCCACCTTTTTTGCGTTTTAGCAATTGTTGATCCGATTCAAATGAGCCAATCAGAGCCCACCGAGCTCAGCCATTGGTCGCTTGCGGCCTTAGCCATTTGTTTGACCTAAATCTAACATTTTAATTATTTTATCAGATTGATTCTCTGGTGATTTTTATAATACGTCTCTAGCAGATTTGTTTTAGCATTATAGGTTTGTTTGATAAATTTCATTAAGCAGAATAACAGAACAACTAAAGCGCGGATCCACGCTATGATTTTTCAAAATTAAAGAACGAGGAGTAGGGTTAGTGAACTAGTTTCATATGCTTAAGAATGGATTGCCGCTTTGTTGATATTATTAGGCCCCAATTATGTGTTCTCCTGCAATTAAGACAATTATCAGAAGTAGAAAATTATCACAAAGAAAATAAGTAATTTTTAAAAAGGTTTTTGAGAAATTTACCGGTCAATTACTGGTCTTAAAAAAGATACATAAATCCTACTTCACTAACCTTAGCTCGTTCTCCATACATAACGGAAATGTCTGATACACGTTAGTGCACACGTCCACAAGCTCCTAGCGCAACTGACGGTCCAATGACGATGTATTAGTTATTTATGCGATAAAATGTGCTTCATTTATTGGTTCGACTACTCTTTACTATTATAAGCTGTAGTATGCAACCTCTTGGTGGCAGTGGGCTGGCCATATCTCACGAAGAACCGAAACCGCTGGGGTAAAAGTGTTCTTGAGTGGAGACCGCGACTCGGCAAACGTAGTGTAGGACGCCCTCCAACCAGATGGGATGACGATCTGCGAAAGACTGCAGGCAGATGCTGGATGCGGCAAGCAGAATACAGGGCGCTATGGCGCTCATTAGGGGAGGGTTATGGTCCAGCAGTGGACTAATGTAGCCTGATGATGATGATGATGCAACCTCTTAAATTAGGGCAAAGAGTTGCCCTGATTCAAGAGGTAGGTTGTTATTTGTAGGTTGCATACTACTTGAGAATTATCACCGTTACTGTATGACGAAAGGTTCGTCCAAATATCTATCTTTTTAGGGTTCCGTATTTTTAGTTTCACAACGTTTTCTATAAGTTTCAATTAAATTACGGTGGACTTCTTCAACTTCCATAAAACTCAGGAGATTTTTTGCTAGCCCTAATTTCATATCCCCATGTCAATGTCATGTAAGTGCCTAGTTCCGATTTCCGCTATGAGCCAAAACATCCTTGTCGAATGAATAATTAATTATAACACACATAAGAAACTTTATTAACACACACTACAAAAAATATTAATTAATCAGACAGTACAAAAAATATTGATTAAACACACAGTACAAACAATATTAATTAAACACACAGTACAAAAAATATTAATTAAACACACATTACAAAAAATATTAATTAAACACACAATGGAAGGAGAATTTTCACAAAAAAGGAGATTTTTGATAAATTTTAAACTACGTGTAGTTATTGGTTTTTACTGTTGATGTCTTTATGGCTTTTTTTATAAATGTTGTTAATGTAAGTATTTATTTGCATCCATGTTCTATTATGAAGTACTGGTTCCTTTCCCAGTACTTTTTCACAATTAGCTTTACCAGGATTCTTTTTCATTACTATGAATTTTTTCAGATGACGCATTACTGCGTCTACTTCATCTTTGCTCCACTTCTTGTGAATCGTTTTACGTCTTTTACCTTTATCAACTTGTTCATCCGATTCTGTATCTGTTGGTATAAAAAGGTTTATAAAAATGTAACAACAGATGAGGAATCGCAGGAAAACCTTTATAACATTTTGAAACAGCATCGAAGAAAGAAGGTCTATAAAAATGTAACAACAGATGAGGAATCGGAGGGAAACCTTGATAACATTTTGAAACAGCATCGAAGAAAGAAGGTCTATAAAAATGTAACAACAGATGAGGAATCGGAGGGAAACTTTGATAAAATTTTAAACAGCATCGAAGAAAGAAGGTCCATAAAAATTTAACAACAGATGAGGAATCGGAGGAACAAGTTGAAAACATTGGGAAACAAAATCGAAGAAAGAAGGTCCATAAAAATGTTACAACAGATGAGGAATCGAATGAAAAAGTTCATAAGATTGAGAACAAAAATCAAAGAAAGAAGGTCTATAAAAATATAACAACAGATACAGAATCGGATGAACAAGTTGATAAAGGTAAAAGACGTAAAACGATTCACAAGAAGTGGAGCAAAGATGAAGTAGACGCAGTAATGCGTCATCTGAAAAAATTCATAGTAATGAAAAAGAATCCTGGTAAAGCTAATTGTGAAAAAGTACTGCGAAAGGAACCAGTACTTCATAATAGAACATGGATGCAAATAAATACTTACATTAACAACATTTATAAAAAAAAGCCATAAAAACATCAACAGTAAAAACCAATAACTACACGTAGTTTAAAATTTATCAAAAATCTCCTTTTTTGTGAAAATTCTCCTTCCATTGTGTGTTTAATTAATATTTTTTGTAATGTGTGTTTAATTAATATTTTTTGTACTGTGTGTTTAATTAATATTGTTTGTACTGTGTGTTTAATCAATATTTTTTGTACTGTCTGATTAATTAATATTTTTTGTACTGAGTGTTTAATTAATATTGTTTGTACTGTGTGTGTCAATAAAGTTTCTTATGTGTGTTATAATTGATTATTCATTCGACAAGGATGTTTTGGCTCATAGCGGAAATCGGAACTAGGCACTTGCATGACATTGACATGGGGATATGAAATTAGGGCTAGCAAAAAATCTCCTGAGTTTTATGGAAGTTGAAGAAGTCGACCGTAATTCAATTGAAACTTATAGAAAACGTTGTGAAACTAAAAATACGGAACCCTAAAAATATAGATATTTGGACGAACCTTTCGTCATACAGTGACGGTGATAATTCTCAAGTAGTATGCAACCTACAAATAACAACCTACCTCTTGAATCAGGGCAACTCTTTGCCCTGATTCAAGAGGTTGCATCATAATCATCATCAGGCTACATTAGTCCATTGCTGGACATAGCCCTCCCCTAATGAGCGCCATAGCGCCCTGTATTGCCCTGGTTGGTATTTATATATATTTAAATATACTACAATTAAATACATAAAAAATTATATATAAATAGAATATTACACTATACCTATAAATAAATACACTACACCTACTTACAACAAATAAAGAAATAATTGTTACGATTATGATAGGTAAGTTGACAAGTAATGATTATGAACTAAGATCTTAAATGATTGTAGTGACTTTGAAAATCTGATAGAAATAGGTAATGCATTCCACAGCTTCACTGCTTGCAGTGTAAAAGACTTACCATAAAAATCAGAGGTATGGGCAGGAGTCTTTAATTGACGACTTTCAGAAGAACGTAAAGACCGGGGATTAGAAAGATGAAGGAACTCAAAGCGTTCTTTCAGGTAATGAGGAGTAGAGGGAAGGAAAAGGATGTTATAAAGAAGAGAAAGGATGTGCAAATTTCTACGAAGGCGTTAGTTGTTAGATATTTTGGATTTTCGGAATATACCCATTTTCGTAATTACCCCAATGCACCTTACAGGGTGTGTCAAAATTTTACATTTCATAGAAATTGTATGTAAAATGTTTTTTGATTGCAAATGTTACTTTGGGAAAATGTCCCTGATGGGAAGTAGCCTATTACCTACTTAACTTCACTATCATAACTATAAACCTTCATAGGCTGTACCTACTTACCTACCAAGTAAAAGTATTAAGGCCTATTAAGGTACACTTAATAGGCCGGATTCAAAATTATTTAGGCCAAATTATTTAGTCAATCCGGCCTTAAACTTATAAATTACGAAATGCTTAGAATTTTATTTTGTTCATTTTTGCAATTTACTTTTATTTACCTACCTAATATACAGGGTGTAACATTTAGAATGGTCAGTATGAATTCTGAAAATATAAGATATACGAAGATCAGTCCTTAGGAACCATGTCATCGATTTAAGTAAAAATGAAAATTGCATTCACACCGTTTTCAAAAAAACTTGTACTCAGCTCGGGAATCGAACCCGGACGTTTTGAAAAATGAAACTAACACTATCTAAGATGGATCACCTCAAAAAAAACCGTGTTTGTTGCCCTGGTTCTTCACGGTATTGGTCGCGAAGGAACAGGAGTAGAATCACCTAGTTTTAAGACGTTTCAAAGTGATCCCAGCGGTCCTACTGAATAAATGCTTTTTGACTTTGACTTTGACTTTCTATCACTTTGTAACATTTAGTGGTCAGTAACCATTCTAAATGTTACACCCTGTATAATTAGAAACGTCATACATCATAGTCCTAATGCCAAGTACGAGTTTTTAACCTACTGTTTTTTTTTTAATGATGAATGGGTCGGCTGTTGACCTCAAGCGAGCTTACCCAGAAGGTGCCTATTAACTCGATCGCAGGTTCGCTTTCACTCGTATCAATTTGCAAATATTGTGCCATAATTAGTACGAACAACTTTCAATCTCTCTAGAAACACCGGGATTGACAAACTAACAAAAAGTCTACTTGACTTTTTAAATAGCGAGTCCTGATAAAAAGGACACGCTATCGGAACTCCAAACTTTTGCAGCTTGCTTATTTTATCATCAGGAGCTTCATTATAAACAATGCCATTCCCATCCAAAAGTATCTTTAGCATCCGCAACCATTTCTGTTCATCAAAATCTGTAATATTGCAATTAATCAGACCCAAATGCTGTGGTACTCCAAAACAAATTGTTTTATCTGTGATTTCAAGTAGAGAATCATTCGGGACAAAGTCAGGTAACCCAGAAAGCGCTTCGGCGATTACGTCATAACGTTCTTCAGTTTTAAGTTTCGACCATTTTGATAGCATCGTTTGTATGTCTTCATTGCAGGGTAAAGAAGCTTCAATGGATAAGTTGAAGACGGAGAGGGCGGAACGAGGAGGTCCAAAGAACGAACCAAAATCATTGATCCATATTGTTGAAGACGAAGAACGTAGCGCTATTTCGTGGCTTAGCGCTGTTTCCGCGGCCCATATACTTAAGTAAGGTGTCTCTATCATAGAGAGTAGATCTTTGGTTGTTCTAAAAGCATTTGTAGGAATCCCTTGCCCGTCCTGTCTCTCAATCAAGAAGGTTTTGTCGCCGATGGTAACGTCTCCAGAGACGTCAGTTGCATCACACTTTGCTTTAAGAGCATCTTTGAAGTCATCGAATATACTTTCCTGGATATAGATGTACTTTAACCTCCATGGAGCCTGGAAAGTATGTTATATTAGCTGCGATCCCTCATTTTTTCGGGATAAAAAGTAGCCTATGTCCTTCCCTGGGATACAACCTTAATCCATGCCAATTTTCAGCCTAATCTGTTCAGTGGTTTGGGCGTGAAAAGGTAACAAACAGACAGACAGACAGACAGACAGAGTTACTTTCACATTTATAATATTAATACTAGCTGCGCTCCCGCGGTGTGACCCGCGGTCCCTCGGGATTTTTTCATTTTTTCGGGATAAAAAGTAGCCTATGTCCTTCCCTGGGATACAACCTTTAACTATGCCAAATTTCAGCTTAATCTGTTCAGCGGTTTGGGCGTGAAAGCGTAACAAACAGACAGACAGACAGACAGATAGACAGAGAGTTACTTTCACATTTATAATATTATATAGTACTAGCTGGTACCCGCGACTTCGTCAGCAAAATAACATACTTAATAAAAAAATAAAAGCAGAACTGAAAACTGCTGTTCAGAGATTCTCTTCTGATACTTTTAAAAGTAAAAATGCAATAATAACGCCATCTCGACCTCAGCCATAGGACAGCAACGCCATCAGCAACTTAAAGTGAAGTTCCAGTTAAAGGCCTCAGCCATAGATAGGCCTTTAACTGGAACTTCACTTTAAGTCCCCATACAAAATTTCAACCCTGATTTCACGCCCATCATGATTCGTTTTGAAAAAAAAAGTAGCCTATGTCCGTCCCTGGGACATAATCTTTATCCATGTCATATTTCAGCATCATCTGTTCAGTGGTTTAGGCGTGAAAAGGTAACAAACAGACAGACAGACAGACACATTTTACTACATAATAGATGGCGCCACAGGAAAAATTTGATCGCGCTATCGTTGCGTTTTGGGGAACGTAACATATAAAATCGCTAAACCTCTACTTTTCAGCTTTATAATATTAGTATGGATATAGTATATATAGTATATAGTATATTATTATTATTATTATTATATAGTATATAGTAAGTATAGTATATTATAATACTTATTTATAATATTATAGTATGGATGGATTAGGTACTGTCGGCGTGAACAACTCTTAACCCCCCTGCACGAGACACACAGGTACAGTCAGCGACAGAAGTTCATGAACAATTGGAGATTTTAAAGCTTCATGCAAAATGATGAACATTATTTGTGGGAAAATTGCCTATTTTTTCATAAATAGTAATGGTGCAAGGCAAAACATCCAATGTAAGCTGAAGTTTTATCTAAAACGCGAACTTCAAAGATATTTATGATTCAAATACATCAAATGTTCATGAACTTCTGTCGCTGACCGGACAAACCACATTTTATATCGTTACCGGCATTTGAGGTAGAATTCAAGGTGCATTTACACGACACGGTCTGAGCACGTACGATTTAGCATCGCATGCCAATTTTTCACGTGTAAACGCTCATCGTTTGCGATTTGTCATATGAAGCTCGACGCTCGTCGGCACGTTCAAAGGGCGGGACTTACCAAATCGTACGACAAATCGCATCGTGTAAATGCACCTTAAGGCCGGAAGGAATAGGCTTCGGCCGCCATTTCTTTAATGAACCTGCAGCCTTAATAACTTAAAATCGATTTCCAGTGAAACGATATTGTCATAATTTTTGACGTTTGAAACCTTTGATTGTAATTTTCGTATTGTATGATTGGCTTCGGAAGATCGCGAGTTGTGGAAGGTGATGGAGGAGGCCTTTGCCCAGCAGTGGGACAGTATAGGCTTACTAAAAAAAATGATTGGCTAAGCTCTATTGGGATGACCACTGGTTGGACTTGAAGTTCATTGGAAATCGATTTCAATTAACACAATAAGGCCAGTTATGGGAAAATGCAATGCAGTTGAGAACCTGCGAGGGTTATAGTGAGATAGTTATATAAGAGTTTAGTTATTAGTGGTTTATATGTGTGTCGCTTTTATTATTACCGTCAATTACCGTCAAGTAATAATAAAAGTTACACTGACAAAGTCAAGTCAAAGGAAGGGCTGGTGCCACAAAGTGCTAACTGTTCAATTGTTTTATTTTAAGTATTTCTTGTTATCCATACTTCCATACTAATATTATAAAGCTGAAAAGTAGAGGATTAGCGAGTTTATATGTTACGTTCCCCAAAACGCAACGATAGCGCGATCTAATTTTTCCTGTGGCGCCATCTATTATGTAGTAAAATGTGTCTGTCTGTCTGTTTGTTACCTTTTTACGCCTAAACCACTGAATAGATGATGCTGAAATATTACATGGATAAAGATTATGTCCCAGGGACGGACATAGGCTACTTTTTTTTTCAAAACTAATCATAAAAGGCGTGAAATAAGGGTTGGAATTTTTTATGGGGACTTAAAGTGAAGTTCCAGTTGAAGGCCACTAAATGGCGTTGCTGTCCTATGGTCGAGATGGCGCTATTATTGCATTTTTATTTTTAAAAGTATCAGAAGAGAATCTTCTGAACAGCAGTTTTCAGTTCTGTTTTTATTAAGTATGTTATTTTGCTGACGAAGTCGCGGGTACCAGCTAGTTCTTTATAATGTTATAATGTTAACCGCGCGTGATGTCACCCTGTAAGGCCCAGTCTGAAACTGAGCGCTGTCTCCCTCTCCTGGGAGCAGCACTAAAGCTGAGACTGGACCTTTTTGGCACCACATAAAAATAGGTAGGGCATAGGTAGTTTATTTTTATTTTTGTTTATTTTTAATTTTGTTACTTTGTATTGTACCTACTCGTGTTGTCTAAATGTTTGATGTTCTTAATTTCATTGTATCGTGTTGTGTGTGTCTAATAAATATATTCTTATTCTTAAGGATTATATTTTTATAGTGTTAACCGCACACTTAGGGATATTTAAAGATTTTTAAATGTATCCCAAAAATTAGCACCCATGCG
This sequence comes from Epirrhoe tristata, assembly GCA_951394285.1. Taxonomy (NCBI): domain Eukaryota; kingdom Metazoa; phylum Arthropoda; class Insecta; order Lepidoptera; family Geometridae; genus Epirrhoe; species Epirrhoe tristata. The sequence goes on from OX596154.1 coordinate 7,949,723, forward strand.
GGATTAGAACCCACGACCTTGCCGATCCTTGGCATCGCTCTAACCAACTGAGCTAACGGGCAACCGATGCATGAGTTGAAATTTATTGGGAGTACATACTATACAGCATTGCGCTGTGAGCGACATCTATGGAGACAACTAACTTTAGTTCGGAAACATAGACAAGAGATGGCACTCTTATTCTTATTCTTATATTAAGCCCCCGGATGCTCACCGTAACCGAAGAGTTAATGAAGCAATCGATGGCGGAGTCGAGATCGGCTCGTTCGGCCACAACTCCAGTACAACCTGTGTTTTCGGCAGACTCTGAAAAACAGACGAAATTAGAACGTTTGAATTGTAGTTTAATTTATTAAAAAACTAATACTAGGCACACTGCTTGGGTGTCAAAGTCAAAGTCAAAGTCAAAAAGCATTTATTGAGTAGGACCGCTGGGATCACTTTGAAACGTCTTAAAATGTGCCTAGTACAAATGCTAAGGCCGACGTGTTCTATCAGAATACAGCATATATTTTTTATTGGCCGGCACTTTTGGATCAAAAATGAATGAAACGTGGATGATGTCCTTTACTAGCTGACCCGGCAAACATCGTAACGCTTAAAAAAAAAGAAAAACCAAAAAAATATTAAGGACGAATATACAATTTGATAGATGCCAGTTTAGGCCTGCACACAATAACAAAACACTTACGCACACTTTGAAGCCGCATCCCCGTTCGATTATTAGTTGAACGAGCTAATTTTGATACTTGAATGTTTTGTACGTACCTAAAGTAAAAAATAAAGTAAGGTAGATGGTGTGCTATAAAACAATTAAAATATTAGGTAGGTAGGTTAGGTGTATCTTTATTATTTAGCATATTATTAAGTTGCAGGATCCAGCATACCTATAGCATTTTCAATTTACTTATACAATATTTAATCTCAAATATCTTAGGAAATCTATCATTTAGGTGATCTTATCCCGCAATACTTTTGGAACGAAGTTCCTTTTCGGACGGTATCGAGGATGGGCTAGAAGAAAAAAAAGCGTTTGATTTACCATCACGACACATACATAATAGGTCAAAAGATCACAGTGCGAAGTGAGCAGCCGCAAAGCAGTCCATAGATTGTTACATTTTGAGTACAGAGCAGCGTTTCTAGGATTTTAATAAATGGCAATAATTTAATTGACAAATGTCAAAGTTGAAACTACAATCCAACGAGGTTCCAACCGAGTGTTCAACGTAACTCACGTACTTTTTCATAGCGCTTACGACGTTTTGGTCGCTAGAATAGTATACTCGTAATTTACTAACAAGCTATACCACAGAATTCCATAGTTCCCAGACACTTTGTACCGTACTAACTGATATTTATTCTGTGGTCGCGGTGCATCTTACATTTTAACTCATGATATTATTATATTTTGAATAAAAAACCCGATTTAAATCATTCAAAAAGTAATCTACGGGTTCTGAAATGAAGAAATTAATTTAGATAAGAATAAATAAATACGTGGTCTGACTTTGGTCGGCATTTTTATTCACTTTTTAAATTATAAATGTTGTTATACTGGCACAACCACAATAGTTGGACATATTTTTTTGTAGATATTGATATTTTCTTTAATGTTGTTGATAGAACAAGAACATTTTCTTGTTCTATCATGAATAGTTTTCGCGGCGCACGCAATATCGCACCTCCGATTAAAAAAAAAATAAAGAATTTATTTACACGTTGGGTTACATTTTGCAATTTTCATAAAGATCCCTAATTTTTTCTTAAATAAATTATAGCTTATGTTCATCAGGGATAATGTAGGATTCTAATGGTGAAATAATTTTCAAATCGGTTCAGAAGTTTTGGAGCCTATTCATTTCAAACAAACAAACAAACCTTTTCTCTTTATAATATGAGTGTAGAAATGTGTTTTTAAATCGACTGTCATAAAAGGTATGAGGAACGAGTAAAAATCATAATATTTGAATACTTTTACTTCAGAAATTATAACAAAAAAAGTACGTGAGTGTCGTGGAACACTTGGTTGGAACGAAGTTTCAACTTTGACATTGTCGTTTGAAATTTTTTAAAATTTTGTCATTTTACGCACCTTTTGCATAACTTTGCGCACTCTGCGCATCTATTTTATTTCGTGCAGCACTGCGCACAACTTTGCGCACCTTTTGCACAACTTTGCGCACCTTTTGCACCACTTTGCGCACTCTGCGCATCTATTTTATTTTGTGCAACATTGCGCACCTTTTGCACAACTTTGCGCACCTTTTGCACCACTTTGCGCACTCTGCGCATCTATTTTATTTCGTGCAGCACTGCGCATAACTTTGCGCACCTTTTGCACAATTTTGCGCACCTTTTGCACCACTTTGCGCATCAATTTTTTTTTGTGCAGCACTTTGCGCACAACTTTGCTCTTTTTGCGCACAACTTTGCGCTTTTTGGGCACAACTTTGTCCACTTTGCACCTTTGCGCACTATGCGGACTTTGTGCCCTATACACACAACTTTGCGCACCATTTTAGGCCTTTTGCGGACTTTGCGCACTTTGCACACTACTTTATGCACTTTGCACACTACTTTGCGCAGTGCTTTGCGCACCTTTACTCGATGTCAGAACTTTGCAAACTTTGAAAACTTTTTACTACTTGTGGTTCTGTGAGAGCAGTAGACCTCGCTCCAAAAAAATTACGAAGAAAGTAAGTACCTATCTACAAAACTAAAAAATATTTTTTTTGAAAAAATATTTTCAATAGGTCCAAGCTTTTTATAGGTGAGAGAGATGAGCTGATTCATATGAGCCCAAACACGGATATTACTATTATCCATATAATAAGTTCCATTAAACAGCTCCTGGCTCCATCATCAAAACATTTCCTGTTACCATTTTTGCAAATTGTACAAGTAACTTGACCGATTTACAGAGCTTTAATTAAATCGGCCTATTTTCTGAGGAGTTCTGTGGAACAGCTCCTGAGTTCACCATCAGATCAGCTCGTTGTCACCATATTTTAAAATTGTAGATGATACTTGATCGACAAACCGAGTTTCAACTCAATCGGCCTATTTTGTGAGGAGTTCCGTTGAACAGCTCCTGATTCCATCATCAAATCAGCTCGTTGTCACCATATTTTAAAATTGTAGATGATACTTGATCGACAAACCGAGTTTCAACTCAATCGGCTTAATTTCTGAGGAGTTTCGTGGAACTGCTCATGACTCCATCATCAGATCAGCTCGCTGTCATCATAAATTATTGCATCATCTCCAAGGACTCATAGGTGTACCAAAATTCAGCTCTATCGGAAGCCGGGAAGTGGGTAAAATTAAGCTTGTAAAATTGAACTCGGACAAACATACATACATACAAACTTACGAACATACAAACATTGCAAGTTAATAAAAAGCTTTTAAAATGCGATTTATAGGCGAGAACAGACAGACGGTCAAAAGCATTTTTTGCCAAACTCGAACGGAAGGCACTTCGCTCGCTTCGCTCGCTCGGTCAAATAAGCGCGCACCTATTATAACTGCTGACGATTTTTACGTGACGGAAAAAAAAAATTAAAAAAAAAATTTTTTTCCTCAACCTATTCTACGAGTATCATTAGCTGTATCGTCCGAAACCAAAAGTATCAATTTTTCCAGTCACAGTATTCGTATTCATACAGAATTTTAGATAGAACCTTGTCGTACTAAAAAATTGAAAAATGCGATACACCCGTCCTTCCATAAGCACGTTTGACGTGCATCTGAACCGTCTGAGCTCGGATTCAGATTTATATGGCAAATTGTGATTGCGCACGCCATAGAAAATGTATGGAGAGAAATCGTACTGTTTTTTGTACATTTTAATGTACTCATAAATAAAAAACTAATTGATTTGGGATAAAAATAATTAGCAAGACGCTTAGAGGACTATATAAGCTAAAATTTTCTATAATTTTTTTGTCAAAATTTGCTGCATCTTTGGCTATTTTTGTTCCGATTCGGACCCCATTTTTCGTCATTTTTAGCGATTCTTGCGTTATTAAAAGCTTTTTTTTGTGGAATTTTTGTATAGGACTACCCAGTTTTTTTTATCACCCCGTGTAGATGAATACTTTAACTTTAATTTTGTACCACAATTTTACTACAGCTGTGGTTCCTGGCTCTGCAAATGGTACCGAAAAACCATCAATTTTTGTATATTCACCCTTAAGTATCCAATTTGGTGCAGTCGGTCGGAAGTTTTGCGTATTATACATTTCGGGCTGCGGCGATTTATTTTTATATCTCTATTTATATATAAAAATAAATCCCTATAACCCTTGGTCACGCCATCACGCGTGAACGGCTGGACCGACTTCACTACTTTTTTTTTGTTGTTTGTTATTGTCAGGAGAAGGTTCTTATGACAGAAAAAATCTCTATACTAATCATGGAGGGCGTGAAATAAGAGTTGAAAGTGTGTATGGGGAGTTGGAAGTTCCAGTAAAAGGCAACAGATGGCGCTATTATTGCATTTTAAAAAGTTTCAGAAGATTCTTGCAGATTTCAGTTCTATTTAGATGTTTTCAAGTATGTTATTTTGCTGACGAAGTCGCGGGTACCAGCTAGTAACATAATATATAAATATGTAGATATGTATAGGTATAGATTTACCATTATAAGCCTTTCTATATTTGCGGTATTCATGTTCTGTTGACATCATATGTTCTGCGTAACTAGTACTTGCGCGAACTAAATGGATGTGTTCCATTCTGAAATCAAATGCATTTTCTCTGTGAGAGCAATTTTAGCCTAGATTATTTAAGTGATATTATATATACAAATATATGAGCATGTATGAAGAATGTAATGAGAGTGAATGAAGCAAAAATTGTATGTCAGGATCGTAGCAAGTGGAGATCCGTGGTCTCTGCCTACCTACCCCATAGGGAAAGAGGCGTGATTTTATGTATGTACTAGCTGTCCGCCCCGGCTTCGCACGGGTTTTTTATAGGTATTTAACAAAAAAAATATAACAACATGGCGGTCCCGGAGCGGGATGTATGATCCCTTAAAGTTTAGAGGTTAATATATAGGTAAGATCTAAGGTAGGTAGGGGAGTATTGGGCAGTAAGGCAGGTTTGGACACCACCGGCAAATCCCCGTGTTATGCCGGCCATACACCATCATGCCAATCCACCATTAGTCATGCCAATCCACCCCCATACATGGTCAATTCTAACTGATCAAATTCCGATTTGACGATAGGCATGATGGTTTATGGCCGACATGACACGGGGGTGTCCAAACCTCCCGACTGCCCAATGCTCCCCTACCTCCCATATATATTTCATTGATATATTACCACTCTCCTCTCCCATTCCATAGTTCCCAGACACTTTTCAAACTATCATGGTTTTCAACATTTTTAACACAGTTAACGGGATATTTACCATGATTTAATGTTTTTTGAGTTTCCCGATATTTCGGCGCAGTTGCATACGCCATGATCAATAGTATCTATGGTATTAATCATGGTTAATATCCCGTTACCTGTGTTAAAAATCCCAGACACTTGTCCTACCGTACTAACTGATATTTATTCTGTGGTCGCGATGTATCTTACATTTTTAAACTCATGATAACTTTTGAATAAAATGTCCGATTTCAATCATTCAAAAAGTAATCGACGGGTACTGAAACAGCCTTTACTACGAAGGAATTTATTTGGATAAGAATAAATACCAAAATAAGAATAACGTGGTCTGCTTTTGGTCGGCACTTTTATTCACTTTTTAAATTATAAAAGTTGTTATTCTGACACAACCACAATAGTTGGACATATGCTATCGCTGACTTTTTTGTAGATATTGATACGTTCTTTAATATTGTAGAACATTTTTTTGTTCTATCATCAATAGTTTTCGCAGCGCACGCGATATGAAGAATTTTATGTTAAAAATTTTTACACCTTTGGTTACATTATTGCAATTTTCATAAGGATCTCTAATTTTTTTGAAAATAATTTATAGCCTATCGTCGTTGCAAATTTAATACCTCTCATGTGCAAAAAGTAACTTTCCGAGAAAATCAATAAAAACTACCTCCTGAAAAATTTTCAAAGACAACGTATGCTTTTCTGTCGTAATTATGTTGTTAAAAAATAAATAAAAACGTATAGTAAATAAATTATTTTAATTACTTTATCGGTTTTCAAGTTATAAGGCATTTTTTGCTTTTTTCTACACATAAGATATTTTACTTGCAAATTATCAGAATGCTGAGCAAAACGAAGATGCGACGTAGATAAGGATGTTGAGATGGGTTTGTGGTGAATATAATGAGAATGAATAAGATAAAGAATGAGTACCACATCAGGGGATGTTAAGCTACGGATAAACTGAGGAGCACCAGGGCATGGGCAGGAGGAATGACGGCCATGCATGTTACACGACGAGAAGCGAGTGTGAATGTGGATGGATAGGGTAGGCCTAAAGAAAGAAAAATGGGATTTTGTTAACGCAAGTGCTTGCGTAATATGTAAGCTCTGAGATAACGGGTGGTAGAGGAAAATAAACGAGAGATACAATATGCCAACCCCATCCAGTTGGATAGGGGCAAAAAGATAACGATTGGTATGTCACTTCAATAAAACAGTATAGTTCAATCAAAGAAACACAAAGGCTACAAACAGGTAATCACCCAAAAATGCCAACCTTCAATTCAATCACAAAACGGATGGCAGTCCTTGTCAATGACAACATCCAACTCAGGTAGGTATTTAAACTGTCTCTGGTCTTCGGGGTGCAAAAATAAGAGCTAGGGCACCAATCCGCCACCAAGAGCAGCTCTTCGCTGTGGTAGATCAAGCCTACATGTTTATCTTATTGCACCTACAGCATGCGGCAAACGTTCCATTCCAGCCCTCCAATTACTACCACGACCGATTGTCTAATAGACTTTACATCATCAGGATTTCCTGGGCAAGCCTGCATTCAAGATACCTACACTGTCACGGGGTGCGTGGGTCTCTTCTTATTTTAACTGTCTTTGTGTGAAATCTTGTGTATTGTCTGCAGTACCTACAGGGTGAAGTGCACTACTTAGGATGTACCTCCCATTTACGTGTAAAGTAACTTGTGACTATTTATTCCGAATGCAGCAGGCTTGTCCAAGAAATCTTGATGATGTGACCCCATACACTATGAATGATGTTTTATTAGTTCCTAAGTGTTTATGATCCAGCAAGAATAAATGAGACTCAGTGATGGCAGTTATTTGCCAGATGGTTCAGTGCTGTTGCAACTCAACGATGCATGGCCAATCCTACCACAGCAAAGTGCTACTCTTGGTAGAAAATTGCTGCGCTGCGACAGCACCCTCGAAAATCATAGACAGTAACTTCAAATAAGGACAATCATCCGTTCTATCCGTTCGTGTAGAGATTTCAGTAATTCTGGCACCCTTCGTCATCTCAGAACTCATTCACATCGTACACCGATTCGTACTTACCACATCCCATTCATTTATTTGCAGAACCACTTCGACATGTACCCATACCCATCCACATTCATACTCATCACCCGCCATGCAACGACTCTCATCTCTCCCCATAACTTGCAACCCTCCATCCATCTGAAACTTTCATAGGTACTTCTAATGACCATGCCTATTCATAACCTATCATAACCATGTCCTACTCCTTTGGTCCATCATCAGATGACTTCTTCAGGAGTATCTACCTCAATGATCAACGAACATTGGCTTCCTTTAGTACACTTTTCATCAACCTTTTATCTGGCAATATTTCCCTTCTAATAAAGAAAAAATTTAAACATAAATAATTATACTATTTACATCTCACTCCTACTTTCTCTTTGATCTTTTAAAGAAAGTGGCACTTTTTCTAATCAAAATAGGTGCAGAATAGCCCAAAAACTAGGGAATATTTCGCACATAAGAGTATTTGTTTACAAATTACTTATAACAATGCCGTTACCAAAACCTCCCGTGTGTTTACCAGGCACATGGGAGATTTTGATTTACAGTCAAATGTAAGCCGTCACATGAGATTAATTAAATTGATGTAACAACTCACTCAAATAATAAGATATTCACTTGAGAGTCTTAGCAAACGATGGCTTTTGAATAGGGCTATCCAAGAATGTGAAAAAGTCATTTTGGCAAAAAATGTCACATAGGAGCTTTTGCTTTTGCAACGACGCTATGTTCATCACAGATAATGTAGGATTCTAATAGTGAAAAATTTTTTCAAATCGGTCCAGTAGTTTCGGAGCCTATTCAATTCAAACAAACAAACAAACAAATGTTTCCTCTTTATAATATTAGTGTAGATGTATACATATAAATCCAGCTAGACTAGACTTATCTTAAGAATACCTATATACACTAGCTACAGCGCGCGGCTTTTCCCGCGTGGTACCAACATTTTGAATAGCCTTAATGCTATTCCAGGTCACTATCTACGCCTATTCCACTGGTTTATGTGTGATTGAAATACAAACACACAAACATCCAAACATCTAAACAAAATCACAAACACGACCTCTGTGGCGCAGTGGGCAAAGGTCCGCCTACGACGCAGAAGGTTGCGGGTTCGATCCCCGCCGCGGGACAAATGTTTGTATGAACTACAGATATTTGTCTCGGGTCTGGGTGTTTTTATGTATAATATGTATGTACTTACAAACAAAATACATATAAGTAGTTTATCAGTCATCTAGTACCCATAACACAAGCTCTGCTTACTTTGGGGCTAGATGATGCTGTGTGAAAAGTCCAGCGTTATTTATTTTATTTATTTAACTTTCAGCTTTATTATATTAGTGGGATAGTGGGATGCAGCATTTGATTTTAATTTATAGATTTATAAGATGGGTACAAGTACATTACCCCACTTCATGACAGAGATCGGTGAAGAATTTGCACAATGCTACAAATTTTATGTCATCTATAATTATGATTGATAAAGGTTTACGATGACGACAGTTGTACAAGTTGCCAACAACGAAGACCAAGTTGTAGAGATGCGTACTTCCATTAAAATACAGTGTGTCTGGAAATAGAGAAAATTATCTATTTTATTGGATATTGTCTGACTTGAAATGCATTCCCAGTTGTCATTCCAATAGAGCTCAACCAATCATATAGGAAAATGACAATTGAAGTCCAGAATGGGTTTCAAATGTCAAAATGAAGCCCATGTCCATTGCCAGTTGAATTACACAATAAGGCCCCAGGCCCTTGATTCATAATACAGCGGAATGCATTCGGTTCGGAATCGACCGACAGCAACCAATCATAGTGCAGGAATTGATCGGAATTTGAAGTTTCCTGCACTGTGATTAGTTGCTGTCGGTCGATTCCGAGCTGAATGCATTCCGCTGTATTATGAACTAGCTGTCCGCCCCGGCTTCGCACGGGTTTATTATAGGTATTTAACAAAAAATTTATAACAACATGGCGATCCCGGAGCGGGATGTATGATCCTTTAAAGTTTAGAGGTTAATATGTAGGTAAGGTCTAAGGTAGGTAGGGGAGTATTGGGCAGTAAGGCAGGTTTGGACACCACCGGCAAATCCCCGTGTTATGCCGGCCATACACCATCATGCCAATCCACCCCCATACATGGTCAATTCTAACTGATCAAATTCCGATTTGAAGATAGGCATGATGGTTTATGGCCGACATGACACGGGGGTGTCCAAACCTCCCTACTGCCCAATGCTCCCCTACCTCCCATATTTATTTCATTGATATATTACAACTCCCCTCTCCCATTCCATAGTTCCCAGACACTTTTTAAACTATCATGGTTTTCAACATTTTTAACACAGTTAACGGGATATTTACCATGATTAAATGTTTTTTGAGTTTCCCGATATTTCGGCGCAGTTGCATACGCCATGATCAATAGTATCTATGGTATTAATCATGGTTAATATCCCGTTACCTGTGTTAAAAATCCCAGACACTTGTCCTACCGTACTAACTGATATTTATTCTGTGGTCGCGATGTATCTTACATTTTTAAACTCATGATAACTTTTGAATAAAATGTCCGATTTCAATCATTCAAAAAGTAATCGACGGGTACTGAAACAGCCTTTACTACGAAGGAATTTATTTGGATAAGAATAAATACCAAAATAAGAATAACGTGGTCTGCTTTTGGTCGGCATTTTTATTCACTTTTTAAATTATAAAAGTTGTTATTCTGACACAACCACAATAGTTGGACATATGCTATCGCTGACTTTTTTGTAGATATTGATACGTTCTTTAATATTGTAAAACATTTTCTTGTTCTATCATCAATAGTTTTCGCAGCGCACGCGATATGAAGAATTTTATGTTCAAAATTTTTACACCTTTGGTTACATTATTGCAATTTTCATAAGGATCTCTAATTTTTTTGAAAATAATTTATAGCCTATGTTCATCAGAGATAATGTAGGATTCTAATGGTGAAAGAATTTTTCAAATCGGTCCAGTAGTTTCGGAGCCTATTCAATTCAAACAAACAAACAAACAAATGTTTCCTCTTTATAATATTAGTGTAGATCAAGGCCCTGTAATGGCGGCGGGAATAAAGTACCTACCTACCTACCTACTTGTAGTACTCAATTTTACAACTCCCTCTCCGCCTGAGACTTGTCGGAGCTCTCCGCAGGTCAATTAATGAGATTTGAATTTGGAATTTCAATGTTCTTTATAAAAAAAAAGGTATTTCTCATCAGAAAAACTTCTTCAGAAGTGGGCAAGTGCCATTATGTAATTGGATGTGCAACTGATTACCCCCTTAGACATCTTGAAATACTATAAGAGTCTTGACTTAGATTTACTTACTTCGGAATATGTATGTGTAAAAAGACGTCTACCGAAGCCGAAAGGGGTAGGTACAGCTCCAAACCACAACTTAATTCAAAAGGATTTTCCAAAAAATTTATTATATCCGGAGAAAACAGCGTTTTAAGATTACTGTTTGCGTATGTACCGGGCGCGTTGTTTTACGTAGATTGCTCGATTTTGACTTTTATTATTATTATTATTTTATTATTTTTTATAATACACAGGCAGCTCTCAGAGCTGATGCGTGTATATCTTAGTCCTTGTCAGTGCGCTTTAAATATTTGTCCAGTCTATTTTTGAAAGAGTTCACTGAGGGGGCACTTATCACTGACTCTGGTAACCGGTTTTAATTTTTTTTTTCTTTTCTTAAGTAAATTATCAGGTAGGTATCGTCTTCTTATGTTGTCCTAGTAGTAAATAACCGAAAATAACATAAAATGACGTAGCTTAGTAAATATTATTTTTTTTGCGTTTTTTTTTCGCTAAATATTTTTAGAATCATGGTCTGATTGCAACCCCTCAGTTTTCGGTAGTAGTCTTTCTACATCTACACCCTGTAGGTAGGTACTTGTTGTCCTGATAATGACTGGATGTTCAATCATATATCTCATGAGCGAAGTGACTGATAATAATATCAAACAGATACTTACTGCAGAAACCATTCCAAACAGCAGGGTCACATCTTAAGAGTTGAGACATAAGTTTCACATGCCCTTCCCGCACATCTCTAGGGTCAGTCCCTCTTGCTAAGTACTCCAGCTGTACAAACATTTCCGTGTTTTCTTCAATCTTCTTTGCTAATTTATAAATAGCATTTTTTGCATCTTGTATTTTGGGGAGTTTTAAATACGGAAACAACTCTTCTATATATGTCGTTTTCTCAATTCTTCCTGGCTCTGATTCATAGTAGAAACAATCATATGGCCAATAAATGTCCTCATTGAGTTTATTGATATATTCCTAAAAAGAGATATTATTATCTCTATTAGTAGGTACATCCTATTACTATATTATTAATGCTCAACATAGGAATGCAATGTTATTATGTTATTATTATGCCTATGTTCAGCAGTGGACACTAGATGGCTGACATGATGATGATGATGATGAACATAGGAATTGCCTAGTATAGATGATAGAAGTTATATGACTATATTTTTAATGCAAGGTAAATAAGTACTTAATAAATATAATATAAATAAAGAATCATGGCAAGATCGGACCTCAAATTTTCCATAGATAAAAAATTGTACCAAATTTAGTTGATTTTAAGGGTAAATCTAAATATTATTATTATTATTATATTAGCCCTCAATGTCCCACTGCTGGGCAAAGGCCTCCCCCCACTCCCTCCATTCATCCCTCTCCTGTGCTAATAAGGTCCAGTCGGCACGGAATTTGGCGAGCTCGTCCCTCCATCTTGTTCGCGGTCTGCCGCGGCGTCGTCGCAACGTATCAGGGCACCACTCCGTGGTCAATTTGGCCCACTGGTCTCCCGACATGCGGCAAACATGGCCCGCCCAGTCCCATTTAAGCTTGGCGGCTTTTGTGGCTACATCGGCGATCTGTGTTCTTGAGCGCAGCTCGGTATTGCGAATACGGTCGATCCGCTTTACTCCGAGTATGCTGCGCTCCATCGCACGTTGGCAAACCTTGAGCTTATACTTATGTTGGGCGCACCATAAGTGAGAACGGGGAGAATGCATACGTCCATCAATTTGCGCTTGAGCGATAGAGGAAGATCTCCTTTCATCAAGTCGCCCATGGACCAATAGCTCCTCCAGGCATTTTCGGTTCGCCGAGCGATTTCCTTCTCTTGCCTGGACTCGAAGGAGACTATTTGGCCCAGGTAGATGTACTCCTGGACGTATGCTAACTGTTCTCCATCCACCGTCACACTGGTCTCAACGCTGTTAGTCATGACCTTGGTCTTTGTCCTGTTCATCCTTAACCCAATCTCAAGGCTTGCGATGCTGAGCTCTTGTAGCATAATTTGTAGTTCCGAGGCTGAGGATGAGAAGAGGACAATGTCGTCGGCGAAGCGAAGGTTTGTTAACCTTGCTCCGCCGACGGCGATTCCCTTTCCTTCCCAGCCAGCTGCCAGCTTTCTGAACACCTCCTCGAGGGTACTCGTGAACAGTTTTGGGGAGAGGGGGTCACCCTGCTTTACGCCTTTAGTTATATAAAATGAGGGTCCAGATGTATTTAATTTGATTGCTGCTGTGCTACTATTGTAAATTTTACGTAATAAAGTGATGTAAGTGGGGTCGATATGCTGTTGTTTAAGGGCATCGAACATGGCAACATGGGAGATACTGTCGAACGCCTTCGTATAGTCTACGAAGGCGAGATACAGTTTTAAGTTGCTTTCGTTAGACTTTTCTATGAGCTGATTAAGTGCTTGCAGGTGGTCCGATAGATATAGGTACACAAAATACAAATTGCATACGGTGGCTTTGTAAGCAAGAGATCATATGATCTACAGCCTGATTTCTGCTTACAAAGCCACTTACAACTCTGGAAACTAAATTTTTTTCAGGCCACAGCTTGTATGGAGATGACAGGCATTACTTTGTATGTATGAAAATATTTATTACCCGCGACTTCGTCAGCAAAATAACATACTTAATAAAAACAGAACTGAAAACTGCTGTTCAGAAGATTCTCTTCTGATACTTTTATAAATAAAAATGCAATAATAGCGCCATCTCGACCTCAGCCATAGGACAGCAACGCCATCTAGTGGCCTTCAACTGGAACTTCACTTTAAGTCCCCATACAAAATTTCAACCCTTATTTCACGCCCTTCATGATTAGTTTTGAAAAAAAAAGTAGCCTATGTCCGTCCCTGGGACATAATCTTTATCCATGTCATATTTCAGCATCATCTGTTCAGTGGTTTAGGCGTGAAAGGTAACAAACAGACAGACAGACAGACACATTTTACTACATAAAGGATGGCGCCACAGGAAAAATTAGATCGCGCTATCGTTGCGTTTTGGGGAACGTAACTTATAAACTCGTTAATCCTCTACTTTTCAGCTAAATAATAATAGTATGGATAGTATGGATTTCCGAACCTATGCTCACATAAAAGAGTGTGGATAGGTAGTAGGTACCTCTATCCAGAAGTAGGACAGTATGTACCCAGGGCCTTGATTCATAATACAGCAAACAATCACATTGCAAAAAACGTCAAATTCGGATCAATTCTTGCACTGTGATTGGTTGCTGTCAGTCAATTCCGAACCAAATGCATTCCGCTGTATTATGAATCAAGGACCAGATAAATTTACATTAAGATGTGGTTTTTAAAATTATTAGTTAAAGTAGGTACCTACTAACTAATAATTTTAAAAACCTCATCTTCACTTGTAGTTTTCTACTTATTATAACATTGAATAAATATTAAACATTGAATAATAAATAATGCTGGACTATTCACACAGCATCATCTAGCCCCAAAGTAAGCAGAGCTTGTGTTATGGGTACTAGATGACTGATAAACTACTTATATACTTTTTTGTTTGTAAATAAATACATATTATACATAGAAACATCCAGACCCGAGAGAAATATCTGTAGGTCATACAAACTTTTGTCCCGTGGCGGGGATCAAACCCGCAACCTTCTGCGTCACAGGCGGACCTTCGCCCACTGCGCCACAGAGGTTGTTGAAGATGGTTTTCTATTTAAAATGATAGTTTTTTTGTAAACATTTTTCGGAAACCAATTAATTATGTAGGTAGATCAATTCATAACAAGGGTTCCTACTTCCTAATAATGTCTTAAAATATTCATAAGTAGATCCTTACCGTTGCCATACTGGTGTCAATTTCCATTTTATCAGTTAGTTTAAGAGATTCCAACTTTTCCATAATTATTCTGCAAAAAAAAACTTAAGTACATTTGTATGGACAATCAATTGATGTAGGGTATTAAAATAAACTATGAGTTACGGTGCTGAGACATGGACGCTCACGAAGGAGACTGTGCACAGGATGCGAGTAGCACAGAGAGCCATGGAGCGTGCCATGCTCGGCATCACACTTTTAGAACCCCAATACCAAAATTCGCAAGCAGACAATAGTCCAAGATGTCAGCAAGCGAATATTGGGGCTCAAAGTTGGAGCAAGGAGTTGGGCAGGACACGTGGCCAGGCGTGTCGATGACAGGTGGAGCAAAGTGCTAACTGAGTGGTTGCCTAGAGATGGAAAAAGGAGTGTCGGTCGTCCACCTACAAGATGGGTCGACATTATTGTTAAATCCGCAGATCGTACATGGGCAGGACTGGCTCAGGATAGAGGCGAATGGCAAAAGCGAAGAGAGGCCTATACCCAGCAGTGGGATGAGAAAGGATGATGATGATGATTAATATAAAGCAGTCAGTCAATATTTAGGTAGGTAGGTATGCTAGATTCCATAGAAGGGAAACATTGTGAGAAACCCCGCAGCTTAGTCAGATCCACACATATTGACGCTGTCTTTTCTGTGGATAACGCTGCGTCCTGTGGCTGTTTAAATCAACTAGTAGTAGATATGAGTAAAGGCCTAAGTTATATCTAGTTTAGGTTATTGATAACTTATTGCACCACACCACCACCACAGGTTCACGACTGTATCCCCAAGGTGCGGTAGACATTCTCTCAGATCTTTTTGTTACTTTCCAGACCCTTTGAAGATGTCTAAGGGGGGTAGTCAGAGGCATGTCCAAACACATATTTGATACATGCCCACATCTTGCAGAAGTTAGTATTCCATACGTGACAGGTTGCAAGCCCATCGCCGCCTAAAAGAACACTAACTGGTTTCCTCACGATGTTTTCCTTCACCGTTTAGACTT
The DNA here is from genome assembly GCA_951394285.1 of Epirrhoe tristata. Classification (NCBI taxonomy): domain Eukaryota; kingdom Metazoa; phylum Arthropoda; class Insecta; order Lepidoptera; family Geometridae; genus Epirrhoe; species Epirrhoe tristata. The sequence goes on from OX596154.1 coordinate 7,965,408, forward strand.
AATTGTACCTAAGTACTTAATTATGAATAGTACTTTTAAGGTACCTAACTTACTTCATTTTGTTCCTGGTATTACGTATGACACGGATTTATTTATTTATTTATGTATTTATTTATAAGAGTTAGAAGTAACATTACAGTTAGTACCAATGCGTTACATAGGTTATTATATTTATGTCGGTATCTATCTACTAGCACGGCCACAAAATGATTCGTGTACAGGCAGGTACTTACTTATCGCCTAAGTGAAGAACAATTTTACGAAAATCACTAAGGAACTCCTTGCAGCACCAAACCAATACGACCAAAAATGGTAGTAGCAAAGATTTTATTACTTCGGGTAGTAGATCCTCGAGTAGGTATATTTTGTGGTACAGCTAATGATAGGTTATTGGAGTTGTATTGTAGGTACATGGGAGTTACTGATAATGATAACTACTATCTTGCATGTCAACACTATTTATCACTACTGGCATAGAATACAGAGAGGGTCACGTATTTTTCTCTATGACTGGTCAGGTCAATTCTTCTTGGTCAACAACATAGGTAGCTATCAAATGTATTCCCAAAGTTTTATTTTGTATTTCATTTCTCTGTGTAGGTACCTAATTATTCTAGAGCATTTCTCCAACATATTTTCCTCTAAATTACTCTGCTCCAGCAGTGTTGCCATGCCAACTGTACCACCAGTTAGTGTTTCCCATAGAGTTATAAACATTTCCAATTACCAATATGTCAGTGTCATGTCAAATTTCAAAATATGTCAGTGTCCTTTTGACACTTAAATATGAATACGTCAGTGACAAAGTGACAAACCGCCATGCCCCATGGTGAACCAAATCAAAGAGTAGGTACAACCTATAGGAGTTGGTGGAGTTTTGTTTTATTTTAGAAACTAAAACAGAAATCATGACTAATCATGTAAACATTTTATACTAATTCATTGGTTGAAAATTAATAGGTAATAAATAAAATGTGGCAAATTCTTCAAACATCGTCATGTCAATTATTACGACAAAGGTAAAGTTTACAACAAAAATATTGCTAATTTCTGAGTGAATTAAAGCTGCTATAATATTTATTTATCCTCAACAGGTTACTGACTTCAAAGCCAAACTTTTTATTTGCAAATTTGGTTAAAAACAAGCCTACGAATGGACTAAAAAGAAACTTTTCCGAAGTGAAGTGTGAATCAGAAAAGAGGGCAAAGTCTGGGTTTTTTCTAGTTTGTAGCCCTTGGAAAGTATGCACTGGTGTTTGCCTGGGGCTTGGCGTGCGTTTTCTATATAATGGGCCTGTGTTTTGCAAGGCACTGCCTTCAAGAATCATACAACGGAGGCCTAATGTGAATGATGCAAGTTCAAAATTTGATTGGAAGAGACTGTTCCATTACTTGAAGCCTCATAAATGGCTTTTGGCGGCTGCAGTTGCTGTAAGTTATAAGTAATATATTTGTAGAAAAGTACCTACATTAATATATTATTTGTTTATTTTTATATAAATAAATAAATAAATAATGCTGGACTTTTCACACAGCATCATCTATCCCCAAAGTAAGCTTCAGCTTGTGGTATGGGTACTAGATGACTGATAAACTACTTATCGACCTCTGTAGCGCAGTGGGCGAAAGCCCGGCTGCGACGCAGAAGGTTGCGGGTTCGATCCCCGCCGCGGGACAAGTGTTTGTATGATCTACAAATATTTGTCTCGGGTCTGGGTGTTTCTATGTATAATATGTATGTATTTACGAACAAAAAGTATATAAGTAGTATATCAGTCATGTAGTACCCATAACACAAGCTCTGCTTACTTTGGGGCTAGATGATGCTGTGTGAAAAGTCCAGCATTATTTATTTATTTATTTTATATACTTTTTGTTTGTAAATACATACATATTATACATAGAAACACCCAGACCCGAGACAAATATCTGTAGATCATACAAACATTTGTCCCGTGGCGGGGATCGAACCCGCAACCTTCTGCATCGCAGGCGGACCTTTGCCCACTGTGCCACAGAGGTCGTCGAATTATATATATTCTCTGTATAAGGTTCTTGTGTACAATAAAGCGTTAATCTATCTATCTATCTATTAGTAATGGCTATTCATGAAGTGTACATTTTGTCTTTGTAATACTTTTACTTACTCACTGCCACCTAAAAAAGGAAGGACCATGGATGCCATGGACACTGGAGTAATGGTGGTGGGGTTTAATTTAGCTTTATTATTGAGACACAAGAACAAAAAGAAGAATTCACTCTCTATGTATACTAAGCACAACGGATCTTTAGCTCTCTGAAGTTAGGTGCAATAGACAATTGCGCAGGTTTGGTAGAGTAAGCGAGATAGCACGATATTAAGTGTCATCAAAAAATGGGTTCTGCGCAGTTACTTCAGAGAGCTAAAGACTGATTGTGTGTATTATACTTACCTAATTTTTTAAAGGATCGTTAATTGATCTTTTCAGTCTGCCTTAGCAGTTGCGTTTCTGAATGTGTACATACCTGCTATGCTGGGGGTGATAGTGAATGTACTGGCCAATTTGAAGAACAATCCAACCACGGATTTCATGGATGTAATGAAAGCTCCTGCTTTGAAACTTATTTCATTGTATATGGGTCAGGTAAGTTTTTTTTTAATTTACAACCACTGCATAGAAGAAGTTAATTCCTCTGTAGGTATGCTAAGTAAGTTCGTATGAGCTACTGGCGAACTCTGGTGATGGATATTTTAGGCTATATCTATATATATCTATCTAATCAGCCCACATCCACCCACTGCTGAGTATAGGTTTCCTCATTTGCCCGCCACTGCTTCCGGTCCTGTGCCAGTCGAACCCAATGTTTTCCCACCACCTTTACAATATCATCAGACCATCTGGCTGGTGGTCTGCCTGGTGTTCTGTGACCTTCGTAAATAAAAAAATAAATAATGCTGCACTTTTCACTCAGCATCATCTAGCCCCAAAGTAAGCAGAGCTTGTGTTATGGGTACTAGATGACTGATAAACTATTTATTTACTTTTTTGTTTGTAAATACATATTATACATAGAAATACCCAGACCTGAGACAAATATCTGTAGGTAGAGTTAATAGCGCCACTATCCACTTTTAATACCTCGCAGAATGTTGCTTCACTTTGACAAACTATCAATAAAGAAGCTGTTCAATCTTGTAATATACTACAGATTTAAATGTGGTTATCCTCAATAGATTCAAAAGGAAGGTGTTTAGGTTGGTTTAATGTTTTACATTACTTCAGGCGGGATTCACGTTCCTGTACATCCATCTTTTATCTCAAGTTGGAGAAAAAGTGGCATCACATATGAAGCAGGAACTGTTTCAGTCTATACTGAGACAGGACATGTCATTCTTTGATCAGGAGAGGACAGGAGAGCTTGTTAATAGGTGTGTATGTCGTCGGCAGATCAATTAGACATGTCATGATATGCCTAGGCATATCGTTCAACGACGCCATTTCACGATCTGCCTCACTTAAACTCCCCATATCTTTCGTTTGACTGGTTTGACGATTTGGCTAGCAATACTTGGGCATATCATGATATTCCTAGGCAGGTCGTGAAATGGCGTATTCATCGATCCCTGTATTTTGGACAGCAGTAGCTCTCCCAACGGGTGTTAATTATCGTAATGTAAGAGCCCATTCCATTGATGCACGTCCGGTATTCGAACTCACGGCCTTCGGATTGAAAGTCGAGGTACAACCCTATTCAACTAACGAGGCTCTTTGTAAAATACATACTAATATTTTAAACGTGAAAGTAACTGTCTGTCTGTCTGTTTTTCTGTCTGTTACACTTTCACGCCCAACCGCTGAACAGATTATGGTTAAAGGGCGACATGGTTAAAGGTCCTAGGGAAGGACATAGGTTATTTTTTATACCGTATAATCATTTATTCATTAAGATTATTTAGTTGCTGGGCAAGCCTGCAAGATGGGATATCTCAAACAATTTCCCAGGCACTACAGCGTCCCGTTGAGTGTTAGCATAGGTTGCCTCCTGACACTGTATAAAATCATCTATTTAGTAAAGGCCTAAGTTTTACAACAAAATAAAAATATCTCCAGATTAACAGTGGATGTGCAAGACTTCAAGAGTTCGTTCAAGCAGACGATATCAGGTGGACTACGAGCCATCACCCAGGTAGTCGGCTCGGCTGTCAGCTTGCTAGTTATATCTCCACACCTCACAGGGCTGACTATGCTGTGTGTCCCGTCTGTTGTCATTGGGGGCACTTTCATTGGCTCATTGTTGAGGAAACTGTCAAGAGAGGCGCAGAATCAGGTAATGAGGATCACTGGGATCACATAGAATAGGCTTAAACTAGCTGTTGCGGGTTCGATCACCGCCGCGGGATAAATTTTTGTATGATCTGGAAATATTGATCTCGGGTCTGGGTGTTTCTAGTATCTAATCTTTCTTTTCTAATTCTATTCCAAGTTTCATCCAAATCGGTTCACTGGTTAAGGTGTGATTGAAAAACAAACATACAAACATCTAAACATACTCACAATCTTATAGCTTTAATATTTGTAAAACACCGGTAACCTCTCATGACTGTATTACTATCATCATATACAACAACTTTTGTTCCATGACTTTTTACAAAACAATACATTTACCAAAAACAAACCTTCAAGATTTCGTTGTCCTATCTTACACATTTCAACTCTGTATTAAATAGGTCAATTTTAAGCGCCCCCGCCGCCTTAACCCCGCTCCCTGGCTATTGTACCATCGCTTTATTTTGCCTTACATAGACTTCGTAACATTTAAAGCGTTCAATTTTATTATTTTTATTTTTGTATAAAAATCTGATGAACTAAAGTATGATGAATTATTAAAAGTCATAGAACAAAAGTTGTTGTTTATGATGATAGTAATACAATCCTATAAGGTTACCGGTGTTTTACAAATAGAAATAATTCTATAAAAAAAATGTAAACAGGTTCACGACTGTATCCCCAAAGTGCGGTAGACATTCTCTCAGATCTTTTTATGTTACTTATTCCAGATTAAATTTAAGATTAATTATTTATTAGAGGGAGCGGGGTTAGGCGGCGGGGGATTAATTTATTCTTCTGAATGTCTACCATGCTTATAAACAAGATCTTGCTCATTTCAGATAGAAAAAGCGACGTTGGTAGCCGAAGAAGCGATATCGAACATGCGGACAGTGCGAGCATTCGCCGGAGAAGAGAACGAAGCACGAATGTTCGCGGAGGAATGTGAGGCCGCGGCCGAATTGAGTATGGAACTAGGATTAGGCGTCGGTTTGTTCCAAGCTGGCACCAATCTCTTCCTAAATGGGTTAGTACGTACTTTCCTAGTATACAAACTTTACTCATTCCGCGGGAATTTCGGGATTAAAATTATATCGGGATAAAAAGCCTATATGTTGACCGACAACATCTATCTTCCAGTAGAAGTCCCATCAAAATCGGTTCATCCGTTCCAAAGATTATCCCGGCCAAACATAGGTACAGACACACAAAAAAATTGTTAAGTCAGATTGTGTTTTAGTATCGTGTTTACACTAGGTATAACACAGTTATTTTGAAGTCACAGACAGACATTTCAATTTTATTTATATGTATATACATAGTCGTATAGTGTGATGGGATAGTATGGATGCACCTAATAGTAAATAAATAAATAAATATAAATAAATAATGCTGGACTTTTCACACAGCATCATCTAGCCCCAAAGTAAGCAGAGCTTGTGTTATGGGTACTTTTTGTTTGTAAATACATACCTACATATTATATAGAAACACCCAGACCCGAGACAAATATCTGTAGGTCATACGAACATTTGTCCCGCGGCGGGGATCAAACCCGCAACCTTCTGCGTCGCAGGCGGACCTTCGCCTACTGCTCCACAGAGGTCGTCAAAGTAGGATCTTCGATTAAGAATATTATGATTGATTGAAGAGCAGGATATTATAATTGTGTTTATTTTGAAGTGGCGATGATAAGTCAGTCAGTTTAGTTTCTTTTCAACCGACTTCAAAAAAGGAGGAGGTTCTCAATTCGTCTGTATGTTTTTTTTTTTTTTTTGTATCTTGTTACGCAATTGTTCCGCCATTAGTTGACCGATTTGCAAAATTCTTTTTTTGTTTGAAAGAGAGATGATCCTCCAGAGGTGGTCCCATATAAATTTTCTTCTTGAGGGATTGATAGTTTCCCCGTAAGACTCTAAACACCTTCCCTCCTAGCCATGTCACAAATAGAAATCGAATCGACAGCTTGACGCCCTGAGTCACACCGCGTTTCGAGTCAAACATTGAAGTCGGTTTTCTTTTTAGTATTAAAACGTAATTATCATTTTTTCGAGATATAGATTGAAGTTTATTTTCTTGCAGGATGGTTCTCGGCACAATGTTCCTTGGTGGTCACCTCATGTCAACGAATCAGATGTCAGCGGGCGATGTGATGGCATTTCTAGTGAATGCACAAACCGTGCAGCGTTCTGTTGCTCAACTCTCGTTACTATTCGGCGCTGTTATTAAAGGTGTTAGCGCGGGAGGCAGAGTTTTTGAGGTAAATCTTGCAAAATATAGATAAAAAAAACCGTGGCACTCCCGAGAGTGCCGAGAGAAGTGAAAACTTGAACAAAAAAAAATTATGCATTTTTGTTGTCTGTTGTGAGTCATCAAAATGTAAGTGCAAAACCTACTCGTCCTGACACCGTGAGTGTATTTTGTCGCAATCGATTTCCGGTTGATAGTTTCTCTGGTGCTAACCAAACATCTCGTAGTAATAAAAGACTGAGAAAGAGGGTAGATCGATTCGTCTGCCAATAAACCTACCCACTCGCAATGACTAGTTCTTCTGATCATGGCGTGTGCAACTGCGCCGAAATATCGGGAAACTTCAAATAAATTGAATCATGGTAAATATCCCGTTAATAGTGTTAATAGGTATGCATTTTTATTCATTCGTTTAGTTATAAAATTAGCTTTTAGAAACGTAAAAATATTGCCGTAAAAGTTTACCGAGTACAGAACTAGATGGCGCTACTGGTAGGCGTCACGTGACTCGCACGTGACCTTTTCGAGGCCAATCCAAGAATTTATTCTCATCAAAAAAGCCCGACACGGCTCGATGCGGTAGACATTCTTCTCAGGGGGGTTATTCGCGTTAGTTTTTTCGTTCGCTTGATGAATATTCGGATGCTTCTTACTACGAGCTACATTGAATTCAGTTCAAAACCGAACAAAATTTTATGAAAACTGTACAAATAAGTACTACAGACAACAATCGCGTACGGATTCTCATTTAAACTATGCTCTCGTATCATCCCCAGTCAGTAAAACCCCAGTAGCTATCATAAATCCATGTTTGACTCGTCTCGTCTCCTTTTTAGGTTATAACTTTTTTTATCTTTTTTTGAGTTTTAACTACATAAATGTGATCAGCAACAGACAACCGAGAACACGTTTAAAAATGTTTTGGTAATAACAAAATAGGGGTGTATATTTTGTATTTTGTACATACATTACATACATATACATAAAATCCCGCCTCTTTCCCTATGGGGTAGGCAGAGACCACGGATCTCCACTTGCTACGATCCTGACACACAACTTTTGCCTCCTTCACTCTCATTACATTTTCATACGCGCTCTTTTTATTCACACGTATTTTGTATTACTTACATATTTTGTAAACAATTTTGATTTATTTTCAGTATATCAACAAGGAGCCTAAAATGGATACTTCAGGGCAGAAAATCATCAAATACCACGAATTTCACGGTGACATTGAGTTCAAAAATGTTACCTTTGCTTACCCGACGAGACCACAAGCGGTGAGTTTATAGACCCTGTTCATATTTTCATTTCCGCTTACTCACGGCGAGAGCACTGGTGGTCTAGTGGGTTCAATCCCGGTCGTGCACCAATGAGTTTTTCTGCCGAAAATGTATGTGCACTATGCCAGTACTCTCAAACGGTGAAGGAAAACATCGTGAGGAAACCGGCATGTCGTAGAACCTACAAAGTTCGAAAACATGTGTCAAGTGCACGAAAGGAGCCTCTTTGAGGCACACTTACAAATCTTTCACCACACTGGTTTGAGAACTGCTGACACGATAAGAAGAAGAAGACTCAAAGAGTAATAGTAAAATATCCATGTGCTTAGTTGTGCTAGTTTCACTAAAACACTTTGAATGGTGTAAATAATGACCGAATATCATGATATTTAAAAAGTTGGTGATATCAAGCAATACCGCGGGTATGTGCTAGTATATGTTTCATTTAAAAAAGACATCATCCGCTTAAAACTAAGATTTTTATAGTTCATTCTAAGACTTACTAATAACTAGATCATAATTATTATGCTAATTTAATTTACTTTTTATTAATAATTTAATTTGACATATATTTCTTTCTTTAGTAATAACTTTGTAAAATGTTTTTTATTCTAATTAGCAGGGTCCAGAGATTCTTAGTTGCACAAACATCTACTCTGTAACCTTCTGTTCACAAGCAATAAATGTATTGAAAATGAAATCGAAAAAATAATTGTAGATTATATAAATAATTAATAATAATAACGCTGGACTTTTCACACAGCATCATCTAGCCCCAAAGTAAGCAGAGCTTGTGTTATGGGTACTAGATGACTGATAAACTACTTATATACCATTTTGTTTGTAAATACATACATATTCAGAACATCTTCAAAGTCATGCTGTACTCTTCTTTCTTATCTTCATTCTTCTCTTTCAGACTGTGTTGAAGAATTTCAATTTGAAAATACCAGCTGGCATGACTGTTGCGATCGTTGGTACATCGGGCAACGGGAAATCTACGATAGCAGCATTATTAGAAAGGTATAAACAAACAGGATCTCGACTGTATCCTCAGCACGGTAGACATTCTCTCAGATCATAAATCAAGATCCTATGAAGATACGAGACACCCCGATAGTGCGTACAGCTGATATGTAGACAATTTTAGTGTAAAAGAAAACTAGAAAATATACGATTAGTTTATTTAAAACTAGCTGGTACCCGCGACTTCGTCAGCAAAATAACATACTTGAAAACATCTAAATAGAACTGAAATCTGCAAGAATCAGCAACGCCATCTATTGCCTTTAACTGGAACTACCAACTCCCCATACAAACTTTCAACCCTTATTTCACGCCCTCCATGATTAATATAGAGATTTTTTCTGTCATAAGAACCTTCTCCTGACTATAAAAAGAAATAGTGAAATCGGTCCAGCCGTTCACGCGTGATGGCGTGACCAAGGGATTAGGGATTCATTTTTATATATAGACTAGTGGACCCGGGCGAAACTTCGTCTGCGCATTGTTTCGTCGTAAAAACTTTAGAGATAGAACTACCTTGTTTCAATCCAACCCATGAAAACACTGAATTTATTTTTGGATTTGCTGTCTTTGATATATATAAATAAGTACCCATCTAAGGGGTTGGGTAGTTTTGAAAAAATAATAAATATACTTGTTTCGCTATTTATTAAAAAAAACTTACCCCACAAATAGTCTTTTAATCTTAGTAATGAAAATTGCTCAAAGCATAGGAGAATGAACTGACATCGCCATTTTAAAAAGTCTAAAGTTATTGGTTGTAATGGCAACCTTAGAGCAGTGCTCTTTGTGTCAAACAGAGTACTGCTATAGTTCATATGCAATATTCCCGTTGTCCTTTTACATATTTTTTGGTTTTCAGGAACGTTTTTCGGGATAAAAAGTAGCCTATTTGCTATTCTGGAGTTATACCTTTCACCTTACCAAATTTCATTGTAAACTGTTTCGTCGTTTGAGCCTGATCCTTACACAAACATACAAACATCTAAACAAACTCACAAACTTTCAGCTTTATTATATGATTCCCACTCATATAATAAAGCTGAAAGTTTGTGAGGGAAAATAAAATTAATTTAAAAATGAAATATCCTAACAACTTTCAGATTCTACGACGTGAATGCGGGCAGTGTGACGATAGATGGCGCTGACGTTAGAGAACTCGACTCTGATTGGCTGAGAGGAAGGGCCATTGGCCTCATCAGTCAAGAACCAGTGTTATTCGCTACTAGCGTCAAAGAGAATATACGATATGGAAGGCCAGATGCCACTGATCAGGAGGTAATAATACTTAAGTAATGTTTTATAGACTAGCTGTGCCTGCGACAAATCCAGGATATAATGCCCTCGGGATTTTCTCTTTTTCGGGATAAAAAAGCATGTCCTGCCCTGATCACATTTAAATAGTTAAAATTCTAAAAATGAGGACATAATATTTTTTTTTATTTATATTTTATATTTTTTGTTGTTTTTTAGGTACCTATACCTATTAACAAATTATACCTATGGATCAACGTAAGGTCTGAAATAAACAAATTTTTTTTTATAACCTAAAAAGGAGACGAGACGAGTCAAACATGGATTTATGATAGATACTGGGGTTTTACTGCCTGGGGATGATACGAGAGCATAGTTTAAATGAAAGTCCGTACGCGATTGTTGTCTGTAGTACTTATTTGTACAGTTTTCATAAAATTTTGTTCGGCTTTGGTTGACTACAATCCTCGATAACTTTGTGATAGTTAAATAAAATAAAATCTGACCTTGCCATTTTCATTTTCTGTATCTACTGCACTTGTCCTTAATTTTATTTGTAGTCATAAAATAGCGGTGTATATTTTTATGAAACATAGTTCTTTTAAATCTTCGCAGGTGTTTCAAGCGGCAATGACGGCGAATGCTCACGAGTTCGTGCAAGGCTTTCCCGAAGGATATGACACGCTAGTGGGCGAACGCGGCTTGGCTCTCAGCGGTGGGCAAAAACAAAGGATTGCTATCGCTAGAGCTGTGCTTAAGAACCCACCAGTACTTATATTGGATGAGGCTACCAGGTATTAAAATCGTTATTATTAAAATTTATTGTTGACTACCTCTGTGGCGCAGTGGGCGAAGGTCCGTCTGCGACGCAGAAGGTTGCGGGTTCGATCCCTGCCGCGGGACGAATGTTTGTATGACCTACAGATATTTGTCTCGGGTCTGGGTGTTTCTATGTATAATATGTATGTATTTACAAACAAAAATTATATAAGTAGTTTATCAGTCATTCTAGTACCCATAACACAAGCTCTGCTTACTTTGGGGCTAGATGATGCTGTGTGAAAAGTCCAGCGTTTTTTTTTATTGGTTTGATGACATAATATTGAGTTATGGGTTTTTATCACAGTATGTACACACGTACAGTAGTCACAACGGATATTTAGCTCTCTGAAAATAGGTGCACTAAAAGATTACGCAGGTTTACGCGAGTAGGCGAGATAGCACGATGCAACAAATTAAGCGAGTGAGCGAGGCAGCTATACAACGATGCCTTCGTTTTTTAGGCGTCATTAAAAATGGGTTCTGCGCTGCTACTTCACAGAGTTAAAGATTGGTTGTGCGTACTGTACAATGCGTGTGTAGAGTAAGCGAGATAGGTCGATGCTACAAACATAAGCAAGTAAGCGAGGCAGCTATACAACGCTGTCTTCGTCTTTTAGGCGTCATCAGGGTTCTGCGCAGCTACTTCAGAGAGCCAAAGATTTGCTTGTGCCTTCTGTAAGTACAGTTCGCCCAACGGATCTAGGCATTCGTGAAGTTAGCCGTTTGTCTGCGCAGAACACAATTTTGTATGTGTTCTTTGCTGCTGTCGCATTTAAATGTAAATCTTTACGTTCCATTTACTGTTAGTTTAATTTTATTTTATTTTTATTGTATTTTTATGTTGTGAGTAATTGTTTCCTGTCCTAGTATTATTGAATTATGTGGTTCACTTACTTTATTCTAAAACTGTCTTTTTAAGTCTTGTTATTAATGTTGTGTCTCGGAAAATACGTGACGTCCTCGCCGTGGTTCCAACGGAAGACCAGCGTTGTACGAGTAGTAGTCAATGGCTATTACGAGTATAACAATTATGCTGAGTTGGACGCCATTTCGTAGTTTTAAGGTGTCAATAGTTTTATGTACCAACGTTACTGTATTATTAAAAAAAAAAACTACGAATAAAGTTATTCTTATTCTTATGTATGAAAAAGCGGTCACTGCGCAGACAAACAGCTAACTTCACCCAACGGATCAGATCGCGCTATCGTTGCGTTTTGGACTGTGTAACATATAAACTCGCAAATCTTCTAATTTTCAGCTTTATAATATTAGTATGGATTTCAGTGCTCTAGATTCAGCGAGTGAGAAGGTTGTTCAAACGGCTTTGGAAACCGCAGCGAAAGGCCGCACCGTGTTGGTTATCGCACATAGATTGTCGACCGTCATGAACGCTGATCTCATTGTGGTGCTCAATAAAGGGAAGATTGTTGAGGTAAGCAAATAAGTATATGCCACTTGCCACTAATATAATAAAGCTGAAAGTTTGTTTAGATGTTTGTATGTTTGTGTTTCAATCACGCCTAAACCAGTGAATCGATTTGGATGGAATAGGCGTAGATAGTGACCTGAAATAGCATTTAGGCTATTCAAAATGTTGGTACCACGCGGGCGAAGCCGCGCGCAGTAGGATTTGTCAATTGAACAAAAAAAAAATGTTACTTATAAGAATAGAATAGAATAGAATACAACTTTATTGTACACCATAAAAATAACACAAATAAAAAAAACAAACATGTAAAATATAGTACAATGGGCGACCTTATCGCTAAAAGCGATCTCTTCCAGGTAACCTTTGGATGGACAGGATAAATATTAACAAATTCGGACGGTGGCATACATAATGATACATAATAATATAATATATACAATATATACATTATACATTATAAAAAAATATGTAATTATAAAACGTATTATATATATCTAACATAAATACCTATAAAATACCTACCACTGACTAAAAATACTAATAAATACATAAACATAATAATAATATCTACAATGACAAGTAATGACTTACTTATAAGGTACTTGTTAAGGTTTTTTTTATATTTAGTTCTTAGTTTTTGTAATAGATGTCTGTAGTAAAACAGAGCATAATTTACATCGCGCTTTTGAAGCGTTCTGGCGAAACAATCGACCACATCAGTTATCCATATCCATACTTCCATACTAATATTATAAATGTGAAAGTAACTCTGTCTGTCTGTCTGTTTGTTTGCTTTCACGCCCAAACCGCTGAACAAATTAAACTGAAATATGGCATAGTTAAAGGTTGTATCCCAGGGAAGGACATAGGCTACTTTTTATCCCGAATAAATGAAATCCCGAGGGACCGCGAGTCACACCGCGGGAGTGCAGCTAGTGTAATATACGTCTTCCAATTTCACAATGGTTTTTATTATTTAATTGTTTACAACATCTACAAACAAACACTACTTTTTTTTCTTTATAAATAGTCGTTATTTCATTTCAGATGGGTACACACGACCAATTAAAGAAACTAAAAGGGTTCTATTGGAACCTAATCAAACAACAAGATCAAGACCCAGATGATAACTTATGAATATAGCTGTTGTCCGCTACTTCGCTTATCTGGTACCATTTTTTTTAATCTTAATTTAATTTTTGCTAGGGCTGGCATAGCATACGTTACGGTCAAAGTCAAAATGCATTTGATGACCTGTGTAGCGCAGTAAAAGCCCGCTTGGGATGCAGAAGGTCGCGGGTTCGATCCCCGCCGCGCGAAATGATCCCAGCGGTCCTACTGAATAAATGCTTTTTGACTTTGACATGAGGTCATCAAAATCGGCACAGCCGTTGCGTAGATTAGCTGGAGAATAGAGAAAGACAGAAAGACATTTTTTAATTTCTTTAAAATACCCTATGCAATTTCCTATGCATTTATTTGAATTTCATGAGTAAAAGCTGAATATTGACATTACAAACAGACATCAATCGGTATTTATTTGTTTATATAATTATTATAGATCCACTGGTTAAGATGTTATTAAAACAAACATATAATCTTTCAGATTTATAATTTTAGGATAGTAGATAGAAATAGTAGAATTGAAGTTTGAAGTTAGCCCAAGGCCACTTTAAAGGAGGCCATTCAAGCCTCATACAAGGTTGGGCCTAATAGTCAAAAGTGCCGGCCAATGAAAATAAAGGCCTCATCACTATTTGGAATGTTAATCCAAGAATTTGTCAATATAGCACTAAGTCTGTAAAGATTTCGTAAGTTAAAAAATCTTAATTTTAATACAACTCAGATTTTTTTACTTACAAAATCATTTAAAATAGTTGACTTAGAGATTTGGTGCCTTATTGAAAAATACTCCGATTGACTTCCCCAATAGTGGTGACATCTTTATTTTCGTTGACCGGCACTTTTGACTTTTGGGCCCAAAATGAATGACCTCCTTTTATAATTAGTTTGTAAGTTATATTAATTTATTGTTTTTTTTTTATTAAATGGATTGTTCCTAGTAGTTTAGACTGTGATGGTTAATTTATTGGGTATTTGGTTCAGTATTGGACAGTTATATTCCGTATTATTACAAGAAAATAAACAGAGTTTAGACTAAGACTAACTAAAAAACTGTCCCTAGAAAAACGATCTTTAAATACTCGTACATAGAACGCTTTTTGTGGTAACAGTTTTGTTTTGACATGTGTCAACATGGGGTTCAACTAAGGCTTATGTAATAAGAAGCATTGTATGTATTTATTCTATTCTAAGTTTGACTGTAAAAATTGCATAGATGTATTATTTACCTATGTATCAACCAAAAAAAAATTGCTAAATGAAACTTACTTAGGTATATATTTATTTCTGTACAAATAAAAGCACCCAGTATCTACTTACAAAGGGAATTCTGCGAATGAACAATTTAGAGATAGTATAACTCAAATGTTTGGTTACAAACCAACGTGTTTACAAAAAAAACGATGTATATAGAGGATTAAAAACATCAACTTATATCGCTCTACATACCATAGTCTCTGGTCAACTTGTAGGTATAGTGCAAATGTATAGTAATATTGTTATATGAGCTAATATAGTGAAATAAATCATTGTTACGCAGACTGTTTTTAAATACCATATATTAGTCTAGTTCTTTCTTTAGAGATATATTTTATAACAGGATATTACCTTTATTATTTCCCGACGTTTCGGCTGTATTGCAACAACCGTGGTCGCGGGCGAACTGGAGGTAGGTCAGCGGAGCCGACGAAAAGTGGCGGTAGTTATATAGAACTACCCTCCACTAATCTTCAGAAATAATATCGGCCGCACGTCCACCACTGCACACTACACTAACAGGCCCTTACTAATAAACGAGGTAAAAAGTTATTCCTGAGTGTAAACTGTCAAAATGTATGGTTATTCCTATTTTATTCCGAGGAATAACTTTACACCACGTTTATTAGTAAGGGCCCAAGTATCTTCACACCGAAAAGTCACATTACGACGCGCCTTGCACCTACTAATCACGGGATTCCACGCAGTTGGGAGCTTGAAACCATCCTCACGATTGAAATTTGGGTACTTCTTGATTTCAATTTTATGAAGAATAAAATGCTGAAATAAAAAAATTATGTCGATTTAAAGCGTTTTCTGTCTAACAAAGTACAGTTCGCCCAACGGATCTAGGCATTTGTGAAGTTAGCCGTTTGTCTGCGCAGAACACAATTTTGTATGAAAAAGCGGTCACTGCGCAGACAAACGGCTAACTTCACGAATGCCTAGATCCGTTGGATGAACTGTAACTAAAACGTTTTGCTCAATTATTTTGCTACAAATAGTAGCCTAGCCCGTGCGAATGATTTCTGGGCCAGTAGCGAGTAGTTTGGCGACTATATTCTCGCTACTCGACTAAAATACAAGCCTAGTCCGGACTAGGCATTAGAGACATTGAATACCTAAAAAAATCGATCCTATTAAGATGCTAGATATAAGTACGGTCAGCGACAGAAGTTCATGAACATTTGATGTATTTGAATCTTCAATATCTTCGGAGTTCGTAGGGTTTTAGATAAAACTTCAGCTTACATTAGATGTGCCTTGCACCATTACTATTTATGAAAAAAATAGGCAATTTTCCCACAAATAATGATGAAAATGAAGCTTTTAAATCTTCAATTCATGAACTTCTGTCGCTGACTGTACCTAGCCACTAAATACCTGTGATTGCGGCTAAATAAGCCTTCAAACAAAATGGAAAATTCATCAAAGCCAAGTGTCAAGGAAAATTCTTTATTGCATACATGATCACCAAAATTTTATTTACAATTAAATCTGGATAACGTGGAAGAATTATTTACAGTATAATAATTATTCTATCTAAATCACTAATAAATAATATTATATACAAAAAGATAATTTTAGAATAAGTATACTTTTGACTATTTATTCTAAACATGGTTTTACCATACGGCTGATTCAACTTTAATTATCACGTCATATACGCGCGGTTTTATTGGTTGATTTTATTCATTTTTTGACAGTAATATTAACTGTCTTTTTTTTTGTTACAACTGTAGTCAACTGTGTGTTCACCTTAACTTTTAGCCAACAATTTATAAAATTTTATGCCCACAGAATTCTATATAAATAACCAGAAAATGCACTTCGATTAAAATTTTTTAATCTTTCTTATGAACAGATAGGCTCAATATATTTTTGAAACTTAATTTTTTTTAATGTTTGTCAAACAAAACAGTTTTATTGTATCGGACGTGGCACGATGAAAAAAAACGCCCACTATATAAAAATCACTTATTTTAAAGAGGTACTTACTACCGGCCCATCGCATGATTTGTATTGGAGAGGTATTTTTATTCATCGGAAAGATCGTTGGATTCGATTTTGGAATATACCAGACGTATTTCGACAGTCACGGTTTTTCCTATAACCATTTTAAATTGATGACGTTTTGCTGTCAAAGCATTTTATATTACAGTCGATGTGCATTTAAGAACATTTAGCTTCCAAAACCTCTTGATCCGAAATGGTATAAAAAGCGTCGTTCGGAAGCGCAACCGCCCGACGTCTGTTTATTATATTATTAAGTTCGGCCTTTTACCACGTGTTTTAATGTTTATTTTAGGCAAACTTAATCAAAATTCACTTTCTATTAGAGTGAATGACTGGGCTTTGTGTGAGCTTACTCTCATGGTAAATTAAATGCCAATATATGAGATTTTGGCCAAGCTTAAAAATCTCAATGCAGATACGACAGTTTTGTTTTGTTAGACTAATAATCAATTAATTTACCAAATAAATTCAATATTCCTTAAATTTACTTAACATCTTATTTAATTTTGACAAGGTTTACGATTTATTTTTCTAATTTAATTTTATATCTTACAGTATTTTTAATACTTACTTAATTTTATGCAAATCAAACTATACAGGGTGTAAAAAGACTGCTACCGAAAACTGAGGGGTTGCAATCAGACCATGATTCTGAACATCTTTAGCGAAAAAAAAACCAAAAATTTTTTTTACATAGCTAGGTACGTCATTTTATTTTATTTTCTAGTTATTTACTACTAGTACAACATAATAAGGCCATACATACCTAATAATTTCATTTATAAAAGACAAAAAATTTAAACCCAAAATCCAGCAATATACGTATAAAAACGCGCCCAGTACATACGTAAACAGTAATCTTCAAACGTTGTTTTCTCCGGATATAATGAATGAAATGGAAAATCCTTTTGGATACGGTTGTGTGTTGGGATGTTGTACCTGCCCCTTTCGGCTTCGGTAGACGTCTTTTTACACCTTGAATATAACAAAAAAGTATTGTGCCCTAAAAATATTTTTAAGTAGGTACGTACCTAAGTACATTCTATTAGAACGAAATAGTCTCAAGTTATTAATTGCACGGTAGTAGCTAGCCAACTGAAAACTGTTTTTTTGGGAATGTGTAACTTTGTCAGTTGATGCTATGAATCATGGATTTAAAGTTATGAATCCAAAGCGTGCATCCATCCATATAAAACAGCTTAGTAGCATCCGTTTCCACCAGATCTATAGACCACTAAATCAATATTCAAATGAATCAATATTCATTGGTCTTTACATTTTGGTGGATATCGCGCATCTATAGCAACGCACATACTGCATACCTAACGATTCATACTTCAGCGTAACGCATCCGTTCTGTGGAATTCGTCCAAAACTGACATTTCCTGCACTGCGATTGGTTGAACAGCGGAACGGTTTCAACGCGGATGCGTTCCCCTGAAGTTTGAATCGCTATGCAGACGTAAAAAAGAAGCCAAATGTCATGTCCGGAAAAAATACCGAGCTATCGATGGTTTATTTTTACAGAATAAGTACATTAATAGGTGCGAGTCAATTGGATAACGACCACCATTTTCAGGCATATTTAACAGCAAAACTTATGACGGGTTGGAATTCCAAGTGGCCAATTAAGTATTTATTTATCTACATTTTTATTTGAAAACATAGTTTGGCGTCTACTGAACCACCTTAATTTAATTACGTCATTATAATTGTAATTCTAGTACTTACAATATTATTAATTTACAATTTAAGTAACAAGAAAATCATGAAATGTAAATTCCTATATTTTAAGTATTGCATACTTTTCGTTTTGTATGGTTTTGTGCTATTAAGATAACTATTTTGGAAGTTTATTCAACTGTGGGAAATGTTTACTTATATTGAATATTACAATATTCGCCACAAAATTAACATTGTCCGAAAAATATATCGTATTTTAAAGAAATGGCACAGAAATTAACGCCATTTCTTTCCACGGACTTTCGTATTTCATAATGAAGACAATTTTGTATTGATATTATTTTATCTTTAGTTATTTGTTATTTTTTAGAAGCGCTCATGGTCGTGCTTGCTTAGTCGTTCTTGATAGATCGTCGAAGTTAAGCAACGTTCAGTGGCATTTTCATCTGAGCGCTTCCGTGCTTCGGAGAGCACATAAAATTGTCGGTCCCGGCTATTTAAGTCGTTAAGCCATGACGGAGGCCTTAAGGCGGCCTAAAAACTCCGTCACCAGAGTTGGCCACTGACTCATACGAGCTTACTTACTTTACTTACTGTTATTTTTTTGTTAGACACAAAAGTTAAGAAGCTCTGTCACAGATACCTTAAACTTTCATACAATATGCAGTATTTGTTTGCTCTATCGAATATCAGCTCTTATTAATTTCGAAAACCGTTCGAGTGTTTCTCACAATTTCCATGGAAATACGAAAAAGAAAAAGTGGAACTAGCGTTTTTTCAAATTATATCCCATAATTTCTATTGTGGCAAAAAAAACCGCCGCCAGCTATAGAAATAGTGGCAGAATCAATCCCAGTTTTTCTATCAATAGAAATACCTAATGGAAATAGTGGGATACACCCAACCGTTCTATTCTATACTTTTTATGATTTCTTTCTTTAAAAACAAGGTTTTGTGAGTCATCAATCAGGCAATCAATCATCAATGATGTCGAAAAGCTATATTTTTAAATAATTTGTGGCGAATACTGTTAGTCACACCAGTGAGCTATCATTGTAGGAAGTGGGTTTTTTCATCGGCTCATCAGTGTGATCATAACATGCTGTTTATACCTAGTGGAATGTATACCTACATAAACATAATTATGAATGTACAGATGTCTATACTTGAGCCTGGCTCTTCACTTGTACAGAGCGTTTTCTCCTGGGTTACGTATAGTCTATAACTTCACTGGACACTATTATTGACTCTTCTTCGATGCCGTCATCGTAAGCCGAAATGGGCTAAGACAGACGCGA
Organism: Epirrhoe tristata; assembly: GCA_951394285.1. Taxonomy (NCBI): domain Eukaryota; kingdom Metazoa; phylum Arthropoda; class Insecta; order Lepidoptera; family Geometridae; genus Epirrhoe; species Epirrhoe tristata. Next base: position 7,985,155 of record OX596154.1, read on the forward strand.
GGAGAAGAAGACAGGTGACACTAGAAGTTATTCCGTGGATGGCGCTAGTGTTCCTACGAAGTATGGCCGCCATTTTGTTGCCTGGAAAACACGAAATGGCCGGTTAGTGTCAATATTCGAAAGGTGATGTAGAGTTTTTAAAGAATCATAAAAAGTGAATTAAATAGCTTAGAAATTACAAACTAATAACACGTCATTCACATAATACACAACACTAACTTTATTGTCGTAAAATAGTTAAGTAGGTTGGCATTCCCTTTAAAGATACAATGAGGTATTCGCTGACTTCATCTCACTCTATCAAAATAGAAAAATAACAATCGACTCACAATCATGATGTAGGTACAATGTTTTGTGTGTTATGTTTGCCACAAACTTTCTTGTCTAATCAACAAGACACGTGTGACCTTCAACGTGGCGCCACAATCCGCCATTTTGTTTACTTATTTGAAGCTACTAGATTCTATACTTACTTCCTTCAGAAACAAAGACGTGTATAGACGCGGGCTCGGTGTTGCTAGCACTGCAAGTATAGTTGCCGGAATCCTTCAGCGTTGCGCCCCTGACGGTCAGTCGCGACTGAGTCCTAGCACCCGGCTCAGTTTCGACTGTTATACCGCCTCTGGTCGCGTCGTAGTTGATCATACGGTCGTTGTGGTACCAGAAGACGTATTGTGGTGGGGTTGGACTCTGAAATGAAAGATATTTTATGAGAAAAAACAAACATGATCATCTTTCTCCCCAAGGCGCGGTAGATTATCTCACACCTTTTACCTACGTACTCCATTGGAGAATCTCCAAAAACATATTTGGCACATGCCTATATTTTGAAAAAGCACTTCATTACCTACACATCCTGTTGATGCACAGCCGGCATTAGAAATCAAAACCTTCGGATTGATTCGAGGGTACATCTCACTAGGCCAACTCGGCTGTGTTGTTAGAAAAAGTAGCGAAGATTTCAAGTTAGCTAATATCTATGAACAATCATCTCCTAAGCCTTAGCGGCTACTGACATGTCTGAAAGGGGCAATTTCCGCAATGGACCAATATTGCCTCCTTTTGTGATAATACCTAGAGCACAATATGAACGTGTTTACATCGTTCTGATCAAGCTTCCGTTTCCCCGAATTTTCATTTATTTAACCCAGTTTCATAACAAAAACATTTCAGTGTTTACAGTGTTGTTGGTTCTTTTATTACGGAATTGAATTTTGTTTTATTGTAAAATCGCTAGCCGATTGATACCCAGCCATAACCTCCTCGGGAAGTCGGGCAGTAAAAATATTTTCGCCGAAAATCGGGAAATTCTGTAAACAAGAGTTTGGGAGCCGATGATAAAATTACAGGACCGCTGTCCTTCCATAAAACAAGCGGATTTTTACGATTATTATTCGAGATCGTAAAGTGAACTATAAAACTTCATACATTTAGGTGACGTCATTCATTCGGTGGTTTATGATTGGTCTCATAATGCAATTGTTATGACTCTAATAGGTTTTACAGAGTGCCTGCTTATAAAATTGTTCCAACACGATGATTATTATAACTAAGTAGTTATAATACGCACAACCAATCTTTGTTGTTGGCGGTAGACGATCGGCTTCACAGTCATTCCTGGGACACCCCCTACTTAAAACACGCTCCAATTAATCGCAATTACAAGATCAATGGCATAACATTCTAAAACAGTTAATTAGGCCAGGGACACACCAACTCCGCGGAAATAGCTCATTCTGTCACGTCTCTGAAGTGGGTTATTAACTCGAAATTAAAACGTAATGAACGTGTTAAGGGCATGTTGGAACGTGTTGAAATTTTACGTTACTGTTATGAAAGACGAACATTGAAAGTGATTAGAAATTCTGAATGAGTTTGTTAAAAGACAGCTTTATTGTGTAATGGAACCCGCGATTGAACTGTTTTTTATTTTTTAAAGTCTATTTATAACGCCGCAGACAGAGATATATTGGATGCCCACATAAAGGCGTGGTCTACAATAGCCCAGAACAGGGATGAGTGGAGAGAGGGAAGGGAGCCCTTTGCCCTGCAGTGGGACACTACAGGCTTCTTATAATAATAAGAAGAAAAGAAGACTTTCTAAATGATTTTTTATAGTCTTGAAGGGATAGTAGCCGGTATGTGTCTCCCTCACACAAGATCAAAATTGTCAAAAAGTCCTCTGTGTGTTGGCTTCGGCCCCATGTATGCCTATCAAAGTAAGTAAAGTAAAAGTAAAGTAAAAATGTATTTATTGTTTTTACAAGTGAGTTGCTTATTCTAGGGTTGGGAACTCTTCAGTTAAGTTAAGTAAACTTGTGTTAGAAGAGTCCCCTCTTTCTTAAGGTCATTAAACACTTGTGTGAGATAATTATCTAGTAAGTTATAGTATAGGTAGGTATTAGAATTTAATGAAGACTAATAAATAACAAATGATAAATACACTAAAAGTAATAATAATACTTGAACGATGTAGGTACAGTGTATATAATAAATAAATAAATAATTATGTACATAAAATAAATATAGATAAATATAATTATAAATATGATAAGTAATAAATAATAATGTATATTACATATATTATTTTAAGTATATAAAAATAGTAATTTAATTTATGTATATATTTTTATAGATACTGAAGATACAAGATAAGATATATAAGATATAAGGTTTTATACATTTATGTTATCATGTTAAGCTTTAGTGTTTAATAATCGTAAGTATCATTAATTATTTTCTTAATTTTAGGGTAAGTATTTAAAGTGTTATTAAATGTTGAATTTTTATGGTAGGTTTTTGGAAATAATTTTATATCTAATGTGTTTATATTACTAGTTTTAAAATATTTTCCGTTTCTTCATATGTTAGGGATTTAAGCCAACTTGTCACTGTCGTTTTACATTGAAGGTAAGTTTTAGTATAGATTTTTAATTTTTTGTTTATATCGTTGTATATTTGAATTGATTGGTCGGAAAACTGTTTTGATGCAAATACTGTTCTACTCGCTGGTTTTATTATTTTAAATCTACGTTTATTTAACATATGTGGCTCAAGTTTTAACTTTTTATGTATTTTTAGTACACATTCTAGAATATAAAGTTGTCTAACTGTTAAAACATTAGCTTCTTTGAATAGTTGGTCCGTACTGAAGGTTTTTTTCTTTCTTAGTAACACTTTTAGTATGTACCGTTGTGACCTTTCAATGCTGATAAGTTTTGTTTTGTGTGTTCCCCCCCAGATCGAAAGGCAATATGTGAGAACTGACTGTGCTAATGTTATATAGATGTAGGTGAGCAGTTGTATATCAGCAATGTCTCGTAGGGTTTTGAAGATCCAAACTAACTTTTTTAATCTATTTGATACTAGATCTATTTGCGGACGCCAGCTGAGATGACTGTCCAAAATTACACCTAAATATTTAGTACTTTTTACACGGTTCAGTTGTTCACAGTCACAAGTAGATATACTTTTGCAAAAGTGTGCAGTTAGGTTGAGGTTCAAGTCAGGTTGAGTAGATTTATTTATCGAAAATGTTATATAGTTAGTTTTAAATGTGTTTAGAGTAAGTAAGTTTAGGTTTAGCCAATTTATGATAGTTTTAAGTCCTGTTTCAGCTGTAGTATACACGTCGCCCCAGGAGTCGCCATGAAATAATAAGGCCGTGTCATCAGCATAAGAAAAAACTTTACCGTTGTTTAATTTGATATTAGTCAGATCGTTTATATATGTGAGAAATAAGGTAGGTCCGAGGACACTTCCCTGCGGTACGCCATAGTCAGAAATAGGTTCGTCTTTGCTGTATGTGCTGTTATCTAGTTTAACTCTCTGTGTCCGATCAATTAAATAGTTAGATAGTAACGCAAGGAAGGAGCCTCTTATACCTATTTTTTCCAGTTTTTTGATTAGAGTAGCAACAGAGACGGTATCAAACGCTTTTTTTAAATCCAAAAATATGCATAATGCTTTTTTCTTTTTATCTAGGTATTCAGTAATATTACTAGTCAATTCCATAATTGCATTTTCAGTACTAAACCCTTCACGGAAACCATATTGAGACTCAGACAGTAAGTTATACGTATTGAGAAATTTTTTTAAGCGGACATTGACTAATTTTTCTAAAATTTTTGAAATGACTGGAAGGATAGAAATGGGCCTATAATTATTAATATCGTCTCTGTCACCACTTTTGTATATAGGATGAATGATAGAGCGTTTCAGCTCTTGCGGGAAGATTCCTTGTTGAAAGCAAAGTTTACTAAGGTGGGTAAGTATAGGGGCTAGTTCCGTTTTAGCTATTTTAATAAACTTCGTTGGAATTTTATCCCAACCAGCAGCGGACTCGGTTTTAAGATTAGCTATAATTGATTCTATTTCCGAGACATCTGGATCAATTATGCCAATAGAGTTAATTTGAGAGGGAAGTGATTGTACATAGTTGTATAAGTCAGGTTTAGATATATTTATTTTATCAGCAAGGGATTTTCCAACGTTATTAAAATGTTGATTAATATATTCAGCTGATTGATAAGCATCGGTTTTTAGATTTAGAAGGTCAGTATTTGTAGATATATTTTTGTTTAGGTAGGTTATCCTTTTTATGCATTTCCATAGGCTTTTGTTATTTGTTTTATATTTATTAAGCTGCTCTCTTTCATATTGGTTTCTTAGTTTTTTAATGAGGTTATTACAGTAGTTACGATAACGTCGATAAGTTATTTTTAGAATTTCATTTGTGTTGTCTTTTTTAAGTTGTTTTTGTAGTCTATTTCTATTCCTTATGCATTTTAAAATTCCTGGTGTCATCCATGGCTTTAGGATTCTATTTTTACATGGTATTTTAATAGTTATTGTATGTTCGACTAGACAATTTGAAATTATATCTATTAGCTTATGACAAAGGGTATTTGGATTTTGTATGTTATTTAAGTCAGCAATATTTTTATTTTGTAGAGATTTAAGTGCGTTTTGATAATTTGTTGTCGTTTTAGTATTTCTTTTAATATTTGTAGTGTTTGTATTTAAATAGTAGTTAATTATTAGCATTTTGTGATCTGTTATAGTCGAATCTAGGACTGCTACTTTAATTGAGAGTTTATTTGTGTCTAGGTTTGAGATGACATGGTCGAGGCAACTGTCGTCTCTTGTATCAAGCCTGTGTTTAGGAAGTAAGCAGTGAGTTGCCAGCATGTCGAGGTAGAGGTCAGAATATTTGCCGTCATTTCCTTCTAAGATGTCTATATTAATATCTCCTGTTATAGTTGTGTTTACTTTTAGGTGTGGTGCTTTCAAATAGTTATCTAGTGAATTAATAAATTTGTCAGGATTTTTCATCGCTGGAGGACGATAAATACAGACTATTGTACTAATTGGGGTGTTAATTTCTAGGCAAGACGCTCCGAACAGAGTAATTTCTTTTATAGTGTGTTTTAATGCGTTTTTTATAAAGACAACTACACCATCGTTTTGGTTTACTTTTTTCCTAGAACAATATGATATGTATTCCGATTTTATGGGGAGTGGTTTGTTAAGGTCGATTCTACATTCAGTGAGAACAATGATATCGACGTCTTGTTTAAGCATGCGCAGGTTAATATCGAGGTCATCAAGATTAGAGGTTTTATGGATGCTTCTTATATTTTGTACTGCTATTGAAAGGTTGGGTGTATCTTTAGGCAGGTTTTTATGAAGATCACAGATCGAACAACTTATGGCAGTGTCATCTAACGAGTCTAATTCCTGTATCACTATATTTTGACTAAAAAAAATATAGAGTCCCGGACAAAGGTCCGGGACTCTATAATTCCGTGATGTTAAACTTTGACAAACAAAATAATAATAATATTAGCTACGTAGCAAACGGTTGCCGGTTCTATTCCCGTCGCTGTACAAATGTTTTAAATGAGTTGCAAATATTTGACACCGCCATAGCGTGCGAGACTCGCGCTTACCTTCTCCACGATACAGATGAGATGGATGACGCTGCCAAGGTCTACATGATGCTCTCCAGATCCGAGGATGAAGGCTTCTGGCACCACGATCTGTAGCCTCACGTAATGGGAGACAATGCCTGTCCGGGTCGACACCTGGAAATCATATCAGGATCTTTATTTATTATCACGTGGTGCTTTTACCTCCTCTTACCCCATTAGGGGTAGAATTTAAGTACAAAATAATTTTCTTAGTGCTCCGGTGCTCCCCTACCTGCATCATAAAAATAATGTACATACCATGTTTCTAGGACTTAGTCTTATTACAAGAAAATGAACCAAGTTTAGACTAAGACTAACTAAAAAGCTTACTAGAAAAACGATATTTAAATACTCGTACATAGAACGCATTTTTGCGGTAACAGTTTGGTTTTGACATGTTACAACATGGGGTTCAACTTTCTGTATTCTGTGGTTCAACATGTAAGAAGCAGCATATTATGATTTAGCCTGTAAGTTGAGGTAGGGACCTATATGTCCCCCCCGATGGATTCCAATCTTGACGCGATGGGGGGGCTTAGTAGCCGTGGTTTGGTTGGCCCACGGTGAAGCCAAAAGGAATCCCAGGCGGGGACGCCCTGGTGGCGTCTGGCGGGTAGGGTCGCGGGTGAAGAGGCGTGTCGGTGTTTCGTTGCCGCTCGCCCTATCTCCCGCGACCCAACGGTGGCGCACCGTAAGATGCGTCGGCGGCGGGGCCGCAGTGGAAGAGGAGTGTCGGTGTCACGTTGCCGCTCTCCCTGTCCTCTGCGGCCGTTTTTGGAGGCTTCTCCACGCGCACCTCTTTAATTAGAGTGCGCAGTGGACGAAGGGAGCGGAGAGCTCTGGTGGTGAGTAGCGGACGCTAGGTGTGGGGGCACCTTCGTCCGCCTTGCACTACTCACCACTATGCGGGGCCGCCTTAAGGGCGGGGATCGCCAGAGGGGGACTGGACGTAAAGGCTGTGCCGGTTTCCCAGACCCCCTCCATTCCAGGCGACGCCGGAATGACGCTGGGTCGTTTAGTGGGTAGGGACCTATATGTCCCCCCCCGATGGATTCCAATCTTGACGCGATGGGGGGGCTTAGTAACCGTGGTTTGGTTGGCCCACGGTGAAGCCAAAAGGAATCCCAGGCGGGGACGCCCTGGTGGCGTCTGGCGGGTAGGGTCGCGGGTGAAGAGGCGTGTCGGTGTTTCGTTGCCGCTCGCCCTATCTCCCGCGACCCAACGGTGGCGCACCGTAAGATGCGTCGGCGGTGGGGCCGCGGTGGAAGAGGAGTGTCGGTGTTACGTTGCCGCTCTCCCTATCCTCTGCGGCCGGTTTTGGAGGCTTCTCCACGCCCTCTTTCATTAGAGTGCGCAGTGGACGAAGGGAGCGAAGAGCTTTGGTGGTGAGTAGCGGACGCTAGGTGCGGGGGCACCTTCGTCCGCCTTGCACTACTCACCACGACGCGGGGCCGCCCTAAGGGCGGGGATCGCCAGAGGGGGACTGGACGTAAAGGCTGTGCCGGTTTCCCAGACCCCCTCCATTCCAGGCGACGCCGGAATGACGCTGGGTCGTTTAGTGGGTATACCGGGAGTCCCCGGGAGTCCCACATACCCCTCTCGCCCCCCGGCGGAGGGGATGCGTAATGCATTTTTCCCAGCGAGAAAAAAAAAAAAAAAAAAAAAAGGGACCTATATGTCAGTCAGTCACCGTTCAGAGTTCTGTGCACCAAACCGACAGATGGCAGAAGAGTAAAGTACGCACAACCGATCTTTAGCTTTCTGAAGTTAGGTGCAATATACGTTTGCGCAGGTTTGCGCGGGTAGGCGAGAAAGGACGATGCAACAAACTAAGCGAGTAAGCGAGGTAGCTATACAACGCTGTCCTCGTCTTTTAGGCGTCATCAAAAATAGGTTCTGCGCAGCTACTTCAGAAAGCAAAAAATTGGTTGTGCTTGGTATTTATCTAGATGGATGGAGTAGAGGTAGGCCGAAGAGATGGATGGTTTGTGAGAGAGATGACATAGAAAGGAGTGCTGAAATGACGGCTGATAGAACATAAGTACATGCTTGCCGTTTGGATGGAGCTTTATCGTATAAGGTATCTCGCCCTAAAATTATTTTAAATAGAATCATTAGCTGATGAAAACGCCCAAAACATCTTTGCTAATATAGTGTAGGTAAGTCTCTACAATTTTATACATATCAGCCATCGATCTTATCTCAAGGGAATAAGGCTTAAAATTGACTGGCCCTAATTACCAGTCGTCTCACGTAGCACCCTGATTGTTTCGTGGGCTCTCATGTATAACGTATTGTTTCATGTTTACTGAAGGATACGGTTTTGAGGTGTAATTTTGAACTCTGCGCAGTCGAGATACAGTTTAATATTGAGTCATCGCTTTTGTAAAGGGTGAGCTTAAGTATCTTAGGTCTAGATTTAGCACTAGATTTGCGAACATGGTTCTTGTAGTGGGATATACTTAGAGAGGAAAACTTAGGTTTTCTAGATTCACAGATTACTCTTGCTGATGCTTTAGAACGAAATGAAACGAGATTCTAGCCCTAAAGTACGGTAGGCAATACTCGTTAATACTCGTAGTATCTATTTCATTCATACTTTAAAATACTATAAACAACCATAAAAAAAACTTAGGCCTGAACATCTATATTAGATGATTTATACAGCGTTAGGAGGCAATCCATGCCTACACTTAACGGGACGCTGCAGTGCCTGGGACATTGTTTGAGATGGAATAGGCTTGCCCAGCACCTAAACCATCCAGCTTAATCAGCCGCCCACAAGAAAGACGACGTCAATACGTGTGGAGCTGACTAAGCTGCGGGTTTTCCTTACGATGTTTTCCTAAACAACCATAACATTATCATTATACCATTGAAAATACATAACCAGGAAGATGCCTTCGCTATCGCTACGCCGTAGCACGTACGTAGCAATAAGCGTAGACATTTTCTTAAAATAATAATAAAAACCAAAACCCCAAAACAGGAAAACCAATAAACTGATTAAACAGGTTAATCCAATTGCGAAAACAGTAAAAATAGCTGAAGACGCATCTCTCACTCATTGTATGTTTAAAAACAAAAGCTACGCTGTATGTAGATTGTATTACCACATTTACATAACAAAAATGATTTTCCGTATCGGAGGCTGTTGCCATGCTTATGCGTCTAATGGAGTAATGTTAACAGGGTTGTATTAAGAAATAAACCCTCTACATTTATTACAATGTTCATCATTGCCCATATCCCACCTCATCGACACTGATCTTCTTCCACTCACTTCTCATTTATCAACTGTAAATTCATTCATCTTTCATGCATTAATTGCAATATCTCACACATTAACCAACCACTTCCTTTAGTTGCATACCACAGCTATTCTATTTTTGGTAACATCCTTAAAACAAAATTTGTCCTTTCGCTAAAAAAGTAAGTCTCGTGGTGTCACAAAGTCGTTCTGCAACGTTCTTTGTGGTCACATAGTGGATAATGACTTCTAATGGCATTATCAACTGAGCGCTTCCTTGCTTAGAAGGGCACGTTAAACTGACGATCCCGGCTATGACGCTGACGGCGCGTTTAGGTGGCCTAAAACTCCGTCACCAGATTTATCTCCCTGATTTCGCCCCTGTCCCAGGCACTTGATTGTGTAGGTAATTTCGGAGTCAATAGCCAATATTAGGGCGAACGTGAACAATTTTCGGGTACATTATCATTTTCAATCAGAGGATGTAAATGGGATAGTTAGCTCGGAGTTGGCAACGTAGGTGGCTTATAATGGACCATTTTTAAGAAAATACTCCTTCGCGTACCCAAGTATCGCTTTTAGTGATATTACTCAGATAAAATAGTACCTAAAGGCTGCCTGAATCTGCGCTCAGGGAGGGTTTTGCATGAATTTTGAATATTAAGTTAAATAGTTCGTAAAATAAAGTTATTTTATCTCAGTGGTACTATAAGACTTCTTGAAGGTATAGAAAGCTTCAGCAATTTCTAAGCCCCATAATAAGAAAGATACTTTAAAACTATGTGTTACGTTCATGAGCCTATCAAGGAAGTTTAATGCCGCCACCACACTTCGTTGTTCGTTATTCGCTATGCGCCTTGTTCAGGCGCATACGACGAAGTGTGGAGAGTTCATTCGTCTTTATTTGCTTTATTCGCACCAATGATAAATAAGCGCGAATAGCAAATATGCTTATCCCACATTTCAAAGGAGACGAACGAAGTTTGAGCAGCCGAATATGTGCGTCGAATGCTCAAACTTCGTTCACTCATTCAATTCATTCACCTGTGTTCGCACGAAGTTTGAGCAGCCGAATATGTGCGTCGACTGCTCAAATTTCGTTCACTCATTCAATTCATTCACCCGTGTTCGTTTGCTTTCATTCACCAACGTTTTCTACGCAGTCTTTCTTTGACTTTATACTTGTACAACAGGTATTGATAGACTGCATTGTAATACAAGTACCTATCTTGCAACCGCAATCAACACGCACACATCCATTTTGTTTGTGTAATCAAGCGTCAATACGTCAAACGTCAACACGCCACGAATAACGAAGTGTGGTCACGTCAACACGAAGTGTGGACAGCTTATTTGCTCACATAGCAAATATTTAGGCGAATACAGCGTAGCCGGATAGCGCATAACGAACAACGAAATGTGGTGGCGGCATATAACTGCGTGCTGATTGTGCATGGGGTTACCAGTTGATGACGTCTTGAGACGTCTATCCCGCCTCTGGAGTTGTGGTCCCTTTTTCTAACCTATTTTGTCCTGCTGGGCAATGGTCATGATCCTATTTTATCTATAAATCCTTATTTACTTACCTAATTTCAACACCGGCAAGGTTGAAAAGAACTTGTAACACGGCAAACTGTCAGCTAGTCTTGAATTTTTGCTATGCTTTCATTTGCTCAATGCACAAATCTTCTCACTTATTTTAATCAGAAGTCTTCGAGAACTAGCTGTCAGTGAATTCCAGAATTCCTTATAAGAATCTTTAGCCCTCATTAAGCGAACAAAAGCTCACAGTTCTTGCTTTATTTTCTTGGATTCTCTATCGATCTGCCTTGAACTGCATAAAGACGACAAATTATGGAAGACTCAATTTTATCGGATGATTTAATTTAGCTTTATAGAGTCGTATTGGCCGACTAGGTAGTGCCTTGAATTTAAATACGAAGGTCGTGGTTACGAATCCTGTACGTGCAACAATGGATTTTTCGAATTTCTTAAACAACTTTTCACGTAAAATTGATTACAATTTTTTACATAGTATTTAAGTTAGTTTTCTTTTGCTTTAAAAGAATTTGGTACTAATTAAAAAACAAGCAAAATCACGACCGTTAGGCCGGCCACATACATCCTGAATGTCTTGCTGACCTACCCCTTTCGGCTTCGGTATATAGACGTCTTTTTACGCCCTGTATAGGTTGCCTACAGTCGTATCCAAAAGAAAGACTAAATAGAAAGAAATAGACTACAGGCACTCCAATAAATTGAATTGAGAACGTAAATATTTTTGCCCTATTTACGAAAAGATTGGAACCACTGAAGCCGAAAGTCGAAACATAATTCTGATAAAATCCAATATGAAAATTTTAATTAACGCTGAAATCAACGTACTCTCGCCTTTGTTGGATATATTCATTATCTGCAGATGTCATCTGTTTTTCACATCGAAAATGCAGATTTATTTTGTTCTTGCACGACTGCGCCATCAAGTTCCGTCTAACAAAATATAGAACTACGCGTTCCAGGCTACGCGATCACGCGTTCCAATGAACGCGTACACGGAGGAAAGGAACGCCTAGTTCGTACCTGCAGCAACTCGTATAGGTACGTACATTTTGACATACCTACCTACGCGTAACCGGCTACGTGTTCATTGGAATGGAACTTGGCTTGACACGTGTGCTTACATTCAGAGGTCACTTTCGTGCACTAGAATCAAGCTATGTAAGTATAATCATTTTATATTGAACTAGCTGTTCGCATATTCCAACTAATCTATCCCTACTGGTAGGGAAGAACGGATTTTTTTCCACCACTACTAGGGGGGAAACGTGGATGTTTTACTTCCATGCATTTCTACTATGAAAAAGTACTGCTGTGCTCGCAACTTGCAGAGTGACGTGTGTTTACAATACCATTGATATTACAGAGCTAATTACCGACAAACCTACAAATAAAACAATATTTCCAAACGGCTAGACAGACAAATAATTTTGAGTCAAAGAACGTTTTCGATCAAAAAACTTTTCAAAGAAACAAGCGTACATATTATATTTTTAAAACTAGAATAGGAACCTCGGTTTTAAGTGGATAAAAACGTAGGCCTTGGGCATTTTGAGCGACTTGATTCCTTGGGAATGAATTCTTGTTCCGTTTTTTAAGGTAACAATTAAATGTTTAATATAAACTGATTCAATATTAAATTTCTTTCGTGACTTCACTCACTTGCCCCAATTAATAAAAATAGAATTCAGTTTTAATTGTGGCTGACTGTACCTATCAGTAACATTAATTACTATGCCGAAAACCTTGTAAGCAAAACAAAAGATCAAAGTTATAACAATTTACTTTTACCGAGGCCCATAAATTGTTTTAGCCCATACATTAATTATTATTTGTCTGTGTCGTTTCGGAAAGTTGAAATTCATGGTTATCAAATTTTTTATACACTAACGGCCGGTTCCTCGAACGCAAATCATCTTCAATATTAACGAATCATTGGTCGAATCTGTCATTCGACCAATGACGACCAAGGAATCCAAGTTTAATCGGTTTGTCAATTTGAAAAGCGTTCGAGAAACCGGCTGTTAACTTTGTACATAAAAAAATCAAATCTCGGGGTTTTGTTCCAAATATATTTGTTGATGATCCGTCTACAGACGCACTTCCTAGTGAAAGGAACTGTTTCGAAAGAACTGTGTGACATGTCAAGAAGTTCTTTTGAACCAGTGTGGTGAAATGCTGATACTAATGTAGATTTACTGATTCATCACTTACTTGGCATTCGTAAGTTCCATTATCTCGCTTCTGAACGAATTTGATCTGCAGTGTCCAATCTTCGGACCCCTCACCGTGTAATACCTGAAACCACAAAAGTATCTAGGTATATCAAACAATGGCATTTCACAACATCTCCAAGGCACGATAGACATTACCTCAGATCTAGAACAGAATGTATATACCGTGCCTTTGGGATACAGTCGTATTATAATAAAACTATAATAAATATAGAGATCTTGATTCTTTTTAGATGTCTAAGGTTAGTCAGTGGAATGTCCAATTACATATGATGGGGGAAATAAAAGGGTTTTCAGTAAAAGTGAGGATTATATGAACACTGAACATCTTAAAAGTTATTGTGTTTCAGGAAGTGCTATCAACGCGTTTGGCATCCCTAGCCGGAACTGCGCCGTTTTGAACTTAATATGCTTTTATGTTAATTGTACGGACATATGGTTTCCACATAATACCATTTTCGCCATTATATCGCCTTTCGTTCCTGCAAAACTTTGTCCAACCTGAACTTTAGTTCTGCTCACTTCTAATTTATTTCGGCCAAATAAGTAGGTACTTAGTAGGTGTTCAATACAGAACATAAATATTTCTTATTTAGTCTATTTTAAGGAGTAGAAATTATTTTTGTATGGCAACAATTTATAAAATTAAAAATAGAGTTACCACTTCCGGTGGCCACATACTCTCTCTCAGAAAAACAGTGCAATGGCGGACGTTATTCAAGTGCAAAAATAACAATAAATTACAAAATTACAATTTCTTTGCTGTTTCATTAACAATAGGTATTTATTTGTATGAGCCATTTCAAACAATGTTCCAGGAACTAGAGCGTCCCGTTGCCTGTGGGCATAGATTGACTCCTGACGTTGCATAAATCATCTAGTAGAGTATTTAAAGGTCAAAGTTTCATAGAGAATTTTGAGACTTAAGGCTTTTTATGCGCGATAAAAAAATGCTTACGCCAACAATCATAACTTATTCTTTACAGCTCCGAGCTTATTTCCACTTAAGCCATTTATCGCAGCCGCCACAGTCGAATCTAACCCCGTTTACGTCGTGTTGAATAAATACAGGTAAAGCATATTAAATGGGATATTTTGAGCAACGCGAAAATGCGACACGATACTTTAAATAGTTTTTTGGGTATGATGAACGGTGAAGGAAAACATCGTGGGAAACCAGTTAGCTTGCATCAGCAGATTAATGGATTTGTCGTTTCGTAAAATAGCAGCGTAAAAAAAAACCCCATAAAGAAAATGGGCGATGGGCTTGTCACGTATGGAATGCTAACTTCAGCAAAATTTACGTAGGTAGGTACCTAGTATACACTTGCCAAGTATTAGGACATGACTGCAAAATTCTTTATGAACAATTTATAACACAATAATTTAATAAATACAACAGGTACTTTATTATGGGGCGTATTTTATAAGCAAGAACAAAGTATTTTCCCTAAACAAAGAAAATGTTGCTCTTATTCACCTACTCAATAACCAATTTGCTTACACAATTACACCCGTCGGGTTGAGAACAAGCTTCAAATCGCTTTATAGACGAATAAGCACAAAATTAACATTATAGCAATCAATACAGTTTGTTTAGTACTGTGTATTGAAATCACGGCTGATCCGTCGGGAATTATACTGAACGTTCAAATATTTATAGTGAGCGATACTTGTTTGATATCCAAATAATGCCATTAATTTTGTTTGCACAAAATAGTAAATAACACCAAGCAATCTAATCACTAGTTATTCTATCGCGTGGGTATCAGATATGAGTAATACCATGGTACCTAAAACACCCAGGCCGAAGAACAGAAATCTTTAGAACATGCAAACGTTTGTCCCGCTGTGAGAATCGAGCTCGCAAGTCTTGGGTATCAGCAGGTGCACTTCAAATTAACCCACGAATTATCACAATATTCTTATACTATTAGGTACCTTGTTTTGTACAGCAATAGCTACGTTCCGCTTTACCGTCGACAGAACAGCTCGCCTCAAAAACCTTTATCCTACCACTATTACAAAACCCCCTAAAGTTAAGATTGGATTGGTCTTTCTAGTGCATGAAAGCGAACACTAGCTTACCTGGAACCGCTCATCGTTCGTGTATGTGAACTTGCCGGAGCTCAGGATATGCCAGTCGCGTTTCCTTATCCACGAAACTTGCTGCAACAAATACGAATCGTTAGGAACATTACGCTCGAAGATTTTGAAAAGAAATATTGTAATGGAACTTGATGTTTTGTTGCTGGTTTTAGTTAGGTACTAAATCTCTGTAGTGCAACGGGAATACCGCGAAGCATAAAAATAGCTTCCTATGAATCGAGGTATTATTTTTATTGGAAATTAGGATTACGGGAAAAAGAAAAATGCAGAGTTACGTTATAAAATACGTTGATACGTATATTGAAATTAAATATGACCAATACGAGGAAGGTAGGTATTATAGCTAGGTTCTTACTCCAAGGCAGGCAGCAGTGAAAAGAGAAAGATTCTGAGGCGTTCAGGCTTTTATGCTGAAGCATTAAGTGTTGCTATGTTCAAAGTATAATCTACCAATGAATACAAAACAAATGTTACCATATTAATTTTTGCAACTATACATTAAAATGCCAACACGCCCCCTCAAAAATTAATCACAAACTATTTACAATCATCCTAGTTTTCTACCTATCCAACATTAAAAACCTTCCAAGTATTTTCTGGGGAAAATTACAATACTTATAGTCCAACATTTGTTGCAAGGATTAGGGAAACCCAGTAAAACCTAATCAGACCATGAACTTAAATTATGCATTTAAACTTAAATTATGCATTTTAAACATACATTATTCATTCAAAACTTAAACTATGCATTTAACACTTAAATTATGCATTTAACAAAACAATGTAAATCAACAAACATTTTAAAAACAAAATCAACATAAGTACCTAGAGATACATCTACAAACATAAACCCACTTCATCTCGGAACTGTCGAAACGCGACAATCGGCAGCGGCTTAGTTAACATATCGGCTGTCTGCTCGCCTGTGGGAAGATACAACAATTTTATTACATTGTTTTCAACCTGTTCTCTAGAGAAATGGTACTTTATGTCAATATGTTTTGACCTCTTATGGCTCGTAGGATTATTTGCTATACATATACATCCATTATTGTCTTCAAAAATAGGTATTGGACTGACAATATCAATTTTAACATTTATCATAAGAGACTTTAACCACAATGCTTCTTTCACAGCTTCAAACAATGCCATGTACTCGGCCTCAGTCGAAGAAGCCGCAACAGATATTTGTCTCTTTGTATTCCAAGTTATTGTACATCTATTAAACAGTTTAAATAAATAACCAGAAGTACTTCTTCTATCATTTACATCATTGCCACCCCAATCTGAATCTACATAACCACATAAAATATGTTCATAATTATTGCATCTTTTGTACGTTAGTTTTAATGTTACAGTGCCTTTCAAATACCTAAGCACTCTCTTGAGACATTGCCACAACTCTTTATTATTTTTGTTTGTGTATCTGCTCAAAATATTTACACTAACGCTTAAATCAGGGCGCGTACACAACATAACATACATCAAACAACCAATAAGGTTACGACAGGGTGCACTATACTCACTATCTAAGTTTAGAGCATCATAATTTGGCTTAACCTCTAAAGGAGTACTGACCGGATTACAGTCAGACATACCAAATTTTTCTAAAATCGATTTTATGTATGAACTTTGATCTAAAGTTACAGAGTCATTATTTCGAGTGATTTTAATGCCTAGAAATAATTTAATGGCGTTTAAATCAACCATTTTAAATTTACTTATCAAATAGTCCTTCAGACTAACCATTGTTTGATTGTCAGCACAGGCCAAGACGAGATCATCGACATACAATAGCACATATACATTTCTACATATATCACCCTTATCTAAAATATAAATACATCTATCGACCGATGAGTTTACAAACCCCTTTTCTTTCAGACACTGATCAAATAATTCAAACCAACACCTAGCAGCTTGTTTTAATCCATACAAAGCTTTATTTAATTTACAGACATAACCACTTTTGCTATATACACCATCTGGCACTTTCATATAAATTTCTTCCTTCAGAATGCCATTTAAAAATGCAGTTTTTACATCCATATGATGTACCAATAAATTAAATTGATTTGCAAGGCTAATCATTAATCTAAAACTTGCTATACGAGCTACTGGCGCAAAAGTTTCATTGTAATCAGTTAAATATTCTTGACTAAAACCCCTGGCAACTAGGCGTGCCTTAAATCTTATTGGATTACCAAATTCATCATTTTTAATACTAAAAACCCATTTAGAATCTATTACGTTCTTATTTTCGGGTTCAGGCACTAACGTCCAAGTATTATTGGCTAAATGTGAATCTAATTCATCTCTAATTGCACCTTCCCATCGAGTTCTATCTTCCCGATTTTTAATCTCACTAAATGAAGTAGGTACTTCGTAACTAACAGACTGAGCACACAATAGAACATCATCAATTTCTTTGTACGAAATCGGTGTACGACCTTTTATCCTAGCACTCCTCCTCAACTGACAAGAATCACTGATGTCATGATCGGAACTACAAGTTTCACTCGTACTTGTTTCATCGGCAACAATCGGCTTTGTCATACTATTTGAATCGTTTAGCTTACGAATCTTACAACCAGAAATAAACTCATCAGTTTTCAAACTACCCGATTTTAAACTAAGAGTATCAGGTTTAGAAATATCGGATTTCAAATTACCCGATTTATTTTCAACTGATTTCAAACTACCCGATTTTAAACTATCCGGTTTAGGCATAATAATATCGGATTTCGAATTACCCGATTTCGTTTCAACTGATTTCGAACTACCCGATTTCGAACTATCAGGTTTAGGTATATCAGATTTCGAACTATCACAGCCTAGAGGTTCCGGTGACCCAGATACTGATATCAATTCAGTATTTTGCAACTTAGGCCTTGACTGTAGAAAATTAACTTCATCTACTATGACATCCCGAACTGTTTCATATTTTTCACGGTCTGTGTTCCATACCTTATAGCCATTCGGTACAAAACCTACCAGTATACCCTTCCATGATTTTTCATCGAACTTACTCTTACTGGTTTTATTATGTACATACACGGTAGAACCAAAAACCTTTAAATATTTAATTTCGGGTCTTTTATCGTGCCACATTTCAAAGGGAGTTTTATTTTGTTGCAAAGCTCGGGTAGGCGTAATGTTTATCAAATACACTGCAGTTAATACTGCATCACCCCAAAAATACTTTGGTAAACTAGCACCACTAACCATAGCACGGGCTTTTTCGGTTATTGTTCTAACCATACGTTCAGAAACCCCATTTTGTTGAGGTGTTCTAGGAACAGTAAAATGATAAGAAATTCCCCGAGACACACAGTATTCTTTCATTTCATTAGACAAATACTCCCGCCCATTATCACAGTACAAATTTACCAATTTTAAATTGAATTTTGCCTCACTTTTTGCTACGAAATCTTTAAAGACTGAAAACACATCTGATTTATAGGCTATCAGGTACACAACACAGTAGTGAGTAAATTGATCTACGAACAACACAAAGTAACTCTTATTGTCAATTGAAGAAGGAGTGATCGGCCCACAAACATCAGTATGAACAACAAATAATGGTCGTTTGATATAGCTTTTATCTTTAGCTATATTAAATGGCAAACGAGACTGTTTCCCGTTTATGCATGCTTCACAAAGATTTTCGTTCGGAGTTACTGATTCAATTAAACTACCGTCATTAGTCATACAATTATTTTTCAAACACAAAAACTTTTGTTTACTTATATGACCTAATCTTTGATGCCACAAGTCATAATTATTTTTATTCTTAGTGCATAAATGAGAAACAGATCGATTAACTTTGAAATCTACCGAAATTAAATTATTAATTGCCTTACCTCGCATCAGTATTGTACCGTCCTTACTGATATTCGTTCCGTGCTGATCGAAGGTGATGGTCAGCCCGGCACGTTGCATCCTCGACACCGACAGCAGGTTGTAGGGTGCCTCAGGACAGAACAGCACGTCCTCCAGTGTACCGTTGATGCCTGTGTCGCTAATTACTTGCAATGTCCCACGTTTGGTAGCCGAAATGAATTCACCGTGCTTAGCAACTGAAATTAGAAACGGTGTATTTAAAGTGGTAAAGGTACTGAAAAGGTCTTCCCTATTAACGATGTGGTCTGATGCTCCGGAATCTAACAGGAATGTTAGTTGCTGCTCGTTTACGCTAGCTTCGTAATTTCCGGACATGAATGCGAATCCAGAGGCTTCATGGGATATCGCCCCCTCGGTCAGCTCCACCGCTTGAATCGTACGATACCGGTCCGCCGGTTTTGCCGGTTTTCGCTGGTGGTTGGGTTGCCTCGGCCGGTTAAATTTTTGTTGATAGTCTCGACGATTGAAGTAGTAGCAGTCTTTCTTCATGTGGCCCTTCCGCCCACAATGGTGGCACCTCACGAATTTCTTGGTAGCCTTAAAATTCTGTTTGTAGAATTTTTGATCAAATCGACTTTCATTGGACTCGGCGTGAAGTACCTTTTTCGAAGTGTCGGTACCCTCATTTTTCAACTTCACCTCGTGGTCTAACAATCTTGTTTTTACAAAGGCTAGCGTTAAATTATCTTCTGATAACGTTTCAATTGCCGTGATGACGCCATCGTATGATGTCGGGAGTGTTAGAAGTAAATGAGATACCTTATCGGTTTCTTCAAGCTTCGCTCCAGCGGCCAACAGCTCCGTCATTAGGTCGTCAAAAATCGTGAAATGTTTGACTAGTGGAATGTCACCTTGCAGCTTCAAGCTTAGCAGCTTCTTCCGTATTGCCAGCTGCGTGGCTAGACTTTTTCTCTCGTATAAGGCGTCCAGGTTCTCCAAGATGGCTTTGGCGGTCAGTTCTTCTTTGGCGAAACTGAGGAAGGAGTCAGCCAAATACTCGACGATCACGCTTTTCGCAGTTTGGTTTTGCTTTTCCCAAGCCTCGTTTCGTAACACGGGTTCTTCGTTGATGACCTTGACGACATCCAGTTCTGCCAATAGCGCACGAATACGAAACTTCCACACGCTATATTTTTCTCCGTTGAATGGTTGGATGTTTCTCTTCTTTTTTAGGTTATCCATGACGATTGGGAAAACACGTGATTTTATGAAGATACTTTAGCTAGATTACTGGGCCCATAACCTATTGGAAATTAGGATTACGGGAAAAAGAAAAATGCAGAGTTACGTTATAAAATACGTTGATACGTATATTGAAATTAAATATGACCAATACGAGGAAGGTAGGTATTATAGCTAGGTTCTTACTCCAAGGCAGGCAGCAGTGAAAAGAGAAAGATTCTGAGGCGTTCAGGCTTTTATGCTGAAGCATTAAGTGTTGCTATGTTCAAAGTATAATCTACCAATGAATACAAAACAAATGTTACCATATTAATTTTTGCAACTATACATTAAAATGCCAACAATTTTCAACCAACCGTTAGTTAGCCTGTTTCAAGATTTTATATGAATAATCTTTACTGAGGAACAACTTATAATACAAAAATATAAATCCATATCCATACTAATATTATAAATGTGAAAGTAACTCTGTCTGTCTGTCTGTCTATCTGTCTGTCTGTTTGTTACGCTTTCACGCCCAAACCGCTGAACAGATTAAGCTGAAATTTGGCATAGTTAAAGGTTGTATCTCAGGGAAGGACATAGGCTACTTTTTATCCCGAAAAAATGAAAAAAATCCCGAAGGACCGCGGGTCACACCGCGGGAGCGGAGCTAGTAAATAAATAATGCTGGACTTTCCACACAGCATCATCTAGCCCCAAAGTAAGCAGAGCTTGTGTTATGGGGTACTGGAATGACTGATAAACTACTTATATACTTTTTGTTTGTAAATATATACATATTATACATAGAAACACCCAGACCCGAGACAAATATCTGTAGGTCATACAAACATTTGTCCCGCGGCGGGGATCGAACCCGCAACCTTATGCGTCGCAGGCGGGCCTTCGCCCACTGCACCACAGAGGTCATCAATAAAAAATACAAAAAAAATACTTATACATTGTTATAGAGAAGTAGTGTGAAACTCGTCCGGTGAGTTTCAAATAAACAAGAGATCGAATAGAGAACCTCCTTCTTTTTTATTTGGTTTAAAAAAAAAAACGAAACATACCCCTCGTTCACTAAGATGTCCAACGAGACAGTGTAGATAGGCGGTGCCTCCGAGCTGTGCTGTGATGTTGCTGACGGAGTTGTTGGCCGTCACGTCTGAAGAGGGCTGCACGCCGGAGCGCCAGCCGCGCGCGCGGGACGTCCCGTGGTGACCTGCAAGTCCAAAACATGGGGCATATTACAAGAAAATGAGCCGAGTTTAGACCAAATCTAACTAAAAAACTGTCCCTAGAAAAACGATCTTTAAATAAACGACGCTTTTTTGTGGTAACAGTTTTCTTTTGTGTAAACATGGGGTTCAACAAAGGTTTTACGTTTTTATAATAAGCAGCATTGTACTTATAGACTTACTTAGCGGGCAAAAAACTTTGTTGCTTGTTATCGCGCAGTCAGACTTCTGTATAGGTGCTTAGAATATTTATTCTGTGTTCACACGTCTCTTCTCTTATGTGAATACTTTACTATTAATGTTTATACTCTACCATTATGTTTTAATACACAAAAAAAGCAAACACACATCATCACGACTTGATCTGTGAGAATGTCTATTTTCTGTGGCGATACAGTTGTGATCCTGTTGAATTTTTCTTGAATACTTTTCCTTTCCACTCCATTCTGCACTCTGATTGCATAATTATCATCTGTAGTCTCCTATCCCTTTATATACCTATGATTTTGCAACCAAATCGGACAGATCTAAAAAATTGAGACCAAAATCCTGTCCAGTTTGAAACACCCACATCCAACTCCTTTGACGTTGCTTTAAGTTTCATAGATGTGAAAGACTCACGTATATCTCCGGTTGAAGATGTGAAGAGAGGCAGCATGAAGAAAACAGCTGCTGCCAGCGGTAAGCCCATCCCGCCCGCCAGTCTCCATCTCATCTGAAACAAATAAAACTCATTTTAAATTCCGTTTCTCGCCACTTAGTTCACATTCTTCTTTTCTTGTCACTAGTTCTTTAGAACCAGAGTGGTGAGAGGATTTTCAGTGCACCTCAAAGCGGATTCTTTCTTCCACATATAGGCTGTTAAATTAAAACGAATTATAGAGCCATTATTACAGGGTTTTATTCAACACAATCACAAACCTTATCTCTTTAGTTTAAGTTGCATACCTATGTAGGTATCGTATGTTGCCGTGCACCAACTTTATTTTTGTTACTTTGTAAACGTTTTACCAATTTTATGATACTGTTTTACCGAAAAAATGCTTAGAATAAGCTCTAAACTCGATCCCCTGGGACCAGTGTTACGTGCAGGAACAATATTCGCAAAAACTAAGTTTATTCAGGCCGAACTGCGCGGAAACTTAGATTATCCTGGCGATAAGCAAAACTCGGTTAATTATCTGGATCCCGCCCTAGGTTCCTTTACAAGTGCATTTGGCTGTCTCCTGTACGGCATTCGAACATATTGTAATCTTTCTACTTTGATCACTTTTTTAATTAAGTATAAGTACTTACTACGCAAAAAATGTATCATAAAGAAACAACCTGATTACGGTATGGAAGATATTCTCTCAGGTTAGATTTTATTATTTAGGAAAACCACCTAAAAATATTACCTAGATATTAGGTTTTAGCTTAGCAGAAACTAGCCAAAAGTCAAAACCACTGTTATCCAACCGAGATAAGTAAATAGTTTTGTAAACCAAATAAAAAAAAAAGTTAAAACAAAAAAGTAGACTGCTAAAGCATAAACCTTCTGATTTCTTCTAACGTATGAGTCAGTGGCCAACTCTGGTGACGGAGTTTTTAGGCCGCCTTCTATTCAGACCTCCGTCATGGCTTAGCGACTTAAATAGCCGGGACCGGCAATTTAATGTCCCTCCGAAGCACGGAAGCGCTCAGATAAAAATGCCACTGGCGGTCACCCATCTAAGTAGATAGTCTATAAGTATAGATAGAGCATTTCGAACGTTGCTTAACTTCGACGATCTATCAAGAACGACTAAGCAAGCACGACCACGAGCGCTTCATTTCTAAAGATTGATGCAATGGCATGTGAAAAGGCACTACGTATGCCAGCTGGCGTTGTGCCTGGCGGCAGAGAGTAAAAGTTGAACTTTATTTATATTTACCCGTTATTTTATACAATGCTATAAAACTAGAAACATAATACCTAAAGCTTTAACAAGATTATTTGGACATTCACCCTTTAAATAAGTTTAAAAAAATAAAGTATTGTACTTAGATACTAATTGGCAGCGAAAGGGATAGGTACTACCCCAGAATTTATATATATTTTTTTTTTTATTTAAAAAGTGAAAAGTCTATTAATACGTGTAGCATCGTAGCAGTCAACGTAACCTTATGACTTTTTAAACTTTCATGGTTGTAATACACAGAAAAACGAAAAAACAGTGTATTATCTGTTATTTGTGTTAAAACTGCATAACTTTTTCCCTAAAATTCATCACATCACAATTTAAGAAGTTTGACGGTATGTGTGTATGTTTGTTACTCCTTCACGCTTTAACTAAACGGATTTAGGTGATGGTTATGAACGTAGCTTAGGCTATTACATGAAGCGTTTACTTCTTTTTATGCCCAAAAACGAAATGATTCCTTAAAATCTGTTGTACTAGATTTCTTAGAGAGAGATTACTTAGGCTATGCTTAGGGCACTGAGGGCCTTATTTCCATTAGACTTTGGAAGCTTAGCGCAATCTTAGTGTATGTCAGTCTAAGGGTGCGTTTCCACTAAATTAATGACTATGAGTTAGTACAAAACTTTTGAACCATCTGCCTGCTTATTATAACCAACCACCCTAACACTATCTGTAAGTCAAATAAAAAAAAATCGTTTGAGTTTTACTGTTGTCTTGCCTACGCTATTTTGCTTTTTTTCGCGAAAAATTCTAGTTTTGAAGATGATTGGTGATCATAGCTCTTGCTACCAATAAATAGGTAAATGCTTTTTGACTTTGACTTTACGCTTCGTCCTCGCGAATGCACGATAATCGCAAGTCCGCGCGAAATGAGTTTGTTGGAATGCGCGAAACATTTATTTTACGTCGAATTGTTCGCGCGATGCAACTGCGTGACTAAATTTTTTGATGAAACTCGCGCGATGATCTCGTATTTGCGTTCTGTTAGGGCGACGCCTTATTAAACATCGTTTCGCGTCCATGTGTGAACGAACCCTTGGGCAGGTCACGTGCTGTAATCAACTAATGAGCCCGTCATCCCATTAGCCGACAACCAATCCGAGCCCGGACAATAGCTTGTCCCACATTGTCTCTTCAGAGAGTCACGAAAGAGATCGGAACGAGAAAAGGTTTTGTGTATAAAAACGTGTAAGACTTGTCCTAGCTGGTTTGATTTAGATTTGAGAGGTGATTTTAAAAAGCATTTTCTGGAAGTTTTTAGTTATGTTCATCATCCTTCCCTTGCCTAAGGGCATGGGAAGGCTCCTATCCCACGCTAGGAGCCATGTTGGTCGAATGGGGTTGTGCCTCGACTTTCAATCCGAAGGTTCGAATCCCGGCCGTGCATCAAAAGATTTTTCGCTTCGTAAAATTCAAAATGCGCTATATAGGTAATACGAGCTCTAACGGTGAAGGAAAACATCGTGAGGAAACCCGCAGCTTAGTCGGCACCACAGTCCACACGTATTGACGTCGTCTTTCCTGTGGGCCAGGCCGATTAAGCCGAGAGGATGGTTTAAGTGCTGGGCAAGCCTATTCCATCTCAAACAATGTCCCAGGCACTACAGCGTCCCGTTACGTGTTGGCATGGAATGCCTCCTGATATAAATGATCTAAAATCGATGTAAAAGGCCTACGCTAAGTGGGGTCGACACAGCATGTTTCTTCTTAACAGTTTTTGAAAATAAATGTAAGCATTCGTATTTTATTTATAAGTAGGTACACCTTAGTTTTGTACTTTATATAAACTAAGTCAATCGGCTTACTATCAAGTCTATCAATAGAGTTACAGTTCGAATGAATAAGAAAATTACGTACCAACAATGTTACAATCAAGAGTTTCATCCCACTCGGATAAGTCGTGTAGTTTAGGAGCTGATTGGAACTATTCTATACTATTGGAACGAAGTTCCTTTTCGGACGGTATCGAAGAAAAAAAAAACTGAGGCTGGAAAAAAAATGGTCCATTTCACCGTCACGACACATGTATATGTCAAATCGTCACAGTGCGAAATGCACAGCCGCGACACAGTCCATAGATTGTTACATTGTTAGTACGGAAGAGCGTTTCTAGGATATTTAATTGACAATTCATTTATTATATCCCCTGTATAGAAAAGTACTCTTTGCTTCGATGATGATGATAATGAATATTCGGTCTGTTGTTTAATTTAGTTTGGCCCCTGGTCTAGCATCGAAAACGAAAAATCCCGAGGGTAATGTCTTTAACTAAGTCCAAAATCAGTTTCCGCTCCATTTGTAGTTGCCAATCAGATGCTATACAGAGACGTACTCAGGGAAAAGGTAGATATAATTACAACAGGTTAAAAGCCACGACAAATGATCCTTTTAAAACTATAAAACCTTTTATTTTCTTTTCTTTTCTTGCCTGTGTAAGTCTCGAGGTCAATACCCATTCATACTTCATACTATTCATTCATAAAAAAATCACTTCAAATGTGGATGAGATTTTTTTGAGTTTTACTGGAAAACTATAACCATCACTCAGAAATAGATCAATTTTATATTAAACCATCTCGAGAGTTATTTTGCTTGCTTCTCCAGATAAGTACCTACCTACTTAAAGAAAATTAAATAAAAAAACTTTTATTTTCCTATCCTATAAAAAACTTTATTTGAATAAAATTTTAAGTGGTTTTTAATATAGGTATACAAAGCACAACGGATTTTTAGCTCTCTGAAGTAAAGTGTAATAGACGATTGCGCAGGTTTGGTAGAGTAAGCATGTTGGTGAACTTAGCAGATCATTGTCCAGCAGATCAAAATTTTTTGTGAGTTCTTATCGCATGCAGATGAGTTCTATAGTTCCTGATACTTTTTAGAAATAGTTCTGGCGTTTTTACCTACTAAACGACCATGGTCAAAATGATCTGCCAACTTCCCGTAGCAGATCATTTGTGGCAGATCATAATAAAAAGCGAGTTCTTTTCGCATGCAGATGAGGTCTACAGTTCCTGATACTTTTCTGGAATAGTTCTGTACTCATGTTCGAATAACAGCTGATCATGTCAGAAAAGTAGAAAAGTCGAAAAATCACGTTTTTTTTTGTTCAGTTGTTTCAATAACTTCTTAAAAGCTAGAACTATTTCTTAACTCTTTCGTTTTGCACAGATCCACATCAAACCTACAATCTAAAACTCTGTTACAGTCCAGAACTCACGTCCCAGTGCCAGCAGATCATATCCGAAAGTTCAAATAGGCCATAAAAGTCCTAAAAATGAAATGTTACCGATTTCATCATCTTTAATGATTGTGGTAGGCCGGAACTCTTTTGATTTTAACAGATTAGAATCAGAACTACAATCCAGAATACTTTTGGAGTCCAGAACTCACGTCCCAGTGCCAGCAGAGCATATCCGAAAATTCAAATAGGCCATAAAAGTCCTAAAAATGAAGTGTTACCGATTTCATCATCCTTTATGATTGTGGTAAGCCAGAACTCTTTTGATTTTAATAGATTAGAATCAGAACTACAATCCAGAATACTTTTGAAGTCCAGAACTCACGTCCCAGTGCCAGCAGAGCATATCCGAAAGTTCTAAAAAGTCGAAAATTCCAAAAAATTAAATGTTACCGATTTCATCATCCTAAATGAATGTGGTAGGCCAGAACTCTTTTGATTTTCACAGATTAGAATCAGAACTACAATCGAGAACACTTTTGGAGTCCAGAACTCACGCCCCAGTACCAGCAGAGCATATCTGAAAGTTCAAATAGATCATAAAAGTCCAAAAAATGAAATGTTACCGATTTTATCATCTTTAATGATTGTGGTAGGCCAGAACTCTTTTGATTTTAACAGATTAGAATCAGAACTACAATCCAGAACACTTTTGGAGTCCAGAACTCACGTCCCAGTGCCAGCAGAGCATATCCGAAAGTTCTAAAAAGTCGAAAATTCCAAAAAATGAAATGTTACCGATTTCATCATCCTAACTGATTGTGGTAGGCCAGAACTCTTTTGATTTTCACAGATTAGAATCAGAACTACAATCCAGAACACTTTTAAAGTCCAGAACTCACGTCCCAATGCCAGCAGAGCATATCCGAAAGTTCGAAAAAGTCGAGAATTCCAATAAATTAAATGTTACCGATTTCATCATCCTAAATGAATGTGAGAGGCCAGAACTCTTTTGATTTTCACAGATTAGAATCAGAACTACAATCAAGAACACTTTTGGAGTCCAGAACTCACGCCCCAGTACCAGCAGAGCATATCTGAAAGTTCAAATAGATCATAAAAGTCCAAAAAATAAAGTGTTACCGATTTCATCATCCATTATGATTGTGGTAAGCCAGAACTCTTTTGATTTTAATAGATTAGAATCAGAACTACAATCCAGAATACTTTTGAAGTCCAGAACTCACGTCCCAGTGCCAGCAGAGCATATCCGAAAGTTCAAATAGGCCATAAAAGTCCTAAAAATGAAGTGTTACCGATTTCATCATCCTTTATGATTGTGGTAGGCCAGAACTCTTTTGATTTTAATAGATTAGAATCAGAACTACAATCCAGAATACTTTTGGAGTCCAGAACTCACGTCCCAGTGCCAGCAGAGCATATCCGAATGTTCTAAAAAGTCGAAAATTCCAAAAAATGAAATGTTACCAATTTCATCATATTAAATGATTGTGGTGGGCCAGAACTCTTTTGATTTTCACAGATAAGAATCATAACTACAATCCAGAACACTTTTGGAGTTCAGAACTCACGTCCCAGTGCCAGCAGAGCATACCCGATTGTTTAAGTAGGTCATAAAAGTAAAAAAAATTAAATGTTACCGATTTCATCATCCTTAATGATTGTGGTAGGCCAGAACTCTTTTGATTTTCAAAGATTAGAATCAGAACTACAATTCAGAATACTGTTGGAGTCCAGAACTCACGCCCCAGTACCAGCAGAGCATATCTGAAAGTTCAAATAGATCATAAAAGTCCAAAAAATGAAATGTTACCGATTTTATCATCTTTAATGATTGTGGTAGGCCAGAACTCTTTTAATTTTAACAGATTAGAATCAGAACTACAATCCAGAATACTTTTGGAGTCCAGAACTCACGTCCCAGTGCCAGCAGAGCATATCCGAAAGTTCGAAAAAGTCGAGAATTCCAAAAAATTAAATGTTACCGATTTCATCATCCTAAATGAATGTGGTAGGCCAGAACTCTTTTGATTTTCACAGATTAGAATCAGAACTACAATCAAGAACACTTTTGGAGTCCAGAACTCACGCCCCAGTACCAGCAGAGCATATCTCAAAGTTCAAATAGATCATAAAAGTCCTAAAAATGAAGTGTTACCGATTTCATCATCCTTTATGATTGTGGTAAGCCAGAACTCTTTTGATTTGAATAGATTAGAATCAGAACTACAATCCAGAATACTTTTGGAGTCCAGAACTCACGTCCCAGTGCCAGCAGAGCATATCCGAAAGTTAAAATAGGCCATAAAAGTCCTAAAAATGAAGTGTTACCGATTTCATCATCCTTTATGATTGTGGTAGGCCAGAACTCTTTTGATTTTAATAGATTAGAATCAGAAATACAATCCAGAATACTTTTGGAGTCTAGAACTCACGTCTCAGTGCCAGCAGAGCATATCCGAAAGTTCGAAAAAGTCGAAAATTCCAAAAAATTAAATTTTACCGATTTCATCATCTTTAATGATTGTGGTAGGCCAGAACTCTTTTGATTTTCACAGATTAGAATTAGAACTACAATCCAGAACACTTTTGGAGTCCAGAACTCACGTCCCAGTGCCAGCAGAGCATATCCGAAAGCTCTAAAAAGTCGAAAATACCAAAAAATGAAATGTTACCGATTTCATCATCCTAACTGATTGTGGTAGGCCAGAACTCTTTTGATTTTCACAGATTAGAATCAGAACTACAATCCAGAACACTTTTAAAGTCCAGAACTCACGTCCCAATGCCAGCAGAGCATATCCGAAAGTTCTAAAAAGTCGAAAATTCCAAAAAATGAAATGTTACCGATTTCATCATCCTTAATGATTGTGGTAGGCCAGAACTCTTTTGATTTTCAAAGATTAGAATCAGAAATACAATCCAGAATACTTTTGGAGTCCAGAACTCACGTCTCAGTGCCAGCAGAGCATATCCGAAAGTTCGAAAAAGTCGAAAATTCCAAAAAAATAAATTTTACCGATTTCATCATCTTTAATGATTGTGGTAGGCCAGAACTCTTTTGATTTTCACAGATTAGAATTAGAACTACAATCCAGAACACTTTTGGAGTCCAGAACTCACGTTCCAGTGCCAGCAGAGCATATCCGAAAGCTCTAAAAAGTCGAAAATTCCAAAAAATGAAATGTTACCGATTTCATCATCCTAACTGATTGTGGTAGGCCAGAACTCTTTTGATTTTCACAGATAAGAATCACAACTACAATCCAGAACACTTTTAAAGTCCAGAACTCACGTCCCAATGCCAGCAGAGCATATCCGAAAGTTCTAAAAAGTCGAAAATTCCAAAAAATGAAATGTTACCGATTTCATCATCCTAACTGATTGTGGTGGGCCAGAACTCTTTTGATTTCCACAGAGTAGAATCAAAACTACAATCCACAACACTTTTGGAGTCCAGAACTCACGTCCCAGTGCCAGCAGAGCATATCCGAATGTTCTAAAAAGTCGAAAATTCCAAAAAATGAAATGTTACCAATTTCATCATATTAAATGATTGTGGTGGGCCAGAACTCTTTTGATTTTCACAGATAAGAATCATAACTACAATCCAGAACACTTTTGGAGTTCAGAACTCACGTCCCAGTGCCAGCAGAGCATACCCGATTGTTTAAGTAGGTCATAAAAGTAAAAAAAATTAAATGTTACCGATTTCATCATCCTTAATGATTGTGGTAGGCCAGAACTCTTTTGATTTTCAAAGATTAGAATCAGAACTACAATTCAGAATACTGTTGGAGTCCAGAACTCACGCCCCAGTACCAGCAGAGCATATCTGAAAGTTCAAATAGATCATAAAAGTCCAAAAAATGAAATGTTACCGATTTTATCATCTTTAATGATTGTGGTAGGCCAGAACTCTTTTAATTTTAACAGATTAGAATCAGAACTACAATCCAGAATACTTTTGGAGTCCAGAACTCACGTCCCAGTGCCAGCAGAGCATATCCGAAAGTTAAAATAGGCCATAAAAGTCCTAAAAATGAAGTGTTACCGATTTAATCATCCTTTATGATTGTGGTAGGCCAGAACTCTTTTGATTTTAATAGATTAGAATCAGAAATACAATCCAGAATACCTTTGGAGTCCAGAACTCACGTCTCAGTGCCAGCAGAGCATATCCGAAAGTTCGAAAAAGTCGAAAATTCCAAAAAATTAAATTTTACCGATTTCATCATCTTTAATGATTGTGGTAGGCCAGAACTCTTTTGATTTTCACAGATTAGAATCAGAACTATAATCCAGAACACTTTTGGAGTCCAGAACTCACGTCCCAGTGCCAGCAGAGCATATCCGAAAGCTCTAAAAAGTCGAAAATTCCAAAAAATGAAATGTTACCGATTTCATCATCCTAACTGATTGTGGTAGGCCAGAACTCTTTTGATTT
This sequence comes from Epirrhoe tristata, assembly GCA_951394285.1. Taxonomy (NCBI): domain Eukaryota; kingdom Metazoa; phylum Arthropoda; class Insecta; order Lepidoptera; family Geometridae; genus Epirrhoe; species Epirrhoe tristata. Next base: position 8,016,177 of record OX596154.1, read on the forward strand.
TCACAGATTAGAATCAGAACTACAATTCAGAACACTTTTAAAGTCCAGAACTCACGTCCCAATGCCAGCAGAGCATATCCGAAAGTTCTAAAAAGTCAAAAATTCCAAAAAATGAAATGTTACCGATTTCATCATCCTAACTGATTGTGGTGGGCCAGAACTCTTTTGATTTCCACAGAGTAGAATCAAAACTACAATCCACAACACTTTTGGAGTCCAGAACTCACGTCCCAGTGCCAGCAGAGCATATCCGAATGTTCTAAAAAGTCGAAAATTCCAAAAAATGAAATGTTACCAATTTCATCATATTAAATGATTGTGGTGGGCCAGAACTCTTTTGATTTTCACAGATAAGAATCATAACTACAATCCAGAACACTTTTGGAGTCCAGAACTCACGTCCCAGTGCCAGCAGAGCATACCCGATTGTTTAAGTAGGTCATAAAAGTAAAAAAAATTAAATGTTACCGATTTCATCATCCTAAATGATTGTGGTGAGCCAGAACTCTTTTGATTTTCACAGATAAGAATCATAACTACAATCCAGAACACTTTTGGAGTCCAGAACTCACGTCCCAGTGCCAGCAGAGCATATCCAAATGTTCTAATAGGTCATAAAAGTCCAAAAAATGAAATGTAACCGATTTCATCATCCTAAATGATTGTGGTAGGCCAGAACTCTTTTGATTTTCAAAGATAAGAATAGAAACTACAATCCAGAACACTTTTGGAGTCCAGAACTCACGTCCCAGTGCCAGCAGAGCATACCCGAATGTTCAAGTAGGTCATAAAAGTCCAAAAAATGAAATGTTACCGATTTCATCATCCTAAATGATTGTGGTAGGCCAGAACTCTTTTGATTTTCAAAGATTAGAATCAGAACTACAATTCAGAATACTGTTAGAGTCCAGAACTCACGTCCCAATGCCAGCAGAGCATATCCAAATGTTCTAATAGGTCATTAAAGTCCAAAAAATGAAAAGTAACCGATTTCATCATATTAAATGATTGTGGTGAGCCAGAACTCTTTTGATTTCCACAGAATAGAATCATAACTACAATCCAGAACACTTTAGGAGTCCAGAACTTACGTCCCAGTGCCAGCAGAGCATACCCGAATGTTCAAGTAGGTCATAAAAGTAAAAAAAATGAAATGTTACCGATTTCATCATCCTAAATGATTGTGGTAGGCCAGAACTCTTTTGATTTTCACAGATAAGAATCACAACTATAATTCAGAACACTTTTGGAGTCCAGAACTCACGTCCCAGTGCCAGCAGAGCATACCCGAATGTTCAAGTAGGTCATAAAAGTCCAAAAAATGAAATGTTACCAATTTCATCATATTAAATGATTGTGGTGGGCCAGAACTCTTTTGATTTTCACAGATTAGAATCAGAACTACAATCTAAAACACTTTTGGAGTCCAGAACTCACGCCCCAGTACCAGCAGAGCATACCCGAAAGTTCAAATAGGTCATAAAAGTAAAAAAAATGAAATGTTACCGATTTCATCATCCTAAATGATTGTGGTAGGCCAGAACTCTTTTGATTTTCACAGATAAGAATCACAACTACAATCCAGAACACTTTTGGAGTCCAGAACTCACGTCCCAGTGCCAACAGAGCATACCCGAATGTTCAAGTAGGTCATAAAAGTCCAAAAAATGAAATGTTACCAATTTCATCATATTAAATGATTGTGGTGAGCCAGAACTCTTTTGATTTCCACAGAATAGAATCATAACTACAATCCAGAACACTTTAGGAGTCCAGAACTTACGTCCCAGTGCCAGCAGAGCATACCCGAATGTTCAAGTAGGTCATAAAAGTAAAAAAAATGAAATGTTACCGATTTCATCATCCTAAATGATTGTGGTAGGCCAGAACTCTTTTGATTTTCACAGATAAGAATCACAACTATAATTCAGAACACTTTTGGAGTCCAGAACTCACGTCCCAGTGCCAGCAGAGCATACCCGAATGTTCAAGTAGGTCATAAAAGTCCAAAAAATGAAATGTTACCAATTTCATCATATTAAATGATTGTGGTGGGCCAGAACTCTTTTGATTTTCACAGATTAGAATCAGAACTACAATCTAAAACACTTTTGGAGTCCAGAACTCACGCCCCAGTACCAGCAGAGCATACCCGAAAGTTCAAATAGGTCATAAAAGTAAAAAAAATGAAATGTTACCGATTTCATCATCCTAAATGATTGTGGTAGGCCAGAACTCTTTTGATTTTCACAGATAAGAATCACAACTACAATCCAGAACACTTTTGGAGTCCAGAACTCACGTCCCAGTGCCAACAGAGCATACCCGAATGTTCAAGTAGGTCATAAAAGTCCAAAAAATGAAATGTTACCAATTTCATCATATTAAATGATTGTGGTGGGCCAGAACTCTTTTGATTTTCACAGATTAGAATCAGAACTACAATCTAAAACACTTTTGGAGTCCAGAACTCACGCCCCAGTACCAGCAGAGCATACCCGAAAGTTCAAATAGGTCATAAAAGTAAAAAAAATGAAATGTTACCGATTTCATCATCCTAAATGATTGTGGTAGGCCAGAACTCTTTTGATTTTCACAGATTAGAATAAGAACTACAATCCTAAACACTGTTAGAGTCCAGAACTCACGTCCCAATGCAAGCAGAGCATATCCAAATGTTCTAATAGGTCATAAAAGTCCAAAAAATGAAAAGTTACCGATTTCATCATATTAAATGATTGTGGTGGGCCAGAACTCTTTTGATTTTCACAGATAAGAATCATAACTACAATCCAGAACACTTTTGGAGTCCAGAACTCACGTCCCAGTGCCAGCAGAGCATACCCGAATGTTCAAGTAGGTCATAAAAGTCCAAAAAATGAAATGTTACCAATTTCATCATATTAAATGATTGTGGTGGGCCAGAACTCTTTTGATTTTCACAGATTAGAATCAGAACTACAATCTAAAACACTTTTGGAGTCCAGAACTCACGCCCCAGTACCAGCAGAGCATACCCGAAAGTTCAAATAGGTCATAAAAGTAAAAAAAATGAAATGTTACCGATTTCATCATTCTAAATGATTGTGGTAGGCCAGAACTCTTTTGATTTTCACTGATAAGAATCACAACTACAATCCAGAATACTTTTGGAGTCCAAAACTCACGTCCCAGTGCCAGCAGAGCATACCCGAATGTTCAAGTAGGTCATAAAAGTCCAAAAAATGAAATGTTACCGATTTCATCATCCTAAATGATTGTGGTGGGCCAGCACTCTTTTGATTTTCACAGATTAGAATCAGAACTACAATCTAAAACACTTTTGGAGTCCAGAACTCACGTCCCAGTGCCAGCAGAGCATACCCGAATGTTCAAGTAGGTCATAAAAGTCCAAAAAATGAAATGTTACCAATTTCATCATAATTAATGATTGTGGTAGGCCAGAACTCTTTTGATTTTCACAGATTAGAATCAGAACTACAATCTAAAACACTTTTGGAGTCCAGAACTCACGCCCCAGTACCAGCAGAGCATACCCGAAAGTTCAAATAGGTCATAAAAGTAAAAAAAATGAAATGTTACTGATTTCATCATCCTAAATGATTGTGGTGAGCCAGAACTCTTTTGATTTTCAAAGATAAGAATCATAACTACAATCCAGAACACTTTTGGAGTCCAGAACTCACGTCCCAGTGCCAGCAGAGCATACCCGAATGTTCAAGTAGGTCATAAAAGTCCAAAAAATGAAATGTTACCGATTTTATCATCCTAAATGATTGTGGTAGGCCAGAACTCTTTTGATTTTCACAGAATAGAATCATAACTACAATCCAGAACACTTTTGGAGTCCAGAACTCACGTCCCAGTGCCAGCAGAGCATACCCGAATGTTCAAGTAGGTCATAAAAGTCCAAAAAATGAAATGTTACCAATTTCATCATATTAAATGATTGTGGTGAGCCAGAACTCTTTTGATTTCCACAGATAAGAATCATAACTACAATCCAGAACACTTTTGGAGTCCAGAACTCACGTCCCAGTGCCAGCAGAGCATACCCGAATGTTCAAGTAGGTCATAAAAGTCCAAAAAATGAAATGTTACTGATTTCATCATCCTAAATGATTGTGGTGAGCCAGAACTCTTTTGATTTTCACAGATAAGAATCATAACTACAATCCAGAACACTTTTGGAGTCCAGAACTCACGTCCCAGTGCCAGCAGAGCATATCCGAATGTTCTAAAAAGTCGAAAATTCCAAAAAATTTAATGTTACCGATTTTATCATCCTAAATGATTGTGGTGAGCCAGAACTCTTTTGATGACTCTTTTGAGAATCTGTGAAAATCGAAAGAGTTCTGGCACACCACAATCATTTAGGATGATGAAATCGGTATCATTTCATTTTTTGGACTTTTATGACCTACTTGAACATTCAGATATGCTCTGCTGGCACTGGGACGTGAGTTCTGGACTCCAACAGTATTCTGAATTGTAGTTCTGATTCTAATCTTTGAAAATCAAAAGAGTTCTGGCACACTACAATCATTTAGGATGATGAAATCGGTATCATTTCATTTTTTGGACTTTTATGGCCTAACTTGAACATTCGGGTATGCTCTGCTGGCACTGGGACGTGAGTTCTGGACTCCAAAAGTGTTCTGGATTGTATTTATGATTCTATTCTGTAGAAATCAAAAGAGTTCTGGCTCACCACAATCATTTAGGATGATGAAATCGGTAACATTTCATTTTTTTACTTTTATGACTATTTTGAACTTTCGGGTATGCTCTGCTGGTACTGGAACGTGAGTTCTGGACTTTAACAGTGTTCTGGATTGTAGTTCTGATTCTAATCTGTGAAAATCAAAAGAGTTCTGGCCTACCACAATCATTTAGGATGATGAAATCGGTAACATTTCATTTTTTGGAATTTTCGACTTATTTGAACTTTCGGATATGCTCTGCTGGCACTAGGACGTGAGTTCCGGACTCCTAAAGTATTCTAGATTGTAGTTATAATTCTATTCTGTGGAAATCAAAAGAGTTCTGGCTCACCACAATCATTTAGGATGATGAAATCGGTAACATTTCATTTTTTGGACTTTTATGACCTACTTGAACATTCGGGTATGCTCTGCTGGCACTGGGACGTGAGTTCTGGACTCCTAAAGTATTCTAGATTGTAGTTATAATTCTATTCTGTGGAAATCAAAAGAGTTCTGGCTCACCACAATCATTTAGGATGATGAAATCGGTAACATTTCATTTTTTGGAATTTTCGACTTTTTAGAACATTCGGATATGCTCTGCTGGCACTGGGACGTGAGTTCTGGACTCCAAAAGTGTTCTGGATTGTAGATATGATTCTTATCTGTGAAAATCAAAAGAGTTCTGGCCCACCACAATCATTTAATATGATGAAATCGGTTACTTTTCATTTTTTAGACTTTTATGACCTACTTAAACATTCGGGTATGCTCTGCTGGCACTGGGACGTGAGTTCTGGACTCCTAAAGTATTCTAGATTGTAGTTATAATTCTATTCTGTGGAAATCAAAAGAGTTCTGGCTCACCACAATCATTTAGGATGATGAAATCGGTAACATTTCATTTTTTGGAATTTTCGACTTTTTAGAACATTCGGATATGCTCTGCTGGCACTGGGACGTGAGTTCTGGACTCCAACAGTATTCTGAATTGTAGTTCTGATTCTAATCTTTGAAAATCAAAAGAGTTCTGGCCTACCACAATCATTAAGGATGATGAAATCGGTAACATTTAATTTTTTTACTTTTATGACCTACTTAAACATTCGGGTATGCTCTGCTGGCACTGGGACGTGAGTTCTGGACTCCTAAAGTATTCTAGATTGTAGTTATAATTCTATTCTGTGGAAATCAAAAGAGTTCTGGCTCACCACAATCATTTAGGATGATGAAATCGGTAACATTTCATTTTTTGGAATTTTCGACTTTTTAGAACATTCGGATATGCTCTGCTGGCACTGGGACGTGAGTTCTGGACTCCAACAGTATTCTGAATTGTAGTTCTGATTCTAATCTTTGAAAATCAAAAGAGTTCTGGCCTACCACAATCATTAAGGATGATGAAATCGGTAACATTTAATTTTTTTTACTTTTATGACCTACTTAAACATTCGGGTATGCTCTGCTGGCACTGGGACGTGAGTTCTGGACTCCAAAAGTGTTCTGGATTGTAGTTATGATTCTTATCTGTGAAAATCAAAAGAGTTCTGGCCCACCACAATCATTTAATATGATGAAATCGGTTACTTTTCATTTTTTGGACTTTTATGACCTACTTGAACATTCGGGTATGCTCTGCTGGCACTGGGACGTGAGTTCTGGACTCCAAAAGTGTTCTGGATTGTAGTTCTGATTCTTATCTTTGAAAATCAAAAGAGTTCTGGCCTACCACAATCATTTAGGATGATGAAATCGGTATCATTTCATTTTTTGGACTTTTATGACCTACTTGAACATTCGGGTATGCTCTGCTGGCACTGGGACGTGAGTTCTGGACTCCTAAAGTGTTCCGGATTGTAGTTATGATTCTATTCTGTGGAAATCAAAAGAGTTCTGGCTCACCACAATCATTTAGGATGATGAAATCGGTAACATTTCATTTTTTGGAATTTTCGACTTTTTAGAACATTCGGATATGCTCTGCTGGCACTGGGACGTGAGTTCTGGACTTCAAAAGTATTCTGGATTGTAGTTGTGATTCTAATCTATTAAAATCAAAAGAGTTCTGGCTTACCACAATCATTAAAGATGATGAAATCGGTAAAATTTATTTTTTTGGAATTTTCGACTTATTTGAACTTTCGGATATGCTCTGCTGGCACTGGGACGTGAGTTCCGGACTCCTAAAGTATTCTAGATTGTAGTTATAATTCTATTCTGTGGAAATCAAAAGAGTTCTGGCTCACCACAATCATTTAGGATGATGAAATCGGTAACATTTCATTTTTTGGACTTTTATGACCTACTTGAACATTCGGGTATGCTCTGCTGGCACTGGGACGTGAGTTCTGGACTCCTAAAGTATTCTAGATTGTAGTTATAATTCTATTCTGTGGAAATCAAAAGAGTTCTGGCTCACCACAATCATTTAGGATGATGAAATCGGTAACATTTCATTTTTTGGAATTTTCGACTTTTTAGAACATTCGGATATGCTCTGCTGGCACTGGGACGTGAGTTCTGGACTCCAACAGTATTCTGAATTGTAGTTCTGATTCTAATCTTTGAAAATCAAAAGAGTTCTGGCCTACCACAATCATTAAGGATGATGAAATCGGTAACATTTAATTTTTTTACTTTTATGACCTACTTAAACATTCGGGTATGCTCTGCTGGCACTGGGACGTGAGTTCTGGACTCCAAAAGTATTCTAGATTGTAGTTATAATTCTATTCTGTGGAAATCAAAAGAGTTCTGGCTCACCACAATCATTTAGGATGATGAAATCGGTAACATTTCATTTTTTGGAATTTTCGACTTTTTAGAACATTCGGATATGCTCTGCTGGCACTGGGACGTGAGTTCTGGACTCCAACAGTATTCTGAATTGTAGTTCTGATTCTAATCTTTGAAAATCAAAAGAGTTCTGGCCTACCACAATCATTAAGGATGATGAAATCGGTAACATTTAATTTTTTTTACTTTTATGACCTACTTAAACATTCGGGTATGCTCTGCTGGCACTGGGACGTGAGTTCTGGACTCCAAAAGTGTTCTGGATTGTAGTTATGATTCTTATCTGTGAAAATCAAAAGAGTTCTGGCCCACCACAATCATTTAATATGATGAAATCGGTTACTTTTCATTTTTTGGACTTTTATGACCTACTTGAACATTCGGGTATGCTCTGCTGGCACTGGGACGTGAGTTCTGGACTCCAAAAGTGTTCTGGATTGTAGTTCTGATTCTTATCTTTGAAAATCAAAAGAGTTCTGGCCTACCACAATCATTTAGGATGATGAAATCGGTATCATTTCATTTTTTGGACTTTTATGACCTACTTGAACATTCGGGTATGCTCTGCTGGCACTGGGACGTGAGTTCTGGACTCCTAAAGTGTTCCGGATTGTAGTTATGATTCTATTCTGTGGAAATCAAAAGAGTTCTGGCTCACCACAATCATTTAGGATGATGAAATCGGTAACATTTCATTTTTTGGAATTTTCGACTTTTTAGAACATTCGGATATGCTCTGCTGGCACTGGGACGTGAGTTCTGGACTCCAACAGTATTCTGAATTGTAGTTCTAATTCTAATCTGTGAAAATTTTAAGAGTTCTGGCCTACCACAATCATTAAAGATGATGAAATCGGTAAAATTTATTTTTTTGGAATTTTCGACTTATTTGAACTTTCGGATATGCTCTGCTGGCACTGGGACGTGAGTTCTGGACTCCAAAAGTATTCTGGATTGTAGTTCTGATTCTAATCTGTTAAAATCAAAAGAGTTCTGGCCTACCACAATCATTAAAGATGATAAAATCGGTAACATTTCATTTTTTGGACTTTTATGATCTATTTGAACTTTCAGATATGCTCTGCTGGTACTGGGGCGTGAGTTCTGGACTCCAAAAGTGTTCTAGATTGTAGTTCTGATTCTAATCTGTGAAAATCAAAAGAGTTCTGGCCTACCACATTCATTTAGGATGATGAAATCGGTAACATTTAATTTTTTGGAATTTTCGACTTTTTAGAACTTTCGGATATGCTCTGCTGGCACTGGGACGTGAGTTCTGGACTTCAAAAGTATTCTGGATTGTAGTTCTGATTCTAATCTATTAAAATCAAAAGAGTTCTGGCTTACCACAATCATAAAGGATGATGAAATCGGTAACACTTCATTTTTTGGACTTTTATGATCTATTTGAACTTTCGGGTATGCTCTGCTGGCACTGGGACGTGAGTTCTGGACTTCAAAAGTATTCTGGATTGTAGTTCTGATTCTAATCTATTAAAATCAAAAGAGTTCTGGCTTACCACAATCATTAAAGATGATGAAATCGGTAAAATTTATTTTTTTGGAATTTTCGACTTATTTGAACTTTCGGATATGCTCTGCTGGCACTGGGACGTGAGTTCCGGACTCCAAAAGTATTCTGGATTGTAGTTTTGATTCTAATCTGTTAAAATCAAAAGAGTTCCGGCCTACCACAATCATTTAGGATGATGAAATCGGTAACATTTCATTTTTTGGAATTTTCGACTTTTTAGAACTTTCGGATATGCTCTGCTGGCACTGGGACGTGAGTTCTGGACTCCAAAAGTGTTCTGGATTGTAGTTCTAATTCTAATCTGTGAAAATTTATAGAGTTCTGGCCTACCACAATCATTAAAGATGATGAAATCGGTAAAATTTATTTTTTTGGAATTTTCGACTTATTTGAACTTTCGGATATGCTCTGCTGGCACTGGGACGTGAGTTCTGGACTCCAAAAGTATTCTGGATTGTAGTTCTGATTCTAATCTGTTAAAATCAAAAGAGTTCTGGCCTACCACAATCATTAAGGATGATGAAATCGGTAACATTTCATTTTTTGGACTTTTATGATCTATTTGAACTTTCAGATATGCTCTGCTGGTACTGGGGCGTGAGTTCTGGACTCCAAAAGTGTTCTAGATTGTAGTTCTGATTCTAATCTGTGAAAATCAAAAGAGTTCTGGCCTACCACATTCATTTAGGATGATGAAATCGGTAACATTTTATTTTTTGGAATTTTCGACTTTTTAGAACTTTCGGATATGCTCTGCTGGCACTGGGACGTGAGTTCTGGACTTCAAAAGTATTCTGGATTGTAGTTCTGATTCTAATCTATTAAAATCAAAAGAGTTCTGGCTTACCACAATCATAAAGGATGATGAAATCGGTAACACTTCATTTTTAGGACTTTTATGGCCTATTTGAATTTTCGGATATGCTCTGCTGGCACTGGGACGTGAGTTCTGGACTCAAAAAGTATTCTGGATTGTAGTTCTGATTCTAATCTGTTAAAATCAAAAGAGTTCCGGCCTACCACAATCATTAAAGATAATGAAATCGGTAACATTTCATTTTTAGGACTTTTATGGCCTATTTGAACTTTCGGATATGATCTGCTGGCACTGGGACGTGAGTTCTGGACTGTAACAGAGTTTTAGATTGTAGGTTTGATGTGGATCTGTGCAAAACGAAAGAGTTAAGAAATAGTTCTAGCTTTTAAGAAGTTATTGAAACAACTGAACAAAAAAAAACGTGATTTTTCGACTTTTCTACTTTTCTGACATGATCAGCTGTTATTCGAACATGAGTACAGAACTATTCCAGAAAAGTATCAGGAACTGTAGACCTCATCTGCATGCGAAAAGAACTCGCTTTTTATTATGATCTGCCACAAATGATCTGCTACGGGAAGTTGGCAGATCATTTTGACCATGGTCGTTTAGTAGGTAAAAACGCCAGAACTATTTCTAAAAAGTATCAGGAACTATAGAACTCATCTGCATGCGATAAGAACTCACAAAAAAATTTGATCTGCTGGACAATGATCTGCTAAGTTCACCAACATAGAGTAAGCGTGATAGGACGATTTTAGGTGTCATCAAAAATGGGTTCTGCGCAGCTACTTCAGAGAGCTAAAGAACGATTGTGTTTATTGTACGTAGTTTATGTTAAATCTTCTTATCACCAGATACCTACTTACTCAAAAACAAATTCAAAAATAGGTACCAATTGGATCAGATTGGATTAAGTAGGTATCCATTAAAATAGCTCAATATAATGTTTTGTAAAAATGATCTGAGTGCCACCCTGGTTAGATGCGAAGAGAACCCCAAGTTTGATGAGCTGGTCTTGTTCCCGGAGTCTTCAATTTTACTCCAGATACAAAACAAACAAAACATCACACATCAGTGGATCAGTTGAGCTATCTATAGATCGTTTTTAATCCGTAGTCAACTGATTATAATTAGTAAGTACCTACTTTAGTTTATGCGAGGAAGTAGGTAGTAGATCTAATATAAAGGTATACCTAATTAGTAGATTTCAAACAAAAACAGGTTCACGACTGTATCCCCAAGGTGCGGTAGACATTCTCTCAGATCTTTTTATGTTACTTATTCCAGATCCTAAGAAGATGTCTAGGGTGGGTAGTCAGAGGCATGTCCAAATACATATTGCCCACATTTCGCAGAAGTTAGTATTCCATACGTGACAGGTTGCAAGTCCATCGCCGCCTATAAGAACACTAACTGGTTTCCTCACGATGTTTTCCTTCACCGTTTAGAGCACGTGTTAAAGCGCATACCTAAAAATTTTACGAAACGCAAAATCCATTGATGCACGGCCGGGATTCGAACGGCTTTTTTTTAGATAGATAGATTTTACTTTGTAGCTATAAGATAATTAAAAATATTGGAGTTTGTTGAAAAATGTAATATACTTTTCGAAGTAGGTAGTAGGTATCTTATGTGATATTGTGTTCTCTATTGCTTTGAATAAATCATTTTAAGAATAATGTAGGTACAAAAAGGTTGTGATAAATAATGTAGCGTCAAATTGTTTCTCATCAAATTATATTTTACCTTGTTTTGTTAAACAAAAAATAAAAAATGATGAGAAAAAAAATAAATTGAAGAAAATACTAAGTACCGACCAATTTAGAATGATTTTTTTAGAGCCATGTTGGTCTAGTATGATGTTTCTCGGCTTTTTTCAGTAGGTCGCGTGTTTGAATCTGATCCCAGCATCAATACATTTTCAGGATCACAACTGTGTCTACCATACCTTGGGGAGAACAGTCGCCATCGAGTTTCGTTAATTAAAACCATACCAGTATTAATTAAAGTTTACTGGAATTTAGTAATTGATACCTATTTGGCCCTAAAATATAAATCTATATACTTAAATGAATCCCTATATCCCTTGGTCACGGCATCACGCGTGAACGGCTGGACCGATTTCACTAATTTTTTTGGTGTTGTGTTTGTTATTGTCAGGACAAGGTTCTTATGACAGAAAAAATCTATAAATTAATCATGGAGGGCGTGAAATAAGGGTTGAAAGTTTGTATTGGGAGTTGGTAGTTCCAGTTAAATGCAATAGATGGCGTTGCTAATAAGTACGTTATTTCGCTGACGAAGTCGCGAGTACCAGCTAGTAAATTAATAATGCTAGACTTTTCACACAGCATCATCTAGCCCCAAAGTAAGCAGAGCTTGTGTTATGGGTACTAGAATGACTGATAAACTACTTATATATATATATATATATACTTTTTGTTTGTAAATACATACATAATACACATAGAAACACCCAGACCCGGGACAAATATCTGTAGGTCATACAAACATTTGTTCCGCGGCGGGGATCGAACCCGCAACCAAAGCAATGGCTATGAAATAGAAACTTAAAATAAATTACAGGTTTTCAGTTTTGCTGTAGAACCGGTACTTGCTGTAATTTATTGGCTCCAATGGCCTAGGCCACAGATTAAAAAAACAGCTAGCAAAGTGCATGAAATCAATACAAACAAAATGTAAGCGTCTGTATTTGATTCAAAATAACTGTGTTTTCTCAAGTGCCACGATACTAAACACAACATTTTTACAATTTTTGTGTGTTTGTTCGGTCTAATCTCTGGATCTTAATGGGAAAGGAGGATGTTGGAAAACTTAATAGGCTATTTTTATCCCATAATTCCTACGGGATCGCGGGAAAACTAATGAGCCCACGCAAACGAAGTCACAGGCACAACTAGAACCTTAATAAAATGTTATGATGGTCGCATGCGCAATTGCATAATTAATATATTGTGTTGAGACTACTTTGTAACCGCGTGACTATCCAAAATGTTGTGGTAAGTAAGTTTTAATTGCAGCACATTACAATAAAAGTGTAACGGACTGTCAAGTCCCTTTCGGACTTGACAGTCCGCTAGGTAAAAATATGTTCACGAAAGCGTAAAATCTGTTACATGTGTTTTTATGTTTATACTAGCTGCGCTCCCGCGGTGTGACCCGCGGTCCCTCGGGATTTATTTCATTTTTTCGGGAATAATATAGCCTATGTCCTAATTACGCTTGAACCAGTGGGACGATTTGGAAAGAACTTGAAATCATAATAAGTAAGTTAAGTACCTACTTACTTAATGTGGATCTTAGCTTTTAATGTTGGTATCACGCGAGCATGCATTTTGCACATAGTTTATACTTACTACTAAATATTTTTTCTATCAAGAAAATAATAAGCCTAAATTACAATTTAGGTCTTGGTTTCAAGTGAACCAGCTATTCACATTAGGCTACACCTACGAATTATACAGTTCGGTTCATTCACTAAATCACTTTTTAAAATATTGCTGTGCAGAAATTAGCCTAATTTATAACTTAACTACGGGCATTAATATAGCCATTACGGTAACTTCCCTATTCTCTAATTAGCACACTATGCTCTATTAGTTATATTCATAATTGATGGCGGGGCTTATTACAAGAAAATGAGCCAAGTTTAGACCAAGTCTAACTAAAGTACTGTCCCTAGAAAAACGATCTTTAAATACTCGTTCATAGAACGCTTTTTGTGGTAACAGTTTTGTTTTGACATGTGTCAACATGGGGTTCAACCAAGGTTTTACCTTATTATAATAAGCAGCAAAATGTTCTAATAGTTTGTACGAGTAGGTACTTTTCTAATACAATCTTCTACAAAAACAATACTTCTTGATTTACATAAAGAAAATAAGTAAGTACCTAGGTACCTACCTACATGATAGACACACAAGTAGGTATAACTCGTAAAAGTTTAATAAAAAAAAAAAACGATGAAGTACAAAAAGTAGAAGTAAATTCAAGAAGCTGCTTATTTCTTTGAAAAAATAAATAGGTAAGTACTTTTATAAAATCAAAAATCCAACTACACGATTTAAAATGTACAAAGACGTCGAAAGTCGTACTCGGAAGTAGAGTGTTCGAATTCAATTGGATGCCGTTAGGACCTCTGACGGCCCCGACGGGTCACGACAAGATTCGATTCGGAATACACTGGCTAGACAGCATTTATATTTGAAGATGCTTTTACTTACAGGAACTGAATTTCAATCCAGAGTGGGCAATGTGGGCTTGTGGTTGGTGGATTGTGCAACAAGGGTTTCGATTTAAAAGTTAAAGTCAAAAGTCAAAGTCAAAAAGCATTTATTCAGTAGGACCGCTGGGATCACTTAAAAAAATATCAGGATCACTAGTATTCCTAAACAATCCATTCCTTTCCATGACTTTGGCATAAGCGAGGTTAATGAGCTTTTATCATTCTTTCCTCTTTTTTTATATTTGTTTCGTTATCCCATTCTTTTTTAAAAAAAAAGTTATTTTTTTGGGTGTATTTACCTATTATTTTGATGTAGGTTTATCTACATATGTAGGTACCAATTTCTCCTTTCTCCGTCAATTGTGACCCTTGGAAAGAGTTTTTTGTTTACAATTGTATTTTCAAGAGATGGTCTTATATTCTGTGTCCTCAATAAACTTATTTTATTTATTCCTGAAACTAAGCTACTACATATTTACATATATTTACAAAATACAACAGAATTAGTCAAGCTATATAAGGATCGTTAGTAACGATCTATAGATAGCTCAACTGATCCAGGTCACTGTCAGTCGGAAGCGTGCCCAAAACACTGGCGGCATTACCACGCTGGATGGCAATGCTGATCCTTTGAGCCAAAAATGTGCCAGCTCTCGGATCAATTAATTATATAATAATTATTATATTAATTATTCTTATTTATAAAACGATTTCAAGCCATATTTTTCAATATAAACTTATAAAACAATAGGCTGGGCGCAACTGACCCGTCTCTCAGCGAACGATTAGGCAGCCTTTGATCATCCGTTGGCGGTCAGCCGTGTAATGCTTATTTGAACCTACTTACCTATTCTGCCTGTTGGCGGAAACCAACAGACTAAAAGATACATATTTCATAGCCATCTTTACCAAAACGCTATTCATTTCCTTTGAATAATGATTCATGTTTTGATTAAGGGCAGAATTGGCTTGAAATTGTTTATGTAACTATTTCGGAGACTTTGAGAGTTTGTCATAATTTGATATTTTGTATGTTTTCTTTTTTTTACCCGACTGTTAAAGGAAGGGTTATGTTTTTTGCGCGTCTCTTGTATGTATGTTTTATTTATCTAATATATAAAATTCTCGTGTCATGGTTTTCGTTGCCATACTCCTCCGAAACGGCTAGACCGATTTTGATGAAATTTTTTGTGCTTATCCGGTATCTATGAGAATCGGCCAACATCTATTTTTCATCCCCCTAAATGTTAGGGGTAGTCCACCCTTAAATTTATTTTTTTATTTTTTATACAAAATTTTTAATTTCTATTTTTTTATGATACAACATACAAAAATACATACAATCCTCAATTTTCACCCTTATTTTTTAATAGCGATATAATGGAAAAACAACGTTTGCCGCGGGTCAGCTAGTATTATATAGATATTAGATAAGTGACACGTAAGCTTTTATCACGTAAAAGTGAGGATAAAAAGTACCTATACACAGATGAGAGACCCATAATTAGTACATTCTTAAATAGGTACATTTACTTCTAAGTGTGTTGATGACACACCATATAGTATAGCCTCGGCCAGAATCTACTGTAAAAGACGTATAAATCAAAAGAAGCTCAATATTTCTTTCACGGCCAATTGGAATTAATAAAGTTGCGTGTAGCATTCGTAAATATCGTAAATCTTGCGTAAAGACAGAAACTTTGAGCTAGGATATTACATCTAGAACGAGGTATGAACAGTAAGCAATCGGAAGAAACAAAAAAATCTAATCATTCCTACCATTCGTGCTATGAATCATTCATTATTATAAATCTGAAAAGTGAGTACAGTACGCACAACCAATCTTTAGCTCTCTGAAGTAGCTGCGCAGAACCCATTTTTGATGAAAAAGACGGCGCTCACTCGCTTAGTTTGTTGCGTCGTCCTGTCTCGCCTACCTCGCGCAAACCTGTGCAATCATTTAGTGCACCTAGCTTCAGAGAGCTAAAAATCGGTTGTGCGTACTGTAAGTAAGGTTTGTTTCCAGAATTATTTTGGATGAAACCTGCCGGTTTACCTTGAAGTGCAATTGTAAAATTTCGAACCAAAGCTGTGGGTGATTTTCTTTAATTGCGCTACCAACATAACTTCTTGTCATGCACAAGTTATATAAAACCTATTTCTTACAAACTAGTTATATGTTAATTTTAATGAGAGGCAACAGACAGCAAGGTATTAAAAACAACAAGCGAGTACAGACACGGTAAACCTTGGTTGAACCCCATGTTGACACATGTCAAAACAAAACTGTTACCCTTAGATAAGTAAGCTGTTACCACAAAAAAGCGTTCATGTTTTTTTTAAAGATCATTTTTCTAGGGACAGTTTTTTACCGGTGTAAACTCGGCTCATTTTCTTGTAGCCCCGGTGAGTTTAATTTAGAAGTTACTTCAATAATGAAGTAACTTCTAAATTAAACTTAAGCAAAATATTAATATTTTGCTTAAGTTTAATAAATTAAGTATGTAGAAAAATTTCTAATTCCACTAATTCAAGAATATTTTTTTGCAACGTATTTTAATTTTTATTTATTTAATTATTATTATCACATCTTTCATTTTTTTAAGTCAAAAAATTTATCTATGTATAAAAATTAATCTAACAATTCAAAATGTATGTGTAATTCCTTTACTTTTTTATTTACAGAAACTAAGCTACTACATATTTACAAAATACAACAGGATTAGTCAAGCTATCTAAGGATCGTTAGAAACGATCTATAGATATATATGTGAAATAATATAAACATCGTACGTTTAGTAATCAATTATTTATTATTATTAAGACTATTAAATGATTTTTTTATTTATTAATACGCCTTTTTACCTTTGAGCTAGCAAAGGATGGCGAGTCAAAAACACATCAAATTTCATCCAAATCGGTTTTTTACCGTTTGATAACCTGCTGCTGAGTGTTGTCAGAAACGACGCGGCGTATTCTACAAAACGCAACGATAGCGCGTTCTAATTTGGCCTGTGGCGCCATCTAGCGAGATTTATAAAATTTAAATACAACGCGGCCGCGTGGTTCTAAATAAATACGACGGTAAAACTTACTCGTATCATTCTTAGGACAAAACAAATGTGTTTCGTCTTTTAGATCGATTGCCCACAGTTTTTTGCCTAGTTAGAGACATGGAGTGATTACTACGAGTTTCACTAATAGGAATGTGTGGTAGACGATGCTGTAGCTACGAAATTTTTCGTACATTTTGACCTTGTATCGAATCTCAAGTAGCTTATTCTAGTTTGACTCTAACAACAATTACATCTTTCTCCTTGCGTTCCTAAGAAAAAAAGGTGCATTAAGTACCTACATACAAATACACACAGTTCTTTCTTCGTAAAAAAGTAAGTACTTATATAAAATCACTTTGAGAACTAAAAAAACTTGGAATTGGAATCCCTTATCATAAGACGCCATTGAATTAAAATGAATAATTCCGATCTCCAGTTAGCATTTGCAATTTTGATACAACCCAAGCCGTACCCGGGGAGCATACAAATGAAAAAATGATGGCAAACATGCAATTTTCCGCGTAATGTAAAAATCCTTTTCCTCCTAAAATAATAAGGAAGCAGCGAGATTGTTCGAAAATGTTCGAGAATCACTAAGAATATTTGATTCGAAAGAACAATCACTCGTACGTAAAAATAAATTAAACTTTTCCAGTTAGGCATTTTTTATTAATAGAAAATTTATTTATACCTACAAAAGGAACCTATTTTTAACCGACTTCAAAAAAAGGAGGTTATTAAGTTTACACTACCTACTCCACGGGGCGCTGCGCTGTTAGTTCGTAGGACATTTTTTATGAAATAGGCTTGCCCAGCACCTAAACAAACCTCTCAGAATAAAAAGCCTTATTCACAGGAAAGACAACGTCAATACGAGTAGGTAGAGCTGACTAAGCTGCGGATTTCCTCACGATATTTTCTGAAACCGGCACCGTTAAAAGTTCACGTTATGAAATCGTATTATGATTATTACACAGAAGAATTTCAACACTCACCGCAATTTTTACATGTAAATTAAATTGCATCGTGTAAATTCTCTTTGACTTTGACTTAAAATGTTATCGTATCATTATATTCAACTCGAATACTAAATGGCGAACATGATTAAAATCTCATTCCCTATCTGGACAAATCCTTTAAGCTACGTGCCCTTACTTATTTCTTTGACTTCGGGACAGTTTTCCTTGACTTTCAGGGTTGTGATTCAGACCACGCGTAAGATGCGACACGTGTTTTGCTGTACAATGGAGTAGATTAAGAGCTTTTTAGCTCATTTGACTTAGTTTAAGTAGAGCAAACTGTAGAAAAACTAAAAATTTAGATCTTCTTTATTTTAGAAGTCTGTTAAAAACTCTGTGAGTACTTTTAAAAACGTTTTAGACGTATTTAAACCAAAACTTATACAATATAATGACTACTGTGTGTTTTTTAGGACCCTATGCGCTTGACAAAAATGGGGTAATTAATTATACAAACATCAAACACACAACATACAAAAAACTATAAAATATACTTTGGACTGTTTTGGGTAGGTGGTATCACAAGCAAATAGTGGAATTGAAGCCATTTAAGCATCGCAAAAAAATCGAACCGCGCCATCTCTAGCAGGTAATAAACATTTAATTACTCAAAGGTGCGATATAATGTAGGTTCGAGCATCGATGATCAAAGACCTGCCACCTTTGTGCCTCGATTGCCTATCAGTACCTTTTGTGAGGGTTTTATTATCTTCTATTTTTAGCTATTTGTAGACGGTGCTATTAAAACGTGGAAGCTTTTTTTAATCTCCTTTAATCCAGTTCATCCTAAGGTTGTCTGAAAAAAATCGCTCACAGCGAAGACCGCCCATTGTACTTCGCTTTAAATATTCTCCTATCTTTGTTTGTCTTTTGTAATGACCTTGTGGTGTACAATAAAGTATTTTCTCTCTATCCATCTATTGTGGCATAAAATCGGACAAACTCATATTTTGGAGCATTGTTGGACTAGTCATTTTTTACCGATATCATCTTTTCTCGTCTTGCAGTTCCACATCAGTTAGGCCACGTTTCTACCTACCTGCAAGAAAACTTTCGCGAGAAATGCTGACAGCACTTGCTACGGAGTTTTTTACTTACGTACTTGCAGGTTTACTCGTTGCTCAACAGAGGTTAAAATCTTCCTTTTCAGAGCGTAAAAACTTAGGCCTTTACATCTTTATTAGATGATTTATAAAGCGTCAGGAGGCAAACTATGACTACACTTAACGGGACGCTGCAGTGCCTAGGACATTGTTTGAGATGGAATAGGCTTGCCCAGCACCTAAACCATCCTCTCAGCTTAATCAGCCTGGTCCACAGGAAAGACAACGTCAATACGTGTGCAGTTGACTAAGCTGCGGGTTTCCTCACGATGTTTTCCTTCACCGTTAAGAGCTCGTGTTAAAGCGCATATAAATTTAAAGAAACGAAAAATCCATTGATGCACGGGATTCGAACCCACGACCTTCGGATTGAAAGTCGAGGTTCTATCCCATTCGACCAACACGGCTTCAGCGTAGGTACTGTACTAGTTTCTACACGAGTAGCCTGTGGGTAAATATTCGCGGCGACAGTACAACGCCCTACGGGTGCAATACAATAATGCGTTCATGGTGGTGGTGGGGCTGCCCCGTTTCTGTAGCGAGTCGGGATGTGGTTTTTTTTTGTGTGTGTGATATGGATCATGGTTTCTGAAATAAATGTATTGAATTGAATTGAACTTACAAGCTGCTATTGAACAGCTTGTCGGACATTTTCTCCATCGCAGGTGGAAACGTGGCCATAGCTTAGTAGACAAGACAATTGTGTAATGAACACAGCATTTGGGTGGAAATCGTGATGTTGATGAAATGCCTGCCTTTACTTTCTATATTTAGACGACATAAAGGATTATAATCGATGCCTTGGTTTGATATAAGTAATAAATTGGTTTTAGTCACTAAAATCACAAATCACATTATTCAATTACTGTAGTAAATTCAGATCAATTTGTACAGTGAACAGTAAATACTAATTCAATCGAACTAATTAATTGACTATGTAAATAGCAATGCTCCGTTGTTACAATCATATTTATTTGTGTAGGAAAGATAATAGTCTATACCTAGTTCGATCCAATAATTTATCGATAGAATGCGCTTGGATAAAAAAATCACAATGAATATGTCTGTCTGTGTACCTAAGTTTTATATTTATTAATTATGTTTTCACAAATGTGGTTTATTAAAATGGCAGCTTTATTTACCTAATCATGTTCTCTTGCTTGCAGACTAGTTGCGGCACTAATGTGCAAGCGAGAGAACATGAATATCGCCAACCGAGTTATAAATCAGAATGCTATGCTTGCAGAATAGTTGTTTTTCACATTATTCCCGTCTCTCAATGACATGCGCCGAAAGAAAACAATGAAGAAGTAAATCTAGAGCTTACCCATACGCTTCAATATAATGGGAAGTACACAGTCTCAGTGCCCTGAACACTAGTCTCTAAAAAGCTCCAGTTGGCCATTAACTTATACGAACTTGTTTGGTAACAAGTTCCTTCGTCAAAAACGTCGAAGAAGGAAAGTTGAAGTCGTTGGATTGTGTGAAAGATAATAGTATAATATTTTATGTGAAAGGAGAGGATTCACAGTTGTCGAATGAGGTGGAAGAAGAAAACAGATTGAGATTGTGTTGACTTTACTTAGCCTGGGATAAGAATAAGGAAATAGTGATTAATACTTGGTATAAGTACTTATATTATCTGGGCTAGTACCTAATGTTCTTGGGATAAGGCAAGGGGAATAATAAGTAGTAAATTTAAAGCCACCAGTGCTAAGTGTACAGGAGTAAGCCCCTGCAGTGTTTGCTCAAGCAAATTGGATGTAAACGCCATCACACCACTGCACCACAGTATAATAGCAGGCTTATGTCACTGTATTGAAATACAATGCAATCTTAGCTCTATCACGTTGTCATAAGAATCATTATTGCATTTCCAAACCTTCAATATTTTCTTTCTTTCCTTCGATTATCTACTGTTGATCGAAGTTTCTTTCGATTGGTAGTGTAACATTTTACAATTGAGGGTAGGCAAAGAATCAGTATTTCCTACACAATACTTGCGTTGCAGATTTCACGCAAGTATTGTGGTGGGGGAATATCCATATAAAGGCCGGCATCGCACTCGAAGCTTGTCTTGTCTTGCAGTAACTAAGGTAGGGGTAACTTATGCCCAATAACCTCATGAGTAGGCACCTACTTACTAAGCCAACATTGTGAGACAAGAAATAAAGTTGTATTACGTTATTTTCTAATAAAGTTGTTTTATTAAAGTTTATGAAGTAGTTAATATCCTGGGGTCTGTTTCAACTTCAGCAAGCGGGATCGGAAGCCACAAATTCCCACAAAAAGGTACGTAACGTGTTTTGTTTTCAAACGATCTCTCGTGTAATTAAAATCCTGATTATTGGTATATAATTGCCTGGCCAGGGCAACTCTCTGGTGGCAATTATGATTATCAAATAAAGACATAGTCATTTACTTTTACCAGGAGAATATCCCGTAAATTTTTTTGGCTATGTAATAAGGTAATTTTACTTATACGTGTATTTTTTGTTAATTATTGATTTGCTTTGTTCCTACTATAAAGTTTCTAAATTGTTTTCATTATTATGATTTGTAAACGTGTATTTCTATATGTAGTGTACCTAAATTGGTATTATAATTGTTTGGCCAGGGCAACTCCCTGGTGGCAATTAGGATTATCAAATAAAAACATAGTCATTTACTTTTACCTGGAGAATATCCCGTAAATTTTTTTGACTATGTAATGAGGGTACTTTACTAATAGATAACGTGCTTTGTTTTTTTTTAC
Source organism: Epirrhoe tristata (assembly GCA_951394285.1). NCBI lineage: Eukaryota > Metazoa > Arthropoda > Insecta > Lepidoptera > Geometridae > Epirrhoe > Epirrhoe tristata. The sequence continues at coordinate 8,038,212 of OX596154.1, forward strand.
TCGTTTATTTGCTGTGTGCTTTTCTTATTTCTTTTACGATCTATACATGTGAGTTAAAAGGTATCAACCTAAATTGGTAATGATTGTTCGGCCAGGGCAACTCTCTGGTGACAATCATGATACCAAATTAAAAACATAGTCAATTACTTTTACCAGGAGAATATCCCGTAAATTTGTTTGACTATGTAAGGTTATCCTACCTGCACTTCATGTGAATGGTTGCATAATTGTTTTGCCAGGGCTACTCCCTGGAGGCAATTATGATAACAAGACGTCTTTTATAGTTTTTTTTTATTTTCGCACGGACAATAACCCTGTGAATTTAATTGGTAATAATGGTTTCACCTTGCCTACCTACACACCCTACTATCATTTATTTGATATGTTACCATTATAGTACTTAATTTACCTAAGGTGTGTGCCTACCTAACTTATGCATTAGCTTTGTTCATCATACACTTAATTTCCTGTTTCTGGGTTTAGGGCGCCACACCGCGGTGCCATGATAGCTTATACTAAAGTACCTACTTACTATTTTGATTACTTTTGGGGTTCTAGTCTAATAATTGTGTTCTAAATTCTTCACCATTGTAACGAATAAGGTACTTTATGGCCGTAATGTTTTATTGGATACTATCGCATACGTGTGCTTTGTGTAAAGAATTTAAATTTTAATTATTTTTTACAATACCTTATTATTTGCACAAGTTTTCCTTTTGGCAAGAAGTTCCTTTTCAGACGCTACATATATTCCAAAATTCCCAAAAATTCCCAGTTTCCAAAATTCCCAAAGTTTCCAAAATTCCCAAAGTTTCCAAAATTCCCAAAGTTTCCAAAATTCCCAAAGTTTCCAAAATTCCCAAAGTTTCCAAAATTCCCAAAGTTTCCAAAATTCCCAAAGTTTCCAAAATTCCCAAAGTTTCCAAAATTCCCAATGTTTCCAAAATTCCCAATGTTTCCAAAATTCCCAATGTTTCCAAAATTCCCAATGTTTCCAAAATTCCCAATGTTTCCAAAATTCCCAAAGTTTCCAAAATAAAAGATTTTCAAAATTTTTTAAAAAATTTTCAAGATTTCCAACATTTTTAAATTTCCAACTGAAGTGTTCCACGACACACGTACTTTCTTTTGTTGTCATAATATTAACATTTATTTTTGAGTTTCAGATCTGTACATTATAACATGAATCTTGATGATGATGATGAACGTGAAGGGGAACAAAGCCCGCCAGGAAGCCCGATACTATCCACTATTATGGCAGATGTACATCAACAACCAAGTAATACAAGGAGTAGCAGGGTCCAGCAGAATCGAAGGTCAGATAGAATCTCAATAACGCCACGTAGTAGCCTAAGACGCAGCCACACCCGTAGTCGTAGTCGCGAAAATATACGTGAAGAGTTAGAATTAGAAAGACAGCGGTTGCGTATTTTAGAAGATCAATTAAAAACGGAACGTGAGCGCCGGGATCTACTTGAGCGAGAACGACATCGCGAATTAGAGCTCCGCGTGCGGAGACTGAGCCCTCAGAGGGATAGCTTTGATACCGAGAGGTCCAAATATGATTCAACATCAAAATTATTTGAGGATTTGTTAAAAGCATTTAAAAATCAAACCAATGAACGCAATAGTTTTCCTGTCTTGAACAATGTCATACCAGAATTTGACCCGTTGTCTAAAGAACAACCTATTGATGTTTGGCTAAGCAAGGTTGATGAGTGCTCCGAAATATATAAATGGAATGACAGGCAAACCATCCACTATGCTTTGCCAAAACTAACTGGCCATGCTAAGCTTTGGTATCAGGGCTTGCCGACCCTTAAACGAACATGGTCAGAGTGGAAGTCACTGCTAAAAGAATCCTTCCCTGCTACCGAAAATTATGCGGAACTACTAACTGAAATGTTAAATAAAAGAGCACGGTTTGGAGAGTCTCTTGAACTGTACTATTTTTCAAAAATTAACATTCTCAATCGCTGCAAAATTTTCGGTAAGCAAGCGGTAGATTGCATAATCCATGGGGTAGATGATAGAGGGGTTAGAGTAGGGGCACAAGCTGCTAGCTTTGAAAAACCAGAACATGTATTACGTTTCTTCAAAAATGTAAAAGTGCAGACAAAAGACAGCAGTATGGATAGTAGGAAAGATAAGCGGCCTTACCAGAACACAACAAACCGACAGACTTATAAATTTAACGATCAGATACCAATTAAAACACGCCAAAATGCCAATGAACTAACATGTTTCAACTGCAGAGAAAAGGGGCACATAAGCACTCGATGTCAAAAACCAATAGTTACATGCTCGTATTGTCGTCTAATTGGTCACGCTGTTACTGATTGTCCCAAGAAGAACATGAAACCCGAATCGAACCCTAAAGATAGAAAAGTTTTAAGAATTCTGTTGGATGAGGAATTACACTCCAACACACTTTTGTCAGGGCCAAACAAAAATAGTTCGCGTGACTTGCTGGACGACAACACGAGCAGTAAGTATAAACTAGCCGTAGAAATTAATGGTAAACCCATTATTTGTCAGGTTGACTTAGGAAGCGAGGCTACTCTCGTCCGAAAGACTGACGCACGAAATCTTGGTTTGAACTGGTCAGCGGTAGATAGTCCGTTGCTACGAGGCTTAGGGAATGTACCGTATGTTCCGTTAGGAAAAGTTCTCGTTGATGTTAGTGTACAGGGAGTCGTTGAAAAGGATGTTGAGGTACTAGTTATTGACGATGGTCTAATAAATCATCCCATGCTCTTGGGTCATACCTTTACCGAACGGCCAGGTGTATGCATTATAAAAACGGCGACTGATTTAAAATTTGAAAAGATATATGAATGTGGTAATTCAAAAGTATTACTTAAAGCTGAAGAAGACGTGACTATTAATTTAAATGAGATGAAAGCAATTCTTGTCAATACTGATAGTACATTTAGCGGTAATGTGTACATTGGTGGTTCGGTGAGAGGATGCATGGGGAGTGAACACTATCTTCTGCCAGGTGAATATGAAGTCCATTTAGGCAAATGCTTGATACTGCTGCAGAATTTAGGAACAAAACCTTTAAAATTAACAAAAGGATCACTGATTACTAGGGCTAGGTGTCTAGATAGTAAAAAAAAAATCATGAACATAATCACTGATAGCGCAATTCAAATTAATGAACCAACTATTAGCTATGGGCAAAATCTGAGCAATGACGAAATTCAAAAATTAACTAATTTGATAGAGAAATATGAAACATGCTTCTCTAAAGGGATGCACGACTTGGGTTACACTACTGAAGCCGAATTAGTGATTCAGCTCAAAGATTCTGACCCAGTTGTTTATCGACCCTACAGAATGGCTCATTCTGAGCGACAGCTTGTGCAGACTATGGTCGGTGAACTTGTTGAGTGCGGGATAGTCCGAGAATCAAAATCGCCGTATGCCAGCCCGATTGTATTAGTAAACAAGAAAACCGGGGAAAAACGGCTCTGCGTTGATTATCGTGCACTCAATAATAAAACGAAACGTGATCACTATCCTCTCCCTCGAATTGAAGACTTATTGGATCAGTTGTCAGGACAGGCTATATTCACGACACTCGACCTTGCATCTGGGTACCACCAGATTCCAATTTCAGAAGAATCGATAGAGAAAACTGCGTTTGTCACTCCAGATGGGCAGTACGAGTTCACTCGCATGCCCTTTGGCTTAGCAAATGCACCTGCAGTATTTCAAAGGGTAATGCATAAAGTACTTAGAAGTATGAAGTACGTTATCATTTACATGGATGACATCTTAATACCAGCTGTTTCCTTTGAGGAAGGATTAAGTCGCCTGGAAGAAGTGCTTACTGTGTTACAGCGGAGTGGACTTACTCTAAAAAAACAAAAATGTAATTTTTGTCAGGAAAGGATTGATTTTCTAGGATTTGAAATTAGCAAAGAAGGAATTAAGCCCGGTCTCCACAAAGTCCAAGCAGTTTCAAAGTTTTCTCCTCCAGTTAATCAGCATGAAGTAAGGAGGTTTCTAGGATTAGCTAGCTTCTTCAGAAGGTTTATTAAGGGCTTCGCGTTGATAGCACGACCATTGACTGGACTTTTGAGAAAGGATGCAGCCTGGCGGTGGACTACAGTCGAAGAGGCTGCTTTTGACACACTTAAACGTCAATTAGTCGAAAGGCCTGTATTAGCCCTCTATGACCACAAAGCCCAAACACAGTTGCACACGGATGCGAGTAAAATGGGTCTTGCAGGCATTCTATTGCAGCGCTCTGAATTAGAACCATGGAGACCTGTAGCATATTATAGTAGACAGACTACTACTGATGAGCAAAAGTTACACTCCTTTGAACTGGAGACTCTGGCAGTAGTTAGTTCGCTTAGCAAGTTCCGAGTATACCTGCTCGGCGTCAAATTTACAATTGTCACTGATTGTAATGCTTTGCGTTCAACTTTTACCAAACGCGACCTCATTCCCCGCATTTCACGGTGGTGGATACAGTTCCTCGAGTATGATTGTGATATTGAATACCGAGCAGGGGACAAAATGGCACATGTTGATGCGCTTAGCAGAAGTCCTATCTGCGAGGAACAAGAAAAACCACATACTATTGATGTCCTCACAATAAATCATGAAGACTGGATTACGACCGTTCAATCCGGTGACGCTGACATTAAGCTGATAAAAGAAGTATTGGAAGACCCTTCAACGGCTAAGATAGCCAGCATACACAAGGAGTATAAATTAAAGAATGGTCGAGTCTTTCGCATTATTGATGAAAACACAATTCGTTGGGTTGTTCCTAGAGGTGTTCGATGGCAGCTTTTAAAGGCAAACCATGATGATATAGGTCATTTTGGTTTTGATAAAACTTTACAACGACTTCGCTCTTACTTTTGGTTTCCTAAAATGCGTCGATTTACAAAAAAATATGTGTCTGCTTGTTTGGAATGCGCTCATCACAAAATTCCGTCTGGGGCAAAAGAAGGAGAGCTTCATCCTATTCCAAAGGTTGCCATTCCGTTCCATACAATACACGCAGACCACCTAGGGCCATTTGTACGTAGCAAACACAAAAACTCTTACTTGCTTGTGATAGTCGATTCTTTCACCAAATATGTAAATTTAACGCCAGTTCGCAGCACCAAAAGTAAGGCCAGCATCAAAGTATTTAAAAACTTCTTTAGTTATTTCGGAACACCTACTCGACTTATAACTGATAGGGGAACTAGTTATACAAGTAAGAAATTTAAAACATTTGTACAAAAATTAGGGATCAAACACGTATTAAATTCAGTTGCTACGCCTCGCGCTAATGGACAGGTAGAACGGTACAACCGCACGATTTTGGCCGCTCTTGGCACAATGACTCACGGAAAGAGTCCTGAGAGATGGGACGATTACGTTCAAGATGTCCAAATGGGTATTAACTCTACCGTACATGAGGTGACAAAAAGATCACCAACGGAGTTGTTATTTGGTAGGAAAGTTACGAACTCATCTCAAGGAGTATTTAGTGACGTCATAGAAGATATTACCACTGATGTAGAGTTGAACATGAGTTTGGATGATATTAGGGACCAGGCTAAAGATTTTATCGATAAAGACCAAGTGCGAAGCAAGGAAAGATTTGATAAGCGTAGGAAAAAGGCTACACAATATAATGTAGGTGATTTGATTCGTGTAATTAGAGCAGTAGCCGGGGGTACGGGGCAGTCAAAGAAACTAGAACCCAAGTGTCAAGGACCTTATAGAATTCTAAAGATATTGCCAAATGAGCGGTTTGTTGTTGAAGATACACCCTTGACTAGGAAAGGAAAACGTTATGAAGCAATCATTTCAATAGACAAAATATTCCCATGGCTAAGCTTTGACAATGATCCCACTGGGGACACCTCCAGTGAGTATGACTCTTCCGAAGAATAAAATATTAAATAGGTATAATATTGTTCAGACAGGTTACGTTGCGTTCAATTTTAATAACTTAAATTAAAAAAAAAAAAAACAGATTAGATGTTGATTCATCATTTCTTGAGCATGATTGATAGTAATCATGACTGAGCTCGAGGAGCATACCTACATCCTGAGTCCTGAGTGTAGGTACAGCTATGTACCTACCTACCATTGAATGTTAAGAGTCAGAGACCTTGACATCTTAGTTTTAAGAACAGTTAGTACGCAGTAATGTTAAAAGATAGAGATTAGTTTGAAGAACAGTATTGTAACTATAATAGTTAAGTAGATACTACTGTGTACTATAATATTGATTGCTAAGAAGTAGATACTTTATCATTGTAGTTTTAAGAATAATATTGTGTAATAGTTTGAGTAATACTACTATTGAATGCTAAAAAGCAGAGACTTTAACATCTTAGTTTTAAGATTATTTTTGTGTAAATAGTGTAAACCTACTGCGTCTTACTTAGTACCAATTACGAATAATCAGTTAGTATGTTATTAATTTTGATACCTACCTAAAATGCTGCCTAGTTCTGATAGGCTAAAGCTTTAGGTCTGATTTTGACTCATTGATTTGTATAATTACCTATTCAATTATATTAATAATTCCCTTGAAACGAGAGGACTCGTTTCGAGTCTGATGGCCGACTGTAACATTTTACAATTGAGGGTAGGCAAAGAATCAGTATTTCCTACACAATACTTGCGTTGCAGATTTCACGCAAGTATTGTGGTGGGGGAATATCCATATAAAGGCCGGCATCGCACTCGAAGCTTGTCTTGTCTTGCAGTAACTAAGGTAGGGGTAACTTATGCCCAATAACCTCATGAGTAGGCACCTACTTACTAAGCCAACATTGTGAGACAAGAAATAAAGTTGTATTACGTTATTTTCTAATAAAGTTGTTTTATTAAAGTTTATGAAGTAGTTAATATCCTGGGGTCTGTTTCAGTAGATAGCTATTTTCCAAAATGGCGAATAGAACTGTAAGCCCTCATTTGAGATCTTCATAGGAAACCACGATTACACGTAACAGTGCTAATGTATTAGCACTGTTAATAACCACAGACAATAACTGGAACCGACCTACGACCGGTAGGTCGGTTCTAGTTATTGTCTGTGGTTATAATACCACGTAATGCAGTTCTGTTTGTGTGGAACAATTTTGTTGGCTATCGGAATGCACACGAAAGCATTAGTGCCTATTCAGTGGAACTCGATTATACCTACTGTATTAGTGAAATAATTGTACTTACTCGTGCACCTAAACATGAATTAAAATCAATAGGTTTTGTTCGATATTTGCTCATTATTTAGAAGGTAGATGAATTTTGTTTGCCCTCTGCTTTTTCTGCAACTACCGTCGTTTGAAAATCGGTGGTTGGCTGCACGCCCCCCGCCCCGCGCCCTGCCGCGGGCGCTCTTCAGTATGCTTGCGCGACTGCCCTGATTCTGTCGTGTTCTCGCTTATTGAGATAATATCCGTGATATTCAAGTATTACTCTATTCTTCGTATTCGTACTGCCGTGCAGATAATAATACCCTTGAGACGTTCTCGCGAAACTGCTGTACTATTGGATTGCTCTCTGTGTTTTGGACAAACTGCATCTCGAAGACCGAACATCTCTGCGCTGGCCACCCTTACGGAGGACGGCGTGTGGAAGCAAAAAGGTTGGTGGTAGACTTAGTTCATCTACTTTCATGAGCAAAGATCTGTTTTCCAAACACGGGTGTATTTCTTTAGGTATCAGTTTTAAATTTTACATACTTAGTAGGTCCTTCGAAATCTTCCCAGCCCTAACAGATTCCACATTTTGGTCCTTCGAGCCGGATTTTTATCCTACTAATCGGATTATATATTACTAATTCTCTAAAAATTTCATACTCAAATACTATTCACGTTGGTTAGTAGGTAAGGTCGCCATTTTGAATGAACCACGTTATCGTGTAACCAACTTATTCATTTGTGCATGCAAGCCGTGCTTGTAATTAATTAAATAAAAACCTATTTGTCATATTTTCACGGAGTAGGTAGGCACCTATTTTAATATTTCAAAATGCCTAATCCTGATGATAAAGCCTCTGACAAGGCTCCCTCCAAAAAAGAGTTGGAAACTACGCGTCAAATTAATAAAGCCATTGCTAAGAAACAACGTATTTATGCCCAACTTCAGCAAATATTTGATTTATCAAAGCAAATTGATACCAATCCCGAGGTAATAAGTATGTTCCTTTTGCGTGCCTCAGAGCTTAGTTCACTGCGCGAATCATTTGAAAGCATTTGCATGGAAATTTATGATTGGCAATTGACTTTAGATCCCGATATGCAATTCACGGATATTGATTTGAAAAACTTTGATGACCTGTACTTTCGCATAAAGCTGTGTCAATCAAAGCACGCTTCCAAAATGGCGGACGTTCCTCCATGCGGTAAAGATAATTCTAATGTCGAATCACGCCCGCGTTTGCCTAAACTTGAATTATTCACGTTTGATGGGAACATTGAAAGTTTCACAACATTTTATGAAACATTTTGCTCTTTGGTGCACAATCAGAAAGGTATATCAAACATAGACAAGTTTCATTACTTGCTATCGTGTACAAAGGGTACCGCACTCAGCATTGTCAAAAGTGTGCCTATAACTTCAAGTAATTACGAGGTAGTGTGGCAGTCCCTGCTTGATAAATATCAGGACAATAGAATGCTAGTAGGTAAATATCTTGATAAGATGTTGAGCTTTCCCGCGTTAAAAACTGAATCTCCCTCGAATTTAAATAATTTTATTGAGATTTTTGACCACTCATATCGCGCTATAAATGCACTCAATATCGAAAATTTATCTAGCTATGTACTGTGCCATATAGCATTAAAAGGGCTTGATCCGAACACACGAAAGACTTTTGAACAAGGTATCGATCAAAAGACTATACCTACCTACGAACAGCTTATGTCTCACGTACATAATCATATAAAGGTTCTAGAGCACTCGCAATCTAGTCCTACTGTTTTGCAAAATAGGAATTCTACACCTAATAATACTTCAAACAAAAGGACGAGTGATAACTACATAAGAAAAACTTTTGCTGCGCAGACGCAATTTAAAAATAACAATATGACTTGTGCGCATTGCGGCCAAAATCATATGGTTTTTCGCTGTGAAAAATTCCGTGAATTATCACCCGAAAAACGACTCAGCCGTGCTGATAATTTGAAATTGTGCCACAACTGCCTTAAACAAAATCATTCGTCTGCTGACTGTCGTAGTCAGTTCAAATGCTTTGCCTGTAATCAGCGCCATCATGCATTATTGCACCTGGACTCCGCTGCTAAGCCCGCGCGAGACGTTCCCGCGCACAATAGCGGTGCGGAATCTATAGATACACATAATGCGCACGCGCATGCGAAGTTGTCACTCTCTAGCGTAAACAACATGAAGAACTATATGGTTCTACTCGGTACAGCTATAGTTAATGTTATTGACTCATTTGGTAATTTGCAAGCTTGCCGTATTCTTATCGATTCAGGCGCTCAGTCGAACTTTATAACAATAGACTGTTTAGAACGACTAGGGTTGTCACGACAAAAATGTCCGTTTAATATTTTCGGTTTAGCCGGGAACAAAGTAAATAATTTTGGCATGACTTCATGTACCATTAAACCAAGACATTGCGAGGCTCCGACGTTTAAAATTGACGCGATTATTTTGCAAAAAATTACCTCTGACCTACCTTCAGTAGAAATCTCCGAAGAAGTTTCCAACCACTATAAAAATCTTTTACTGGCTGATCCCCTGTTTTACAAAAAATCGCCTGTCGATATAATTATCGCAGGTGACATATTCCCTGATATCTACGACGGGAAGAAAATAATACTAAGCCCCACACTACCCGTAGCATTAAGTAGTGTATTCGGATTTGTGTTGTGTGGAAAAATGGAAGTACCGTGTACTTCTGATGATGTCACTAACATTGCAACATTATCTTGCAATTTGGTGTCGTACACCAATGACAGTGACACCATCAATACATCTCTTAAATCATTCTGGGAGTTAGAGGAGTCACCGTGCGACAACCCTAAACTTAGCCCACATGATGAACTTGCTGAAGAGATTTATTCCAAGCAGCACTATAGGGACGATACTGGTAGGTACGTATCACCTATCCTGCTGGACCCAAACCGTGCCACCCTAGGTGAATCACGTGGTCAAGCCGTGCGAAGACTACATCACTTAGAGCGACGTCTCGCTCGATCGCCTGAGTTACGTACTCCGTACGTTGAGTTCATGCGCGAGTATGAACAACTCGGACATATGCAACCGTACAACGGCACAGAGCCGAGCAAGTACCTAATTCCTCACCATTGTGTGGTGAAAAGCTCAAGTACTACCACACCTGTGCGTGTAGTGTTCGATGGTTCAGCGGTCACATCAAATGGCGTGTCATTAAATGACACATTGCTCACCGGCAGGAAGCTTCATCATGATATCTTAAAAATAATTTTCAATTTTCGTCTTTATGATATCTGCTTCACAGCTGATATTGCAAAGTTCTATAGAATGATTTCTATAATTCCTGAGGACCGCAGTTATCAGCACATTCTTTGGAGAGAATCACCTTCCGACGAAATAAAAACTTACGAACTTGTGACTAATACCTACGGATTGCGTTCATCCGGTTACGTCGCTGTTCGCTCCTTGCAGCAACTTGCTCAAGACGAGGGCAAAAATTATCCTCGCGCTGCTAAGGTTTTAGTGGAAGGTTTCTTTGTGGACGACTTATTGTGGTCTACAAAGAATCTTGCAGAAGCCTGTACGTTACAGGACGAGCTCGTAGCTATATTAAAACTTGGCGGCTTTGACTTGCGCAAGTGGGCAAGTAACTCCCCTGAGTTACTATCGAGGATCGGAGCTGAAAAGGCTGCAACCATTAACTTTAGTGATGACACCGTGTGCTCCTCACTAAAGGTACTAGGACTAAAATGGCTGCCCAGTGATGATTGTTTTTCGTTCGATTACAACATGACGGACAATACCTACACCAAACGATCGGTGCTAAAACTACTTGCAAGCATTTTTGATCCCGTTGGATTTTTGTCCCCCTGCACATTTCTCGCTAAATGTATAATGCAGGATTTATGGAAACTGAGTCTTGACTGGGACGAAACCCTCCCAACTGAACTGCGGGACAAATGGTCCAGGTATATATCATCACTGTCTAGTCTCTCGACGATAAAAATCGAACGACACTTGCTTATAACTAACTTCGGTGAGGTACATCTAATTGCATTTTGTGACGCATCAACCCGTGGTTATGCGGCATGTATATACGCTCGTAGCGTTAACTCTAATAATGAGGTCAAGACCAGACTGCTTATCAGTAAAAGCAAAGTCGCGCCAATAAAACCTCTTACGATTCCACGACTTGAGCTTATGTCGGCCGTATTGTTGTCTAAATTGATATTATTCATTCAACAAAATATAAAAAATATTAAATTTAAAATAACTGCATTGACTGACTCCAGTGTTGCACTCGCTTGGTTGCAAACGCCTCCTTACAAACTTCAAACTTTTGTGTCCAATCGTGTCGCTCAAGTAGTGGAGGTAGTTCCCTCGAACAGCTGGTATCACGTGAGAAGTGAAAACAATGCCGCTGACATTTGCTCGCGCGGAGCCATGCCGACTCAGCTCGTAGCTGATTACGAGCACTGGCTTCACGGACCAGCTTGGTTAGCTGATGACGTTCATCAGTGGCCAATTAGTCCGTTTTACATAAAAGATGACACGGAAATATTAGAATTAAAGTCAAATGTTGACACATTTTCTTGTCCATCTCAAAACTTAACTGACGATTTTTCAATGTTTTGTGAAAAGTTCTCTTCATTCACAAAACTGCAAAGGGTTTTTGCATGGTGTTTACGATTTGCAAAAAACTGCAAACATGCAAAAAATAAACGTTTGTGTGGTCCATTGTCAACACACGAGCTGAATGCGGCCCACGATCATATCATTAAATCTACGCAAAATACCTACTTTGGTGACGAAATAGATAAACTTAAAAATAATAAATATGTACCGTCGTTACGGAAGCTATCACCCTTCGTCGATAGCCATAATTTCCTCAGGGTGGGGGGTAGGATATCCCAAGCTGAACTACCCTATGAAAGCAAGCATCCCTTGCTATTGCCTAAAAAATGTCATGTTACATTTCTAATAATAAAGTACTTTCATAATAAATACCTACATGTAGGCCCTCGCTCACTACAAGGTATTTTATGTAAACGATATTGGATTGTTTCCGCGCGCAATGTTATTCGTAGCGTGTTATCAAAATGCATCGTATGCTTTAAATGCAATCCTCCATCAATCCAACCTTACATGGGTACGTTACCCGCTGAAAGATTAAAACCTAACAAGATTTTTGATCAGGTCGGTTGCGATTTAGGTGGTCCGTTTCTAATTAAATCCAGTACTAAACGTAATGCAAACGTCTTAAAATGCTACATGTGCCTTTTTGTATGCTTTTCTACAAAGGCAGTTCATATTGAAGTCATCAGCGACTTATCAGCTGAGTGTTTTCTAGCTACACTAGATAGGTTCGTAGCGCGACGCGGTCTATGTTCGTGCCTACATTCCGATAACGGAACGAATTTTGTCGCCGCTGCAAAATACTTAAAGGACGTAGTTACCTTTTTTAATAAAAATAATAATGTGATTGCTGAAGGTTGCGCTTCTCGCTCTATTGACTGGAAAAATATTCCACCTACAGCAGCTTCTATGGGCGGATTGTGGGAAGCTGGAATCAAATCTGCCAAGCACCACCTTCTTCGGGCAGTAGGTGATAGGGCGCTCACATTCGAGGAGCTCACTACTGTTTTTTGCAAAATTGAAGCGGTGCTAAACTCACGTCCCCTATGCCCATTGTCTAACAGTCCTGATGAGTTTGAAACTTTAACACCGGGTCATTTCTTGATAGGTCAAAGTTTACTTGCCGTACCCGAGTACAATTTAGATGATGTGAATATAAATAGGCTAACTCGTTGGCAACACATTCAAAAAATCTCCCAAACGTTTTGGAAAAGGTGGTCCGATGACTACCTACATACTTTGCAACAAAGAGCAAAGTGGTTCACTCAGTCTCCAAACATTAAGGTTGGCGATTTAGTTCTTATTCGATCTGACCTAACTCGACCATTGAACTGGGTTCGGGCTAAGGTAGAACGCGTTCATGAAGGCCCAGATGGAGTAGTTCGCGTTTTAACTCTGAGGACGCAAAAGGGAATACTAAAGAGGCCAGTAAATAAAATATCTCCTCTTCCCTTTTCAAACTAATACATCACAATCACAATACTTATAATAAATTAACGTCTACTTATATATGTATATTTTTTTATACTTATTTATTAATTTCGTTATATCGAATTACTTTTTTTCTTGTACTTACTGGAAATTATTATACTAATTTCGGTGGGGGGAATGTTCGATATTTGCTCATTATTTAGAAGGTAGATGAATTTTGTTTGCCCTCTGCTTTTTCTGCAACTACCGTCGTTTGAAAATCGGTGGTTGGCTGCACGCCCCCCGCCCCGCGCCCTGCCGCGGGCGCTCTTCAGTATGCTTGCGCGACTGCCCTGATTCTGTCGTGTTCTCGCTTATTGAGATAATATCCGTGATATTCAAGTATTACTCTATTCTTCGTATTCGTACTGCCGTGCAGATAATAATACCCTTGAGACGTTCTCGCGAAACTGCTGTACTATTGGATTGCTCTCTGTGTTTTGGACAAACTGCATCTCGAAGACCGAACATCTCTGCGCTGGCCACCCTTACGGAGGACGGCGTGTGGAAGCAAAAAGGTTGGTGGTAGACTTAGTTCATCTACTTTCATGAGCAAAGATCTGTTTTCCAAACACGGGTGTATTTCTTTAGGTATCAGTTTTAAATTTTACATACTTAGTAGGTCCTTCGAAATCTTCCCAGCCCTAACAGATTCCACAGGTTTGATGTTTCTAACGTGACTACGTCTTATAATTCGATAGAGCCGGCTGCACGCACGAAAAAACATGACGTCATGAGGCGTTACCTCGCTCTGGGGCGTTCCATGTAAGGCTTGCGCAAGTGCAAGCGAGAGTGCGGAACGAGCGACAAAGAAGCACAATCGGCCTTTGCGTTGTCACGTTCAACTATTGTCAGTAAACCGACTTTACAGACAACCATTTTTTTTGTAGCATTTGGTTTATATGTTTCTGTATCTGTTGGCTCATGAGGATGTTTTTAAGAATAGCATAATGCACAATGATAATGTACGCGAGAGATGCTGGCGTATGAATAAAAACTAGTGTTTAGTGTCCGATGTTCATCGACCTCACCCCATTCCCTTCACACATCAGAATTTTGAGCTGGTTTTCATACACTCCGGCAAAAATTGTTCATAGACATAAAATTGTAAAGTAATCAGAATGAATTTGCCAGTAAATTTAATAATCACCAGAATAAATGCAAAAAATTTCGTTAACTAATAATTTTTGAGCCCAATACCAGATCAGAGCAAGTATTTTATTAAAACGATGGCCTATTAAATTTTAATGATCGGTTAATTATCGGAATTATCAACGGCCTTTGTTAATAGACGCGGATTTGATATCGGAGAAATTAAGCGGAATTCATATTTTGCATGGGAAAAAAACCTACAATACAGACAATAGTCAAAAATAAAAGTAAAACTTTAGTCAAAGTCAAAGTCAAAAAGCATTTATTCAGTAGGACCGCTGGGATCACTTTGAAACGTCTTAAAACTAGGTGATTCTACTCCTGTTCCTTCGCGACCAATACCGTGAAGAACCAGGGCAACAAACACGGTTTGGGGCCTAGCTTTTTTTAGGTGTTTTTAATTTGAAGTGGAAGTACCTACTTCCATCAGGTAAGTACTGCAACAATGACGAATTTAGTATTATGTGCTCTAGGTATTTAATTTATACACTATTCTATCACAACAGGAAGTAAATTAAGTATCAGTATTTTTAGACGATGTTCCTTTTTGGCCGGTATCGAGGATGGAGGCCAGAAAAAAAGCGTTCGATTTCACCGTCACGACACATACCTTTGTCAAAACGTCACAGTGCGAAGTGCGCAGACGCGAAACAGTCGCGAAATAGATTATTGCATTGTTAGTACGGAATAGCGTTTCTTAGGATTTTAATATTTGACAATAATCTATTTGACAAATGCCAAATGTGAAAGTTGAAACTTCGTTCCAACCGAGTGATCCATGGAGGTTCCACGACAGTCAAGTACTTTTTTTATTTCATAGCAGTAGGTACCTAGGTATCCTTTGGTCAAAGTACATAGTAACTTTTACTACAATTAGGACGTGACCTTTTTGCGTTCCAGATGTAGCATATTGGTTTAAAAATTGCACGATCTACTCCTTATTTCCCCTATGATTGTAAGCCAAAGATTACAGGAGGAGGAAAGATAGGCTCCTTAATATTTTATGAAGAAATATTGGGGCTGTGTGAGTGTGGTTCATGTTATGAAATTTTGCGGGTTAGGAATTTTATATTACGCATACCTACCTAGCCTCTGATATGGGCACAACTCTTTATTTCTCTTTTTAAACATAAATTGACACAAAGCTATGGATATGCCTCTGCGTCTAATAATAATTATTTGGTAACTAGCTGACCCGCGCGCGCATCCGTCTGCGCATTGTTTCGTCAACGATCTTTGGAACTGCCTTGCACAAACCCTAAGGGGAGTTTTTCAATTTATACCGAGTTTAGAGTGAATCGGATCAAGGAATAAAATTTTCCATATAAACTGGATCACCCTGTATACCATTTTTCTGTCATAAGAACCTTCTCCTTACAATAACAAACACAACAAAAAAAATAATAGTGAAATTGGTCCAGCCGTTCACGCGTGATGGCGTGACCCAGGGATATAGGGATTTATTTTTATATATAGAAAGATAATATATAATTATATACGAGTATATATAATAATTATAAAAAAATATAATGCGCTTTTAATGCGCGCTATTTGACATAATAGAACTGACGCCCGTTGGGGCACAAAAGTTCTCGAGTGGAGGCCACGCACCAGAAACCGCAGTAGAGGACGGCCCCCCACTAGATGGAAAGACGTAAAGGTTGCTGGGAGCCGTTGGGTGCAGGCTGCACAAGATCGATCGCTGTGGAAATCGATGGGGGAGGCCTATGTTCAGCAGTGGACACTAGATGGCTGACATGATGATGATTTGAAATAATAATGTAAGTGCATGATTGCATGTAAATAAATGGATAGGTACTTGGATGGAAAAATGTGCTAAATTAGCATTGGACGTACTTCTGACTACCGTAAGATAGCTTTAATTTTGAATTACATTATCGTATTCTAAATATACAAAAAAAATAGAAAATAAATGCTCGACTTTTCACACAGCATCATCTAGCCCCAAAGTAAGCAGAACTTGTGTTATGGGTACTAGTTGACTGATATACTACTTATAAGTAGTATATCAGTCAAATAGTAATACTTTTTTTTTTGTAAATACATACATATTATACACAGAAACACCCAGACCCGAGACAAATATTTTGTAGATCATACAAACATTGGTCCCGCCGCGGGGATCGAACCCGCAACCTTTTGCATCGCAGGCGGGCCTTTGCCCACTGCGCTACAGAGGTCGTCATACGGTAGTGATGTTGAATTTTGTTTTTTAAACTTCATCCGCTTATAACTTAAACTAGGCTCCGATACATCCAAGCGATGTCCACTGATTGAACTTAATAAATGGATACTGAGAGAGCAAATACGGATAGCCCTGTTATTCAGGGAAGAGATGTTGTTCGAATTAATAGATTTATTTCCTGGATAAAATCGACTTCTCCTTTACAGCTGAACTCTTTGGTCGGAAATGGACTTGGATTGTTGACTCGACTAAGCGGGATCATGTTTTGATAAATAAATGGATAACACAGCGCCTTCTAGTTCAATTCAGGCACCACAGCGTCCCGTTATGTGTACGCATGGATTGTCTCCTGATGCTGTATAAATCATCTAATATAGATGTAAAGGCCTAAGTTTTTTTTATCTAGTTCAATCTATTATCTGGTAGATGACGCTTTGGCGATGGCTTCTCACTCTGCTTAGGGGGGTTTTAAAAAAACGGTATGAATCAAAATGTCTAAACTATGAAGTTAGATGCGTCAGCGTTTATGATCATGAAGAGTTAATACTTTAACAATCTGACATGTCAATCAACATCTTGAAATGAAGGTAGCTGTCATGTCGTATAAAGAGGTCAAGGAAGCAGCCGGAAAGAGATACATGGAGATTGGAGAGTTGTTCCGACAAGGCCGTAAATCCTTAAATAAGAAGCAGAAGAACTGTAGGTACCTAACCTACTAACGAAAAAGGTGTATACAGGGTGTAAAAAGACTGCTACCGAAAACTGAGGGATTGCAATCAGACCATGATTATAAACATATTTTTCGAAAAAAAAAACACAAATAAAATTTTGATTAGCTACGCCATTTTATTTTATTTTCTAGTTTTTTACTACTAGTACAACATAATAAGATCATACCTATATCATTTATAAAAGAAAAAAACAATTAAAACTCAAAATCCAGCAATCTACGTATAAAAACGCGCTCAGTACATACATACGCTCGACCTCTCGAGCTGTGCAAGGTCCGTTTTCTCCGGATATAATGATTTTTTTGGAAAATGCTTTTGGATTTGGCTGTGTTTTGGGATGCTGTACCTACCCCTTTCGGCTTCGGTAGACGTCTTTTTACACCCTGTATACTAATAGGTACCTAATACTGCTTTTTCATGTACGATATAACTTATTTATGTAATTATTTAAAATACCATAGCAATTTGAGTGTAATGTACAGTCAGCAACGAAAGCCGATTTCTTATACGCCATTTGTTTTCGATTTCTACGAAAAACGAACATTTTCTGGGAAATTAACATAGGCTGACACTTATTTTTCAAATATTTGGCATATTTTGAAAATATTAAAGTAAAGTAAGTTCGTATGAGTCAGTAGCCAACTCTAGTAACGGAGTTTTTAGGCCGCCTTAAGGCCTCCGTTATGGCCTAAATAGCCGGGACCAATAATTTTACGTGCTCTCCGAAACACGGAAGCGCTCAGATGAAAATACCACTGACGGTTACCCATCCACTTACGGACCGTTAAGAACGTTGCTCAACTTCGACGATCTATCAAGAACGACTAAGCAAGCACGACCACGAGCGCTTCTTTGGAAATATTGAGATTTGTGAAACATCAAATGTTAAGCGACTTTTGTTGCTGACTGTACCATAAATAAATTACACAAGGAAAACGTTTTCATTCATTTTATTATAATTACCATAATTTTGGACGTACGTACGTCTTTTTCAACAAAAATTAGGACAATTTCATTTTCGGCTTTTCCAATAAATAATTAGCCAAGTGCGTGAGAACTTCGGTAAGTAAGATTTCAAAGTAAATTAGCTTGATTACGATATATTTTTATAATTGACTAGCTGGTATGGTACCCGCGACTTCATCAGCAAAATAACATACTACTTGAAAACCTCTAAATAGAACTGAAAACTGCAAGAATCTTCGGAAACTTTTAAAAATGCAATAATAGCGCCATCTTAACCTTAGTCATAGGTTAGCAACGCCATCTAGTTGCCTTTAACTGGAACTTCCAACTCCCCATAAAAACTTTCAACCCTTATTTCAAGCCCTCCATGATTATTTTTCAAAAAAAAAGTAGCCTATGTCCGTCTCTGGGACATAATCTTTATCCATGTCATATTTCAGCATAATCTGTTCAGTGGTTTAGGCGTGAGGTAACAAACAGACAGACAGACAGAGACATTTTACTACATAATAGAGGGCGACACAGGAAAAATTAGATCGCGGTATCGTTGCGTTTTGGACTGTAAAACATATAAACTCGCTAATCTTTTAATTTTCAACTTTATGATATTAGTATGGATATGGATAATTTTTTATATTTCCCAGTTTGAGAAAAAACTATACTTATGTTGGTAAGAAGTAGGCATTTGGTGGCATTTGAATGTAGGTAATAGAACCGAAATCTACTCTTGAACAAAGTATAGGTAGACCCTAGCCAAATATAGTTAGTTTGTTTTTTAAGATAAGATAAGATTTATTTCAGATAAAGGTTTACAAATGTTTATCTTAGCTAAACTATACTAGAGTAGTATATAGGTTAGGTATAGGTAGTAAGTACCTATAGTAAGTGTTGGAGACAAGATAAGATTTATGTTAGGTACTTTATAGTTTTATAAGTGTAATAGTTTTCTAACTGCCCAAATCACAATATTTTAAAACTATTGATATACGTACCTATACAATAGGTAATATTAATCCATTAAACAATGGGGTAAAAGTAACCCAAAAATTGTGTGAAACTGCGAATGATGATGATGTAAACAATGAACATCTATTTTATTCGTAACCATGATTTGTTCTACACATTTTCATTTATCATAAAATGCTTTGATTCTTCATGTACGTATTGCACGTCCCAATTTAGGGTTCAGCGGGTATTATAATAATCCCCTTACCGCGCTGTAGCTTTTCAAGCATGATTGATGGCAGAAAAGTTAGATTATAAAAATGTCATGCTTGTATGCTGTAACGATGCCATCTTTTGGGGTTCCGTGAAGAGGATACTGTTTCTATTCTTCATATTTTGAATTTTTACCCATTGTACAGAATGCGTATCATAATGATTTGAATTTTAGTAGCGCACTGTTTTACTAGGTACTTATTAGATTTTTTTATTTTGACATTTGACTTTTTTGGAATGAGTTCTAAAAATTTTTGTATATTATTCCACACTAACATACTATTAATGTTAGTTTCCATAAATATTTGTTTGAGACACCACCTGTGACTATCCTCTAGTTCTAAACTTCGAATGACTATAAAATATGAGAGAAAAAAAAATGTGATTTTGTCTTTTGTAAATGTTCCTAAAAACATTTTGTAGGTATTTAATTTTATGAAATTAGTGAGATGTAATGCAGAACCCATTTCCATGAACGTGCTTCGCCCCGTCATCTGATTGCGTTGTAATGTGATTTGAATTTTGATAAAGTATGCGAGTATCTAAATCTTTGTACGTGATGAAGATTCCTTATAAAAAGAATTCACAAATGAAAAGAAATAATGAGATTGAATCCCTAACCTAAGTATTAAATTCACGTTTTTTTTTTATTTCACAAACAAATATTATTAATGCGAATATCGGAGTGTTTATGTTTACCTATGTAGGTACTTTACGCAAAAATGGCTGAATAAGTAGATTTGAATTCGTTATGATAGCATATATCCTGGATATATAAAAATAGTTATGCGTTTCCGAAGAGCCCAATGGATTAGCGAGACTACGAGTAAGTTCTTAATAAAAATATTTCTTAAGAAATACCAAAAGACATTCTTCAGTTTACAAAGTTTACATGACAGCCTAAAATATATTCATTCTATTTTATTACTATTTACGATGAACCAATCCCGAAAATTGAATAATGAATAAGAGAACTGACATTTACAGCGACCTGTTTGTGATACCAATTTTATTGGCATTTTACGATGTCGTCGTAGGTCACGGCAATGACACTCCTCCAGCCATAAAACCACAGATCTTCAGGCATAGACGCCGTTACACGATGCCATTCTGGCATACCATTCTTGCCTCTTGCCACAGAATATTAGCTCTTGCTCCGTTATGTTTGAGAAAGGAAGAGGCAAGAATGTATGCCAGTATGGTATCGTGTAAATGGCGCTATGAATAGATCTGATACAATAGTGGGAAGATCGGGAAAGGGGGTTAAGCTAATCAGGATTTTGATGGGATCTAAATAGCTTTGCTAAATAGATCGTAAAAACTTTTATGAGTGTGACAGTATCGAGATTTTTTTAAGGTTTGTTACAAAGACATAGTTTATATTATTAGTGGTACCTACAGGCTTGATACAGGTTTGTATTGATACTAATTGGTACCCGCGACTTCGTCAGCAAAATAACATACTTAATAAAAACAGAACTGAAAACTGCTGTTCAGAAGATTCTCTTCTGATACTTCTAAAAATAAAAACCATCTCGACAGCAACGCCATCTAGTGGCCTTCTGGAACTTCACTATAAGTCCCCATACAAAATTTCAACCCTTATTTCACGCCCTTCATGATTAGTTTTGAAAAAAAAGTAGCCTATGTCCATCCCTGGGACATAATCTTTATCCATGTCATATTTCAGCATCATCTGTTCAGTGGTTTTGGCGTGAAAAGGTAACAAACAGACAGACAGACAGACACATTTTACTACATAATAGATGGCGCCACAGGAAAAATTAGATCGCGCTATCGTTGCGTTTTGGAGAACGTAACATATAAACTCGCTAATCCTCTACTTTTCAGCTTTATAATATTAGTATGGATTGTAGTTTTGGCGGGAAGGCATTGGATTTGACTGGCACAGAATCGGAAAAAGTGGAAAATAAATAAATAATGCTAGCCTTTTTCACACAGCATCATCTAGCCCCAAAGTAAGCAGAGTTTGTGTTATGGGTACTACTTATATACTTTTTGTTTGTAATACACACATATGTACTTATAGAAATCACCCAGACCCGAGACAAATATCTGTAGATAACATTAGTCCCGCGGCGGGAATCGAACCCGCAACCTTCGCGTTTCAGGTGGGCTTTCGCCCACTGCGCCACAGAAGTTGTCAAAATAAGGAGGGCTATACTCAGCAGTGGGTGGATGTGGCTGATAACATAGATAGATATACAAGGAATATCAATATCTACAGCATTATTAAAAAGCTTACTGCCCTTTGAGATAAAATATTAAAGAATAACCTAAACTTGGTTGTAAACCACAACTACAAATCAGTAGCTGGACTGACGATCTGTGCGACACGTCATCAACGTGTCGACAGAGATGTCTACTTATTAGGCTATTATTTCAATGAAAAATATTAACTTACTCATCGTTTAAGTCGTTATTTAAACTTACGCGCACACAGCCTTAAAATTCAAAGCCTTACCAACACTATGTAAACACATATATCCCGAAAATCTCGCTCATAATTTCTGTAAAGAAAAACACCGCTGGGCCAAAGGGGAGCGGGGGGATAAGACGATTCGTCAGCCGAAAAATGACTAGGAAAATGCTTTGCTGTAAAACACAAGTCCACGATAAAGCTGGGGCACACGATCATGAGAATAATAGATTTTCGTGTGCCTCGCCTTTAAATGTTTAAGTTCAAAAGGTCGCTGAGTTAAGAGATGAAGCACTTCCATTTTATCTACGTCTTAAATATTACGTTCCTTCTTGAAATTCCGAAAAAAGCATTACCTACCTGCAGCTCATGTATTTTCGAGCTGTTAAAGCAAATGCTGAGGGGTAGCCGTATTTTCACCCAAATAGGTACTTGATAAATACACGTGGATACACGTATGGATAGCGATAGGTGGGCAGGGATTGTCACGCCATGGGCGCACGGGACGTGGCAGAAGACCGTGACAGATAGTAAAAATTGGGGGAGACCTTTGTCCAGCAGTGGGATGAAATATGTTAGTAAAAAAAAAGGAACTTGATAAGTAGATTTAAGTACTTAACTTACAAAATTGTAAAACTCATTTATTGTGTGATGAAAATTAAAAAAAACTATTTCTATTTTAACTGGTGACTGACATATTAACGTACAGCCAAATCCATCATAGAAACATGAAAGTTGGAAAGCACATTCCTTTAACGATGTAGGGGAGACAAAGAAAGGAATTTTCGAAATTCTACCCCTAAGGGTATGAAAAAAAGTTAAAACGTTTGTACTAAGTGAACGAAGTCGTGGCTATGCCGTTTGGTAAGTCTTAGATTAACCTTGTAGGCTCGATTTTCTAGAACAATCTAGAAAGGCTAGTCGTAGATCTTGTTTTGTCTGCGTGTTAGACGATACTTGGCAATAAATTCTGTAGAGGATTTTGAATTATTAGGTACGTGTTTTTGGGCTAAGTTATTTCGTTACATATCCTTGAGTATTCTCGTTTCAATTTCAATGCCAAACACTAAGTTTAAGATTAATTTGGGCAGTCAAATTGGCATTTTATTGTACTTATGTTGATTCTTAGAGTCAAGTTAAATTAAATCAAAATTGGACCAGCATAATTCAGGTTTTTTTCCCAACGACCCCACTAGCCTCCCCGCTATTGGGGTAGTTGGGGATAAAAAGTCCCAACGACCCCACTGCTCAAGTCAATGGGGTCGTTGGGAATACGAAAAGTGATGTTTACCTTTACAGTGGAGAAATATCACTTTTGAAAGTAATTCATCGAATAGTTGCTTCCGAATGTACTTATCGATATCGACAGGATAACTTAAAACTCCTCACAACAGGAAATATGTCAACAATTTTAGTGTAAAAAAACACGAACATATTAAACATCTAGTACTTAATTTTTATCAGCATTGTGCACCTTCCCTAAACAGTGTCGCGCGAACAGGATGGCTATTTTATAAGGTAACATAAAGCATGATACAAGCTTGCGAACGTTAAATTTTGATAAAATCACCGCCTCGGCGACTCTTGATAACTAAGGGACTAACGGAGCTTAAGGATAAATTGAATGAAGCATCAATTTTTATGCCAGGGTTTTGTGATAAACATAAAATTATGTTTGAGGATCTTGATTTGATAGTCGTGGACTTTTGCAAGGGTATACAAGTATTCAAGGACAAAATAGTGCATTGGTACTATTTTGTCCTTGAATACTTGTATATACTTGTATATACTATATATACTTAAATAGGGTAAGACTATTATGGGTCCGCCCTACTACCTGGAGACTATCTAGGACTATCCAGAGACCCTTTTTAAGGTAGGTGTGTTTCATTACATTGGTGTCAGATTTGCTTATGAGTTTTTGAAACGAAGTTCCTTTTTGGACGGTATCGAAGAAAGAAAAAAACTAAGGCAGGAAAAAAAATTGTTTAATTTTACCGCCATGACATATGTATATGTCAATTGTCACAGTGTGAAATGCGCAGCCGCGACACAGTCCATGGATTGTTACATTGTTTGTACAGAAGAGCGTTTCTAGCGATATCTAATTGATTTTTTTAATTTCCCAGTATATAGCAAAAGTACTTTTGCTTCATTCCAACCTAGTGTTTCACGACAGTCACGTACTTTTTTTTTTATAATACCTATGTGTATAAAAGAGGTGGTTGAAGTCTGTTTGTATTGTGCACCTTATACTTACCTACGTGTGTTATGCACAACTAAAAAGAGAACCAATTTCAATGTTGTAAGCGATGATTCTTATTTTTATGTTTTTTGGTAGAATCAATCTCTTGGGGATGAAAATAACCAATCAAAATGTGAACGTAAAACTACACCCAAAAATGCTCTAAAAGTAAAACCTATCTATTAATTTATTTACAGTCGTTTCCACAGCTTCCCAGCTTCCAATAACATTTAAAAATGGCGGAAATAAAAGAGCTTTGAAGAAATTATTATCGAATGGACTTTAATATTGAACACGTTTGTAAGCAACTCGGGACTGTCAGCTTAAGCTTTTAATGATCCAATTTGCACAACGTTTCATGGAGTGCGCCTTAGACGAGGCCAGAGAATAGGCGGTTAATAAATAAATATATATATGCAGGGAAATTTTCTTATGATAACAGATTGGTATGTATTTATTTCTTACTTTTTCTGAAGTTCAAGCCTTCGCTCACTTAAATAGAATAGGGTTCGATTCCCGTCTAAGGACAAAATGGTTGCATGGTAGATTATGCAAACATTCTATCTTCGAAAAATATCAATCAAATCGCTTCAAATCGCGCTAAATTTTAGATCTCATTGTTGCAAAAAATGCAAAGGTAAGTATCAGTCATGTAGTCATAAGAAAAGCTCTATGCTTTCTTTTGGACCAGTGATGCTACGTGAAATATTAATTTATTAGTATTTGTTCACAGAAGTAAGATTCGCAATCTTTCTGGACGTAAATCCGCGGATTATTCCGTCGTCGGCTCGTTCGCAAATTAGTTTATTGTACCTTTTTTTCTTCCAAAACTTAATCCCGCCAGTGCCTACTCTTAGCGAAGTCTACTAATAATGTATTTTGACTCAACTAAGAAGTCTCAACCGTTTAGCGCCTACTATGCGTGACATACTATGGAACAACTTATTTAAAGTACTTGCAGTTCATTTAAAAAGATAAGAAGAACTTTTCGACCTGAAATTTGAACGCAAATGGTTACAGATACAAGCATTTACCATCATCATCTACCTGCTTTTATCCCACTTTTACGTGGGGTTGACACAGCAGGTTTTTCTCTTACACTCTCTCAACATTACCTCCTTTCTTACCCATATCATCTCTCAAAATTGCTAAAAAGCTATTTACTAGATTTATTCGTAGGGCCTGGGACCGTATTCGCGTTCTTTTTTTCGTTCGTTTGATGAATATTTGGATGTTTCTTACTACAATTTCTGACTTCAAGAGCCAATTTTTCGGTTTGGGATAATTGGTTCTAGGTTAGGACCGTGTTTTAACGTTGATCTTATCGACTGAATAAAATGTAGCTCGTAGTAAGACGCATCCGAATATTCATCAAACGAACGAAAAAACGAACGGGAATAACCTCCTAGTTTCGTTCGTAAATTGATGTGACGTCTATTTTGAGTCGGACTGTACAGCAAAGTAATGTCACCGGCGCGTCGCGTCCAAAATTAATTTTAATGAGAGAAAAAGTTATAAAATTATGGTGATGCATTCTGCAAAGTAGGAAGTTTGGAGTTTTGTACCGGGTGTAAAAAGGTAGCACATACTCCAAAAGACGCATTTACATACAAACTAACCGTTGGTCCGGACCGTCGGGACTTAAATTTTGTATGTGTAGTACAAAGTAAAAGATTATGCTTGATTAAGTAGATTATTCGCAGAGTGGTTTCAACTTTATTTGACGCATGATGCCCAAAGGCATTTATAATTCTTACTTTTTAAAAGCTTAAAACAAAACTGTCTTTAATGTCAGACTTGACTTCTTTCGCCATTTTTGAAGGAGCTCTGCTATTTTATTTAGTTTTCTCGTGTTTTACTAGGTCATGTAATTTCGGTGGCATTTTACTAAAGAAGCCTTGGATACGTAACAGGAGATTCGGCAAATGAAATGGGGGAGTATTCAAGAAGTTTTATGTTTTATTTGACGAAATATTTCCGTTGGAGTTTTGAAATGACAAGCCGCCATGTTTTTTCAAAATCAAATTGACGTGACATGAATACATATTTGAAGTGAAGTGAAGTAGTTGCCATTATTAAAAAAAAGAAGAAGGAATAAAAAGATGAAGAAGAAGAAGAAACCAAGAAGTGAAGTGAAACCAGATATAAGATGTTACTGATTGGGCGGTATAGTCGCTTAGCGACAAAGCCCTTTTTCTTTTTGTTCTATAAATAAAAAAAATGTCAGACTTCGTAGAAAAGGATGAGGCTTTTAAGGAAAAGTATCAAACTCCTATGGATATTTTTTTATTAAGCTTCCTCGAAATACTTAAGTACTTAAAAAAAGATCAATCCAACTGACGGAGATTGATCGGGGAGGTTAACATAGAAAGCCCTCCTTTTTGAATTCTCCTAATTGAAAAAGTAGCTAAAATTTAAAACAAAAACAGCTCTACATGAGAAAATGCTTATCGCTGTACGGATAAAAAGTCCATGTGGAGTATGCGGCGTGTAGGTAGTGTACCGTACATGAAATTTTTCACAAACTGTTAGAGCATGCAGTAGGTAAAACCGAGTATCAACTGGCTCAATTTGGATACACCATTTTTCACCCTGTACGTCCATGTTGATTTTATATTCGTGAAGTTGACGCTGTAAAGATAATGGAGGGTTATATTGGGTAATTTTGACAGCCAATGACAGCTGTTTTAAAGTCAGATAGAGTGACACAAACTTATCTGAACCGGTGAGGGAGGAGCTGTTATCGAATTTGATGTTGGTAGAAAAATAAATTCTAAAGTAAAATTGTTAGTTCCTCTTTTAACCACCAGTTCAGATATGTTTGTGGCTCTCTTCTCTGCAAAAGGCAATTTGGCATATTCTTAAAAACCATCCAGTTTGATTTTGAGAAAATTAAAACGGAAATGTGTATGAGACCAGCCGGTTTCTCGAACGCTTGTTGTACTCGTATAATAATGTATGTATGTATTTACAAAAAAAAAGTGTATAAGTAGTATATCAGTTAACTGGTTCCCATAGTACAAGCTTTGCTTAGTTCGGGGCTAGATTGGTGCTGTGTGAAATGTCCAGCATTATTATGTACCTATTAACATCTTGATTCTAATATTTAATTTACTAAATTATATTATTTTATGACTGATTTTACAACGTATACTATTTCACCTAGAGCCTAATTAAATACAAATATAGCAATCTACAGATCTACATAAACTGACCTACTTTTGGCATAATAAAAAAATAACAGCCGCCAATAAAATAAACGAAAGACATTCTCATTAGACCCACAAAAAGTTTACGAGTCTTCAAAGGGCGTGTTTAGACATGTAAACGCTTTTCGGTATAAAATCGTTGTTACTTCAATGTCTAGGATTTTTTTTTATTTACATGAACAAAAAAAAAGTAAAGGGCTTTGTCGCTGAACGACTATACCGCCCAATCAGTAAAAAAAAAAGTAAAAATTTATTTATTTGAGACAAGCAAACATCCGTACTTTATGCTAGAATGCTGCCAAAAGTGGAAATAAAGTGGCACCTTCTGGGTAAGCTCGCTCCATCGTAGACCTCACTCTTACCTGTGTAAGTTTGAGGTCAAGAGCCGACCCATTCATAATAAAAAAAAAAAAAAAAAATCCTAAACGTGCGTCACACAATACGTCAAACAAACAAACAGTAAAATATTTATAGAACGTACTTAACTAGGTACTTTATAATTATTATTAGAAAATTTAAATTGACTATTTTTGTAGTATATTTTACCATTGCAATCGATTAAGTCAGTTGTTCATAAAATACAATAAGCTTATCCCTATTTCAATTAGTACAGTAGCTGCTTGAGTCGTAAATGAAGCCGAAAGCTATATAAAATACTGCCACTTTGAACTTTGTAACATTTCCTTGTTCTCTGAGATGTATTGGAGAAGAAATTTGTTTTAAAATCGCCACAGCCTTGGACACTCGGTAAAAAATCATAGATGTATAATTAACACATTAAATCGACATAATTCGATTTTAAAAACTAAAAAGAAAGCCGGCTTCAATGTTAGAGATAAAAAAAGAAGGTTTTTAAAAATAAAAGGTTACTTCGAGAGAAATTTTTTTTTTTGAAAATCATTTCACAATTTGACGAAAATACCTATCAAAACATACTTAGGTGCATACTTACAGCGGAACAGAATCTCCTCCTTTTAGTGAAATCGGTAATAAAATCTGTTTACCACTATAAAAGTGTATTTAGTAGAAACAAACTACTGTCAACTATCAGTAACAAGCAACAATCAGCATATAAAACGACAATCAACATTAAACAAACCTTCCCTTTATACATGGGTCGCGAGGAGTCAAACAAAACCAAATTATCGCTTAGTCCTGGCCTAATCCCAAGTAAATAGTACCTTTGTACACACCGGGCGCAAACAACGGTAACAATGTTACTAGGGATACTCGCTGAGGCAACTTCTAACATTGGTATCGGCAGTTTTTTTTGCATGTGAATATTTAAGCGGGATTTTATTTGCAAACGAAATAAATGGATCACGGCTATCGAAGAGGAGAAATTTTATTAGATCAAGTCGTTCTAGACCTCCCAGTATTAGTCTTTCTTTATTCTACTCGGTTAAAAAAATCTAATCTCTTAAAGAGTCAACTGGTAATGGGCTTCTTTTACAAAATGTGCGAAAACTAAACAGGATCCTATTCTTTTTTCGGGATAAAATAGCCTATATCCATCCTTGGGATGCAACCTTAACGCTTCACAAAAACGCCGCCACTAGCAAATTTTCATACATTTTACTGCAGCGTGTGGCGGCCACCGGCCTCAACCGTGTGCTGCGAGTCCATGTAAAATGTATGAAAACTACAGGAAAGTGGATGTGGTCGGTGGCCCGTTTGCGCCAAGCTTTATCCATGCCAATTTTCAAACGTGAAAAGGTAACAAACAGACAGACAGGCATAGTTTCTTTCACATTTATAAATTAAAACTAATTAAGTAGTGACAACAGGTGTCCGATAATTTAGTACCTGATAGAGAAAGAAATATTGTACGCAATTCTAGTTTGTAACATAGTAACATTAATTTTTATGAAATTTTAGTTTAGTCAGGGAATAACCGAATGGACACAACAAAATGGCCGTGTTTTACGCCTAGCATAAAAACAGAATATTACAATTTAGTATTGGTTTTCATTTAGATAGGTATTGTGGAGTGTGATCCGATAACCTTTATTGATAAAAATAGTTTTAGCGGATTTGCTTTGCACAGCTCTAACCACGTATGTATTATGAAGGTAGTTTGTAAACTCGACTTTTATACGAGATATAGATTTGTACTTGATATTTATTTTACCGATCGGTTTGAGATCTTCATTTAATCACTATGCTGAGTCGGAAACCAATTTGGACCACACTTGGACGATTGCGAGACAGTCATGATTCATGGTTTATTTTCTTTCGATTTTGAGTGTGTTTTATTTCTGGTATTTGGTATTAATGTTGTTGCAAATAAATCTTTTTGGTATCGAAGAAAAAAAAGACTGAGGCTGGAAAAAAAATTGTTCCATTTTACCGTAACCGACACGCCGTTTAGACGATGCCATTCTGGCATACCATTCTTGCCTCTTGCCTTCTCATACTCAACTTAGCCACAGCTAATATTCTGTGGCAAGAGGCAAGAATGGTGCCAGAATGGTATCGTGTAAACGGCGTCTTAGAAGCATACACTGAGGTATCAGACTCCTAACCAAATAAATTATACGAAGGAAAATAGCGGTTTGTTTTGCTCGCTTTGAGAAAGATATTATTTTTGAAAACAAGAGTTATGTTGGGGCTCTGATGTTATCTGACTGTTTGTGGAGGAAATGAGGGGAAAGGCATAATCGTTCGGTTAAGTTATGGATTCTTTTGAAAGAAGGAAGTATGTTTGAAAAGGGGTTCAGTTTCTTATGATGTTTTTGGTCTTTTGCACTCTCCAGCCTTCGAACCTTGACCCATTGACCCCATTTTGGTAGAATAGAGTAATATGAAAAAAAACCTCGTTTCTGCGCCAAAACTCAAAATTGCCTGAACTAAAATGTTATTGGTTCATGCGCACTCAAAAGTACCACACTGTTTTGAAAGAACTCGTGAAAGTAAACGTGAATCAAGAAGACGAACAATTGAATAATAATGCTTTATTTGGAACAACATTACAATATGAGCAAAGATACAGTGGAAAACGTTGACTGCCGCAAAAGTTAAAAAACTGAGTAGCGGAGTCAGCGCTCTTCTCCAAAAGATTGGATATTAGAGGTTCCAACGTAGCTATGTAGTAAATATTATACCAAAGACTTAATCTAAACAGGAAAGTTACATCTAACTTAAACAATTTCAAGAGTATGAAACTAAGTGTAAGTGTATAAAGTGAATGTGTGTGCGGTGCGTGTGTGTGTGTATGTGTGCGTGGTGTGAGTGTGTGTGTGTGTGTGTGAGTGTGTGTGTGTGTGTGGGGGGGGGTTTAAGTGTGAATGTGTGTGGGTGGGTTTAGGTGTGAGTGTGTGTGTGTGTGTGGGTGTACGAAGCGAGTGAGTGTGGGATTTGGGTTTGTGTTGTGGTGTGTTTGAAAGATTATTCCGAAGACAGACATATTATTAGTAGGAGATAAAGGATTATGATTTATGACAATGATGAATGTACAAAAAGAGAAATGTTCTATGAATCATTTATTGAATAGGTTTAAGAAGTAATTCCGTTTCGTCATAAGTGAGTGTCATCAGCCATGACGTACATTTTATTTTGCATTTATGAGACGTGAGACAGTAGATATTGCATGCTTTGTTAACTTTATTATATAAGGCGCAGCTTAGGTAGAAGTAGTGTCTAGATGCAACAGCAGTTCTGTGTTTTTGAAGTTTACATACAATATCAGAGCGACGTCTCGTAGTGGAATGAGTTGGATCAAAGGTAAGTTGCGAGTGTTTCCGTAGGACAGTTGCCAAGATAAATATTTGCCTGACTGTGAGGACTTGACTTATTGAGTAGAGTGCTGATGTAGGGAATCGTCTAGGATTAGATGTTATTACCTTAAGAATGGCTCTCTGCGATCTCTCGACTCTCAATAGGCTAGTCTTAACCGAACCGCCCCATGCAGTAATACAATAGGACAAAATAGATTGAGCGAGAGCAAAATAAACCATCTTAAGGCAGGAAAGGTCAGCAGAACTTCTGAGGTTTTTAAAGATGTAAAGAAGTTTTCTAACCCTGGAGACTGTGCACTCAATATGAGGCGCCCAGGATAAGGTACTATCCAACCAGACACCTAGATATCTAACACTGGGTACTCGTTCGAGTACAGGGCATTGGCAAGTAAGAGAGGAAGAACAAGTATGGGCACGCAAAGAAATTGACTCAGGTTGGGTAATAAAAAGTGGAGAAAAGGTGATGTATTTTGTTTTGGTAGCGTTTAAAGTAAGAAGATTATTTGAGAGCCAGGTAAGGACCGTTTTGAGTGCAAGTTCAGCATGTTTTTGGGCCTCGTTCCAGTCACGACCGCTAGCTATGAGAGTAGTGTCATCAGCATACGTGTAGATGTCACAGTATGGAAGAGACAT
Organism: Epirrhoe tristata; assembly: GCA_951394285.1. NCBI lineage: Eukaryota > Metazoa > Arthropoda > Insecta > Lepidoptera > Geometridae > Epirrhoe > Epirrhoe tristata. Next base: position 8,070,030 of record OX596154.1, read on the forward strand.
TTTTACCAAGTCATTGATGTAGACGAGAAAGAGGGTAGGCCCAAGGACACTACCCTGCGGTACTCCAAAAGTGATGTCCTCTTCCTCACTTTGCAGATTATTGATGACTACTGACTGACGACGGTTTGTGAGGTAACTCTTGAAAAGGTTATTAACGTCACCTCTTACTCCACATTCAGCGAGCTTATCTAGTAAATTAGGAACAGAGACGGTGTCGAAAGCTTTGGTCAGGTCCAGGAAGATGCCAATAGTTTTAAACTTGTTTTCAAAATTCTGCGCAATATTAGTGGTAAGATCTACTACTGCATCCTCCGTTGATCTGCCGCTCCTAAACCCATATTGACGAACAGCTAGGATATTATTAGCATTAAGAAAGTTGATAAGGCGTTTGTTTAAGATTTTTTCTAGAATTTTAGATAGAACGCTGAGCACAGAGATTGGACGAAAATTACTAACACATGACTTATCTCCACCCTTATGGATAGGATGCACTAAAGCCTTTTTAAAGACGGAGGGAAAGGTGCTAGACGACATACACAAGTTGAAGAGGTGGGTGAGAACGGGTACAATAATGTGTCTAGCATACTTCACCACGGAGGTGGGAATTCCATCCCAACCAACAGAGGATTTGTCTTTTAGATTTATTATGATATTTTCGATTTCTGAATTGTCAGTTGGTGAGAGGACCATAGAACCTAAAGGAGCAGCTTGGTTTGTATTAGCGATAAGAGGCATAGTATCCAGAGGTTTAATTATTCTTGATGCTAAGTCAAGACCTACATTTGCAAAGAATCTATTCACTTGGTTAACTGAAGTAGACGGATCGGAAGATAATGTGAGTAGCTCTACGGATGAAGATGGCTTACGGGTTATGTTAGCAATTTTTTTGACAACATTCCACGTAGACTTTGTATTATTCCTGGCCTTCTCAAACTCCTTTCTCTCATATTCGCGTTTAACTTTTTTTAGGAGGTTATTACAAAAATTACGATAACGGGTAAAAGTTAGCTTCAGGGCTGGGTTTTTCTTGTCTTTACTAAATTTTCTGTATAGGCGATCACGGTGGCGGATGCATCTGAGGAGACCAGGAGTAATCCACGGTTTAAGTGTGCGTAACCTACTGGGAATAGTAACAATCTGGGAGTGCTTACTGATGATCGAGGATAGTAATTGAACAAAGATATAGGAAGCAGTATTGGCATTGGACGATGATAGGATTTGACTAAAGTCAGATGATTCAATATCTTTGAGAATAGCAGGAAAGTTGTATTTTATCGTGTTGTGTGTTTTCACTTTACGTTGGGGATCCATTAGAAGAGAAAAGAGTGTAGGCGCATGGTCCGTTATGAGTGAGTCAAGAATTAAGGTAATTGCAGGGTACGGGGACTTGAAGATGGTGTGATCGAGACAGTTATTGTGGCGTGTGGGGTGAACATGAGCTGGTAACATCGCGTGAGAGCAGACAAGGTTAAGATAGTCGTCATAATTAGGATCTTTTGAGTTTGGGATTATGTTTATATTAATGTCTCCTACGATTATGACTGACGAAAAGTTATGGAGTTGGGAAATTAAATTTTCAAGGCTATTAAGAAAGCCATCTATGATACTAGTGGAAGGGGAACGATAAATACATATAACTGCTATCTTGTGATCAAGTTTAAGTAAAAGGCTATTAGAATCAGTGAGCATTGGCGTAACAACATTACAATTTAAATTATCCCGTACAAATACAACTACACCTTCATTTTGGGTTTTATAGTCTGAAGCGAAGGAATTGTACCCAGGCATAGAAGGAAGTATCGGGCATTTGCTAAGCCAGCACTCCGTGAGGACAATTGGTACTAACGGTGTGTTTCATATAACATATTCGATTCTAGATGAAGTCTTGGTTAGGTACCTACTATAATTACTAGGCGGAGGCTGTCAAGTCATAAGGGTTATATTAATAGCAAGATTCTATGTGAGCAGTCTTGGCCGAATGGGGTTGTACCTCGACTTTCAATCGGAAGGTTGTGGGTTCGAATCCCAGCCATGCATCAATGGATTTTGCGTTTCGTAAAATTTAAATGCGCTTTAACACGTGCTCTAAACAGTGAAGGAATGTGAGGAAACCAGATAGTGATCTTACGTGGGCGATTTGACGCGAACGCGTTTGCGAAGCGAAGCGACGCGATTCGATGCGGTGCGGCGCGGCGCGGCGCGGCTGTCCTACGTGCGCGCGAATCTTCCTACAGACTTCAGATTGAGTATACCTGTTCGCGCGTAAAAGTCAAACAAACTGATCGCGTTCGCTTCGCTTCGCGCCGCGCCGCACCGTATCGCTCACGTAGGACACTTCCATAGTAAAGGACTGTTTAATTTTTCCGCGCCGCACCGCACCGCTTCGCGTTCGCGTCAAACCGCCCACGTAAGACGATCCGTTATAGACGGTGATGGGCTTGCAACTTGTCACATATGGAACACTAACTTCTGCAAGATGTGGGTATATTGTATCAAATATGTATTTGGTCATGCCTCTGACTAACCCCCTTAGACATCAAAGGATCTGGAATAAGTAACATAAAAAGAGATCTGAGAAAATGTGTACCGTGCCTTGGGGATACAGTCGTGAACCTGTTTACGTTTATGTTTTAGATTCTATGTTTATTTCTAGGTACTCTTTATGAAATTCACCGGTTCTGTTTCAGAGACAAAAATAAGAGAATTTTAGCAGAAACTAGGGCAACTGTTACCTTCCCCAGTCACGTTTTTAACAGTGAAGAGTCTAAGCTCGGAGCTGTTAGTAAACAGCGCGTGTAACCGGCACCAAACTGTAAAACTAACTCCGAACTCAGCCAACCTTATTGTAGACCAGCTGTGGAAGCTTAAGAATTGAAGACTTTGTTTTAAGTTTAAAATAAGTTATTTTAATGGCAATAACAGAAGTTTTGCTCAATTTAGTTGCGAAGGGAAATTGTGGATAAATGTTTTAAAATGTGGGAGAATAAAAGTCGTTTAATCAAACAGGTGTACGTACGAGGCGGTGAATAGAAGAACTGGAAGAGATTTTTTTTGGAACGAAGTTCCTTTTCGGACGGTATCAAAGAAAAAAAAAGACTGAGGCTGAAAAAAATTTTGTTCCATTTTACCGTCACCGACACATGTCATGTATATGTCAAATCGTCACAGTACGAAATGCGCAGCCCATAGATTGTTACATTGTTAGTACGAAAGAGCGTTTCTAGGATACCTAATTGACAGTTAATTTATTATACTATTCCCAGTACTTATAGAAAAGTACTCTTTGCTTCGTTCCAACCGGGTACTCCAAGACACTTACGTACTTTTTATTTTATTTGAGAGAGTTTTTTTAGACCATGCTGAGTATACTAAGACGAACACACTTGGACTAAACTGGTGAAATTTCAGGAAAAAGAGACAGGTCAACTTTATTATGTGCTTATACATTCAGTATTTGCTTCAGTAAATCGAATTGAATCGTCATCCCAGTTGAAAAAAGGTCTAGAACAGTGCTTTGAGAACTACTGAAGCGTCAAGAGACGCTAATAAAGATCTCGAATCCTTGGTCATGTCACGTTCGCTTTGAAAACCACTTGATGACTTTTCGTCCCGTTTCTATCCAACCAGCTTACCTAGACCCTCCACCCCTCTTTATAAAACCTAGCACAATACAAAACATAGTGCGTCAATGGAGCAACGGAGCTCTGTTCAAAGTGGTTCTGATCTACAATTGTTGGATAAGCAAATTAATTAAACTGTAATGGAGATTTAAACGGAATTTAAATTGAAATTGGTTATTATTTCTAGTGACACCCTTTACTGGTTCTGACTGAACTATATATAGATACAAATTGGCTGGTTTGATAATGAATTATGTTCAATTTCCTTGTTGTAGTCCAGCATTATTTATATATGTATAACTACAAGTAAAGGTAGGCAAAGAAAAAGTTTTTTTAGCTGCCATATTAGATAATGAAACTGCCATCCATAATAATATTATAAATGTGAAAGTAACTCTGTCTGTCTGTCTGTGTGTCTGTTTGTTATGCTTTCACGCCCAAACCGCTGAACAGATTAAGCTGAAATTTGGCATAGTTAAAGGTTGTATCCCAGGGAAGGACACAGGCTACCTTTTATCCCGAAAAAATGAAAAAATCCCGAGGGATCGCGGGTCACACCGCGGGAGCGCAGCTAGTAAAAGATAAGTAAACTAATAAAAAAAATACGTGGAACACACGATTGGAACGAAGTTTCAACTCTGACATTTTGGCATTTGTCAAATAAAATAATGTAAATAATATCAACTAATCCTAGAAACGCTCTTTCGTACTAAAAATGTAACAATCTATCGGCTGCGTATTTCGCACTGTGACGATTTGACGTATACATATGTCGTGACGGTAAAATGGAACAACATTTTTTTCCCAGGTCTTTTTTTTTCTTCGATACCGTCCGAAATGGACAGACATTTTTTGTTGTACAAATCAAGCATTGACAAGTTTTTATTATAAACAATTGGTACTTATTGCTTCAGTTTACTTCACTGTTAGTATTACTATACTAAAGCGGGCAGGAAACTTATGCGTCAGAGGAATATAAGTTTCTGAAACTTAGTCTATTTCTCTTGAGGTTGGAAGTTTCCCATGCAGGTACGTCTACTACCATCATTTATAGTAAAGGTTTTAATGAGGTTAAGTTTATTTATCACTGTACTCCTAGCATAGGTTAAGAGTTAAAAGCCGTGTTGGTCTAATGGGGCTGTGTCTCGACTTTCAATCCGAAGGTCGTGGGTTCAAATCCCGGCCGTGCATCAATGGATTTTTCGTTTCGTAAAATTCATATGCGCTTTAACACGAGCTCTTAATGGTGAAGGAAAACATCGTGAGGAAACCCGCAGCTTAGTCAGCTCCACACGTATTGACGTCGTCTCTCCTGTGGGCGGCTGATTAAGCTGAGAGGATGGTTTGGGATTCTGGGCAAGCCTATTCCATCTCAAACAATGTCCCAGGCACTGTAGGCATGGATTGTCTTCTGACGCTGTATAAACTATCTCATATAGATGTAAAGGCCTATCACAGGTTTATAAATAGCGGTGAGCGTAACTAAGAGTCATGCTTCGATCGCGATAGGTGTGTAGTCTGTCACGTATGGAGTAGGAGTACCTAGGAAATAGTTTTCATTCTATGGATTTATTTTTACTTTGACACACTAGGTAATTTTTTTTCGTGGGATTTAGATAAATATCATCATCTACGGGTTCAGTACGTAGCACCAGATGTGCGCATATTTGCCTATAAATTATTCGCAAACACGAAAAATACAGGGTGGAATAAAAATCACCCTGAAAACTCAAGGAGATTTTTAAAACATGCTGTTGCATGAAGTTTTTAGTTACTTTTCTGTAACTTACTGGTGAGAGTCGGTAATAGGGATAGATGATAGATTGTTGATTGTTGTTGTTTGTTTGACGTCCGCAGTGGGCGAAGGTCCGCCTGCGACGCAGAAGGTTGCGGGTTCGATCCCCGCCGCGGGATAAATGTTTGTATGACCTACAGATATTTGTCTCGGGTCTGGGTGTTCCTATGTATAAATGTATGTATTTACAAACAAAAAGTATATATGTAGTATATCAGATATCTGGTTCCCATAGTACAAGCTTTGCTTAGTTTGGGGCTCGATGATGCTGTGTGAAATTGTCTAGCATTATTTATTATTTATTTTATTTATTGTCTCAAACTGGAACAGTATATTTTGCAACCAGATCCGCAAACACTCATCAACTAGGAACTCAACTGGCCCGAATTCAAAGTTCTCACACAAGCCTGAATCTTTTCTCAATGCTAAGGACACACTTTCCTCCGATCCGTTTTAAAATAGATACTAAAATTCAGTTATTTAAGACACAAAAACTTTTTTCTTTATTATTTTTATCTACCATGCAAACCATATTTTTGATAGTAGTTCTAGTACACTCAGCGCAATAGGCACCTCTATCTTCAAAATCACCAAGGGTTTTCCCAAGAAAAGGTGAAGCTTAGGAAGAAGATTAGGTGCATAAATCTGAGCCAACGTGCTTTATAAGACATAGTTCCAGTTATAGCCCTTTAGGGGGAAATCAGCGAATACGTCTAGTAGATTTATCACTAGGGGAATAATTATTTCATTCCGACGGCTTTAGTGTTTGGGACAAGATTTACAAGATTGCAACGAGTTACGACTAAACTGTGATGGCACAGGGGCTTATTACAAGAAAATGAGCCGAATTTAGACCAAGTCTAACTAAAAAACTGTCCCTAGAAAAACGATCTTTAAATACTCGTACATAGAACGCTTTTTTGTGGTAACAGTTTTGTTTTGACATGTCTCAACATGGGGTTCAACCAAGGTTTTCATCATCATCAACATCATCATGTCAGCCATCTAGTGTCCACTGCTGAACATAGGCCTCCCCCATCGATTTCCACAGCGATCGATCTTGTGCAGCCTGCACCCAACGGCTCCCAGCAGCCTTTACCAGATCGTCTTTCCATCTAGTGGGGGCCGTCCTCTACTGCGGTTTCCGGTGCGTGGCCTCCACTCGAGAACCTTTCTGCACCAACGGCCGTCAGTTCTACGAGCTATGTGCCCCGCCCACTGCCACTTCAACCAAGGTTTTACGTTTTTATAATAAGCGACACAGAGTTTTAGAACTAAGAGCGCCTAAAAGCGTAATTTTTTTAGCTGTGCGTGTTTAGAGTTGCAAGCAACGAACTGTTTTTAAGGTCGTATATGGCCATGTTATGACATACAGTAGATTTGACTTTAAGGCCTGCTTCAAAGTATGATCAAACACTTACTCAAAAGCATAAAGTCATCGTCAAGCATAAATCGTGCGTCATCGGAGCGTCGATGACCCGACTATTTCATATTTTGGAAAGAAGTTCCTTTTCGGACGGTATCGAAGAAAAAAATGACTGAGACTGGAAAAAAAAATTGTTCCATTTTACCGTCACGACACATGTCAAATCGTCAACCTAATTGACAATAAATTTACTATATTCCTCGTATAGAAAAGTACTCTTTGCTTCGTTCCAACTCACGTACTTTTTATACAGGGTGTAAAAAGACGTCTACCGAAGCCGAAAGGGGTAGGTACAGCATCCCAACACACAGCCAAATCCAAAAGGATTTTCCAAAAAAAACATCATATCCGGAGAAAACCGACCTCGCACAGCTGGTCGAGCGTAGGAACTGGGCGCGTTTTTATCCGTAGATTGCTGGATTTTGAGTTTTATTTGTATTTTTCTTTTACAAATTAAATAATTAGGTAGGTATGGTCTTATTATGTTGTACTAGTAGTAAATAACTTGAAAATAAAATAAAATGACGTAGCTAAGGAAAAAATTTTTTGCGTTTTTTTTTCCGCTAAATATGTTCAGAATCATGGTCTGATTGAAACCCCTCAGTTTTCGGTAGCAGTCTTTTTACAACCTGTATATGTTAGTCTGTAGGTTTTTATAAATAAATGGCATTTTATCAGTTTATATTTTGTTGTGTTGCCTGAAATAAATTTTCAGCAATCTCAAAAATGCCGTAAAATTATAAATAAATCTAGGTACTTATGTAAATACAACACATAGGCATTGTAACAATAAAAGTTCGAGCGATATTGTATTTAAGCACATTACATTAAAGTTCAATTCTTCGTTTCAGTATGAAGTAGCTTTTTCGCTCGTCTCTTATCAATTCGGCCGGTTTCGGAAAAGCCCATAATGTAGAGGAAGTGGCCAAAAGATGCCACAATTGTGGACTTGGTCAAAAACTTTACATCTATATTAGATGATTTATACAGCGTCAGGAGGCAACCTATGCCTACACTTAACGGGTCATTGTAGTGCCTGGGACATTGTTTTAGATGGAATAGGCTTGCCCAGCACCTAAGCCATCCTCTCAGCTTAATCAGCCTGGCCATTTGACCAACACGGCTCTCACTTGACTTGGTTAGTGATACCATATTTAACACTTTATTTGTTTGTACTTATTGCTTGAAAGATTTAAAGGGGCATTAATGGAACTCCTCAAAGAAAAAACATTTTCTGTATAGTGTGTACCCACTCCCTCAAAATTTCAACTATCGTGTCGATTGCCCATTAGCTCAGTTGGTAAGAGCAGCGGTGCCATGGATCGGCCAGGTCACGGGTTCTAATCCCGCATGAGTGTGATTCCATACTGAAATTCTGTGAGTATTTTAGTATAGAATTATATAGCTTTACATTTCTTTGTATGACAGCTAAAGTAAAGATCTATCTGGCATGATTAAAGAAAAACCATTTTATCCTTTTTAAGTTGAATAAAAGCCAATGGAGTAGTTAGTGCCATACTGAAAAATCCTCAGATTGACATTCCCAATAGTGGTGAGGCTTTTATTTTTATTGGCCGACACTTTGACTTTTGGGTCCAGCCTTTTATGGAGCCTGAATGGCCTTCTTTGAGAGATCTTAGACCGTGGCTTATTTGAATCGAAACCGTTATCAGAACCAACCATAGACTTTGTATTGTAAATATTATACTTTGCATTAATGAATTCTTGTACTCGTCATAGGATGCGTTGATAACGCCTTCCGTAGAGCTAAAACAGAAACCGATGGAGTCCGTGTTCTAAATTTAAATTTTAGATAATTATATTTTTGTTGAAAAAAGCCGTGTTGGCCGAATGGGGTTGAACCTCAACTTTCAATCCGAAGGTAGTGAATCCGAATGGATTTTTCGTTTCGTAAAATTTTTATGCGCTTTAACACGTGCTCTAAACGGTGAAGGAAAACATCGTGAGGAAACCAGTTAGTGTTCTTATAGGCGGCGATGGGCTTGCAACCTGTCACGTATGGAATACTTACTTCTGTAAGATGTGGACATGTATCAAATGTGTTTGGACATGCCTCTGACTACCCCCCTTAGACTTCAAAGGATCTGGAATAAGTAACAAAAAGATCTGAGAAAATGTCTATCGCACCTTGGGGATACAGTCGTGAACCTGTTTACGTTTACGTTTTTATATTTTTGTTGGTACTAGGGACTGCCCGCCGCATGGATTTCACCCAAAAGCCTAAAGAATTTGGGTACTTATGGAGACCCCACTTAGCGTAGGATAAGAGCAGGAATGATGAGCTTATAAAATGTGTACCTAGTAGGAATTAAACCAGTTATAGTCCAGGTTTTATTAAATACCAAATTGACTTAATTAAGTAATCTTCTTTTCTTTTGAAGAAGAGGTTGAACGATAATAGTTCCTGTAAGGTCCTGTAAAATCTATAATGGAAAAAAACAGTAAATTGAGGTGGATTTTATACTTTAAGGCCACGTTTCTACCGACAAGAAATCTTCAACGAAAAATGTTCGCGCAATGTTTTGCAGGAAATGCGGCCTAATTTGTTTTTTTTTTACTTAAAAAGGTACCTATCAGCTCTATAACTTTGTTGTTCTTATTGTAAAATAAACAAATGCTTGTCATCACTCACTGGCCACTGTCCGCCAGTGGCGGCCTCTGTTACGATTGTCATATTGTTATTTTTATGGATATTAGTAATAGTGTAAGGTCTTCAACTGTGGATTTGCAGTGCGACTCGCAACATGGTTTTGGCTAATTTTCTATGTAAGTACATACTTATACAGTTCGCCCAACGGATCTAGGCCTTCGTGAAGTTAGGTCTTTGTCTGCGCAGTGAACACTTTTTCATACAAAATTGTGTTCTGCGCAGACAAACGGCTACTTCTCGAATGCCTAGATCCGTTGGGCGAACTGTAAATTCTTGATTTCTATAGGGGCAGAAGGCAAGGGACCCAGGACAGGACCCTGTCATCTTTACTTCATTAACTCTTAAGGACCCACTTTAAATGAATGCATTATTTATACATACAAGCTCGTTAGTTTTGGGTTCTTTTGACCTGACCTTTCTCTAAAATGTCACCAATTTGGTCCTAGTATTTACACCTAAGCATTTCTTTTCCAGCTGTTCCATATACTCAAACATGAGAATAGTTATTTTAAATTTAATTTACTTTCTAAATAAGTTCCTCATAATATTATATTTAATAGAGGATTTACCTAATCTCTTCGACAAGCTTTTTCATCTAATTGTTCTCTAACATTTTCAGGGCTGACCTGCTTTCTCATAACCATCAACCGAGCATCATCAACAACCACATGTGCCGTTGAAGACATCTCTGGGTGTACCTATACTGTCACTTGTATCTACCACCCCGGCAGCGCTTCCAACCCCCTCTGCCATGGCGACCCCAACGTCACCTTCATCATCACAAACTCTACAGCCAACGAGCTCACAACAGCATTCTTTGGAGCCACCAACTTTGACATCCGAGTACGGCTCATCAAAGCAACGTACAACAACTGGCAGACACTAGGGAAACACAGCTTCAGATACTACACCAAGTGCACTTACATGGACCTCTCAGGAAATAACATCAAGGAGATTCAAGGAGAAACGTTTAAGACGCTAGTATTTCTACAATATCTGAACCTTTCATACAACGCGTTAGACCATCTCGAAGCCGAATCATTCAAGATATCAGACAGCAAGTTAGGGAATCTCGAAGTACTGGATCTGTCGTATAACAAACTAACGTATCTTACCGATGAAGTATTACTGGAACTGCCAAGCTTGTACACATTGTATTTAAACGGCAACAAACTAAAGAGTCTTTCAGATAACTGTTTCGGAGGTTTGAAGTTTTTAAACTCACTGTTTTTGCAGAATAATGAGGTGGAGACTCTGAATATAACACTGATAAATTTAAAGAATTTGGCAAACTTAGACTTGTCGTACAACCATTTGGGAAAGTTGACTGGTTATGAAACGAACAGATTGCAAAATTTGGAATTTCTAAACATGTCGCACAATGAAATCGACATTATTGACGGGAATTGCTTTGTTCAGTTATCGAAATTGCGCAAAATAGATCTTAGTTTCAACGCAATAAAATCTAAAATAGAAAGTAGGATGTTTGCAAATAATGTTGAGCTTGAGTATATAGATTTATACAATAATAAGATTAGTGTCATAGAGGGAGACAGTTTTAAACACAACAACTTAACTTACCTAAATTTAGAAAAAAATAACATAACGGGAGTGATTTCGACTAACACGTTTGCTGGATTAAAAAATATAACTATAATAGATCTATCACAACAAAATATAACTATTTTGAAAGATAAGTCATTTTTCGATATGGAAAATTTAGCTCAATTAAATTTGAGTAGAAATCACATATCTAAAATTGAAAATTTAACCTTTGTTAACTCAAAAATACTAATTCTAGACCTTTCCTATAACAATATGTCTAAACTGAACTTTTTGAAAAGCTGCTTATTCAATTTGACGGAACTTTACTTGAGTAATAACAAAGTAACTTTCTTGAAAGAAAAATTGTTTGAAAATCAGTATTTTTTGAGGAAACTGGACATATCTATGAATCAAATTACCAAAGTTGAGTCAAATTCTCTACCACTTACTAGTTTGCAATATTTGAACTTGGTAGGTAACAAACTCTTCGGAGATATTGAAGCTAAAATGTTCAGTCCAGCTAGATATTTAAGGTTCTTGGACCTGAGTAACTTTAATTTCAGTAAAGTTAATCATAAGGCCTTCGTCGATATGCCCTTGTTAGCTAGACTAAATATATCTCATAACGCTATCGAAAATATCGAAACAGATAATTTTAGGAACATGAGCAACATGTACAGCTTGGACCTTTCATATAACAAACTGGAAAAGTTGCAGTTTAACAACAGTTTGCTAACAAATTTGAAATCAGCTTATTTGAATAACAACAAGCTATCCAATCTCTCTGGGATTTTCTCAGAAAGTTGCAAATTGGTGTATCTTGATATGTCAAACAATGGACTGTCGGATGTATCTAATACAAATTCTATGATATTCCCAGAATTAAAAGTCTTGCATCTTTCCCATAATAACATAGAGAACTTCAATAGTGTTCACACAAATACTTTAACGAATTTAGTTGATCTCCGACTTTCGTCTAACAAAATATCAAACATCAACTTAAGTACATTCAAAGAACTGCTAATTGTAGATCTGAGTTACAATAACTTGGCGTTTGTGAACAACTCGTTTTTCGAAAACATAGATTTTTTGCAATCTCTCGATATAAGTCACAACAAATTAGCTGACCTGCCTCCAGGAACATTTCAGAACATGCGAAATTTGAAATTGCTGAATTTATCATCGAATTACATAACAAAATTGCGTTATGGTAGTCTCAAAGGGTTACACAAAACAGAATTACTGGACGTATCCAATAACAAAATGGAGTCCCTAGACGTCCACGTATTTCACGAGTGTTCCGAACTCAAAACTTTGATAATTGATTACAATCGGATAAAGACCCTTGATATTGATAAGCTTGTACTTGTGACTCAGAGGAAGTTGAAAACATTGAGTTTAGGAGGCAATCCTATCTCTTGCCAGGAGATTATAAGAAACGCTTCGCTCAAATCTCTTTACTTTGGAAGTTATCAGATTGAAATAACATCGATTGACAAGATTTACCACGAGGATAACGTCCACGGTATTAAATGCGGTGATGATTCGTATGAAACGACAGTAAAACCTGAAGTTGTGGAAACGGGAGTTTCATCAGCAGTAGTTATCGCGTGGTGTAGTGTACTGACTATAGTTGTAGTAGCTGTAGGAGTGATAATATACATTAAGATGAGGAAACAGAATGATGTGATAGCTATATACAGGGATTCGAGAATGCTACGTAGCTCTATAGAACTTGGCTCGGAATACCAGAACGATTTATTGAACTAAGTTCTATGTGACGTATTGGATTGTGATTTACTAGAGTAAGATAATATTAAAACTATTTTTAGAAAATGGTATGTAATTATAAGTTGAATAAATATACAATAATATACAATTTGTGGTTTTAGCTTTGTAAGTCATACAAAAAGTAAGAAGGTACCTAATAATAAAATGTGGTTTACAGAGAAAAAGCACATCTGATTCACACTTTATTTCTACAAAGAAGAATTAGTGAGAAAGACTTCGACGATCCTAAGGTTAAGTTCAAATCTCAGACATGCAAAAATTTCATTTCGGAACAGTGCTAGCCTTTTTGGAGAAAAATACTTTTTTCTTTATAAGTATTACTAGTGATAGCAGTGTCGTCATTATAGCAGTCAACATTACATCATCCTACCATTAATCAACTTCAAAGTAATAAATACATTATGTAGCAAAATCCTCGCCGTACGAAAATGTCACAAAGAAGTAGAACGGAAGCTGACATGATGATAAAAAGTGATTCTACTAAAACACAAAAATAAAATCTCGTTTAAGTGACGCTTCCTAAACCAGATGCCAGCTGTGATATGAAGTTATCTTGAATAAAAAATCAGTACAGTCAGCGTCTGAAAATGCTTTAACTATAGCCGATAATTCTACTTACATGAAATCTGATCAGTGAACAGATTCGGATCAAACTTAGAATTGGTCGTAGTAGTGTAGTAATAATTTGAGTTGGTGGTAGATGGGTACTGATCTCCTATTGCATCATTATCTTCATTTCCCTTTCCTTATTTCACGTTTAGTTGTCTTATTAAAGGCTATTTATTTAAATGCCTAGTACAAAGCGTGCCGCGGGCGGAAGCTTGTCAAAAAATACTTTAGAATAAACACCAGTCGACCCATCGACCCATCGCGCAGTAATCATATTTGTCAAAACTATAGTTTCTGCCGCTGACTGTACCTACAAAGAAACGGCCTTCTGCATCATCAATCATTCGTGGAACAAACGAGACCACAATAATTCGTTGAGTGTACAAGCCACTAAAATATGATATTTGGATAGTCGGGTAAAAAGGAAAGTGAATTTATATGTTTCCGTGATATTACACTTCCTAATGTTTTGGGGTTATATATCATCGTTTGAAATATAACAATACTGTCTATGCAAATGAATTGTTTGTATCTTTGTATACTATTCTCTACACTTACATAGTAGAGGTTTTTGGAACGAAGTTCCTTTTAGGACGGTATCGGAGGGGGGCTAGACGAAAAAAAGTGTTCGATTTTTGAGTCACGATCCAGCCTAGTCTTTTTTTCTTCGATACCGTCCAAAAATTTCGTTCCAAAAAATATTTACAAAACGTTCTATAATACACGGAGATATCGATGAACATAGGTACATAAAAAGAAACATAACGTCATGCATACCTCATCATCATTATGTCAGCCATCTAGTGTCCACTGCCGAACATAGGCCTCCCCCATCGATTTCCACAGCGATCGATCTTGTGCAGCCTGCACCCAACGGCTCCCAGCAGCCTTTACCAGATCGTCTTTCCATCTAGTGGGGGCCGTCCTCTACTGCGGTGCGTCTGCATGCATACCACAGCGGTATATACCTCTACCTCATTTTTTATTGAAGTCGATTAAAAATAATTCTTGTAGGTATTCATATAATATATTGGCTTGACAATGATAAACAGATAATAACAATGGCACATTTTAATACCGTATTTTAGAGAAAGTTTTGTGAATTAGTAGTAAAGTAAAGTAATCCATCACTTTAAAAGCACAAAGATAAAACGGTAAAATTAAGCAGCAGTTATAACTTACTTTAAGCGCCCTTTGAGTGTTTGCCAAGTTTTAACTCTAGGCGCTTCATACGAGCGATTTAAATTGCTCTGTTTAACGAAACTTTTTGTCGCAGTTGTCATTTTGGAAAATTAATTTTTGAAAGTTTTTAAAGTGGGCATTTCGGCCTCTTGGGCTGCGAGAGCTCTGGGCTGAGTGACCAAAAACTGAAAAAAAAAACAATTCGAAGGGGTCGATACGGCCCACGGAGTTGACTATAAAAAATCTAAGTAAATATATTTTGTAGTGGACATTTCGGTCCATGGGCTGAGTCAGGTGTGAGCTGAGTTGACCAGAGAATCGTTTTGACACATAATCTAACCAAACGGTTAAGGAAAACATCGTGAGTCAGAGGAAACCCGCAGCTTAGTCAGCTCCAGGCGTTGACTATGTCTTTTCTGAAAGGATGGTTTCGGTTCTAGACAAATCTATTTCATATGGCGCTGCGTGAAATGTCCGGTATTATTTATTTATCGAACGACTCAAACTACAGCGTCGTTTCTTGACACTGTGTAAAATAATCTGGCGAAGATGTAAAGGCCTATATATTATCCATTGATCAATGCTTTTGAATTGAATTGAAGAATTAAAATTGAAATGGGGATCAATGATGTAGATTTTGCTGAAACATGGATCGCACCTTGTGGCGACTGCTGAAAAGTTGCCCGTATACCCGAACGGTACCTTTACATAGAACGTGGGGTGACGAGGCTGTTAGTAACGTGTTGTTTGGTCGATAGGGAGGCATGCCCGGACTGAAAGGGACAGCTTCATTACTTTTCTGTTTCACGGGTGAATAATTTTGGGTTTATTTCTAGGTAATTTTTTCAGTGAAATTATGAGTCGCTTTTTCTTAAGATGTTTGCTGATACATGCCCACATTTGCAGAAGATAGCATTACATACAAAGAGTTAAGGTCCTAGGGATAGAATAATCTGTGAAATAAAGGAGGAGGCTAATTAATTAGATCGCAGTTTGCGGCTAAATAGCGCTGTATGAAATTTTCATTATTAGTTGTTTATTACTATTGAATAAAAAGGTTTTATTACTAACCACATAGATTGAAAACTTTGATATAATTTATTTTATAGAGTTTTCTGGAAAGTTAAACAATCAAGGTGCTTTAATTGGTTTTTTATGAGGGTCCGGAGAGTATAAATAATATTATACCTTGAGTATTTTTGATAAGACTACGTATAACAACAAAATTTAAGAGGGCGTACCTACAATATAAAGTATTTTTTTGCAGATATCTACATACATTTACTAATAAGTGTGTTATGAAAGTGTAGATACATAGGAACTGTGTGATTTTATCAGTTGGGTATCCCAATAAATAAATAAAAAGTTACAACCAGAGTAAAAAAATGTGACAACCCTGATTGGAAAAACATTCGCAAAAACGTGAACTTTATTGCATGAGCTACAAGAGTTACTTTTATCGGTATGACAAAGTGATTTTCATGGATGCCACAAATCAAATATGTAAACTGAAATCTGGCAACGTTTTTCATCGCGTGCGTTCCGGTATTAGCTGGATTATTTGATATAGTCATGCTCTCTGCTAAAGTTAGTGACAAAAATTTAAACTATTTCCGAAGAGCAGATTTTTATAATGTAACAGTTTATGTTTATTGAGTCAAAGTCAAAGTCAAAAAGCATTTATTCAGTAGGACCACTGGGATCACTTTGAAACGTCTTAAAACTAGGTGATTCTACTCCTGTTCCTTCGCGACCAATACCGAAAAAAAAAGTGAAGTTTTTTTATTATTTTTTGTTTGTTTATTTATTTATTTATTTATTTATTTATTTAAGTGTATTTGAACGCGGACCAAGCATGAATGAACCTACTTAGATTATGCTAGCTCATATGAAGTATCATGTGAGCTACATTGCTAGTCATAAGGAAGTGTATTTGAACGCGGACCAAGCATGAATGTACCTACATAGATTATGCTAGCTCATATGAAGTATCATGTGAGCTACATTGCTAGTCATTGTGTCTCCAAGACGCGGTAATCATCTCTCAAATCTTTTGAGATTTTCTACTTCGATCGAGAATTATTTTAGATTTAGCGCAGCAAAACCGTCTCGGTAAATAACAGATCAGGGCCTTTATTTAAATAAATAAATAAAATAAATAATGCTGGACTTTTCACACAGCATCATCTAGCCCCAAAGTATACAGAGCTTGTGTTATGGGTACTAGATGACCGATAAACTACTTATATACTTTTTTGTTTATAAATAGGTACACACATATTATATAGAAACACCCAGACCCGAGATAAATATCTGTAGGTCATACAAACATTTGTCCCGCAGCGGGGATCGAACTCGCAACCTTCTGCGTCGCAGGCGCACCTTCGCCCACTGCGCCACAAAGGTCGTCAAATTTTGTTTAGCATTTGACGTTTTTCGTGATGAATGTTCGTAAGTATAAGATAATGTTTTGAGGATTTGTGTCTTTATCACGAGGTGCAAAGGGTGAAATTCGGTGTAATTTAATTTTTTTTTGCCACGAGGACAGAATTTAGCTTTAATTTAGTACGTCTCGCTATCTATAGTATTCTATATTCTTGATCGAAGATTTTCTACAATTAATTCAATATTAAAAAAAAACAAGTGAAGCAACGCAACGCTAGTTTGCGACTAAACCCTTCACCGAGAAAGTCATAAAGAAGCAAAGATACGACGCCGCACCGCCTATGTGGCTTAAAACTATGCAGGCAACATAATTTCTTCAATCTTACGTCTCTTTCTAGGGATAACGTTTCTGTCTGACAACTATCTACTCTACGAGACCTCTGCCGAAAATATAAACTTAAACTGGGAGCTTCAAGTGTCGGTATTTTATTCGGTTATACAGCTGGGATAAAGTCATAGATGAATAGTATACTATAGATTGATTAATAATAAAGATTATTGCAATCTCAGTCACATGACGTCTACTACTGAACTAGGCCTCCTTCATCGATTTCAGAACGATCAAACTTATGCGGCTTTTACCCAAAAGCTTAGAGTGATACAGATAGAAGATATAAAATACTTTATTGCACATTTAAGTACATAAATGAAAATAATACAATAAACTAAAGAAGCTTGACTACGACATATATAACATGTACCTTCTATGATAACTTCAAACCTTTCCTCGACACTCAATCTCAATTTTGTTGTTTTTTTTTTTTGCTTGTTATCGACGCTTAATCGATAACGTGCGCGAGGTGCGTATCAGCCTTTGATCGAATACCTTTATTAAGGTAAGATTCACAAAAAACTCTAGTTTTGTGAAAATCTAAAGAGTGAAAGAGCCTAAAAGGGCTGACGCTCAACCGCGCGTACGAATCTAATGCTTTAAATCGAGCACTGGTGACAGGTGGTCTTATTCCGAAATGGAGCTTAATATCCGAGCCTTTTTGCGACTTGTAATCTTCCAGGTGTTCTATTTTCGCCTACACTGCTTAAGATTCGTTTATAAGGTCGATTTGACTAATGCTCCCCTGAGCAATGTCTTTAAGCTCTGTTGTGATATAAATTCCTCGAATGTTGGATGTTGTTCTGACTACCTCATTAGATATGAACAACGACTATGTTATTTCAAAGCCTAGACTCTAGGCTTTGAAATAACTTTAGCATTGTAAGAAATAACAGGACCTAGAGTATCACAGGGTAAGTTCCTTTGCTTAAGAATCACGTTCAAACGAAGGAACAGATTACGATGAAATTTTATTTCTCATACTTAGTACCTACCTATTTCCAAACTAACTTCACTTCTAAGTAATGGATTTTGTATTTTGAAATAATCTAAGTTTCTTCAATAAATGAACTTAACTCCTTTTTCGAAGCGCTCGTGGTCGTGCTTGCTTAGTTGTTCTTGATAGATCGTCGAAGTTAAGAAACGTTCGTAACGGTCTGTAAGTGGATGTGTGAGCGCAAGTGGCATTTTCATCTGAGCGCTTCCGTGCTTCGGAGGGCACGTTAAATTGTCGGTCCCGGCTATTTAAGTCGTAAAGCCACGACGGAGGCTTCAAGGCGGCTTAAAAACTCCGTCACCAGAGTTGGCCACTGACTCATACGAACTAACTTACTTACTCCTTTTTCACCTTTCTATTCCCAGTTCTTCCTACAAAGTAACTATCTGAAAAATAAACCTTCCGACCACTTGGCTCGGTGCCCGCATATCGCAAAGTTTAAGGTCAGAATTTATTGTTTAGTTCATCAACACGCTCGATTTGCCCGATGAATATCCGAGATTTATTGAGTTCGATTCGGCGAGGTCAGCAACTGCTCGAGTGGAAGCCATTTGGACGGTGCTCTGATTGCAAAAATGGTTTATTATTGTGAATCATAGAAGCAATCGTGGTGTAACTTGCTTATTAATAAATAATGCTGGACTTTTCACACAGCATCATCTAGCCCCAAAGTAAGCAGAGCTTGTGTTATGGGTACTAGGAATGACTGATAAACTACTTATATACTTTTTTTTTTTTTGTAAATACATACATATTATACATAGATTAGGTATAGATAGATAGATTAAATTAAGGTTGCTTAGCACGGTAAATGAAGAATGAATAGATCAATGATAAATTAGAATACTTAGTCTACACGAGTGCACAACAAAAAGCTGAAGATGGCTTCAGAGTGAATTTTAAGGCGAACCATAATTTCTGACGCCGTCATTCTACGAAGAGCTACGGGAAAAAAAGTAAGTACTTAAGTAGGTGCCAAGGAAAAAAAAACACAAACATTTACACTTCTAGCATAAAGCTACAGAGGATTAAATGTACCCACTCTGTGGTTTTAACTCAATCAAGACCCGAAAATTAATTTGTCCTGATTGAGCATGAAACTTTCACATTGCAAATAGGTTCAAAGTACGTCTTGGCAGACAACACATATTTTCAAGGTCTCCTATTACAGTACCGTTAACTGACGGCCGTCACCTTGAGCTTGCCCTTTTCATTACTCGTAGGGTTATCCGGTCTATCATTACATGGGTCCCATTTCGGTAGGAAGTCAATTTAATTTCAATCAAACTTTTCATTGGCAGCGAGATGGGCAGATGACTAAAGATCGTGGGTCGTACAAGGATGGGATTAACACGGGTCGTATTGGATGGCACATACGAAGGGGCCTATGCCCAGCTGTGGGATAACTCGGGTTGCGGATGATGATGATTAAACTTTTCATTTACCTTATGAATGTTGATACGGAAGGGGGTATTCAGAGATACAGACTGCAATCGAGCCAACGTTGGTTTGCATTTTCATTGCAGTAACAACTGCATTCAAACTACTTTGCAGTCGGAGTGCAGTTGAAATATTCCGTCAGCCAAAGAGTGGGCCAAAAGTACAAGCTGACGGACGGCTCCTGACGACCGCCTGATAAACCAAGTCGTTTGATACCCCCAAGATGCCTTCAGGCTGTTCTTGTTACAAGCATGTTGTTCGAACATTATATTACATTGTTATGTAACGCATTGTTTCGACACAATGAGCCTTAAGATGAATACGTACCTTAAGACCAGAAAATGTCACAAAATGAAAATGCTCCTTTGTCTTTGATATTTGCTAAGTATATTAATGTCAGGATATTGAATGAATGAAGCTTTAATATTCAAGCACTTCAATATTTTAAAGATTTTGGCATGATTTCTGCAAATCTAAAATTCAGAAATTCCCACAAAATTTTAGCTATGTGCCTATGTACCTCCATGCTATCATCATCATTTACATCTTTTGCAGACGATTTAAACATGTTTTAGGTGTAAGGAAAGAAAGAAAAAGTATATATAAAAGTATATTGGTCGCGAAGGAACAGGAGTAGAATCACCTAGTTTTAAGACGTTTCAAAGTGATCCCAGCGGTCCTACTGAATAAATGCTTTTTGACTTTGACTTTTGACTTTGACTATACTTGTAGAATATATGGAAAATAATTATGTCGCGGTGAGTCTCTACCATCAGAAACCAACAGAAAAACTCAGGCCTTTACATCTATATTAGATGATTTATACAGCGCCAGGAGGCAACCTATGTCTATACTTAACGGGACGCTGTAGTGACTGGGACATTGTTTGAGATGGAATAGGCTTGCCCAGCGCCTAAACCATCCTCTCAGCTTAATCAGCCTGACTCACAGGAAAGAAAACGTCAATACCTAAGTGTAGAGCTGACTAAGCTGCAGAAACAAACAGAAGATGTGACAATAATGAAGTTAAATTACAAACGGCCTATTTCCTTTGAAAGCCCAGTAAACTCAATTGGAATGTTTGAAACTACAAATTAAGATGGGGCCGAACTTTGCGTATTCAGAAACTGTCCCGTCCCACGTCTGTCCCATGTTGGACTCTAAATTTCTCGGTTTAGGGTTCTAAATAAAAAACAACTAAAAACTTTTTTATTTCAACCTTTTTCTAAGCGATAGTGCAAAAGTAAAAACATAAGTAGAAGCTGTAGATAGAGTTTGTAAAGCTAAAAATGTTGTCAAATGATCAACATCCATCCATATTCATACTTTAATATTATAAATGTGAAAATAACTCTGTCTGTCTGTTTGTTACGCTTTCACGCTCAAACCGCTGAACAGATTAAGCTGAAATTTGGCATAGTTAAAGGTCGTATCCCAGGGAAGGACATAGGCTACTTTTTATCCCGAAAAAATGAAAACATCCCGAGGGAACGCGGGTCACACCGCGGGAGCGCAGCTAGTTATTTATTAAGTTAATATCAGTTACTGTTGTTCCTAAAGAAGGAGAGTTGTTTGTCCCACATCAGCACGCGTCACTCAAACCTTCGAGGTAACAAACGTACAAAGGAACACGTGCAAACATTTTTCTTTTAGAAAAATTAAATGCGCATGAACACGTACAGATTCCTGAATAAAAAGTAAGTTCGTATGAGTCAGTGGCCAACTCTGGTGACGGAGTTTTTAGGCCGCCTTAAGGCCTCCGTCATGGCTTAACGACTTAAATAGCCGGGACCGACAATTTAACGTGCCCTCCGAAGCACAGAAGCGCTCAGATGAAAATGCCACTGGCGGTCACCCATCCACTTACAGACGAGCATTATTATTTATTATGCGCACTGCAAAAATTTGGAATCAGCTTCCAGCGTCTGTATTTCCGCTGAGCTACGACCCTATTGTTTTAAGAAGAGAGTTAATAGGCACCTTCTGGGTAGGCTCGCTCCATCGTAGACCTCACTCTTGCCTGTGTAAGTCTGAGGTCAAGAGCCGACCCATTCATGATAAAAAAAAAAAAAAAAAAAAATATCAAGAATGACCAAGCAAGCACGACCGCGAGCGCTTCGAAAAAGGAGTTAAGTTCATTTATTGAAGAAACTTAGATTATTTACAAAATACAAAATCCATTACTTAGAAGTGAAGTTAGTTTGGAAATAGGTAGGTACTAAGTATGAGAAATAAACATTTCATCGTAATCTGTTCCGTCGTTTGAACGTAATTCTCACGCAAAGAAACTTACCCCAGAGACACTTACTTCAGCTTCAGATTCCTGAATGTACTCATGTGATCATTTACTCTCTACAGAACACCCGATCTTAAAAGCCTCATTAAAATTTCGATAGGATATTTGGTAAGTTCTGAATAGTCGACTCACAATGTTGGCTCATTGTAAGAAAACCAGTTAAAATAGTAAGCGAAGATTAAAACTAATATGGTTGTAGAAATAAGAACTATTCATATGAAAATCATCTAAATCGATGAACTTCCACAAAAACTCTCGTTAGTAAAGTTCGCGTGTTACTCGTTGTTACATTATGTGAACATGGCGCGTTCCTATTTCAAATGTTATCGCATTTCTTGTACGGAACTCTTGGGAAAGTTCTGCTTCCATCTTGGCCTTTTACTGGACCAAACTTAATACAATTTGCAAGAACGGAAAATAGTCTACTGCAAGGAAAATGTTAGTTTTTTGTTTTCGTAATAATATACCGACTTTGCCGCTACGTTTAGATCGGAAGCAATACTTTTTTGAGAAAAAAAAAATTTCATGATGATCGATTGAGTAGTTAAAACATAAAAGGCTAACAAACACAATCCTACAAACTTATTGACGATTGACCTCTGCGGCGCAGTGGGCGAAGGTCCGCCTGCGACGCAGAAGGTTGCGGGTTCGATCTCCGCCGCGGTACAAATGTTTGTATGACCTACTATTTGTCCCGGGTTTGGGTGTTTCTATGTATATTATGTATGTTTTTAAAAACAAAAAGTATATAATATTTTATCAGTCATTCTAGTACCCATAACACAAGCTCTGCTTACTTTGGGGCTAGATGATGCTGTGTGAAAAAGTTCAGCATTATTTATTTATGTACTACGGGGTACTTACTTACTACCTTTTCTGCTTTGTATGGTACTACGGAGAAATTCATTTATGTTGAACCGAAACGACCTTGTATTATTTGAACTATCGGTGTTCAAACTCATTACTAAACCAATACAATTACAGTTGTCACGTACAATATTTATTGTTTCTATAGAACGTGACTTTACCCAGAAATTTTCATTTAAATATGTTTGAATAACACAATTCATGAATTTTTGTTTCTAAACTAGAAATTGATATTTATTTAGGTATAATATCTTTATTAGGTAGGTACTTTGTTCAATTGGCTCTTCAACAAAATTTGAGCTTGACTAATTGGATTCAAGAGTATGGATCACCTTAACGAAAGCTAGGCTTCATTCATATCGTATTTATTATAAGATAATTAAAAAAAAATCTGTTTATTGCACGGGCTATTTACTCTAATACGATGTATTATGTAGATGGCGACACAGAGTATTGAACAAATTAGAATGAATGAATGAATGAACACTTTATTGTACACCAATTAATAACAAAACACCACATAAATAAAACATGTTCAAAATTTGTACAATGGGCGGCCTTATCGCTGAAAGCGATTTCTTCCAGGCAACCTTTGGAACTATCATTGCATTTTGCACTTTGTAATTAATCATTATCATTATTATTGGTCTTTAGCATCTATAACAGACAGTCAGTTACTAAAAGCGAAACTGAACGAATACTGAAAGCGAAGCGCTCGTGGTCGTGCTTGCTTAGCCGTTCAGTTTACTTAGTTCAAGTTAAGCAACGTTCGAAACGGCTCGTAAGTGGATAGGTGACCGCCTGTGGCATTTTCATCTGAGCGCTTCCATACTTCGGAGGGTACGTTAAATTGTCTGTCCCGGCTATTTAAGTCGTTAAGCCATGACGGAGGCCTTAAGGCGGCCTAAAAACTCCGTCACCAGAGTTGGCCACTGACTCATACGATCTTACTGACTAGTCAGTTACTAACATAAAATAAATATAAATAATGCTGGACTTATCACACAGCATCATCGATAAGGCCGCCCATTGTACTAATTTTGAACTTGTTTTATATGTGTTGTTTTTTTTATTAATTGGTGTACAATAAAGTGTTCATTCATTCATTCATTCATTCATCTAGCCCCAAAGTAAGCACAGCTTGTGATATGGGTACCACGAGTATATGACTGATAAACTACTTACACGATTTTTGTTTGTAAATACATACATAATATAGATAGAAACACCCAGACCCGAGACAAATATCTGTAGGTCATACAAAAATTTGTCCCGCGGCGGGGATCGAACCCGCAACCTTCTGCGTCGCAGGCGGACCTTCGCCTACTGCGCCACAGAGGTGGTCGAGATAAACATTTACATACTTATAAATTTTCAATTAAAATATAAGTAGGATTACTTATAAGAATTATGTCTGTATATCTCATCCCGAATTACTTCACGTAACTTGCTTGTGTGGCTCGAATTTCATTTCAGGTTGATCGGTTTCTCAAAACCTTACGCCAGGGAATAACTCCGCCGAAAGTATAAAGGGATTTCGGTTTAAGCACAAAGAAACAACGTGCTTCTGTTGGAAAGTTTTTAGGATGTTTCGAGGAAGTTCAGTCGCGTGAAAAAAGAATTATGGTAGTAATAGTATTTTATTTATAAAAAGTTCGGAATTATGGGCTTTATCCTATATTTCTACCAGATGGTCTTTAAATCTTCAAAGCTTTTCTGAGAAAGACAGGCTAAAGTTGCCGCTTCTCAAATCACTTGAAAAAAAGAAAATATCATGATAAGGTCAATGTTGGTGCCACATTATTTACATACTATTCGTATGTAGTCATAAGGGACAAGGTTTTCCCGCTGTGCCTGCCTGTGATGAGCTTCGCCAGCGATAATACCATAGTTCCATAGGTTCTAATACAGAAATCTTTTGCCGATTCGATTAAAAATGTTCAAAGTCATGATATTAATTTTAGTAACCTTAACCTTATTCCACATTTGTAAGACTTGGCAGCCATTAATACGGTGACATGAATAAGCTTGAGCCAGACTTTGCTTTTCAGGTGCTGTACTTCCGTTCTAAGCACAAAAAGATTATTTTTTTGTTTACAAAATTCACTAAGTATATCATTTGAACAGCTGCAAAAAACATCTCGTTGATTTATTGCTTAGTACCACAGACTTCTAGAATGAATACTAATATCTGCTTAGACTCTAGATCGTTCCTTAATTAAATAATTTCAATACTTTGAGTGAGATATTCAGACGAATCTGTTAACATTCAATTAGGGATTGTAAGAGCCGAGCGGTTTCACATTATCCGATCCGATATACCGATATTCATCGGACGTCGATACGATATCGGGGCAAGTAAAATGTATGAACAATTGGATAATGTTAAAACGCTGTGACGCAGCTCATCATAGAGAATAAAGTTCCACGAAATACAAAAATAAATAGTCGCAGGGTTGAAACAGTGCATTCAAAGAAACTACAAGCTTTGAGACCCAGAATAAACCTAAGGATCATATTTGCATGAAAATATTGTCCCGCTGTGAGAAATGAACCCGCACCTCTACGGCTCTACCTAATACCAATGGTTTAACTGTGGAAGTTTGTGAGGATGTAATGGATAGATGTATAAATCAAAAACGACTGAATGGATTTCGATGTTTGTCATAATTATAGACTATAGTCTGGAGTTTTGTTATACTTATTTTTATCCCGAAAAAGTGAAGTATTCTCGAGGGGCAACGGGTAACGCAGCTAGTAAGTAAATTAATCTGAAAGCATGAAGTGTGCATTACATGTATGTGCACCCTAGATTATACAGGGTGTAAAAAGACTGCTACCGAAAACTAAGGGATTGCAATCAGACCATGATTCTGAACATATTTATCGAAAAAAAAACTCAAATTATTTTTTGACTTAGCTACGTCATTTTATTTTATTTTCTAGTTTTTTGCTACTAGTACAACATAATAAGACCATACCTACCTAATCATTTCATTTATAAAAGAAAAAAACAATTAAAACTCAAAATCCAGCAATCTACGTATAAAAACGCGCCCAGTACATACGCAAACAGTGATCTTCAAAGGCTGTTTTCTCCGGATATAATGATTTTTTCGGAAAATCCTTTTGGATTTGGTTGTGTTTTGGGATGCTGTACCTACCCCTTTCGGCTTCGGTAGACGTCTTTTTACACCCTGTATACTTGTGTATAATATTTCATACCATCTTGCCGACGTCTTATACATTAATCCCTAGCTTTGGGTCCAGAGTAATTGATATGTATGGTACATATACATCAGTAATGCATATCGTAGCGTCTTCCAATTTCAAACCACATCCAAGCTCCACAGACTAAATAAACTCTAAATTTTCTCTATCTCACATCTAGAGCTAGCTAACATCTCTTGAGAATTACTGTTGTAGATATGAGCTGATTGTTCAGAGAAATTACACTTTATTGCGGGGTAAGAGGGTTCAAAATAAAGCACTCACCATGTCCTAATTTGGAGTGCAGAGATTGTGATGGGCTTACCTGTAATTGAAAGTTATGAGTAAGTTTCATTGTTGTATAGCTTTAGTCTGTGCAATACATTCTAGAAGTATTTAGGTATTCCTAAATAAAAAGTTAGGAGAATTTATTCCTATATAAAATCTCAACTAAGTACCTAGATTTTCGACTGTATTAAAAACTGATATCAAAAGTTACGTTTTTTGGTATGCTCTTTCTCACTGAAGAGGCTAAATGTATGATAAAATTATGAAGGTAGCTTATGCGCTACCTTCATAAATTCATCGTCTTATGTGTTTATCCTGAATACATTGTATACTAGGTTACCTTATATGCCAAAAAAGTGGAGTACTCCCGAGGGACAGCAGGTACCACCGCGAGAAACAGCTAGTCAGAAATTTCAACAAATTTTTATATTAGAAAAAACGTAAACAGGTCCACGACTGTATCCCCAAGGTGCGGTAGACATTCTCTCAGATCTTACTTATTTCAGATCCTTTGAAGATTTCTAAGGGGGGTAGTCAGAGGCATGTCCAAACACACATTTGATAATAATAATAATAATAATAATGCTGGACATTTTCACACAGCATCATCTAGCCCCAAACTAAGCAAAGCTTGTACTATGGGAACCAGATAACTGATATAATACTTATATACTTTTCGTTTGTAAATACATACATATTATACATAGAAACACCCAGACCCGAGACAAATACCTGTAGGTCATACAAACATTGATCTTGCAGAAGTTAGTATTTTTTTTATATTATCAAAATGAATAAATTAAATGTTTGGACTGATACCAGCCGCTAAATTCCGCCATCGTATGCAACGACAGCAATACTCATACCATCCACATCATGTGGATGGTTGGCAGTCCACAACTGTGCGGTTTTCACGCCAATTCCTGCCTCGCACAACAGACTTATGGAATCAGCTGTCGCCAGCGGTATTTCCAGACCGATACGACTTAGGCACCTTCAAGAAAAGAGCCTATTCCTACCTCAAAGGCCGGCAACGCATCTGCAGTGCTTCTTGATGCTGCAGTTGTCTGTGGGCGGTGGTAATCACATACCATCAGGTGTGCCACTGGCTAATATTAACAAAAAAAAAATGATAACAATGAAATGTGGAATATCTGACTAATTTTTGTTTGTCCAATTTTATTTAGTTCCAATTTAAAGTCTAAGCTAAAAGCAGATTCATGTACGTTTCACACATTAGCACTAAGCGGTGATACTATGTCTAAATAAAGATTTAGTACTGATCTAGATAGAAGTATCTAGAACGTTGGATTTATTTTCACTTAAAACTTTCAAGAACTGTACGAGGTGAAATACTTTTAGACATTTTATTTCATGTTCTATAAATACATTTTTCTTTTAAGAGTTTTTAAAAATAATTTAAGTACGTAAGGTGGTGGTTCGAGTGGTGGCCACGCGAAGGTGACACACGCGAACACCAGGCAGACCACCAGCCAGATGGTCTGATGACATTATAAAGGTGGTGGGAAAACATTGGGTTAGACTGGCACAGGACCGGAGGCAGTGGCGTGAAAATGAGGAGGCCTATACCCAGCAGTGGGTGGATGTGGGCTAATTAGATAGATAGATAGATAGATAGGTAAGGTAAACTTTAGCAAAGCAGACTCTTAATCAAAGAAACCAAAAAAAAACACAAAAAATAATCTCTTGATATATCTGTTAGACGATTAAAAAATAAAGCCGAAATTGAAAAATATCTATCAAAGGCATGTAAAATTTTTACCTAAAATACTTCATCAACCCTTAAGGCTCTATACATCCCCACAATTTCAATGAATAATTAAAAAAACCCATTGGGTTGGGCATGTTGACCAAAATCGTTAATTTATTATTGAAGTGTAAAAGGGTCTAAAGCTTGCTCCTGAATAAGCGATTGGATCTGTTCCATAATTAATAACACTCTACGGGCAATTAAAGGTTAAATTTGTTTTGTTTGGACACAAAATCTGATAGGTATGATGGCTAACAGTGGCCTTGTTTCTAATGGGAATTTATGGGAGAAAGTTTCTGCGCCTGTGAATGCAATGTATACTACTTACTGACAGCTATGACAACGGTCTGCCTCTCTGTCGCTTAGCATCTTTTGGCCACCAGCCTGTGAACGTTCGTCCATCTCCCATCATCATAATTAACTCAGATTTTCCTTATCTTTTGTTGTTGTGTTTGTTGGCGTGACGACCTAGATGCCTTTAAAGAGGACTGGTGGGACGTGGCAGGAGACCGTCACAGGTGGGACACTTTTGCCCGGCATGGGTAGGGTATAGGTTAGTTTAAAAAAGAAACTTTATCTTTATGACACTGTGACAAACGAATTATTATCGTCTGCCCCTACGCGATCCTAGACGGTAACATTTATAGTTATCCACGTAAATCGCAGTATACATATAGAAGAAGAAAAGTGAACTCAAATGTAATTTTACTCTATTCTGCCGTAGAGAAAGAGAGGTCATGGTAAGCAGGCTGATGATAAATAGCATTGAGTATGAAATAGTCCCAAGACCATCAACAAACAAGCTTTGAATGTGGTAACATTATCGATAAAGATGTCCTGAAAGCTTGTGAAGATGCGATCAATCATTTGCGTCCAATTTTGCTGCTAAATGGTTTGCCTTTTCGGGCGGAACACGTTTATCAACATCATACTGAAGACTTTATATACTCTCAAACTTTTGATCAAAATCTTATACTTTACAACCTTGAGAGCACTGGTGATCTAGTGTCCAATCCCAAGGTTGAGTTCGTTTCTCGACGTGCATCAATGTGTTTTCTGTCCGTTAGTAACGCGCCAACATAACGTGCGTTAAACTTCCCACTATCACACTAATAATATAATGAAGCTGAAAGTTTGTGAGTTTGTTTTGATGTTTGGATGTTTAGATGTTTGTATGTTTGTGTTTCAATCACGCCTAAACCAGTGAACCGATTTGGATGAAACTTGGAATATAATAGACCTGGAATATAATAGACCTGGAATAGCATATAGGCTATAAAAAAAATTGATATTCGCCGCACGCAGTACCTAGTATACTCTCACAAAATAAACGTTGTTCAAACTTATTCTCAGTAAACTATTAAACAATAAAAGCAATGAAAATGAAACAACCTTTTTTCCACACAAAGAAAATACAATGTTGAATCAATAGGAAGTCGTTCAACTTCGTGCATTAACACTACGAAAGTTGGTTAAATTTGTTTAACTTGAAACCAAGCACTTTAATTTTAATTAAGTTTCTCTGAAAAGACGCAAAAAGTAAGATTTATGACCAGCAGTGTACACTTCAATGTTTGGTTTCTGTGAGTTTGCGAAGTTCTTTTTGAATTGAAACGAATGAACTGGCAATACTGCACTGAAAAGTTGCTGCTCCATATTTCGTATTCAAAAAACTTAGTGTTAGGACATTACGAGTACATATTTATTGCTGTATCATCTAGTGTAAAACGTCAGAAGGCAGCCTATGACTACATTCAACGAGGCGCTGTAGTGCCTGGGACATTGTTTGAGATAGAAAAGGATTGCTCAGCACATACTTAAACGATACTCTCACTCTCAGCTTGATTAGCCATATCCAGAGGATAGAAAATGCCAATACGTGCGAATCTGACTAACTGCGGGCTCCCTCACCACGTTTTCTTTAAACTCATTTAAATTTTCGAAAAAGAAAAATCCATTGATTCACGTCTATGATTTGAAACCGGAACGCCTACATCGGAATACTTTCTTAATATCCTAGGCCAACTTCAAAAGGAAGATTGACCTTCAAGCTCCAGAGGGAATTTTGACACTAAAATTCTCAAAATCCCTATTGAGGGAGATTCCCAAAGAAGATTTGACACTAACCCAACGCGCCTTGTTTCATTAGCTATAGCTAAATAGTTAAATATTCTGTTCAAATTCCAGGTAACCTCAGGCCATATAACAAGGTCTTGATAGTTCAGTTACGAGACACTTACCCTTACACGTAAAGAGCATCGTTCGTCATAATCCGTGGTATAATTTATCAGGAACACGAGCTACGTTGGGTCGAGATATATTACGTTAAATGAGGTAAGGCGTGCAATTTTGAGATTGCGGAGACAATGTATTAGGTTTTAGTTTGATAACTTATAGTTATATATTATATTATTATTATAAGTTATATAATATATATTGTGGCGACCTCTATCTACCATCGCCTGAACTACAAGCTGAACTACAAGCTGAACTATAAGCTGAACTTCAAGAGATGTCAATTACAGCGACGTACTTCGGAGCTGTACAACTAGATGGCGCTAGAAACACGCAAAAAGTATAAACTATGTCTATATCTGTGGAAAAATTCTAGATCGCGCTGACGAAGTTTACTGGACGCCTAAGCCTATATAGAACTATCCGACTATAACTGTCGGCCGAAAGGCCCTAAGGTAAGTGTGCCAGTTGGGCAAACCTTAGTGAGGCGAGTACTCCCTCTTTGTCATAGTTTGGGGGAATACCATCTACTCCCAAATATATTATATAACTTATAGTTTATCCTATTTTGTGAGACGTTTCTTAGGATATTTGGATAGAGTGAGAAACAATTTAGTTAAAATATTTTCAGAAAAACTTTTTTCGAGGGTTCTGAGTGGGTCGATTTGAATCAAGTTTGGACATAAATGTAGGTCATGGTCTAAAATAGCATATCAGTCTATATAAAATGACCGCTGCGAGCGAAGACTAGTCTCAACATTAGGTAAAAAAAAAAAAAAAAAAAATGTGACACTAAAATAAAAAATGGATACAAGCAATTTCAAAAGTATAAACAAAAAACTTAGGCCTTCATCATATTAGATGATTTATACAGCAGGAGTCAATCCATGCCTACACTTAACGGGACGCTGTAGTGCTTGGGACATTGTTTGAGATATTTTTCATATTTTCCTAGTGAGAAGACTCAAACGAATCAAACCGTTTGAGTTAGTGTAGTGTAAAATAATAAAGTGATAAGTGTATTTAAAGAACACATGAACAAATTGTCTTCCCCTTAACTAGAGACAGTAAGAAAAGTGCCATTGGACACATTCTTAGTTATATTTTTCTTTATAAAACTATGTCAGAGACAAATTGCTCATTGGCCTACTTGGCCAGATTGTAATATTATTAGGGTTTAATAATAATAGTTAGACACTAATTTAAATAAAAAAAAAAAAAAAAAAAAAATTTTCGAAAGTAGGTAATGCAATATTAGTGAACTTTGTCTTAAGAACTAATTATACATTTTATTCTCACTACACACCCTGAGTCATACATTGAATAGTTTGAAAGGGTATAGGTACCTATACTCTCGAGTTGGTCCCATATAAATGTTATTCATGAGGAATTGATAGTTTTCCCATAAAACTCTAATAACCTTCCCTCCTAGCCATGTTACAAATATAAATCGAATTGACAGCTAAGGCTAAGACTCCACCTGCGTCTAATGACATTATTTGTCAAAATTGCATATATTATAACAAGTATCGCGGCACATGAGTTCATATTTTATATTTCAATTTGTTTGGTGATCCTCCTTGACGCCCTGAGTCACGCCACGTCCTGAGTCCACGATTGAAGTCCGTTTTCTTTTTAGTTTTTAAACGTAATTATTATTACTGCGATACGAAAGGGAAGCTATTCTTAGTATTAAATCCAAAGGTTATTGTTTCAAATGGCCGATTCAAGCGCTACATTAAAGGCATGAACTGAGTATTTTCAAAAAAGGTCGGGTCTTTCTTCTTAGATGGCGCTTTATAATTCAATGGAAAGGTTATTTTTGTCCCAAAGTCCCGGAGAAATTAATGTACTGTAAGACTGCGTCCGGCTTTAGGAGAGATAATTTTTTTGTTGCAATAAAGTACTTTTTGCAGCTGGACTTTATGGCGAATATAGCTGTGGTATCTACTAAGTCCTTTAAAACGTGAAGACTCGAAGTGAGCCATACTTTTGCATCTGCAAATATTTTCTACACGAAAAAAAAATTATTTTACTCGTGACTATATACTTATACAATAATGATAAAGGATCATTATTGTATAAGCTTATTTGATTATAATATATATTAAATTGTTAGGTTCTTCTTAAAGTCTTAAAAAAATTAAATCCATTAATGGTATTCCGAATGAATGAATGAATGAACACTTTATTGTACACCAATTAATAACAAAACACCACATACTTAAATAAAACACGTTCAAAATTAGTACAATGGGCGGCCTTATCGCTGAAAGCGATTTCTTCCAGGCAACCTTTATAATAATTACCTTTAAGTATATTATAATGATTTTTGTGTATACCTTTTTTGTATACCTGTCTATAATATTATGTACAACTCCACGGTACGACCCCTATTCACACAACCACAGATTCAAACTTCGGTACACAGATCAAATTCCAGCTTATCCGTTCTAAACAAAACCGGGCCAACATACGCTATCCATTGCTGTTTTTCACCGCACACACGTCAACCTAGAGTAATGAAACAGGCAGTAGATAACGCGTAAATGTCACTGCGAGTTGTCGTGCACATTGCATGTTTGGGATGCGTTGAAAGGCATTTACACTGAAATACGTGCAACAAGAGATATAGCAACTAGAACATGTTCTGTGGCTTAAGCTCCTATTAATGAAGAAATATAGGGTGTACTACTTCTAATAAGTATTCTCGATGTGTTCTTTGAAACTTCGATTTTGAATAAGAATCTTTACCTATTGTTCAATAAATTGACAAAGCGCCCCGTTAAGTGTAGGCAAAGGTTGCCTTTAGATCATCTATATGTAAATGCCTAAGTTTTTTTTTTACAAAATTGTAATTTTTATTACCTGTTTTTGTTTAAGAGTACTCTTAAAGAGTCTTGTGTTCGCCACCGCAAAAATTCCTTACTAGTCAATTACTAGTGTACTTTTTTTTGCAATGACCAAAGCCATATCAATAATAAATAAATAAATAACACTGGACTTTTCACACAGCATCATCTAGCCCCAAAGTAAGCAGAGCTTGTGTTATGGGGACTAGAATGACTGATAAACTACTTATATACTTTTTGTTTGTAAATACATACATATTATACATAGAAACACCCAGACCCGGGACAAATATCTGTAGGTCATACAACATTTGTCCCGCGGCGGGATCGAACCCGCAACTTTCTACGTCCCAAGCGGGCTTTCACCCACAGCGCCACAGAGGTCGTCAAATTCAAGGCGTTATCACATTCTATGAGATATCCCTAAATCTTAGACACGATAATAATAATTGTTTTCACTCAACACTCAACCGCCCCAGCTGCCAGCCCATTTCCGAACCTATCCGTATGGAAATACCGCTCACATTACAACCACACGTAGGATTATGTCCTCGGATGCACCGTTTAAAGCACACTGTAACCTTAATCCCACTGTAAACGGCTGTGATTCCTTATAAAAAGGGACCGTTATATAACTATTGAAAAGTACATCTGAAATTATTGAAAAGTACATAGACAAGATCTTATATATCAAAATCTGAAATTATTGAAAAGTACATAGACAAGATCTTTTTTTTTTAAGTTGTAAAAAGCAGGTTCACGATTGTAGGTACTTATTCCAGATCCTTTGAAGATGTCAAGAGGGGTAGTCAGAGGCATGTCCAAACACGAATTTGATACATGCCCACATCTTGCAGAAGCTAGTATTCCATACGTGACAGGTTGCAAGCCCATCGCCGCCTATAAGAACACTAACTGGTTTCACGATGTTTTCCTTCACCGTTTAGAGCACGTGTTAAAGCGCATACATTTTACGAAACGCAAAATCCATTGATGCACGGCCGAGATTAGAACACACAAACTTCGGATTTAATTTGTTTGTTTACGTTACTCTGACTGGCTCTACACTGTCGAACTGTCGAACTATTTGACGGTCGCCGTATTTTCAGAACAAAAGCTTAACGGAAATCGCAAGACATCTGGATTCAAGCCGTTTACCAATATTAGCTGGCAGATATTGGATTATTAAAATGAACGATTTTGCGGTGATATTATATTCGGCGTGATATATTCATAAATTTGATTTCATTTCAATGTTGATTTTATATTTCAGTGGCAATAAGTTTTATTTATTTAAAAAACCTTTTTGACTTAAGCTGATTAAGCGCTTTTAGTTCGATTTGAATTTCAAATGTTATTTTCTTATTTTCATTGAAAATGTATAGAGAGATTACTTAATGCTAATGTTTAAAAATGCAACTCATCAAAAAAATGATTCTCCAATTTTCGGGAACCGTTTTGTATTGGCTTCGAAGTTGTCTGTGGGTCAGTTAACGAACCATTGTGTTCTTTTTTTTCAACCAATGAAACTGGCGCTGATTAATTTACAGATCTTTTAAAAGTAACAGATTCAAAAACAGACAGACGTACAACAAAGAAAAACCATTATGGGTTTTGTTTTTTTTTCCTTTTGAGGAACCCTAAAAACTAGCAAAAGAACCTAGAAACTATTGGAAAAAAATGTTAGTAGGTCATTGCTTTAAACGATTGCACACTACTGGCGCATACAACGAATCTACTCTCCTATTTCGGAAGGAACATTAATTTTAGCGCGCTAGCTTTATGTGGCGTTTAAGTTCTTAGCTCGGAATGGTCTATTTTTTAATTCTAATATACTGCGGATAAGAATAACTAGCCTAAAGGCAGAATCGATAGATCTAAGCGACAGAGATAGGGGTTGATAAATATGAGTACAATTGAACTCGTATGTTCATATGGCAGTGTCAATTCTACTGTTCACTAACTAAACTAAAATTTCGATATACGTTTTATATCAGTGTTGGCTCAAGAATGCTGTTCATACAAGTAGTACAATGCAAATTATACAATTGAAAACCGTGTTGAAATCTAGAAAAGTTTAATTACACGGTGTAAAAAGACTACTACCGAAAACTGAGGGGTTGCAATCAGACCATGATTCTAAACATATTTAGCGAAAAAAAAACACAAAAATATTTTTTTACTTAGCTACGTCATTTTATATTATTTCCGGTTATTTACGGTACAACATAATAAAACCATACCTACCTAATCATTTCATTTATAAAAGACTAGCTGTTTATTATAGGTATTTAACAAAAATTTAATAACAACATGGCGATCCCGGAGAGGGATGTATGATCCTTTAAAGTTTAGAGGTTAATATGTAGGTAAGGGAGTATTGGGCAGTAAGGCAGGTTTGGACACCACCGGCAAATCCCCGTGTTATGCCGGCCATACACCATCATGCCAATCCACCCCAATACATGGTCAATTCTAACTGATCAAATTCCGATTTGACGATAGGCATGATGGTTTATGGCCGACATGACACGGGGGTGTCCAAACCTCTCTACAGCCCAATGCTCCCCTACCTCACATATATATTTCATTGATATATTACCACTCCCTTCCATTCATTCCATAGTTCCCAGACACTTTTTAAACTATCATGGTTTTCAACATTTTTAACACAGTTAACGGGATATTTACCATGATTTAATGTTTTTTGAGTTTCCCGATATTTCGGCGCAGTTGCATACGCCATGATCAATAGTATCTATGGTATTAATCATGGTTAATATCCCGTTACATGTGTTAAAAATCCCAGACACTTGTCCTACCGTACTAACTGATATTTATTCTGTGGTCGCGATGTATCTTACATTTTTAAACTCATGATAACTTTTGAATAAAATGTCGAATTATTCAAAAAGTAATCGACGGGTACTGAAACAGCCTTTACTACGAAGGAATTTATTTGGATAAGAATACATACCAAAATAAGAATAACGTGGTCTGCTTTTGGTCGTCATTTTTATTCACTTTTTAAATTATAAAAGTTGTTATTCTGACACAACCACAATAGTTGGACATATGCTATCGCTGACTTTTTTGTAGATATTGATACGTTCTTTAATATTGTAGAACATTTTTTTGTTCTATCATCAATAGTTTTCGCAGCGCACGCGATATGAAGAATTTTATGTTCAAAATTTTTACACCTTTGGTTACATTATTGCAATTCAGGATCTCTAATTTTTTTGAAAATAATTTATAACCTATGTTCATCACAGATAATGAAGGATTCTAATGGTGAAAGAATTTTTCAAATCGGTCCAGTAGTTTCGGAGCCTATTTAATTCAAACAAACAAACAAACAAACAAATGTTTCCTCTTTTTAATATTAGTGTAGAAAAAAAAACAGTTAAAACTCAAAGACCAGCAATCTACGTAAAAAAACGCGCTCGCGCGTACATACGCAACAAGTAATCTTCAAACGCTGTTTTCTCCGGATATAATGTTTTTTTCGGAAAATCCTTTTGGATTTAGTTATGTGTTGGGATGCTGTACCTACCCCTTTCGGCTTCAGTAGGCGTCTTTTTATACCCTGTATGTTTTTTTTCTCATAAATACATATAATGCATGGCCTGTTTCATAAGACCTGCTTTTACCAAGTTGAAACAATAATATTGCATTAATTCTGTTCCTTATTAAATTAGCAAAAACTTGGTTCGCTGGCTACTTTCGCAGCAAAATGAAATAAATTTGTTTAATTAAATAAGCTAAGATTTTATTGTACCACTGCACCGGTGCACTAAGAAGTACACCGAGAACTGAGCTTATATAAATTTAATGAATAAATTAGCTACTTAAATTTGAAAAATTTTAAATATTTTTTTATTAGCTATACATGTTTAATTATATAAACTAAGATTTTTTTTATCACTGCACCGGTGCACTAAAAGTACACCGAGAACTGAGCTTTTTTTTATGATTAATGGGTTGGCTCTTGACCTCGAAACTTACACAGGCAAGAGTGAGGTCTACGATGGAGCGAGCCTACCCAGAAGGTGCCTATTAACTCTCTTCTTAAAAACAACAGGGTCGTAGCTCAACGGAAATACAGACGCTGGAAGGCGCTTATATAAATTTAATGAATAAATTAGGTACTTAAATGTGAAAAAAAAAAAAAAAAAATATTAGCCATCCAACAAAAAATAAGACTGTATTCTAGAGTAGCGTTAGCTGTGGCTTTGTAAAAAGTACTTTTCAAATACCTACCAATCTTATTTACTTAATTATGCATACATGGTAGATAATAATAAATATTATATTTGTGATGTAATTTATTAGTGTATATTTAAGTAATTTATTCATTCGTTTATTCAAATTAAATAGTAAAACTTTTAACCATCAGCTTGATGCTGCCTCACAGAAAAGCAAATTTACTGAAATTATTAAGTCGATTTTAAGCCGTATCTTCCGTGCATAGCAATTTCGCAGAATTTACTTTGTTAGCTTGATAAAACCAAGCAGCGAAACGAACTATTCGAAAACGGCAAACTAAAATACTAAAAACCAAATTGCTTTCAATTTGCGAATGACAATAAAAAAACAGCGAACAATCTGCCAACTAACAGTTAATTCAGTCAAACTAGCGGTTACTTCAGTTCACGATTTGAAATTCAAATTCCCAATAAGGTGCCGCTACGGTAAAACTCTCGGATTCATCATTTTGAATTCTGACAGTGAGAACTACGAACAAATAGGGGTAAGTGGAGTAAGTGGGGGAAGTAGGGGGTGAAGTCGAGGTAAGTTTAAGCTCGGAGTGGGAGGAAGGATGTAGATAGCACGTCCTAGTTATGGAATGGGGGCGTTCCATTGTGTAATATACGCGACGTAAGAATACTACGAATATTTTCAAGTCTATAAGTCGAGATGTCTCTTGGATAGGTACTGCTTTATTTCGAGATTGAGTATATTAAGATAAGATAAGATAATATAAAATTGGTTATTTTGTACCACAACAAAAATATACACAGAAAAAGACTGTAAACATAAGCATATTTGCTATCCAATGACCATGACATTGTATGTATTATTATCAATTATGTATATATTATTATACTATTATTATTATTATACAATTATCTAACGATCCTTAGATAGCTTGACTAATCCTGTTGTATTTTGTAAATATGTAAATATGTAGTAGCTTAGTTTCTGTAAACTTACCTACTTAATAAGTAGTAATAAAACAATTGTATAGATTTAAAAGTATATAAGTAGTATATCAGTTATCTGGTTCCCATAGTACAAGCTTTGCTTAGTTTGGGGCTAGATGATGCTGTGTGAAAATGTCTAGTATTATATATATAGTATATGTCCAGCATTATATTTATTACATGTATTTCTAGGAATAAAAATGCAATTTGAATTTGACTCTAGGCTATTCAGTAAAGTATGGTAAAAAATCATAAAACTATTATGGCTGTATTTATACAGTAGTCATGGTTTTAAATTGGCATGCGTTTCTAACAATATGTACTCCAGTGAACGTACTCATAGATTCGTTATTCAGTTTTGTATTGAAAAGTAACAAGCCTATTCCGTCTCAAATATCGTTGAGTGTCTATCGTTGAGTGTAGGCATAGATTGTCTTTTATTCATGCAAAATTTGATAGTGCCTATAAATGTATATTAGGGTCTTTCATTTTAAACTAACTTAATTCAGGAATTGGGTTCAACAAATAAATAGAAAAAAAGATGTAATGTTTTTTTTGTTTTGTTATGAAAATCCTGAGAAAATCGATAAAGACTATCCTTTCAATTGATTGTTGCTTCTTGTATAACTTAGTCCACCTGTGATGTAGCTGCGTTGCGATTGGTGGAATGTCTGTTCTCCTAGAAAATCATTATGCAACATTTTTGAAAAATCAATAAATAATACATTTTTAAGTGAAAACTTAAATCGGCTTAGGAATTAAATTGATATGGTCAAACGTCTATTTACAACCCAAAAATGAGGCCTTGTCAGTTTGTGTAGTTTAAAATTAAAGACCCTGTATTTGTAACTACTTCACGCAAAATCTACCTAGCGGGTATAATGAAATTAGCTAAGAAGGTAAATCTTATACTACATAGGCTACGTCCTCCAAAAAATTGTAGAATTGAATAAATTCTTACTGTAAAAACTTCAATATACTCGTTGAATCAGATCTCTGTGATTGATATAACCATTCGCGATTCTTCCAAGAGTTTATGTTAGCAATAAAGTGACATCTGGCCAGATGTAATTGAACATGAAACTGACCGCGCACTGGACGCAATGCAGTGGGGATATGAAACTTACACTAACTCAGTAAAAGAATAACCGTGTTATGGGAAAGTGCATCGTATTTTTAATTCGTTTCAGTTCAATTTTCTACACGTGACCTCTACTGAAACTTAATCTGATATGTTGAGGTTAACAAAATTATTTCAATATAATGTGTTCAAATTATCATTTTAATATTATAGATAATTGTTTATATCTGCACACGAATGCACAGGTACCTAATTACAAATCACCTTTTTCTTAATAACTCTCTGCTTATTTTGATAAGTAGGTAATATACAAAACTGTTGCCTTGCAAGTTAATATAGTAATACGCACAACTTTAGCATATAGTTCAAAGCCTTGTTGAGCTGCTCCGCTAAGCAGTAAGAAAAATATTTTTAATATTCTTTTTAAAAACGTTGGTACCTAAAATCGTGCCTATTTCATTCCTTACGATTAGCTCGAATGCGAAAAAATCGTGTAACCAACGGCCGATTTTTAGTCCATAGAGCTTCTTCCGAATCATAAACTTTTACGACGGGCATTGAAAACCAACACTTTGATATTCCCAAGTTGTCTCTCGGGTGAAGTCGAAAAATGTGAAATGAGGAAGTTACATTTTGAAGTTTTGGAGAATAAACTTTACTGATTACAGACTTTATTATCACTTTTTCGCGATTTTTTGCCGTTAAAAAATTCAATTCTATGGTGATTGGCCGAAACTTTCTGTGCCCTAAGCGTTCCTGATGGTTATTGTAGATTTAGTTTCCTATAAATATAGTGCTTTTCCTAAAAATAAACATTCTCATTTCTGCACTCGAAGAAGTCGTTTGATTTATCTCCGAACTCTCCAAACCTCCAGTCTAAAGTTAGTAAGAAGACATACGTAAGTACAAGGGCAACGAAAGTATTTTTTTGAGTTGTTAAAGAGCAAACTTCACAAAGGCTGAGATTCATCGATCGTAGTTTGATGGACGCTAAATAACAGTCACTGGCTCTGGTTACGCAAACAGACACCAATAAGAACTCTCTTATAAAAAGCTTTGACCCCAAAAACTTGCTATATTAGTGGCGCTAGAAGCGGTGTTGACGTCAGCTCCCACAAGTGAGGCAGTCCAATATTGTAGTATTTTTCACGTAGGAACGTATCCCTGGCTCATAGAACTTTTATGTTTTACGCTGTACAACAATGGATTTTTTTGAATTAAATGAAATCTATTGAATTATCAAAGATAATTCATCAACTTCAATAAAAAGGATTTTGTCTATTTCCTTTTTAATAATTTGAGAAATTAACATAAAAAAGCCTTGTCATGGAACCGTTTCTATGTGAAAATGACTACTTATAGTATATACTAAAGTACTAAAGAAACGAATCTAAAATTGCGGCTTTTATAATGTTCTCTCGCTTGCACACTAGTGGTGGGTCTAGTGTGCAAGTGAGAACAACATATTTCAGATAAATTTTTAATGAACCGGGTTTTAGGTACAGACGTCATTAAACGCTTACATCAGCAAAATAAGTTACATTAACATAATAGCATAAGTAAGTACTCCTACATAAATAATGAAAATGGGTCCCTTGACCCGTATTGTAATTAAATGCGTCTTTTGAAGTGAGACCGGCGTAAATTACAAACATCATCCTGACCTTTAGAACCCTTTATCTTACTTTATATCTCAATTTTCTCGCTTCTTTCGTTGGGTCCGCATGATATCAATCTGAACTTTAGAGTGGTGATAGTGGATAGAGAAGAGAAGCATTGAACAGGATTTGCAAAGACTGAACTAAAACTGGAACAATGTTTTTGGAACGAAGTTCCTTTTCGGACGGTATCAAAGAAAAAAAGACTGAGGTTGGAAAAAAAAAATTGTTCCATTTTACCGTCACGACACATGTATATGTCAAATCGTCACAGTGCGAAATGCGCAGCCACGACACAGTCCATAGATTGTTACATTACAGAAGATCGTTTCTAGGATACCTAATTGACAATGAATGTATTATATTCCCAGTATAGAAAAGTACAGTTTGCTTCGTTCCCACCGAGTGTTCCACGACACTCACGTACTTTTTTTTTTGAGTAAGTATATGCCGACAGAGAAACAAAATCACAAAAGGAATGACGGCTGTATCCTCAAAGTCCTCTCCATGTATATCTTTCCAGGGCTGCTTTCTTGACCTCTTTATACGACATGACAGCTACCTTCTCCTTCACTTGGCTAATGTAACTTATCATCAGTCTACCTCTTCCTCTTCTTCCTTCCACGTTCCCTTCTATAATGTTCTTAATGAAACTGTCATGTCGTATAAAATGGCCGATCATAGACTTTGTATACGATTATTGAAAATGTCTAATAGTGTGGTTACAAGTCCGCCACATTTACAGAAATTACCATTCCATGTTACAGTTTGCAAATATTGCAATGCCGTCGATACTTATTAAGCTGATTTCTACACTATTTTCATTCGCCCTGTAGAGTACGTCCGAAATTCTAATGATGCACGGCTAGAGCACACCTTTGGGTCGAATGTTGAGTATCCTACTTGGCCAACATGGCTCTAAAATGGCATAATATTTTTACAGATATAAAATACAAAATTATTGGAGAAAGTGAGAACAAGCGCTAAGTTTGGTTGGTTACTACTCTAAGGACCGAGCCCTGGGATGTAAAGTTAATGGGACATGTTCGATCCCCAGTCTATCTCAGAAAGTGGGTACATTCTATTTATTTTCTTGGTGTAAAGTTATTTTAAAGAAAAGAAAATAGCTGTTTTTATGATGATTTATTTTGCGATTGGATCTCATAAGATAGCTAAACGACCAGAGATGTGGCTTATGTTCTTTATATTTCGTTTTTCGCCATCTAAAACGAAAGGTCGTCCAAAAGCTTCAGTCTGAACAATATATTATATTATATAAAAAATAATTGAGGCAGGTAACTTAGTAGGTACTAGATGTGGTGAAAATGACTTAGTAAGTATAGATACCCTATATCCATGGAGAAAAACGGATGAAATATTAATGAAGAAAAAACACCAGTGATTTGTATAGATATGGGGAGACCTTTGCCCATTATAAGAACTAAAAAAAGGGTTAGGAGCGTTTGAACCACATCTCAATTTGACTATACTTAGTATTTTCAAAACGTATCACTGACACTTATGTACGTAGATTTTTTACATTTTACGCTGTACAACAATGAAAAAAATATATGAAATAATATACAAAAAGTAGTATTATCACTAGATAATATTTATTTATCACTAGATTTCATTTATTTCAAAAAGCTGTACCTACTGGTCTTTATACAGCTTCAAAAAAAGCATATTGTCTATTTTCTTTTTAAAGCCTTGTCACGGAACCGATCCTAATGTGAAAATGACTGTAGTTACCAGTTCGCTATAGCGAACCAATCTCCATACGAATTGACGTTGTCTTTCCTATGGGCGGCTGATTAAGCTGAGAGGACGGTTTAGGTGCTGGGCAAGCCTATTCCATCTCAAACAATATCCCAGGCACTGCAGCGTCCCGTTAAGTGTAGGCATAGGTTGCCTCCTGACGCTGTATAAATCGTCTATTAAGGATGTAAAGGCCTAAGTTTATAAGACCAATCTGATTCTCGTAATAAAAATGTGGTATTGAACTTTTCTATTTTCAACTTCACTACTCAATTTAAAGCCTTAAATCTACTCATCACTACTCTAAAATAAGTTGCAGCGAATGTTTTCAACTTCAATACACAATTTAAATTGATACTACTGGAAGATATTCTTTATGCAACTCGCGACCGCCTTACTAGGGTTTCCTAAAATAATTCAAAAGGTTGA
Organism: Epirrhoe tristata; assembly: GCA_951394285.1. Lineage (NCBI taxonomy): Eukaryota > Metazoa > Arthropoda > Insecta > Lepidoptera > Geometridae > Epirrhoe > Epirrhoe tristata. Next base: position 8,113,534 of record OX596154.1, read on the forward strand.
AAAATTTTAAGGGTTGAGTTATAAAAAAATCAGTTTAATATTTTTCTGCATGTCTGTGGTATCAAAAATATTATCCTTTATTTTATGCCATGCCATGCTTGATCATAAATGGGCTTTCTTTTTCAACACTGGATAAAGTCTCTGCTAAATTTAGTCCTAAGTTTGGACGCTGATAAATTTCACGACTGCAATTCTCAATGTACACATTGTCAAACTATTTCACAAATTTTCCAATTTTAATTTCCTTCGTCCCTACTTGAGAAGTGTCTCATCAGTAATCCTAAGGTTGGACGCTGATAAATTTTACGACTGCAATTCTCAATGTCATTGTCAAACTATTTCACAAATAAATTTACCAATTTTAATTTCCTTCGTCCCTACTTGAGAAGTGTCTCATCAGTAATCCTAAGGTTGGACGCTGATAAATTTTACGACTGCAATTCTCAATGTCATTGTCAAACTATTTCAATTTTTTTTCCAATTTTAATTTCCTTCGTCCCTACTTGAGAAGTGTCTCATCAGTAATCCTAAGATTGGACGCTGATAAATTTTACGACTGCAATTCTCAATGTCATTGTCAAACTATTTCACAAATAAATTTACCAATTTTAATTTCCTTCGTCCCTACTTGAGAAGTGTCTCATCAGTAATCCTAAGGTTGGACGCTGATAAATTTTACGACTGCAATTCTCAATGTCATTGTCAAACTATTTCAAAAAAAATTCCAATTTTAATTTCCTTCGTCCCTACTTGAGAAGTGTCTCATCAGTAATCCTAAGATTGGACGCTGATAAATTTTACGACTGCAATTCTCAATGTCATTGTCAAACTATTTAAAAAAAATCCAATTTTAATTTCCTTCGTCCCTACTTGAGAAGTGTCTCATCAGTCATCACAAACACTCTTTTCAGCAACATTAACAATCGTCGCATAAGTTACATAAAATGTCCTACTTTGAGGCTTAAACATCCTCATTTTTTTATTTGATTCAGCGACAACCCTAGCTAACCCATAAGTTACTCAACAAATTCGTACGCCAGAAATCCAACTCTGATATTACATTGATATGGAAACTTTGCGAGTTTTTATTATTTGGCAGCTGAGGACTACATGTTGGGTAGCTTTTGGGAGTAAATTAGTATAAATATTGTGTTTTCTCATATTTGAACCATGCTACATTGAGTTTCGTGTTTGCATAGTCAATGTTTCTATAATATGCGCTGGATAGCGTACGTTTTTTTTTAGTTCCACATTTTATTTTGTTAAACTAAAAATATTTTCCGTACTTCTCTCTCTCTCTCTTCCCACATGGTGGTGGATTCAGCCTTCCTAACACTCTTCCTCCACTTTGCCAATGACGTCATCATTGGAAACATTGGATGCCTTCATGTCTCGTTCCAACACAACTTTCCGTACTTATATCATGTTGTAAAATGTAAGCATTTTAATGTTTTTCTTGTACTTAACAGTTTCTCTTATTATTAAAAAAAAATAAACCTTGAAAAAGTGTTGCTGGCTTGTTTCCAAGACCCTTTTCAAATGTGACGTGCTGAAAATCAAAGAGAAATGACCTGGAAATGTCAGTAAATTTTGCACATGGAAACTCGTAACCGTTGTTTTCGCCTTATTTTAATAGCTATTCATTTTCTGTTAATAACGCTTCATTACTAGGTTAGACGATTCATAATTTGCTGAATAGCTGCGCTCCACGATGTTACCCATGGTCCCTCGGGAACACCTCACTTTTTTTAAGATAAAAAGTTATGTGCTCCAGACAACACTCTATCTGTTTGGACAATTTTATCAAAATTCATTTAGAAATTTTGCTTGTAATGAATCCTATAACATTCCATACTTCCACCCTCACAATCTTTGGAATTTATATCATAATAATGTAGTAGAATTATCTGTTATTCAAGTATTATTTTAAACTTTCATTTTAAACTAACTTAATTCAGGAATTGGGTTCAAAAAATAAATTATAAAATATTTATGTTATGATTTTTTTTTGTTTTGTTATGAAAATCCCGAGAAAATCGATAAAGACTATCTTTTCAATTGATTGTTGCTTTTGTATAATTTAGTTTATTTTTTAAGTCCATTCATGATGTAGCTGCGCTGCGATTGGTGGAACGTCTGTTCTCCTTGAAAATCATTATGCAACATTTCTAAAAATTCAGTAAATGATTCATTTTGAAGTGAAAACTTAAATCGGGTTAGGAATTAAATTGATACGCTCAAACGTCTATTTACAACCCATAAATGAAGCCTTGTCAGTTTGTGTAGTTTAAAATGAAAGACCCTGTATACCCTGTCCACTGGGATCACTAGGTGATTCTACTCCTGTTCCTTCTTAGAGATTTCTCTTCTCAATAATTCACTCCATATCACCCAATAATGTTAATAGCTAGGTTTATGCGGAAATTCATGTCAGTTTATTTTAATTATCGAGTAAAGGAAGTCATGTTGAATAGTTATGCATAAGTACCTCTAATTACCATAGTTGTTACAGGCCTTATCATTGTTGTTATTAACACATGAACTGGTAAGAATGCTCTGTTGTTCCAAGCTGAGCGATCAGTAGAGCGTATTTTAACTCCAAGAGTAATGAAGCCTGTATTATACCGGTCTACTGCTCTGAAATATTTTACTGCTCTGAAATTTAAGTAACCTAACCCTATCAAAACGGTAAATAAGAATTTAAATTTGAGATAATTTTTTAGCAATTTTTCGTGATGCACGTAAGTACGCACTAAGATAGATAAACATATGGATCTGAATTTTGAACCCTCAAAAATAACACATAATAAAACGTTTTATTACACCTAGGCTCACAAATAATACTTAAATGATTTCATTTTCATTCGTATAATAACGCTCCACTTGTCGCTCAGCTTATGAAAACGCCCTACTCCATGCCCAGTTTAACTGTAATAATACCCACACGAGGAATCGGGCGTTAGCCTAATGGAACAGCTAACAGAACGTTTAGGTCTTTAGTTGAATTTACTTCTATTTATTCTACGAATTGAGGTGCAGTTGTAGTTGGGGCGTTCTTCGATAAACTGTTCTAATCAAATCAGCCCGTTAAATCCCACTGCCAGGCAAAGGCCGTCCTTTTTTTCCATTCCACCAGTTCGAAGAAAAAACAATTATCTACTAGTTCCCTTTTGTGACTTCGTAGAAAATACAAGGTTGTTTAAGTTTTACGGGAACAACCCCGAAAGTATGTACAGTCAACGACAGAAGTTCATGAACAATTGGAGATTTTAAAGCTTCATTTTCGTCGTTATTTGTGGGAAAATTGCCTATTTTTTTTTCATATAATAGTATTGGTGCAAGGCAAAACATCCAATGTAAGCTGAAGTTCTATCTAAAACCCTACGAACTTTGAAGATTTAGATAGAGATTTAAATACATCAAAATGTTCATGAACTTCTATTGCTGACCGTACATACACCTTAAAAACATAATAAATTAATGTTTACACATAATAATGTTTGCCTGCACTGTCTACTCTGGGCAAAGGTCTCCCCTCGAGTTTTTCAGGTTTTTTGTTTTAACGCCAAGCTTACTAATGTTATTTTAATTTGTTTTACTACAGGTCTTGGTAAGAAAGCAGAGCCAAGAATCATGTATCTGAAAAACGTTGCAACTCACACTACACCCTAGCGACTGAAATTAATCATTGTGTAATGGTCTGTTTTACCCCACCTGGGTTCTACACTCGCTGTAATCCCACCTATTTGTTCCCAACTATTCACTTCGACTATTCGTTGAAATACTACCGACAGATAAAGATTACTGTGCGACAGATACCATATTGGAAAAACTCCAGAAAAATAAAGTTTTTGTTGGAAAATAAAATAGGATTTTAGTGTTGCTAGCTGACAGGATTAGTAATTCTATGAGCTTTTCTGGTGCGATACGAAGTGTATTACAGATTAGTTGTGCCCGCGATCTGAGTATTTCAACAATGATCTAGAATTAGCCTATTGAGAGTATGTATAAAACTTAGGCCTTTACATCTATAGATTAGATGATTAATACAGTGTCAGGAGGCAATCCATGCCTAAACCCAACGGGACGCTGCAGTGCCTGGGACATTGTTTGAGATGGAATAGGCTTGAAGAAACATAGATTTCAAATAAATGCATGGATAGATTCATCTGAATTAATATTTAAATCTTGATTTTCGTTGAATTCAGTGATGGGAGTTTGTATAGGAAACCCGATATAACAGCAAAATCGCAGGAAACAGCTAGTCGACTAACAAGAACAAGTTATACACCAACAGAACGCGTACTTCTTAGTACTCAGATTAGTTGTGCCCGCGATCTGAGTAGTAGTAGTATTTCAACAATGATCTAGAATTAGCCTATTGAGAGTATGTATAAAACTTAAGCCTTTACATCTATAGATTAGATGATTTATACAGTGTCAGGAGGCAATCCATGCCTACACCCAACGGGACGCTGCAGTGCCTGGGACATTGTTTGAGATGGAATAGGCTTGAAGAAACATAGATTTCAAATAAATGCATGGATAGATTCATCTGAATTAATATTTAAATCTTGATTTTCGTTGAATTCAGTGATGGGAGTTTGTATAGGAAACCCGATATAACAGCAAAATCGCAGGAAACAGCTAGTCGACTAACAAGAACAAGTTATAAACCAACAGAACGCGTACTTCTTATTAAGATCTGTTTTGTTTTCTCTCGGCTTTAGATTTTCCCAACTGATTAAACTTTCAACTTTGAGGTTTCGCATTAAGATTATGTTCTCACGTTCAAAAGCGACGGATGAAACACGGATTAACCTTTTGAAACAGTTGTGTTGCTTTAACTTTGATCTAAAAGTCGTTGGTTCAAAGCTTTTATTGATTTTACGAAAAAAAACAGATTAAAAAAGATGAAGTAAGATTTTCAGGCATCTATAGAATTTATCTAAATCCATGATTCATGATGAACGGTATATTGTATAGGAAACACAATGTTGCTATTGTTTTTCAGCCAAAGGCACTGAAAAAAAATCTCCAGTTATCGGACTTTTGACACAGCATCATCTAGCCCCAAAAACAAGCAGAAGAAGTAAGCAGAGCTTGTGTTATGGGTACTAGATGACCGATGAACTACTTATATACTTTTTCTTTGTAAATACATATATATATATTATATAGAAACATCAGTTATTAGCCAATAGTTTGAGCTCGCAATTTGATTATAGGTTAAGGTGTTTTCCGCAAACAATTTTGTGTTGATATAATGGAAGTAAATGAATTTAATTATTCGATTATTTTGTGAGGCAAATTGTTACAATTTGAGTAGGTGTCTCGCCATGTGTAATGTAAAATACTAAACTCCAAAAAAAACGGTAAAAAAAAACATCGTGAGGAAACAGGCATGTCGTGGAACATAAAAAGTTCGAAAATATGTGAAGTGTACGAAAGGAGCTTCTTTGAGGCGCACTTAAAATCCTTTCACCACACTGGTTCGAAAGAACTGGTGACACGATAAGAAGAAGAAGAAGGACTCCAAAATGTGGGTTTGTAGCACATATCAAAAATATTGAATGCAGTATATTTCACAAAGCCAACTGTCACACAAATCTTGGGGATTGAGTCTTTATCCTGTATTTTTATGTCATTTTTTTACAGAAAAGAAAGAAGTATGTTCAACGCCCATACACGATGCATACAAAGCAAGTGGCTTCGGCAGGTTCCACAGGTATAGCCGCTGGTGTGCTGGGCTAGGACGTGGAGCTAGGGCTCCACGTCGTTCCTACTCCTGGAGGAGTGTGACCTGCACGAATCTGGTTGATGGCTGTTAAATATGGCTGTTAAATAAATGCTGCTCCATTTATTGGTACCGTTATTTATATTTATTTATGCAAAGTAGAGTTAAAAGTCAAAATCAATGTCAAAAAGCATTTATTCAGTAGGACCGCTGGTATCACTTTGAAACGTCTTAAAACTAGGTAATTCTGTTCCTTCGCGACCAATACCGTGAAGAACCAGGGCAACAAACATGGCTTGAGGCTTTAACGACGAAAAGAACTACGTGAAGAGGGATGCATCAGTTATGCCGACAAGGATTGAATTTCGGGCATAATTCACTTTTTTGAATGAAAATTGGTTCTATGTTATGCCAGATTGTAATCCATTACTTTTACTATTTTGAAAAATATTTATTTTTCAATGACTACGTAAAGTTTTCGCACTGTTTAAAAATATTTGTACAGTTTTGAAGCTTTGCTCGTATACTCGTAGTGTGCGGGGCAAAATTTTGCCCATATTTTTTTTTTTTTTTTTTTTATTAAATAGGTCAGCATTGACCTCCCTCTGCCTGATGTTAAGCAGTAGTGAGGTCTAAGATGGAACATGCTTTCCTAGAAGGAACCTATTTACTCTTGATTTAAAGACCCCTATATTGTACTTTTCGGGAAATACGGTACCCGGCAATGAGTTCCACAGTTTGTTTGTTTTTTGTGTTTGTTTTTTTTTGTAGTTTTTATATGGCGTTAAATGTTTTCGTCATACAATTTGGTCCCAAATCTGCGGTGAGGTCAAATTGCGTACCGGTTTCAATGTCGTCTTGCCGCTTGTCTACCGTCATCACGACAGCTATTCATGTCCGTTTGTTTCTCGTGTCAGTCCTCTGGGAGTTTATTGTTTATTTCATACAATTGTTTTTTCGGTAATTTTGTTTGTAACATACCTTTCGGAAGTTTTGTTTGGCAATTTAATTTGATTTTTTTTACCTAAATGGTGAATTTTTCGTTTCGTATTTTGGTATGAAGAGTGGGTACATCATTGATTTTTTGAGATTAGAGGCTTTTAATTTTTCTCAAAGTAAGTATGAGTAACCTGGCAACCTGAAGGGAGACGACGCCGCGGACGGCCAAGGAAGCGTTGGAGAGACGACCTCGACTCCTTTGATAGTGGGTGGTGGAACCTATCAAAGGAGAGAGATGGTTGGAAAGAATTCGAGGAGACCTTTGCCCAGCAGTGGGAGAGTATAGGAGAGTATATTGAATAAAATAAAAATAAAAAATAAAAGTATAAGTAGTTGTAAGGTGCTTTCTGGTAAGATCGGACTATTTTTGAGAAAACCTAAAGAGTCTTAGAAAATATTTTATTGTATCGCCTCTAGTGACTCTTTTACAACGCCATAGCAACCAAACTGTTGCAAAAATACAGAGGTTTCATTTCTTATTTGTAATGTTTAGATAAACACAACGGTTGATGTTTTATGAATGATCAAACAGAGCAAAATTTTTCAGAATGGCAAGTAAAAGATCGGACCGTGTTAAGGTAAGACCGGACTACCTTATAAAATCACCTCTGTAACAGCTAGAATAAACTCTATCACAGGAAAATATTCGGACTTACCTAATAAAAAACATAGTACAAATTGTTATTGAATTGGTTTTCAAATTTAAGTTTTAGCGAAGATTTAATACATTTTTTTACTCCAAATGTCCGATCTTACCCCGCATGCTTCAAACATAGATTTTTGTGTATCTCAAACTTTTACATCCAAAGGCTCATTAGACTCATAATTACAGCAGGCAGACAATTAACAAAATAGAAGTAAGTTTTCTGAGTTGAAACTTGCATTTTCAAGCTCTTATAATAACAAAAAAATTATGTAATTATATATATTATAACCTTTGATAGGTTCCACCACCCACTATCGAAGGAGTCGAGGTCGTCTCTCCAGCGTTTCCTTGGCCGTCCGCGGCGTTGTCTCCAGGGTGTTAAGATGTTAGCCCATTTTTCGCTGTGCATCCGGCTCACGTGCCCTGCCCAGTCCCACTTCAACTTGACTGTTTTTCGCCCTACGTCGACAATACCAGTCGTTGAACGCAGCGCGGTATTCCAAACTCGGTCAATCCACTTAAATTATTATTAAGTAATATAAATATGCAGTATTATAGCACGTTCTGTCAACAAATCTTGATACTTACGTAATTTATATAATCTAGAACAAACAAGAAATCAATAACAATCAACAACTAAACATAACAAATACTTTTTTAACTAAAAACAAAAAAGTAAGTACTTTTACAACATTATTAGTAAAACAAGTTACATTTTAAACATCATTAATTTAGGTACCTTTGATAAATTAATTGTAGGCGAAACCAGCCAAGACATCAAAACAAAAGCTAAATAAAAAAAAAAATAAAAATAAAAGACAAAAAAACATACAAAAGCTTGCGAAAGTGAGACGTTTTGATACAGACAAATCGAATATTGAAATTAAAATAAAAAGCATGTAAAGTAAAAAGTTTGAGAAACACTTTAAAGTGAAAGACCGGCGGATTATGTCCGATCTTAACCTACGAGGTTAAAGATCGGATCTTTGTCTACAAACGTCGTAGACATGATTGTATAGTACAAATCAATTAGTCTTACATCGCAAATGGTAATAAAACAGCAAAACTTCAAAAATAAACAAAAATTACCTACCAAATTGCTCACAGAACGTTTCAGGTGGAAGATCGGATCATGTCTTTTTCCACTTTTGGTACATCCTTTTTTTGAACGACAATAGCACACGTTCTGCTGGGCATAGCGTAAAAAGCAGACTGTAGGGAGGGGCACAACAAAATGGCGCGTACGGTGATGTTGCCATCATTTAAAAATATTGCTGAATTTAGTAGTTACATGACTTATCCGGACTTACTACTTGTCCGGTCTTACCAGAAAGCACCTTATAAACTATTATGACGACCTCTGTGGCGCAGTGGGCGAAGATCCGCTTGCGACTCAGAAGATTGCGGGTTCGATCCCTGCCCCGGGACAAATGTTTGTATGATCTACAGATATTTCTCTCGGGTCTAGGTGTTTCTATCTATAATATGTATGTATTTACAAGCAAAAATTATATAAGTAGTTTTTCAGTTATCTGGTTCCCAAGCACAAGCTTTGCTTAGTTTGGGGCTAGATAATGCTGTGTTAAAATGTCCAGCATTTTTTTTTTTTTATTAGCCAAATTTTGTCGTCATAGTTTAACGACGCGACGTCTCAGCCAGGAATAATAGTTTGACATGAAGTTTCATAACTTTTTTCGGGAGATGACCCGTGTACCCACTGGCTTGACCCACCGGTAACCGGGGTAATTCGGATCTGGCACTCGCCGGCCGCTACCGCGGCACGCTTCGCTCGGCTGGTTGTTCACTATTACACCTAACCACTCGTCGCTTCGCTCCTCGCAACCTATGCTATAGGTCTGTTAGTTGTAATTCCGGAATTACCCCTCGACCCTCCAGTGGGTCAAGCCAGTGGGTACACGGGTAACGAGCTCTTTTTTCGTATTTCCAGAACTAAATTACAAGTGAATCGGTTTGATATACAATTTCCGATAGCGAATCTAGAATTGTATATCTACTGTGGGGCTAAGATAATCAGACCAGCAGTCTTATTGTCTAACTTGAAATCCATTCCCAGTTGGTATCCCAATAGAGCTCAACCATCACATAATACGAAAATGACTATTGAAGTCCAGAATGGGTTTCAAAAGTCAAAATGAAGCCCATGTCCATTCCCAGTTAATATAACAACAACAGGATAACATTTTCAGGATCAGACAAAAATAATTAAGTAAAGGTCTGTGAATATTAAATAATTAAGCGAGGTTGACCAACCTTCGCTTCGCTGATGACATCGTCCTTTTCTCCTCATCAGCTTTTGAGCTACAGGAAATGCTACAAGACCTAACAACGGCAAGCCTCGAAGTTGGACTTCACATGAACATGAGCAAAACCAAAGTTATGACAAACAGCACGAAGAAGGTTATCGCGGTGAATGGGGGGAATATGGAATACGTTCATGAGTACGTTTATCTCGGCCAATTAGTTTATTTTCAAGACAGGCAGGATAAGGAAGTTGCAAGACGGACCGAAAACGCCTGGCGCAGCTATTGGTCGAAAGGACTATTTAAAGGAGACCTACCACTATCTCTGAAACGTAAACTCATGGACGTCTGTATCCTCCCGATTCTAACCTATGGTGCTCAAACTTGGTCCCTTACTGATGTTCAGAAGTCCAAACTCGAGGTCTGTCAAAGAGCGATGGAGCGAAGGGCATAAAACTAACCGATCGAATTAAAAATGCCACCATTCGCTCTCGAACGCAAGTCGCCGATGTAGCTCAAAAAGCCGGGAAACTCAAGTGGTACTGGGCGGGGCACGTCTGCCGCATGCCGGACGAACTGTGGGTCAAAATAACCACTGATTGGAGCCCTGAGACAATGAGACGGCGCGGCAGACCACGCAAGCGATGGCGCGACGAGCTGGACACCTTCAGCGACTATCAGTGGCAGGCAATGGCGTTGGACCCGAAAGCTTGAAAAACTCGAGGGGAGGCCTTTGCCCAGCAGTGGGATAGTGGGGGCTAAAAACAACAATAACAACAAAGGTCTGTGACAATTCAGTAACATGGAAATTACTCGATTGCTTTCAATGAACATTTCAATAAAAATGTATTTCAAAATATATTATTGTTCAAAAAAACTAAAATATTATATCAAAGTTATAAATAATCGTGTTATTTGAAACTATCTGCTGCTTTTTGATGATGAATAATTACACTGGCTGGAAAAATCCCATTTTTGTTTCTCTATTTTTAAAAATCGAACAATAGTTTTCGCTCTAAATGAATTTCTATTCGCACCTCAATCAAACGACCTCAATCTCTCGCATTTTATACAAAAATCGAATTGAGAACGCAAACAAAATATGTTCCATATTCGAAATTCGAAACAGTTTTTGCCGCCCCGGCGCTGGTGCTAAAACAGAACCTTTGAATATCGTTTTACAGGTCGACTCGGTATAGAAGTCATCGATTGAACAATCTCAGAGAAAATCTGAACTTTTTTGTACCAACTTATTGAGTTCAAAAAGATTTTGTGGGTATACCTATTACTTAATTTAAGTACATAAGCATTTGTCAAATTGTAATAGACATTGCTAATACATTAAGATCGAATCGTACAAATGATCGAACTTTAGCTACAAAAACTCATTCTCTTATAATTATCATATTCAAACGATGAAAGTCACGTTGTCACTCAAAAAGTAGTTTATTTTAAAAATCTTTATTTATTGCATTGTGTCGTACTGCAACCTTGATGTAACATTGGACGGGTTCCGGCGCAAAATAGCAGCGGAATATTCATGGGGCTTTTGCATAACCCTCTTTTGCTACAATCGGGTAAAAAGGGACATCAATCGAATGAAGCGGCAATATTGGAAAGGGTTAAGCTATGCTTCCTGACATGAAGCTTGAAAAGCTTTAAACCATATGTTGTATGCCACAAAGGTCGGCTATTTGCGAAATATCTTCAAGAAACTTTCTACGGATCTGTTTGGATATTCAAGATAAGTACAGTATTTTACGTAAGGTCAATTTCCGTTACGTTGCTCAAATATAATAAGGCTGATCATGTTTACCTACCTCTGACTACCCCCTCATTATTATTATTATTATATTAGCCCTCAATGTCCCACAGCTGGGCAAAGGCCTCCCCCCCACTCCCTCCATTCATCCCTCTCCTGTGCTAATAAGGTCCAGTCGGCACGGAATTTGGCGAGCTCGTCTCTCCATCTTGTTCGCGGTCTGCCGCGTCGTCGCAACGTATCAGGGCACCACTCCGTGGTCAACTATCCCCTTAGAATTCCAAATCTTGGGCGATTTAATCTCAGAGAATTTCTACCATGCCTTGAGGATACCAGTCGTGATCATGTTTTTTTAAGTCTACAAAGAATTTATCTAAGAATATGGTAACCCCATGTTAATCTGACTCGCACAGAGCCTTATCACACTGGCGGTTGACGAGCGGATTCAAAGCGGAGCGGGCGCGGTTGCACGACGGTAACGCCGCGATTGCGCAGCGGATTCGCAACGCTTTGTAAGCTCATGAACTTAGCCTAAATCATATTTTGTTGTAAAATATCTTCTATAAAGGGCTATTTGGCTTTTTACGACGTGTGTTCTAATACGAGAAACAAGTTTAATCACATTAGAATGGTTTTATTTTCCAATTTACAATGATCTTTGCTTGACAATATTTTTAAAACAATTGCATAACTCACCACTTGTCACTGTCAAAACATTATTTATCTATTGACCTGATCTGCACTGCACACCAAAGAGTATTTACCTAGGTATCACCAAAAAGTTTTACTAAATAGGTACAAAAACGCTAACAGTACAAAATAAAAAAGATAAAAAAAAAAGATAAAAATAGTTTATTTTGTGCCACACAGAAAAAAAACAATAAAATACACAGAATGAAGTAATAACATAAATGACAACAAAATTGGCCGCCACTCAGCATATTGTTATAGTAGTTTATGTAACTAAGCTACTATAAATAGAGCTCACGCGTGCTAATCCACGGCGTATCCGCCGCGCAACCGCAGCGAATCCGCTCCGCTTTGAATCCGCTCGTCGACCGCCAGTGTGATAAGGCTGTAGACTTGCTTATTTATAAAAGTCATCACAGCTCTCCCTTTTGTCAATAAGGAAGGCTATTTGAGTAAGGCTTTATACATATTTGTATCGGGTTCGGGACAACTCGTATGTTTAACCTTGATTTCGGGTGTTTGGGCATAAATAAGAATTTCCTCCGGTACCTAAATAAGATAGATTTATGGGTATCGGGTTTCTTGTTTAGTAGTATTTTGCAATGAGATCTTACCCCTGACGCAAAAAGAGGGTGTTACTAATACAGGAAGAGAACTCATACAGAAGAGGAAAAATGATTGGACATTTCATGAGGCGACTATATTATGCCTAGAAGAAATCGCCGCTCGCGTGCAAGAAACTCTCCTTGTGTAACAACCTATTGTGGAAGTTCTTAAGTCTTCATCTTCTCCAAACTAGTGGGGTGAGAGAATTTCTAAATAGTTTAAATAGTGAATTCATGGGTTGTTCTCGTTGTGACACGAAATTTTGCTTTTATATAAAGCTGAGAGCTGTGTTGGCCGAATGGGGTTGTACCTCAACTTTCAATCCGAAGGTTGTGGGTTCGAATCCCGGCCGTGCATCAATGGATTTTGCGTTTCGTAAAATTTATATGCGCTTTAACACGTGCTCTAAACGGTGAAGGAAAACATCGTGAGGAAACCAGTTAGTGTTCTTAAAGGGGGCGATGGGCTTGCAACCTGTCACGTATGGAATACTAACTTCTGCAAGATGTGGGCATGTATCAAATATGTTTGGACATGCCTCTGACTACCCCCCCTTAGACATCTTCAAAGGATCTGGAATAAGTTACATAAAAAAGATCTGAGAGAATGTCTACCGCACCTTGGGGATACAGTCGTGAACCTGTTTACGTTTACGTTTTTTATATAAAGCTCTTACAACCAATCACATAATGCGAAAGGCTGGGTTTCAAATGTCAAAAATAAGTCAATGTCCATTGCTAGTTGAGTTTAAGGTCCCCTGGTTCCCATACATCGATACAGCGTTGAATGAATTAGTGATCAATGTTCCATACAGATTTTAAAGCTTTTTATTGGCTTAAACTGAACATAAATTTTAAAAATCTCCCCCTAAAATATTCAAAATAACGCAATTTACATAATCACTGCATTCATGAGCTCTCGCACAGATATTGTTTCAATAAAAAAATAAGCCGAGTAAAAATAAACTTTATTTACAGTGCTGAGAACTTGGAATTTCTACATTTACATCATAGCTTTATGGTCGCTTTTTGCATTCATGTTCTATTCCGCGCTACCTGAAAGTCCGATGTATTTAGTAGCGCGGGAAAAATACGCAGAAGCAAGAGAGATTTTGGTGAAAATATAAGAGAATACAGGAAAACCAGGCGAAACTTATCCAGTAAACTTTTGGCACTTCACAAAAGCTTTTCAAGAGCACGATTAGGGAGTACATAATATTACGTCTATCAATATTTTATGCTCTATTTCAAGTGAGAACAATGGGATAAAAATTTACGTGATGTTTTGCACAATTACTGGGAAATTCAACAGATTTTTTTTTTTTTTATTAATGTGGATTTCACAATTAACGATTGATTAAATTAATGTTTTTTTTATTTGTTATAGTTTACTTTTAAATAGTTGTTGGTTTACACAATGCCATTTTTTTTTTATAAAACCTTGTACTTACCTTTGACTTTATTAAGCTGTTCTATGTTTATGGTTTTTGCAGTGTAAGTTAAATTAATCAGTGTAAGATAAGGCAGTTGTCCCACTGCGAGCGTTCAACGTTGGGCGTAGGGCGTTGTGCGTTGAAGCGAGTATAGTTCTATCGCTGGGCTATATTCATCGCTTGGCGTGAATTTCGATACAAAATTCAACATTTTTGAACGCCACGCGAGTAACACTGAGCGAGTAAATTCTGATAGTTTTATCGCAGCGATAAAACGGGTTATAGAATAGAATAGAATAAAGTTTTATTTTCTCCACGTCTACAACAGTTACAATAGGTACCTACTTAAATCTACATAATTTTATGTGCTATCGTCGGCAGTGTGAGCGGCCGGCTTTGAATTATAATTATATTATTCTCTTTTATTGACACGGAATCGATATCTTTTGTTCGTCTCTTAAGCGATAAAATAGTTGATCGCTCACTCGCTTGCGGTCGGACAAGTGCCTAAATTAAGTCAATCGTTGCTGTGGATGCGTCTTCTTCTTTCTTTTTTCCAAAGATCAATAGCATATCTTACTCGTTTCGCTAAAGATTAGCGTGGACCCGGTTAAAAAGTTTCATAGCTTATAGCTTTCACATTCTCGCATCAGAGCTAATTGCATAGGTGGACAAGTAAATTATGAGCCGATTTCACCACATTAAAGAGCCACAAACTTATCTGAACCAGTGGCCAAAAAAGGAACTAACGAATTTCACTTTATAATTTATTTTTCTGCCAACACCAAATGCGATAACAGCGCCTCCCTCACCGGTCCAGATATGTTTGTGTCTCTACCTATGTTAGTTCAATAACTGCTTGGTCTTTAACGGCCTGTCAAGGCACAATATCAACACGCCATATATTGACAACTTTGCGAGGTTGTTCCCAAACTAACAGAGTATGGTGAAAGGGGTAGAGATTTAAGATGACATGTATGTTTGCAGATACAGCGTCGTCCGTCTCTGGTTCCCCCAACTATCAACAATAGAGGAGCACTACAAAACAGACAGCAACCAAGATTTGTGCGTGATTCTAGATGCTTACACGAGCGACTTGTAGTCAAGTGGCGCTGTGAACAATTCAACTATCTGTGTTCCGGTTGGTCGATCTCTGAATATTTGGCCAAGAGTCCCATTTAGGCGAGAGTTTCAGTATCATGTAATTTGGCCCTAAATTCTGAATAGCCAAATTTTGGATCTCTAATATTACTTGTGGCTTACCACAAGAGTAGTTACTCTAGTGACGAAGATTTTAAGTCTTCTTAATGACTACATTCAGAAATAACACATAATGTGCCCTCTGCATGCAATTTTTTGCCACTAGTGGTTACCTATCCATTTAGTTACCGCGCAGAATGGCTATTAACTTTGACGATCTAGATTATTCGAGAAAAAATTGTGTTCTTTTCTTTCACAGAAAAAAAGCGGATCTGAAACCTACAACAGCATCATAGCCGGCTTCGCCTTCTTCCGTACTTCATCACTGGAGTGATTGTCAAACGGTTCGGGAAAAAGAACATTGACTACATTGTGGGTTCATAAGTGTAGCTGTTACACTTAGTCTTCGATGGGCCAGCACGAAGTGGGCTATTAAAATTGTAGCACTATTTGCTGCAGATGTAGCTATTACACAACTGATGATGGGTTTAAATCAAGCGGTCACAGTTGAGCTGTTCCCTACAGAGTTCGGGTACACATTAAGTCTTACAAGATGATTTATACAGCGTCAGGAGGCAACCTATGCCTACACTTAACAGGACGTTGTACCTGTCACTATTACCTTAACCATCCTCTCAGCTTTAAAACTAACGGGATGTTTACCATCATTCCATGTTTTTGGAGTTTCTCGATATTTCGGTGCAGTTCACAAAAGAACTGAAGACTTCAACGGAAACCATCCTTTGAGATGTGTGAGAGGATGGTCAGAAAAACGTCTAAATATAGTTTTGGCTCATTCGCATTCCATTCAATTGAGCTCTCAACCTTAAGATTAAAATCGTAGGCTCGGATGTTTCAGTATTATTTGAAACCAAAAACAATAATACAACCTAAAATATTATATCCGATATTAACTCCATAAATAGCAATACAAATAGTCTTGGGTGGATCAAACTCTAATTTGATCCTTAAATTTGATAACACAAAATACATTATCCGTTGCTGATCGACTCTATACCCATTACAGAAGACAAAGGCCAGACGATTGATAACCAATCGATATCCATTGTTCCCTACAGTTTCCTTATAAAGAGACGTATTGTTATGACAGATGTATTGAAGACATCTTAAAAGGAACTATAATTACATCATCAGATACCTCTGTTCGGCGAAATTAATTGGTTTTGATATTGTATACTCTGTATAAATTTTAGATTAATCTAGTATACGTGAAAAGAGCGAAAGTAAATAAACGAATTATATAACCCAACAATTATACACCGCTATTTTATGACAACCAAAAAAGTATTAAGGACGGTTGCAGTAGATGCAGAAAATGATAATGGCATGGTCAGTTTTTTTTTATTTAACTATCACAAAGTTATTGTGGATTGTAGTCAACCGAAACCGAACAAAAAATTTTTATGAAAACTGCACAAATAAGTACTACAGACAACAATCGCGTACCGATTCCGTATCATCCTCAGTCAGTAAAACCCCAGTTTTCATAAATCCATGTTTGACTAGTCTCGTCTCCTTTCTAGGTAGTATTTTTTTTCTCTTTTTTTCGAGTTTTAACTACATAAATGTGTGGTCTACGAAAGCGACGGATGAAAGAAGAGTGCATGCGACAGAGATGCGAATGTTAAGATGGATGTGCGGTGTGACGCGAATGGATAAGGTGAGGAATGAATATATTAGGGGAAGTCTGAAAGTAGCGCCGGTGACTGAAAAGTTGAAGAGCAATAGGTTAGCGTGGTATGGGCATGTAATGCGGAGGGATGAAAGTCACGTAACTAAAAGGGTGATGGAAATGAATGTGGATGGATATAAGAGTAGAGGTAGACCAAAGAAAAGATGGATGGATTGTGTGAAAGAAGATATGGGTAAGAAAGGAGTGGATACGGAGATGACAAGTGATAGGGGAGAGTGGAAGAAGAGAACATGTTGTGCCGACCCCGCATAAGCGGGATAAGGGCAGGAAAATGATGATGGTCATAAAGGTAAGAGCAGACATAAAGGAGCATTTACACGATTCAATTTTTGCACGCCCATTGAACGTGCCGACGTCGCGCTAACTATGACTTATCGCATATTAAGATGAGCGTTTACACGTGACAAATTGCCGTGCGATACGATAACGTATGGGTTGAAATAGCATCATGTAAATGCACCTTAAGTTGTAAGTTTCCCAATAAAATGGAGTAAACGTGTGTTTGATTCCAGGTCTTTCGCGCTATCTTTTGATATCAGGTTGAATCGGTACACTGTCAGGCAATATTGGTTCCCCAGTGCTCTTGGGGAAAGGCTGCTTGATACCCTTCTTCACTATGGCTGGGATTATGTTATGTGAAATTGAAAATCTGGATCTTACAAGGGGTTAGGATCGTATCGTCTGGATTGTATATATATCTAAGGTCTTTTTTTTTTAAATTAATTTTAAAACATTTTCTATGGGCGGAAAGCTGCAGTGTCTCTAAGCCTACGTCATTCATCATGGCTTACCGACTTTATAGCCGGGATTGATAATGTAACGTGGCTTTTGAAGCACAGAAGCGCTCAGTTAAGCAGCTCACTAACGTCTTTATCCATTTTGTAACTGCTCAGAACGGGTTAGAGGCGATGAGTAATAATGTAATACATAATTATGAGAATTTGTACGAGCCGATTTAGAAAATTTATCATTGGACAGAAAAAAACCGTGTTTTTTGCAAAGATTCTCACCAGCCGAGATAGATTTTGTGTAGTTTTTAGACTATTTTAGTAATCAAAATAGTCCTATTGAATAAAATTCATGACTTATTACCAAATAAATGTTTATTCTACTCTTTTACAATTAACAAGGATAATAATTAATTAATAATATAATTAAAGATTTACACAAAAGTACGAATAATGTTACGCACAAGTATAATTATTACGCAAGAATGCACGAAATTTGAGATAAAATCACAAAATTTAGTAACAGTGACAACACACGATTGATAATTTTATCTTAAGTTTACACAGTCAGCCATCTCACGTAGATCTCACCTTTGTAGTATTTCAAAATGATGTTCAAACAAACGAGAGCTCAAGATAGTTTGGTTATGGCGATGCTAAATTAATTATTTTCTCCGACATGGAAAGATTTCATGTTATAAGCAATAGATGCTGTGGCAAGTAGTTTGGAGAATACGTTATTTATTAAAAATATATAAAATTATAAAAGTATTATATTATTATAAAAAATATATATTTATGCCTAATTGAGTGAAATGTTTGTGGTAAACTTTGATTGTCAGAACTATTGTAATATTGTGTTTCATGATTAGTTTAATTAACAAACGAAGCGAAAATGAGTGAAATCAGTTTACCAGCGTTGATGGCTGCTGGTGAGTTAATACCCTTATGTAGTATTTTTAAACTCGAACAATATGATTACATGTTTTTTTTACAGTTTATCTTTGGTGTAAAGTCATTCCTGAGTGTAAACTGTCAAAATGTATGGTTATTCCTATTTTATTCCGAGGAATAACTTTACACCACGTTTATTGTGTGTAAAGTGTGGCGCAGTGGGCGAAGGCCTGCCTGCGATGCAAAAGGTTGCGGGTTCGATCCCCGCGGCGGGACCAATGTTTGTATGATCTGCAAATATTTGTCTCGGGTCTGGGTGTTTCTATGTATAATATGTATATATTTACAAACAAAAAGTATTTAAGTAGTATATCAGTCATCTAGTACCCATAACACAAGCTCTGCTTACTTTGGGGCTAGATGATACTGTGTGGAAAAGTCCAGCATTATTTATTATTTATTTATTTATTATTAGTTAGGACGTTTGTATTCTAATCAGGAAATTCAGGAACTTCATCTATCCGACGAATTAAAATAACCAGGAATAAGTGCACATGCGCTAGCCATAAATACTTCAAGCTTTTTGTTCAATAAATCATATTTTGGTTGCGGTTTCAAAATGCAGGCCAGCGATCTGTCAAGCCCACATGCCTCGACCACTCAAAGGCTGTAAAATACGAAACTCGGGGAGTTCAATTTTAGTTTTAATAGGGATAACCTAGTTTTCCAATGAATTAATGCATTGTTTTGAATTTAAAAAATGCTAAAATCAGAACTAAATAAGAACCAATTGGAAATAGCTCAATCGTTTGCGTACCTAGTCATCGTTTTATTTTTACACCAAACTCAGGCCATTAGGTGCTAGATGGTTTATAAGGTGTCAGAAGCCAACCTCTTCTTATACCGTGTTTGTTGCCCTGGTTCTTCACGGTATTGGTCGCGAAGGAACAGGAGTAGAATCACCTAGTTTTAAGACTTTTCAAAGTGATCCCAGTAGTCCTACTGAATAAATTATTATTGACTTTTGACTTTGACTATAGGTACTCAACGGGATTTTTTTGCACCTGGGACATTGTTTGAAATAGATCGGGAGCCTTGTTGTGTAATTCAACTGGCAATGGACATGGGCTTCATTTTGACATTTGAAACCCATTCTTGACTTCAATTGTCATTTTCGTATTATGTGATGGTTGAGCTCCATTGGGATGACAAATGGGAAATGGGTCTCATGGTCAATGGACAAATGGGTTTCAATTTACACAATAAGGCCGGCTTGCTCAGCACCTAAATCATCCTCTTTGCTTAGTCAGAGTTTAAGACGTGTGGAGTTGAATGAGCTGCGAATTTTACACAAACTTTTTTATTACATATTAGTTGGACTAGTATTAGTATTTAATAGGATTTAAACACAACACGTCGAAAAAAACCGTGACACTCCCGGGAGTGCCGAGAGAAGTGAAAACTTGAACAAAAACATTATTTTTGCATTTTTATTCACATGTTTAGTTATAAAATGAGCTTTTAGAAATGTAAAAATATTGCCGCAAATGTTTACCGAGTACAGAACTAGATGGCGCTACTGGTAGGTGTCGGTGAGCAGTCACGTGACTCGCTCGTGACCTTTTCAAGGTGAATCCAAGAATTTATTCTTATTTCATCAAAAACGCCCCTCGTGCCTAAATAAGTTTTCACTTCAATAAATTCTATGATGCTTGATTTTGAACCCACGCTCATAGACTTCATGCTCTAGTAAGATAGGAAGATTACCTCCAGTACAAAGCACCTTACACAAAGTCTTGTACAGAATTACACAATTTAATTCCTTTCCCGTATCTTCGTTCTACATAACGTGATGTTAAGCTGTTTTACATAACACTGTAGCTGACGTTGCAGCAGCTAGTTCACTAAATACTTCAACCTATTCAGAGTTTTAAAGGTCTGGCCAAACAGCAAAATGAGCTGCGTTTTCGCTGCATTCGATGACAAATGTTTGGAAACGGTGATGAAAAGTGAGTTTTGTGTTTCTATTGAACGTGAATAAATCCGGCCCTCCGGCCAGGTGGACGGTGACGATCTGCGAAAGGCTGCCGGCAGAAGCTGGATGCGTCGAGCTGAGGACAGGGCGCAATGGCGCGCACTAGGGGAGGCCTATGTCCAGCAGTGGACTGCCATAGGCTGATGATGATGATGATGATGATGTGAATAAATCAACAATATATACGTGGCTCACATCTCTAAAATTCGAAGTTTTTATGTAGCTGTAGTTAACATAGAGCCAAAGTTACAATTTAATTCTTGTGTGTTGTAAACTCTGCAGAAACGGACGCCTTAACCCCTGATAGTCTTTGTTAAACCAAACAATTTTATTTGCCTTCAATAATTAGGAAATCTCAAAAGACATGAAAATTTACGATACGCTTTTGCCTAGCAGCCAAGTAAAAAAACATATTTTAGAAACATATCGTAGAAAAACGATTGATTTCTACAACCCATTCTAAGCCAGTAATAGACTGACCCAGCTGTTCCTAACCATCGCTAATACCTACAGAGACATTGTACGCCCTGTTACGAGTTTAAATTGCTTTCTCTTGTACTCTGTATTGCGGATCATATTAGATATTGTGTTTAATTAAAAGTGGAAACTCGTGTCGCGAAATGGCATTACATTGCCCATGAGTCCGGCTGCGTCAGGTTATATAACAGGAATAATATTGAACGACTTGTTGTCATGATACGACTTGATCAGGGCAATGGTCTTCTTCCTGTTGTGTCATTTGTTTTTTTTATGTAAACAAAATTACACTAAAACAAAAAAAAATATGATAACAACTGTGTCTCCAAGGCGCGGGTGTACATTCTCTCAGAGATTTTTGTATATTCCAGGTCCATTGAAGATGCTAAGGGGGTAGTCAAAGGAACAGGAGTAGAATCACCTAATTTTTAAGAAGACTAAAGTGATGAAGCTTGTACTAAATAATTTGCAGAATTATAACTAATACCATACTTAGGCCTTTACATCTATGTATATTAGATGCTTTATACAGAGTCAGGAGGATAATTCAAAACGTGGGACATTGTTTGAGATGGAATAGGCTTGCCCAGCTCAAACCGTACTGTCAGCTTAATCGGCCTTCACCATATGAAAGACAACGTCAATACGTGTGGAGCTGACTAAGCTGTGGGTTTCCTCACGATGTTTTCCTTCACCGTTAAGAGCTCGTGTTAAAGTGCACATACATTTTACGAAACTTAAAATCGATTGATGCACGGCTTGGATTCGAACCCACGACATTTGGATTGAAAGTCGAGGCACAACCCCATTCGACCAACACGGCTCACATCATGAGTATTTATAAGTTATTATGTAGTTTATAAGTTAATTGTATATATTATATGTATTTAGACTATTTAGCCTATACTTAACAGCTTTAAATTCATTTTCTTTTCATTATACACCTGACCAATCCTTCTTTCACTGAGTTTCTCTCCAGTTGCTGGAAGTTGCCTGGAAGAGATCGCTTATTAGCGATAAGGCCGCCCATTGTACATTGTCATTATTTGTTATACTTATTATTTTGTTTCATAGTTTAAGGTGTACAATAAATAGTTCTCATTCAATCATTCATTCATGAGCAATGCTGTTGTACATCATGCGATCTAAAAACTTTATCATTATTTATTTAACGTTATCACAATTCACATTTTTTCGTAGACAAAACAAATACTTACAAATGGTTGATGTATAGATAATAAAAGTTGATGTGACGGTAAGTAAATAATTACTGATGAAACCATTATCTACGCCTATTTTACGCATTTTTGTTATTATAAGAAAGTAATTACCTACATAGAAAATAGTCAAAGCATAAATTATACGTTCCTAGAATTTATGTTTGGAAACAGGAAAATTCAAACTACATTATACAAAGCTTGACTTATACAAGCCGTGTTGGCTCACTGGGACTCTACCTTTTATCTGAAATTCGTAGGTATAAATATCTCTTTTTTAACCACAATCTTTAGCTCTTCAGTTTGTAAAGAATTCATAATTAGTGCAAAAAATCCATTGCCGGCCGGGATTCGAACCCACGACTGGAGGTCAAAGTGGAGGTCATTGGTCATTTTTCTAAGCCAAAACGGCTATGATTTTAAGCATTCGCAAATTGAAATCAAGAAGGTTTCGAACTAATCACACTCATTTATAGAGAACGAAATATGCCCGCCAAAATATAAATCCGTACTCCGTAAAGGAAATTACTTTGGTATTGAAATAAATTAATCAAAATCGACATCTGTAATACTGTTATCAAGAGTATATTTTGCTTGCAAATTCCTTTGACTTTACCTGCTTTTTCTTCTTGACATTGCAGCTTATTTCTTTCGAATTGAGTTAATAATATTCGGTAGGCAGGTATAACATGACTATAGGTGTGGGTAAGAGGATAAACCAGCTGAATGAAGATGGGCAAAACTCTAGGCAAGGCGGGAAGACGGTAAATTGATGGTAATTATCCGGCAGACCACCAGCCAGATGGTCTGCTGACATTGTAATGGCGGTGGGCATTGATTTCGTCTGGCGTCTGGTCTGGAAACAGTGGCGTGAAAATGAGGAAGCCTACTCAGCAGTGGGTAGATGTGGGCTGTAGATAGATAAAAACGTAAACAGGTTCACGACTGTATCCCCAAGGTGCGGTAGACATTCTCTCAGATCTTTTTATGTTATTTATTCCAGATCCTTTGAAGATGTCTAAGGGGGTAGTCAGATGCATGTCCAAACACATAATATTTGATACATGCCCACATTTTGCAGAAGTTAGTATTCCATACGTGACAGGTTGCAAGCCCATCGCCGCCTATAAGAACTGGCTTCCTCACGATGTTTTCCTTCACCGTTTAGAGCACGTGTTAAAGCGCATATAAATTTTACGTAACGCAAAATCCATTGATGCACGGCCGGGATTTGAATTGAGCCCACAACCTTCGGCCAACACGGATTTTTTTTGTAGATAGATATTAGATATAATATGGGAGTTTTGTTGATTTAAAAAGTAGCGGTAGACTTTGTCGGGTTGCTAATTAAGCAAACACAAATTTTGCCAATATTATTAATTTTTGTTTACCTTTACAAAAGTACGCTCTGAAATCTCATTTGCATGTGACTCTAGCACAATTTTGTGTAGGTAATACTCAAATATTGACACCACATAAACCTGTTCCATCTCAAAAAATGTCCCAGGCACTACAGCGTCCCGTTAAGTGTAGGCATAGGTTGCCTCCAGACGCTGTATAAATAATGTAATAAAGAAGTTAAGCCTAAGTTTTTTAATATATAACATAATAAGCCTAAGTTTTTTTTTAATATTTAAATAACAACAAAACATTATAGGTACTACCTATAAGAGACATTAAATTAGAGTATTGGCCTAGCGGTGTGTATTCTTGACTTTCAATCCGAGGAACGAGTTCGGCGCGACCATTTGTGGTCCTTATCGAGCACGGATCCTTTGATCCTTCCAACCGCCCTTATTAGGATTCTGATCATAGCCCCTAATAGGAGAAAATATTCGTTGTAATAGGTATTTACGCCATTTAACTTTACCGTACGAACACACACACACAACGTACATAAACACACTCGCATGCTAAATCATAAATATTTTAATTGTAGTAGTTACCGTAACATTTAGCTAATTTTCCAAATTCTCAACCAGCTTCATCTCACTTACCAAAAAAAAAAAAGCTCGACTAGGTTTTGTCACCTAAGAAGGAAACGCAGGCACCTGCGATACAAGATTTTTAATCTTAGTGCAGGTCTCTGCACCTCACTCACATGTACGATACAATTGAACCAATTGTAACCAAGTAAGTACTTTTTGTAAAAACCATACCTGTAAGATAATCACACCTAATGTAAGTACTTACCCACTGTATTATCTGTACACTTGTCTATTTTTTGGAAAAATAAACTATTTATTATTATTATTTTTTTTTTTTTTTTATTAAGTGTTTACTCATAAACATTCTCAACAACTCTTGTCTTGACAATGTTTTTTCAAACCAGTGTGCTGAGAGGATTTAACTCTTCAAATAGGAACACAATGCTGATTAGGTTATGAAAAGATGCGTGCTAGGGGCACAGTAACGTTATTTCACGCTAATCCATCACGAGCATACAAGAATATTTTTAAGGGGCTTGTTACAAGAAAATGAGCAGAGTTTAAACCAAGTCAAACTAAAAAACTGTCCCTAGAAAAACTATCTTTAAATACTCGTACATAGAACGCTTTTTTGTGGTAACAGTAATTGTTTTGACAAGTGTCAACATGAGGTTCAACTAAGGTTTAACGTTTTTGTAATAAGCAGCTATAAGTATATCATGCTTGGGTATGGTTTAAGGTGGATTCTGCAATGTGTTTTTTTTTTACTTGCCTCATACAGTCCGATGCTTTCAAACTATCCAATTATTTGGACTACTACTGGTGTCAATCATTTTTTTGTACCAGTGTGGTGAATGGATTTTAACTTTAAGTGCGCTTCAAAGAGGCCCCTTGAAAATAAACTACCTATTCTAAAACGCCCTTGATACAGAATTTCCCCAATATCAACTATTTTCAACCTCGTGAATAAATTATTAAGGTTAGTTCCACCGTCACTGTGCTATATAGGGAACCTTGGCTTAATCCCACCTTAACCCTATTATAAGCTTTTTTGAAATAGCCTTTATATGGGGATTAATAAGGCTTTGAAGGAAAACGAAAATAAGGCTTGCTGTAGCAATTTTTGTAGATAATTTTATTTGTATATTATCTGACAGAACGGTTTTGTACGAGATACATTTTTTTAAAGTTTATTTACAGAAACTAAGCTACTACATATTTACATATATTTACAAAATAATCAAGCTATCTAAAGATCGTTAGAAACGATCTATAGATAGCTCAACTGATCCAGGTCACTGTCAGTCGTTTTGTCAGTTTTTTTAATAGTTGTATATTTCTTCGTATATATAGTGGAGGTGGCTGGGAAGACATGGACTAGACTAGCACAAGAACGCAGTCAGTGGAATTGCATGGAGGAGGCCTACTCCCTTTTTTAGGTGCCCAATTGATAAAAATATAAATAATTTAATATGGAAATAATAATAATAATAATAAACATGTATTAATAGTTATGAATTAATAATTAAAATAAGAAGTGATTATATTAATTTTATTTATGATTTTGGGAATAAAGGCTTTATTTATTTATTTTTATTTCTTCGTAAATAGGACCACTCAGAAAAGTCAAGATCCTTTGAAGGTATACAAGGCATTCCCTTGTATACCTTAGCACAATATACTTCTAGTACTACCACAACATGTTGTATGTGTATTCTTCTTTTTTAAGTAAGTAAGTTCGTATGAATCAGTGGCCAACTCTGGTGACGGAGATTTTAGGCCGCCATAAGGCCTCCATCATGACTTGACGACTTATAGCCGCGACAGACATTTTACGTGCCCTCCGAAGCACGGAAGCGCTCACTTACAGACCGTTTCGAACGTTGCTTAACTACGACGATCTATCGTCGTAGTATAAGCATACCTATCTATTTGTGTGTCTTAGTGTGGTGTGCTGTGCACACCATCAGCTAATAAGCATTGTATTTGTGTAGTGTAGTTTAGCTTGGGAATCTTTTGTTTCAGGAATCGATGTCCCAGCAAAGTCTCGTCTACCGATGCAAGAGATCAATTCAGCTTACAAAGCTTGCCATTTCGGCCTCTTCCATATCAAAGTGCTAGCTATCGCCTTCACCGGGTTCATAGCTGGTGTTTTAGTTAGCAACACCACATCATATCTACTGCCGAGCGCGGAATGTGACCTTGGAATGACCTTGGTGCAAAAGGGACTACTCAATGCTATACCTTATTTGGGTGAGTTTTTATCCGTTTTCAAAGAGAGCTGTTTAGTTAATAGTATAATTTTATGTTCATCGATATCTTGACCTTGTCCAACATTGAAGTCTAAAAAGATTTCAATAAAAAAAATAGCACTAGCATTTATTTGTTTGTACCGAAATTGAGCTAAAAGACTACCTCCTGGGTCTTTGGTGTTGATGCAATTATGTGTGAGAAAAACCATGGCCAGAGAAGGAGAGAATACGGAGATGACGAGTGATAGTAGAAAGTATAAAAAGAGAACCAATCTCGTATTCATATCTAGGCAACTTTTTATCCTTAAAAATAAAGTATTCAAGCAGGATCGCTAAAACCCGCGGGCGCAGCTAGTTACATAATACATAATACTAAATTCAAGTCATGTTCAACCCGAAATAGCTCTACGTTAACTAAATTTTGCGCCCTTTGTTAGCAAGTACTTGCTGGAAACGCTCTATTTCACCATATTGTTCGCTAACATGCCACAAAGCATCATGTCACCATTACTCCTTACGAATTATTATTGGGTATTTCGACAATCATTTTACTAAGTAGGTAGATTACGGAACTGAAACAAGACTGAGACTGTTTAAAGTTGTATGGGACGTTGTCTATGAACCAATAGCGATACTGTATTTCTGTAGAAATACCTCAACTACATCCTTGTGCAAAAAGGCATCAAAATCTGCCCCGGCAATTTTGAGATATACCTACAGGGTTGATTTTTGAGGTAGGTATCTTATCCGTTCTAGTTACAGGAAAACGTTCCTAGGAGACCATTCAAGAAAAAGTGTACAGTCAGCGAAAAAAGTGCTGACCGGCCACGACTGTATCCCTAAAGTTCGGTAGACATTTTCCCAGATCATTTTGTGTATTCCAGAACCATATCATGTTACATTCGGCATAAGGTACTTACTACCTAGTTAATTAACTCCAATAGTGTAATACGACGTTACAATTGAACTAAATTGACGCGAATTATCAGTTAATCCATCATCGACTCCAAATGATTAATGAGTACGATTCACTTAGTTGCTTAATGATTCGATATGTGACTGTCAAACATAGAATTAAGGAAAACAATAATTTGGCAGTTATGATGGTACCTGATCCTAAATAATTGTCACTAGTACCATTATTGGTACTAAGGATACAAAGTTGTGTCACTAGTACCATTAATGGTAAAAATCAATGGTACTACTGACACAAAGGCTACTATTTCTATTAAGTTTGTATCTTCAGTATACCTACCTGAAGTAATGTTAGTGAGCATAGACGTGGGCGAGCTATAGTTTATAAATTCATGTGTAAGGTATTGACCTTACACATGAATTTATAAACTATAGTCTTCATTAGAAGACCTATAATAAAGCGTTGATGGTTTAAATGCTGTTAATTTTTTTTTATTGCATTTAATTTTGACTTTGTTATAAGTTTCTCTGTGTGTCATTTGTAATTTTGTAATTAGCGTAATTGGTGTTGTAGCAGTGCTAGTTTAAATAAGTAAATAATAATAATAATAAGCCTATTCATCTCAGTCAATGTCCCATGCAATACAGCGTCCCGATGAGTGTAGGCATAGATTGCCTCCTGACGCTGTATAAATCATCAGGTAAAAGACGTAAAGACCTAAGTTTTAAAAACACGAAAGTTTATTGAAAGTATTTACTTCTTTACGTAGTTACTCAACGTATTTGGATCAGAATTACTTTCTAAAATAGCTCTTACTCTTAACACATAAGTAGGTAATAGTATTATCGAGGGAACGCTTATTAGAGATCAAAGGTAATATTTAACATTCTTAATTTAAAATTATACGATGCTCAAATAATTAGAATCAAAGGAATTGCTAAGCAGTTTAGCTCTAATAACCAGTTTTCAGGGATCAAAATCTTCATTAAAATAAACATGAAACCATCCCTTTAAGATGAAGATGAGTATTTTCGTAAAAGCTCATAGTGTTCATTTGAAAAGCTATTCTCACAGTTTTTGTAACAGTTCCATACATAGCCCATTTTTTTTTGAGCTGAGCGACTATACCGCCTAATCAGTAACATCTTAGCATAGTCTTCTTCTTGGTTTCACTTCACTTCTTGGTTTCTTCTTCTTCTTCTTTTTTATTCCTTCTTCTTTACTTCACTTCAAATATGTATTCTATCACGTCAATTTGATTTTGAAAAAACATGGCGGCTTGTCTTTTCAAAACTCCAACAGAAATCTTCTTGAATACTCCCCCATTCCATTTGCCAAATCTCCTGTTACGTATCCAAGGCTTCATTAGTAAAATGCCACCGAAATTACATAATAAAACCTAGTAAAAAACGAGAAAATTAAATAAAATAGCAGAGCCTAGCTCCTTCAAAAATGGCGAAAGAAGTCCCCCCCATTTTTTTATAAATGCAAACTATCATCACTGTCAAAATAACAACCATATTTTTTGTTGTGGTCTGATAAAAACTAGTGAATGCCATGCTTTCCCTGAAGCAAGTTTGTATGCAACATAGCCACACAGTTGGTGCAGCTCAATGCAATGTTGAATATTTGATCGGACGCTATTAGAGTAGATAGGATGGTATTGAAACACACAGCGGTAACTGAATATCATGCAATTTATTTTTTAAGTTAGTTGAATAGATTCCTCAAGTATTTACGTAGATTTTGAAGTTTATAATACGAAGATCGTGTATTTGATTTATGGTCGTAGACAATGATGTTTTCAAAAGGGTGGTGCTATATTTACAAAGAATTTAAAAGCTATTGGTATGTGCCAAAGGCTTTTTCGAAGTTTCTCTGACTTAAGCTGATCCCACAATGATGTCTGCGCCGTACGCACCGCAGTAATTTTTTTATAGAAAAAAGTACGTGAGTATCGTGGAACCTTCGTGAAACACTCGGTTGCAACGAAGTTTCAACTTAGAAATTAGGCATTTTTCTAGCCTCCTTGATAACGTTCGAAAAGAAACTTCGTTCTAAAAATACTGATGACACGTCAGAAAATGCAGCTCGCTTCTGACGTCTCAGCATTTCTTCTATTGAAATGACAGTTCGGTGAGTTCGGCGCGGATAGATACTGCGATGAGATTTAATCTGCTTTTTTTCAAAAATATTATGTCTCTAATAATAGGATCTATCTATATGATAGGTCTATAGATCTCTAGGATATAGATCTCTCTAGGATGCATGCGTTAACTAATAATAATAATATTAAGTTTGTTTATGCTAAGTAATTTCAATGGACCAAATTATATTGATGTCTGAAATAAAGATTTAAATTAAATTAAATTAAATTAAATTAAAAAAAATCACATCCTAATTCAGAAGGTAATACTTTTTTTGAAACTTATTCTTCACCTGTTTGTGTTAGACTAGATTCTCATCCTAAATTTGCGTTCAACCCTAAGTACACTCAACTGAACTACAACTAATTTCAATAACCCGAAACTTCATATTAATCTGCTGGAACTTGGCTTGGTCGCTATCCGCATTCACGTAGAAGCCACTGCGTCTCTCGCCTATTCTCTAAGTCACTGCATTGGAAATCCTTGTTTAGTAATGATTTATGAACTGGTAGGAAACTGAGCTTAATCATAGTAGCAGATTCTAGGAATTAGAAGCACTAATTTGATTCAAAAATCTGCTTAGATTGTGCAGAAAATAAGTTTCGTTATAATTCGTTCCGGACTCATGGCACCCTTGAAAAATACCCCGGGGTTGCTATGGGAACTAACAAGCAATAAAAAAAAACAATTATTTTTGAGAGACAGTGGCGTTTAATGGTGGTCGCAGACTTATCCGCGCCGAACTGTCCATTTAATAGAAGAAATGCTGAGACGTCAGAAGCCAGCCGCATTTTCTGACGTCATGAGCATTTTTTGTATAGAAAAATGACTGCGGCGCGTACGGCGCGGCCAAATGTGCGATCAGGTTTAAAGAGAGGGCCTTTGGGCTAGTAATAATCATTATAATAATCTATTTCCATGATACTCACAGCCTAGGTATGCTTTGGGATGATGTTTCTTAGGGTGTTATTATTTTTTTTCAGTATTTGAAACATTATTTCTTTAAAAACTATCGTAATTTATTTTTTTGTAACCAGCTTTAGCAACTAAGTAAACCTTAGCGATTCAATATCAAAGGAATTAAGCAATTACAATGTTGCCGAAACGTTCAAATTAGACTTGAACCCCGTTTAAGTCGTTTCCGATAGTAATTACTATTCGGCAAAGTCGAGCTTCACTAGGCCTTGGCAAAATAATCTAATTGCAATCGATTCTGATTGTTTTGCAAATCGGTAAAACGAGTAGTTGCTAAGTAACAGTTTATCTAGTTGAGGTGGAAGTACACTCATTTTCCTGATCTTGTTCCACATTATGTGAGGTCAGCTCAGCAACATGTTTATCTTTGACGACCTCTGTGGCGCAGTGGGTGAGGGTCCGCCTGCGACGCAGAAGGTTGCGGGTTCGATCCCCGCCGCGGGACAAATGTTTGTATGACTTACAGATATTTGTCTCGGGTCTGGGTATGTATAATATGTATGTATTTACAAACAAAAAGTATATATGTATGTAGTATATCAGTTATCTGGTTCCCATAGTACAAGCTTTGCTTAGTTTGGGGCTAGATGATGCTGTGTGAAAATGTCCAGCATTATTTATTTATTTATTTATCTTCAATTTTATTTCATCAGCCGTAATTTCTCTAGTAGCAGTGGGATGAAAAAGGCTGCGGATGATGATGATGATGATGAATTTCTCTAGTGTAATTTGGATATAATATTTTTTGGCGGTTTGTTTAGGAAACTAAACGAAAAATCATCATACGGCTTTACATTGAAGTTCTTTTCATTGAATAAAAACTAGGATGTGTTTTAAAATTCAACTGGCTGCGCCAATTTTCTTAATATACACCTCAAGATATTGATCCCTACAGCTGATATCACTCACTGGTCTTTTCAATCACGTCACTTCTGGTGATTTGAAGTCTATCTGATCCACTGCTCTCCTTATTTTCCACCATAGAAAACTACGTTCTCACCGCTACATGTACATCCCGACTGCGCCAGTAAAAAACGTTTCAATTTACTCATTTCAGGAATGTTGTTGTCATCAGTTCTAGCTGGTTTCTTGACGGACGCGTTTGGCAGAAAGATATTCATAGTCGTTGGCTACGGAGGAATCTTTGTGTTTACACTTATAGCTGGCACAAGTCAGACGTACGAGCTACTTATCACTGCTAAATTCTTTGAAGGGATCCTGTAAGTATTATCTTCAATTTACTCTTACGCTTCCATTTGGCAAAGATACATGAAGGAACGAAGTGCAGTAAAACATTTTCTTTTATAGTGATTTGTTTTAAGTTCTTGTTTAAGGTCAATGGACCTTAGTTATTTTATCTTATTAATGTTTTCATGGTTCTAAAAGGAATTGTAATTTCTAATCGAAATCTAAGTCATGATGTCATGAGTCTAGTATGAAGTTATCAATAAATAATTGCATTTATGTCACAGCAAGTCTCAGTGATTAAATTGAAATAGCGTTAATAAGTAGAGGTAATTAGTTATAGTTTCACAGACATGGATATACATTTTGCTCATTAAATTTATGTCAAACACACCTTGACTGATCCAATTACCGACCAATGCATACGTTAGTTTAATGAGATCGGACGATGTCATGTTTTAGTAAGCTCTTATGAACTTACTTAAATGAAATGGAATAAAATTGCTAAAATTTTTGTAGCTGTCGAGTAAAAATACAGAAGATATTAGGGTGAAATATAATGGCACTAACAGCTTAGCGCTCCTTTGCTGAAATGTCGGTCTTGGCTATAATGTATAAGCCATGATGAATACCATTAGGTAGTCGTAAAACTATGTTACTTAATTAAAAGGGTCTTCAAAAGATCTCGAAAGCTTCGAGATTTGAGCGGGTATCGTTCATAGAATTAAGAAGGCACATTCAATTGTTGGTCCCCGCTATACAGTCGTTCAGCATAAACTCCGTCACCAGAGTGTTTTCCCATACGATGTACTTTAAAGACAATGGCTTTTTCAGGTTTGCCACATCCTTCAGTGCGGTCATCACCCTAACTTCTGAATTCTGCTGTAATGAGATACGAGATAGGGTGATGCTCTGTCAATCATCATTCGCGGCCATTGCTCAGATCCTGGTACCTCCTATGTCTTGGCTAGTGCTGACGAATGACTGGAAGTATGAGCTGTTTGGAGGGGCGATTGGTAAGGTTTTAATGGTTAAATATAATACCTAAAAGATAAGGTTACTGTCACGACATATTATGAACAAGCGACCCGCACCGGCTTCGCACGGGTGCAATGCTGATACTAAATGAAATACACTACAGAAAAACTATGAACGTTGTATATAAAAACATAGCGGCCCGCTCCGACTTTGCACGGGAATAAATAAGCCCAAAAAAATAGGTTAATTTACGACATCGCGTTAGAAACCTCTAAAATTAGCAATGTTGCCTTAGTATATGATGCATGTATTATACATATAAACCTTCCTCTTGAATCACTCTATCTATTGAAAAAAACCGCATCAAAATCCGTTGCGTAGTTTTAAAGATTTAAGCGCACATAGGGATATAGGGACAGAAAAGGCGACTTTGTTTTATACTATGTAGTGATATGTCAAATCGTCACAGTGCGAAATGCGCTGCCGTGACACAGTCCATAGATTGTTACATTGTAAGTACGGAAGAGCGTTTGATTTGAATTTTAAGAAAGTTACAAGATCTTAAATTAAGTACCCCATTTACTGTATCAAATCCAGTTCAACTTAAACTTTGTTTCAGTGCTCAGCACATGGAATTTCTACCTCTACGCCATGTCACTATGGTCGCTTGCAGCCTGCCTACTCTACTCTCTCTTCTTGCCAGAGAGTCCGAAATTCCTCATCACACACAACCGCTTTGAGGAAGCAAGGGAAATACTTATCAAAATCTATGTGACGAATACAAGGAAGGCTCCTGAAACCTACCCGGTATGCCACTCATTGAACTTTTTGCCATTCTTGTCCTAGGGCTAGGCAAATGTCTTTCAAACAAAGATAAAACTATCAAGTTGATTGTTTCACCAATGACACTCAAACTACGAGTAGTACAACCAAGTCCGAGGTTTTTATAAAAGTAGACTTACTTGTATATCTATTAGTTTCTATAAAGCTTACCTGTAACAACAAATTGAAAATTAATGAAAGCATTCAACAAACATTCAACAATAATTACAAAATCACAAATTTTTTACGTGAATTTTGTGCTTCCACTATATTATAATAAGAATAATTATATACAAGGGCAGGAAAAATAAGATTTTTTCCTGCCCATGTATCACATTAGTAGGGTCGGCACTACGTTACGTTTATGTGTCCACTATGTCCATCACATAAAGTTTTTTTTCCCTAGTCATTCGTGTCCCACTGCTGGGCAAAGACCTCCCCCCATTCCCTCCACACATCTCGATCCTGAGCCGTAATTATCCACTCCGGTAAGAATTGCTCGAGCTCATCCCGCCATCTCCGTCTCGGTCTGCCGCGTCGCCTTCTCGCTGGGTCGGGGCGCCACTCAGTGGCTACTTTTACCTTAATAAAAATTTATCGCGAGATTTTCATATGCATATAAATAAAATATAAATAATGCTGGACATTTCACACAGCGTCATCTAGCCCTAAACTAAGCAAAGCTTTTTTGTTTGTAAATACATACATATTCTACATAGAAACACCTGATAAATATTTGCAGATCATACAAACATTTATTTCGCGGCAGGGGTCGAACCCCACTGCGCCATAGAGGTGTCAAATCGAACTAAAACCAAACTGAAACTACCAACTGTACGTAAACAAGTTTATAAAGTAGGTTTACGTAATAAACCATCCATCTTTATAGAAGTCCCGAGTCCCGAGTGCATCAGGGAAGATAAACAATGTCCGCACTAAACTAATAAACTACCAACTCATGTTTTGTTCCTAGAAAATGCAATTAGCAACTCGTTACAGCAACAAAGGATAACAGCCCCTGAGCCGTCGGGGTAGAGGTCAGTTTCGCGTGTTAGATAACTTTATTATAACAGCGACTGTATTCTTTGTAAATAAAAGTTGAGATGACTAGCTGACCTCAAAATATGAGAGGAATTATGTTGTTTCAGCGGCTTTGTCAAGCTCTCAGTGAAGGATTTTGTTTTTGTTTCTTAGTTTATTATTATAGCTATATGGTAGACATGCTCTATGAAAATGAAAACTGAAGAAGAAATTATGTTGTGCCGACCACAATGTAGCAAAAAAATTGGTTGTCTGTAAAGTCGGTTTACTGACGATAGTTGAACGTGACAACGTCTACGCATCGCTCACTCAAGTAGATGAGAGACGGATGTCGAACGCTGCCGAACGCAAAGGCCGATTGTGCTTCTTTGTCGCTCGTTCCGCGCTCTCGCTTGCACTTCAAGCCTTACATGGAACGCCTCAGAGCGAGGTAACGCCGCATGACGTCATGTTTTTTCGTGCGTGCAGCCGGCTCTATCGAATTATAAGACGTAGTCACGTCAAAAAGCAGGAAGATGATGATACGTTACAAACACCAGCCTGCAGCAACCACTTCAAACACTTGAAGAATTTTATGTCCACTCAGATTTTTTTTGCATAAAATATAAATTTACTTTCGCAGGAGACACTTTTGTGTAGTGATATCTTTCATCGTCTTGAATGAATTTTGTGTAAATTAGAACTCTAAGCATTTGAGATTCCATTCATTCATAGATTTCAGGGATTCGTTTAGTCCAAAGAGTGCCAACAAGAATTGCATTGGCGGGGGCAATCTAGAAAATTGCCCCTGCAATAGAATCTTAGAATTAAAGCTGCTTTCCGTTTTGTAGATTATCCAGTCCTTGCTACTGTAATCTAGGAAACAGGAAAGCCGTTTAGTAGGGCGTGTGTGTAGAAAAATTCTAAAATTTCCCGACATTTGCACAACAGGCATTGTCTCTACAACAGTATCAGTAGCCTTCTAAAAAAATGCTTTGTTTTCAGTACTTCAACATCTGGAAGGAGAAAGAGAAAGGGAAGGCACTCCACGAGCTGCCTGAGGAAGGAGGGCAGGGTTTCCGTGACCAGCTCGCGTTGGGCTTCCGCAACATCAAGCCGATGTTCCATAAGCCACTGGTCGGGTATCTTCTGCTGATATGCTCATTGAACTTCCTTGTTATGGCTGTGTAAGTAAATAATAATAAATAAATAAATAAATAATGCTGAACATTTCACACAGCATCATCTAGCCCCAAAGTAAGCACAGCTTGTGTTATGGGTACTAGATGACTGACAAACTACTTATATACTTTTTGTTTGAAAATACATACATATTATACATAGAAACACCCAGACCCGAGACAAATATCTGTAGGTCATACAAACATTTGTCCCGCGGCGGGGATCGAACCCGCAACCTTCTGCATCGCAGGCGGACCTTCGCCCACTGCGCCACAGAGGTCGTCGTAAGTTGTTATTAATGGCCTCACAAGATGTGATTAAGGCAGCGTTTGTTTAGTTCATTTGCACCTCTAGGAGGCACTTTATTCGCACTTATGATATAAAATATATAAATAGGTATACCTAATATATATTTTATATATAGGTAATACCCACTGAAAGTGTATTACTGATTTTAAGTTTGATCCATGTGTATGTTTTTTTCTTTCTGCATTATATGATAAATGAATACTCATATACCCTTACACAAAGTGCTGCCTATCTTTCCACTCACTAAATATATTAAATTGACCAAAACTGTTCTCTGTAAGTTAAATATTAATTAAATTATCACGCTGACTAGTTTTCAATAAGCCCATTGTTTGAATTTCCAGTGCAAATGCGGTTTGAATTTGATAAAGTTAATAATCTAAGCTTTGCAATATTTGTTAATCATTCAAAGCGATACAATATTATTTTAGTTTTATCCATATAACAGAAAAAAAAACAATGTAGAAATACAACATACATAAGTTAAATTGAGGTTCTTTCTGTGGCAAGTAGAAAATCATTTTACAAACAGCTTCATTTTCGAATAGGTATGTATAAAGTTGGCATGATTATGATCAAGCCTGACTTACAATTTAGTACTCTTTCACTAAACATTTTAGGGCGTGTATATGTATAATCCCTCTTAAATATATCTTGTTTATGTTTAATATACTTGATTGTTATCAAAACTAATTATAATTACTTCGAGATATAATTAAACTTGGTTTTGGGATTCGGTAAAGTATGACGATTATGCAAGGGTGTGAAAGTGAACGACACGGGGAGTTCGTAGGAGTGCATAATGTATACAAATACTATGTACTCCCACAAGATTTCAAGCATTGCATCGACTGCCTATTGGTTTAGATGGAAAGAGCATTACCACTGATCGGTAAAGGTTGCATGTTCAAGTCCCATTTGTCGCGGGTATAAGTCCCAGGTGTATTTTTTTTTTGGTGTGAGGGTGAATGCGTCATCGATCCTACGACCTTAGGTTCGAAATGTGAGGCCGCTAGCACTAGACCGTGCTTAGTAAAAGATGTAAGTAAATGTATTCTTCATTTCTCTTATTTTTTTTATTTCAGGTATAACATTATTCGTCTATGGTTCCCGCAGCTGTCCACAATTGTAGAACATTATAAGGTGGATGACAACCAGGATCTGTGCGATTTACTGGACACATATACATACGATCTAAAGGCTCAGGCCCGAAACAATGCCACTGATATTTGTATACCGGTAAGATCAATAATAATATTCGTTTTTAATTAGGATCATTTCAATCTATATCCATATTGGATTTCCTGGACTATTTCTTCGGGTGCCACTGAAAACCAGCGCTCCAACACTCTCGAACTGTTGGAGCAAATGCTGATAGCCGTATTTTCATCCACATAAAATTATGTTAATCACTTTAACACGTGCTCTAAACGGTGAAGGAAAACATCGTGAGGAAACCAGTTAGTGTTCTTATAGGCGGCGATGGGCTTGCAACCTGTCACGTATGGAATACTAACTTCTGCAAGATGTGGGCATGTATAAAATATGTGTTTGGACATAACTCTGACTACCCCCTAAGACATCTTCAAAGGATCTGGAATAAATAACATAAAAAGATCTAAGAGAATGTCTACCGCACCTTGGGGATACAGTAGTGAACCTGCTTACGTTTATTTTTACATTATGATGTGGAGAAAATAAAACTTTATTATTCCTATTCTTATTCATTAGTTCATGCGTTCAGCACTTAAATGCTAGCTATATCTATATATAGCTAGTATCTTTAATAAGGAATCCCTTACTTACTTATTGTGCTTGTGAAGCGCCGCAAGGATTGAACTCGCAATTTAAATAGCTGGAACCGACAATTTAACGTCTACTCCGAAACACGAAAGCGCTCAGTTGATAATGCCACTAGGCGATCACCCATCCACTTACTGACTGGTCAGAATGTTGCTCAACTTCGATGATCTATCAAGAACGACTAAGAATTACTACGAAGCTTCGAATGGAATTCATTGCGATTAATATGAGGTGTCTATGTTTCCGAAGCTGTGTTTTACGATGTCTATTGTGGACGGCGCCATACTGTCCCATGTTATCGAGATGTACTGAGTGACGTCAGAATATGGGCATAGCGACAGGGTTATGCGATGCCCTTGGGGCAAATCGCTACTTGTTAGTTCATTTATGGACGCGTTTTATTTACCAACACTATTTTATTTAATAAAACTTTCTAATCAGATAAGAAGATCAAAATATGTTGTAAAATAAGTGTTACAGAGATCCTTTTGACGATTTCGTTCTTATGGTAATAGACACATAAACCAGCTACTATCCATGTTACTCGATGAATAGACCCCAGTTTGAGGGTGACTGTACACACTAGACAGGACTATTACAGAAATGGAAGAAATGTTTACGGGCTATGGTGGTGGGATGGTAGTTTCAGGAAAGCTATGGGTACCAAGCACCACCTGATGCAATTTAATCAACATGTCAAAAAATTGATGCGTCATTGAGCCCCCCAAAAGCGCTCGCTCGTATAATATTATTATTTCACCTTCTTTCTATGTTGAATATTAACAGGCGTTATTTTAAGTTGTGTACAATAAAAAGATGGATTTTTCGTTTCGTAAAACGCTTTCGCTTTAACACGAGCTCTTAACGGTGAAGGAAAACAACGTGAGGAAACCCGCAGCTTAGTCAGCTCCACACGTATTGACGTCGTCTTTTCTGCGGGCGGCTGATTAAGCTGAGAGGATGGTTTAGGTGCTGGGCAAGCCTATTCCATCTCAAACAATGTCCCAGGCACTACAGCGTCCCGTTAAGTGTGGGCATGGATTGCCTCCTGACGCTGTATAAATCATCTAATATAGATGTAAAGGCCTAAGTTTTTTTTTACAATAAAGATTTTTCAATCATTCTTCAAAATCTACCGGCCTTATTAATTAGATTACCCTAATTCTAGCTTAATACGAGACTACTCTCAGACTTGTTACTTCTTTAGTAACGAAGGAGCAACTTGAATATTTTGATGTTATTAATAAACTGGTAGTAGCCTCGAATGAGTAATACATTCCTTACATCGGGATTAGTAGAAAAAGAGTGAATGAACGAATGATATTATCATTCAAAATATTGTCTATCTCTGTCATTAATTATATGAATGACAGAGATAGACAATAATTTGTATTTGACAATCTGTTTTATTCAAAGAGGTTTTATTCTTCTAAAACTTTTTGGTGTTACGTCTGCCTACTCCATCTCTATACTAGGTGGCGCCTAGGAGTAACTCTTACTCCGAGAGTAGAGTCGCTTAGTTAGCTTAGTTCTTCCTTGGTCTTTGTTTATTAATACTGAATTGACCTACTACAGCCTTATGCTTTGGATTAGCGTTAATACCACTCTAGTTCGTGTTTATTTATGACAGCCTACGAGTTTTGTGAGAAAACAAGATTCAATAGAAACATTTTGAAACATCCGCCCGTACCGCAAGAAACTTGAAGCTACCGCATTTTGCTTACATTGTTGCTAAGTTAACAAGTTAGCTACGCGTTCGCGGTCAAAAGTCTCTAACACAAGTCTGAAGTCCCAAATATTTGTGAGTGGCCTTCAAAATTAAACAGTCTTCTACTGAAATCATTGAAACTTTTATCAGAAGGATTTTTTATGATTTTTTCATTAGCCTATACGGCCTATACTATCCCACTGCTGGGCAAAGGCCTCCCCGTCACATTTCGCGATCTTCTGCGGTTATTAAGTATTTTAATTCATATCAATATCCTACTAATATTGAAAGTGCGAAAGTTTGTTTGAATGTATGAATGTGTGGATAATGGATATTTGTCACAAAAAAAGTTTTATATTTCACACAAAAATACTACTTGGATTTTAATGAAATTGGGCACAGAGATAGAATTATAATCTAGAATAGCACTTATAAATAAATAATAATAAATAATGCTGGACATTTTCACACAGCATCATCTAGCCCCGAACTAAGCAAAACTTGTACTATGGGGAACCAGATAACTGTTATACTACTTATATAATTTTGTTTGTAAATACATACATAATTATACATAGCAACACCCAGACCCGAGACATATCTGTAGGTCTTACAAAATTTGACCCGCAGCGGGGATCGAACCTGCAACCTTCTGCGTCGCAGACGAACCTTCGCCCACTGCGCCACAGAGGTCGTCGTTATGATACTTTCTAATTCAGAAAAGTGTTTTTTTTTTCGCGTATAGCTTTAATTAAATTACATAATTAAAGTATTTCAGACAAAAAGCGGCGCCGAGACATACATCAATAGTATCATTATGGGATGCGTGTGCTTGTTACCTTATTTCGTGACTGGAGTGCTAGTCAATCGAGTTGGCAAGAAACCACTTTGTATAGGTAAGTTTTTTTAACGAACTTATCATTTCCTAGCTTATAAAATGCTCCAAGTTACCTAGTGATTGTGTTTTGTTTGCTATTTTATAACTAATGACCTAAGTTTCTATACACGCCGCAGTCATTTTTCTATACAAAAAATACTGATTACGTCAGAAAATGCAACTGGCTTCTGACGTCTCAGCATTTTTTCTATTGAATTGTCAGTTTGGCGCGGATAAGTCTGCGACCAACTTTAGGAAGATAAAAAAAATGTAGAGATCCTCTTTCTAATAACTTTAATAAGTAAGTACTTATTTATCGCTTTCAGCGATAAGGCCGCCTATTGTTATACCTAAGTGTTAGAGATATCCTGGTGACGTCACAACGACCACGTGGGCCAGAGCATAAAAAGAGCGAGCAAGGCAGGCAGCGCGCGCACACTTTTCGCTTGACTTTCAGACACGATAGACGTATTAGACGTATTGTTGTACTAGGAACTTTGTATTTTGGAGTTGTATAGCTGTCAGAGTATTCTAGTATTGATTTCTGGATTAAAATTATAAGTGTCGGTTAAGTTCTACTTTTAGGTTGATTGGTTGTTATTTTTTTTTAATAAATATTTCTGTAAGTTTGTAAGATAAGTTTTATTTTTTCGGTTTTTCTATTTAATTTTGTATATTGTTGTAACAAGAGATCTACACTAATATTATAAAGAGGAAACATTTGTTTGTTTGTTTGTTTTTCAATAAAGATTATATACTCTTATTCTATTCTATTCTATTCTATTCTTATCTGAAGTTTTACTTGTTTGTCAACTTTTATTGCAAATTAGTATAGGTACCCACTTAAAATTAATTCAGTCTTGTAAAACAGGTTCACGACTGTATCCCCACGGCACGGTAGACATTCTCTCAGATCTTTTTGTGTTACTTATTCCAGATCCTTTGAAGATGATTCATTGAGTCTTGTTTTTGAAATAATTGATTTTAATAACAAGACTATCTATTATTCAAATGTTAATCAATAAATTACCTTATTCTTACAGTATTAGGACTCATTTCCGTCGGATTTGTGCTCGGCATCCGTTGGGCGAACACAAAGGTCACAATCGTAGCATTGTTTTCAATCAGCACGGCGATTGCTCAAGTACTCATGAGCTTGAACCAGGCATTGATTTTGGAGATCTTCCCTACTACAACTCGGTAAGGAAATTTTATGCCACCTTGGTTCTTTCGAACCACAGTCAACTTAGGCCTTTACATCTATATTAGATGATTTATACAGTGTCAGGAGGCAACCCATGCCTACACTTAACGGGACGCTGTAGTGCCTGGGAAATTGTTTGATATGGAATAGGCTTGCCCAGCACCTAAACTCTCTCATCCTCATCCTCTCAGCTTAATCAGCCTGGCCCACAGGAAAGACGACGTCAATACGTGTGGAGCTGACTAAACTGCGGGTTTCCTCACGATGTTTTCTTTCACCGTTTCTTCGAACCACAGTACAGTGGAGTGAAAGGACTCTAAGTTCTCAAAAAGACTCCTTTCGTGCACAAAAGATCATGTTTTAGAACTTATTGAGTTCTACGATGTGATGGCTTCTTCACAATGTTGTTTTTACTTATTTTTTTAGCTACTGGCATAGTGAACATCAATTCTGTACAAAAAACTCTTTAGTGCTCAATCAAATTCGAATCTACAATTTTATTCTGCTATCTAAGATGCTGACAATCACCTAAATCTTTTCTGTCTGTCCAGGGCCCTTAGCCAAAAAACAAGTATGTTGTCTGTCACTGTGCAATTTATGATTTAGAACACATCCGTCAGATTCCACTTTCGTCAGAAGTAGTTTTTTGTATAATTTCAGTTCAGTTTCGTCATGAATGACGGATGTGGATAACTTCTAATGACCCTTTCGTCAGATTTATTTATTTCTGGCGCTTCGGCGGCCGCTGCCGCGGCACACTCGCTTCGCTCGCTCGCCTTGCGCATGGTTTTTTCACTATCCTAACATAACCTAACCAACGACCCATTTGGTTAGGTTAGCCAGAAATGTAGAATAATGGAATCTGACGAAAGAGGAATCATCGTTTCGTCAGAGGTAAAAAAATCTGACGAATGTGGAATAAATAAATAATCTGACGAATGTGGAATCTGGCGGATGTGTCCTAAAGCCAATTTATTAATCAAGTAATCCATTTATTCATTAAAATATCAAGTTTAGAAAAACGAGTAAATTCAATTAAAGTAATTTATAAATAAAAAATACAATACGAGTTGCTAAAGATATCTCACCTTTTCTCCGATAATATTAAAGCCATGAATTTACCTGTGAACAAAGGATGACGACTATTAAACTGAGCAAAGAGATTTAACTTTCAAATTACGCAATAACGCTAAAATTGTTTCATTTTTGTTCGCTAACGATTAATATCACTTAATCTTTGAGTATTTGGATAAATACTCAAAGCTATGTAAGTAATTAAATTAATATATCAAAAATTGTTTTGTATTTAATTTTTTTATTATTTTTATAGTGTTATACCACACTTAGGTTCGAGAAAATGCAATGAAAATACATCAAAATTTTCGATTCCGACGGGATTCGAACCCGCAATGATACGACGATCCTCCTAAAGGCTACGGCTACGGAATCCTCGTTCGTTTTATAAATTACAAACGCAAATATTACCAGAAAAATAAATTACAGAAATACCAGGAAATACCACTCTAAAATGTAAATAAGTACTTATTAAATAGTTCCTGATTTTGTAAAAAAATAAGATAAGAAATCACATCCAGAACAAACAAAACAGGAATACCAGGAATACAGATAGGGGTCAAATAGGGGTCTAACAGACAGTCCTTTCAAACAATTTGTGTCAAATAAAACATGTCGTTGGTAGG
Source organism: Epirrhoe tristata (assembly GCA_951394285.1). Taxonomy (NCBI): domain Eukaryota; kingdom Metazoa; phylum Arthropoda; class Insecta; order Lepidoptera; family Geometridae; genus Epirrhoe; species Epirrhoe tristata. Next base: position 8,156,938 of record OX596154.1, read on the forward strand.
GAGACGAATGGTACCGAAACAGATTTACCTACAGATATCTATTGTACTTTGTTCCGTACTACGGGAAGGGTGGCCTTAGCCTAGAATATATCAACTTTGAAAGTTTGAAAACTTGTCTGAAAACCGATATAAGATTTTTGGTTTTTCATTGTCGGTTTTTGATATTAATTACAAAAAAATATATATTAGCATAGGTAATGTTTATTTACAGAAACTAAGCTACTACATATTTACAAAATACGAGTACAAAATATAACAGGATTAGTCAAGCTATCTAAGGATCGTTAGAAACGATCTATAGATAGCTCAACTGATCCAGGTCACTGTCAGTCGGAAGCGTGCCCAAAACACTGGCGGCATTACCACGCTGGATGGCAATGCTGAAATTTTATTATCTTATCTTATCATAATAAGGCCGCAGGGCAACTTTGAGGCGAGGTGTCGGGGAGTAGCGACCCCGCGGACCCGAGTGCTCCCGAGGGAGATCATCGTTCCTCACCTCCGCTTGCCTTCACTGGCTGGACGGAGTGAACACTGTCGAGGAGCAGGTCCCTCACCTCCGTGTTGCCTTTATTGGCCGGACGGAGTGGAGTCGCTAGAGCATTGCTTGGAGGCTTAGAGGTGTTACGTTAGATGGCGAGTGGGCACGTGAAGCTGGACCCTCTGGGAGCTCGTGATCGTCGTTTAAAGTCCGGTAGCACCTTACCACCTTCTAGCCGCTCACGTCATGTTGCCCCCTTGTCGCACGAGCGACTGTTTTAGGGGGGGCCAACATTTATCCCGCGGCGGGGATCAAACCCGCAACCTTCTGCGTCACAGGACGGCCTTCGCCCATTGCACCACAGAGAGAGGGTATTATGGATAAACTTTTTTTTTCAGAACGCTAGCAATATCTTTCACTATGATGTTTGGACGTATCGGGACGCTGGTAGGCAATATCATGTTTCCCTTTCTACTGGACATGGCTTGCAGTATTCCATTCTATACATTGAGTGGGATAATGATTTGTAAGTATATTATCCTGTGTAGCTTTTTTAGGTGCCATTACCATATGTTGCAGTGCCCCAGCGGGGCTCATGTTATGAAACACAATTTTATTTTAAGATCTATTTACTAACATGAAGCAATAAACGTTTTTAATTGAATTGAATTGAATTATCAGCTTTGAATGCATCTCGTTTCCCATACAAGCATTCAATTTTGGGCATGGGGTGCATAATGTCGTATGTCATTTTGATACAGATTACGATAACATTTTGATTATGATTACAACTATTTCTTTAGTGTCAAAAATTAAGCTACTACATTATTTTACATAAATTAGGATGAAAATTATACTTTAAAATCCCACGGAAAATTATAAGTAGGTTTTTTGTTTTATCACGGAATAAGAGATAAATGAGAATAAAAGATTTGTGGGGTACAAACATACAAACTTTATCTCATGTTAAGATAAAGTTTGTGCGAACATCATGTTCGCCAAACATACAAATGTGTATATAAGTATAATATACAGGGTGTAAAAAGACTGCTACCGAAAACTGAGGGATTGCAATCAGACCATGATTCTGAACATATTTATCGAAAAAAAACACAAAAAAAAATTTTACGTAGCTACGTCATTTTATTTTATTTTCTAGTTTTTTGCTACTAGTATAACATAATAAGACCATACCTACCTAATCATTTCATTTATAAAAGAAAAAAACAATTAAAACTCAAAATCCAGCAATCTACGTCTAAAAACGCGCCCAGTACATACGCAAACAGTGATCTTCAAACGCTGTTTTCTCCGGATATAATGATTTTTTCGGAAAATCCTTTTGGATTTGGTTGTGTGTTGGGATGCTGTACCTACCCCTTTCGGCTTCGGTAGACGTCTTTTTACACCCTGTATGTATGTGTATAACATATATGTAAATAATAATACAAGTATGTTCTTAAGTTTAAGAAACATTCTTAGAGCTCAATCGCTATTCATCACTCTGAAGCGATCACAGATCAATATACAAATGACTGTAACTTCATCAATCTACGAGAATCAAGAAGGAGTATATCTGTTTCTGTCATGTGAGTGGCACACGCAAATAGAGAAACATATTGGTTGGCGTGCTTTAAATCAATCAAATGTAAAAGTAAAAGTAAAGTAAAGTGGAATTTATTGCAAGAAATACATGTTGTATCGATGTTATTTTTCACAGCATGTTCATTGTATTCTGCCATGTTATGGCGTGCAATATTTAATTAAAATACATGGATTATTAATGCATTATACAGGGTGTAAAAAGACGTCTACCGGAGCCGTAAGGGGTAGGTACAGCATCCCAACACACAACTAAATCCAAAAGGATTTTCCGAAAAAATCATTATATCCGGAGAAAACAACGTTTGAAGATTACTGTTTGCGTATGTACTGGGCGCGTTTTTATCCGTAGATTGCTGGATTTTGAATTTAAATAGTTTTTTCTTTTATAAATGATATTATTAGGTAGGTATAGTCTTATTATGGTGTACTAGTAGTAAATAACTAGAAAATAAAATAAAATGACGTAGCTAAGTCAAAATTGTATTTGCGTTTTTTTTTCGCTAATTATGTTCAGAATCATGGTCTGATTGAAACCCCTCAGTTTTCGGTAGCAGTCTTTTTACACCCTGTATAAAATAACATTTCACATTTAAGATTCTAATTATTACCCATTATATATCTAATTTAACTGTAGGAGATTCTATCCTCAAAAAAATCTTTTACTGAATAATAACATTTAGTTTCCAGTATCGATTTCAACTTCCTCTGAAACAGCGAACGCGGTAGCTCTCTTAAATATCAAGTTAAATAACTGTTCAGGTAGACATTGGATTTTCAGAATAGAATCTAAGTAAATATGGTAGTATGGTATGAAAGAAATGCATTTTACTTTAAAAAAAGTGTTTACATTATGTGTACGTATACAGGGAATTACAGACTATGAGTATCTTTCTTTGTAGTATATTTTGTTTTAGGTTTTACGTGTCTAACACTGCTGATACCATCGAGAAACCCTTAGTGCCAAGGAAACATGAGGTCAAACAACCGTCACAATCCCATTGAGGTGAAAAAAGACAAACTGTACAGGGTGTAGACCACTAGCAAACCCTCAAAGGAAACTACATAAATCTTGAAAATTCTGTAAATTTTAGTAAAAATCTGTTGGAATGTGAATCGATCTTATGAATATTATGGAAATTTTTAGTTTGTTGTTCAAAACAGACTTAAAAACTACAACAATTTTTTATACATTGTATAAATTGTGAAATCATAAAATTATTATTAGGTTTATTTTATTGTCATCATTGTGGTGTGTGTGTGTATGTTTTGTTAATAGTTTTTAAGAAATATCTTTTATTTTTAGTTAAAATAATGACTTATTTATTTTTAAACATTTACTATAAGTAGCAGTTTTTGTTATCATCGATGATACAGACTTTCAAACTTTCGAAATGGCGTGCCTTAAAGTTGAATGCTTTCATGACATGCAGTTTTAAAACACGCACCTCATGCACCCTTTCAATTTTAGTTGGAAAGTTTGTCTGGCTTACAAAATGGAGCCCATTTTCTGCTAAGCTTTATGTCTGTAGATTCTTTTTATGTTTTCACTAACAGCAATGTTTTAGGGGTGAAATCTTAAAAATAGATAAAAACATTATTTTCTGATGCTTTTTTAGTGGAATAAAGTGCAGTTTTATAGGCAATGTACTGGAAAAAGATAGAAAATATTCATTGGATTTGAACCTACCACTAACTGCCAGTTTTTGTGTACTCTATTTGTATGTAAGGTATTTTATGTAATTTGTAAGTATGTAACTAGGGTCAAATCTAACATAATATGGAAACTATTCGAAAGTTTGTATTATGGGTAAGTACATACGTGTACAATGTACATATAAGAAATTCCCAAATAACTCAGTTTTTCACATATCTCCGTCCATAATCAAATCTAGTCCAAATCAAAGATTCCGTACGGGTATTAAACTCGAAAACGGTCAAAGTGGAACTTACTTTGAATTCGTCAAAGCTAAATTTGATTCGGGCCCAACTTAGTGCACGGGGTAACTTAGATTGTGAGAACTGTTATCTCATCTGTGGCTTGAGTTTGTTTGCCAGGGGCGCAGTCCCCGTGGTTGAAATGTAAAGCCGGTGTGTTTACCCACTGCTCAATTAAATTCTGAATGTAATTTTCATAAAGTTTTACCCATTAGATGCAGCCATTAGTGAAATAAAAGTTAGTAACTTATTTAGGTGCTTATTACCTAGTAAAATAACACTTTCAATCTATAGAATTAGACAATACGTTGGTGTCCCAGGCACAGGGACCCGTTGAATGTTGGCATAGGCTGCCTCCTGCTAATAAGTATGTACCTATGCAAGATTCATCTTGTAATACAAGGAGGTTTGAAGAGGTTTGGTATCCTAAAAGCCTCTTAAAAAAAGGAAATGCTGACAACCTGCGTTTGGATGCTTCGATTCCAGAGTGACACAAACATATCTGAACCGGTGAGGGAGGCGCTGTTATCGCATTTGATGTTGGCAGCAAAATAAATTCTAAGTAAAATTCGTTAGTTCCTCTTTTGGCCACCGGTTCAGATGTGTTTGTGGATCTCTACTCACGTCTCAACCAGTGAACCGATTTGGATGAAACTTGAAATAGGTGTAGATAGTGACTTGTAATAAGACTTGTATATAAGCTATGCGAAACGCAAGCGAAGCCAAATGGAAGCTAGTAAATCGTATGACGAATCTATTTCATCTTTCCACTTCCACGCTTTCCATCCTTAGCACTGTTTGAAAGTTCTCAGTGAAATTGAGTAATGAATTTATGATAGAGATCTGATTCGAAGTCTCCAGTGTTCTGGAACGCTGGCCATAATCCTCTTTTAAACGTCCGCTTCTAATACAAATTAGACTTCCAAACATCAAGCTTACCCAAAAGCTGTTTCAAAATGAACGACCCTTAGGTGCATTTTGTAGAGTGTATGTTGAGATACAGAGTGATATCAAATGCTAACCTATTTAATAAAAAAAAACTATAACTATTAACAAAGTTGTAGAGTGCGTTTGTTAGTCATTCTTCTTTCCTCTTATAAGTAAAAGACTTGACCAAGACTGTTGTTTTTGTTTTAATAATTACCTACCTTAAACATTTTAGCCAGAAAGCATCTATTCAGTTGGATGTTTTTTTTTTTTTTAATAATGCTGGACATTTTCACACAGTATCATCTAGCTTGTACTATGGGAACCAGATAACTGTTATACTACTATATACTATTTGTTTGTAAATACATACATATTATACATAGACAACCCGAGACAAATATCTATAGGTCATACAAACATATTGTGTCCCGCGGCCTTCTCCGTCGCAGAGGTCGTCAAAGTTGCGTAAAAGCTACTCTATCCGTAGAGATGTCAGTAAACAGGCGACTGTAATCGAAACTGGGCTTAAAACGAAGCGAACAGAAGGTAGTTCCCACGGTTTATCGACGTGACGAAAACTCATTCCAGAGCACTGCGACTCTGTTTATTATTTTTCGTGAGAAGAACCGAGTGCGCATCGAATTCCATCAACCTAAAATTATCACGTGGTACACATACAAAATGAGTTTGGATCTTAAACAATTGTAAATATTTAAAAAGTAAAGTAAGTAAGTTCGTATGAGTCAGTAGCCAACTCTGGTGACGAAGTTTTTAGGCCTTTAGGTTTAAGAAAACTAATAATATGCAAGCGATTTTTAAAGTTGCGCAAAAGAATTTGCTATGACTGCTAATTTAACGGCAAAAATAGCTAGTTAAAAAAAACAGTAAACTTTGAAACACCGTTCCAGACCCATTGGCATTTTAAACTTTTTCTAAAGTAGGTACTTAAATTAAATTAATTCGATATAATAAAATAAAAGCGCTTATAGTACTTTAGGTCTTAGCTCTAAGGCAAATTTCCCCAATTTTAAGCATACCTAGGTACCCTAATATGTCTGTACTTTAAATAACTTAGGCAATTACTCCAATCCGTTGCAGCTGTTCAACAATTTGAATTAACTATGTTGCAATTGGCAGGCAAATTTGAACCTTATTCTATAAACCTTATGCGAAAAGGCTGGATATCGGACTATTGATTGTAGTTGATTGGCTTTTGAAATAACGATGCTTTTAGTTTTCATTTTTGTCCGAAAATCCGATTTTACACGCTTTTTTAGGTGACAAGTTGTATGATGTTGTCGCATGCGATAATCGCTATACACATGCCATGTTCACATTCAACTAAAGGATTACTCAGCATTTACACGATGCAATTTCAGTTATCATATCGCACGGTAATTTTTCACGTGTAAACGCTCATCGTATGCTATTTGTCATAGTTAGCGCGACACTCGTCGGTACGTTCAATAGGCAAACAAATCGTACGAAAAATCGCATCGTGTAAACGCACCTGCTTTACGAAAATTGTTGTCAATGTTTATAAGTATTTACAAGAAATACAAGGTTATTATTGCCCTCCACTAACAATATCGTATGTAATTTTTCTTCTCTCTATCGACATTTGTAAACTCATTGCAAATAGTACCTAATTTTTATCATCACATTACTTTGAAAAATTACTCTAGTGTATTATTTTAGTGCCTCAATAGTCTCCTCTAAATGTTAAGACTGTCCAAACAAAGCGAACGATGAAAGCAAACAAAACCCCTTTCTGTAGAACATAATCAACTGTTGACGTGCGGATTACTGAGATCAAGGATTGAGGGTAGACTCGGTATATACGAGTGAATTTTACACATTTACTTTACACAGAGTTAGAATAATGAATGCATCTTGATCATCTGAGTTTCTCTCCATCCAAAGGTTGCCTGGAAGAGATCGCTTATTAGCGATAAGGCCGCCCATTGTACATTGTCATTATTTGTTATACTTATTATTTTGTTTCATAGTTTAAGGTGTACAATAAAGAGTTCTCATTCATTCATTCATTCTTGTAATAATAATAATAATAAGGTCGCAGGGCACCTTTGAGGCGAGATGTCGGGGAGTAGCGACCCCGCGGACCCGAGTGCTCCCGAGGGAGGTCACCGTTCCTCACCTCCGCTTGCCTTCACTGGCCGGACGGAGTGAACACTGACGAGGAGCAGGTCCCTCACCTCCGTGTTGCCTTCACTGGCCGGACGGAGTGGAGTCGCTAGAGCATTGCTCGGAGGCTGAGGGGTGTTACGTAAGATGGCGAGTGGGCACGTGAAGCTGGACCCTCTGGGAGCTCGTGATCGTCGTTTAAAGTCCGGTAGCACCTTACCACCTTCTAGCCGCTCACGTCATGTTGCCCCCTTGTCGCACGAGCGACTGTTTTAGGGGGGCCCAGTAGTGAGTTGGCGAGTCTCCACCCGCCATTTTTACATGTTCGTTAACATTGTTTCGGCGGGTGTCATAGTTCCCATAGTTTCCCCAGTACCCAGTCCACTACCATCCCACCCCATAGCCCGGTAATTAGTTTTCCATATCCTCAATAGTTCTGCACAAACCGGAGACTGTTCCTGAATGCATTTTTATAGTGTTGAAGGGATAGTAGCCGGTATGTGTCTCCATCGCACAAGATCAAAATTGTCAAAAAGGCCTCTGTGTGTTGGCTTCGGCCCCATGCATGCCTATCAAAGGTCCGGGACTCTATAGTTCCGTGATGTTAAACTTTGACAAACAATAATAATAATAATTAATAGAATAGACACTTTTACCCTACACTGAGAGACTTGACCCTCGAGTTCTCTATGTGCTTTTCCACTTTAGACTAGTCTTAAAAAGGGGCTGTAGACCACTTTTTTTCTACTTTGTATTCAATTTAATATTTTTTATCCTAAATTTTAAGGTGCATTTACACGATGCAATTTTTCGTACGATTTGCTAAGCCCCGCCTATTGAACGTGACAAATAAAAATCAAATCGAATGACAAATCGCATACGATGAGCGTTTACACGTGGAAAATTGCCGTGCGATATGATAACGTATGGGTTGAAATCGCATCGTGTAAATGCACCTTTATAATAGAAAGTAAAGATTTTAGTACAAAACAAAACGGCTTCGCTCACGTGGTGCAATCACTTTACCCCTTTTCGCCCCCTTAGGGGTAGAATTTTATTTCTTAGGGCTGCCCTACGCCATGAAAAGTGCCCTCCAAGTTTCTTGTTTCTAGGACTTATGTTATAGGGTGGTTGATATGTCAGTCAGTCACTAAAGCTTTTTAATATACCTTAGATATATGGCTAGACATATTGATATAATATTGCGATGCCTAGTGAATCATCTAATAATAGTTCGCATAGGCCACCAAGTGCTTGTTTCATACATGTACAGGTATTTATAAGATGTGTTCAGGCTAAGGTTGGCGTAAATACAATGAACCCCAGACTAATTATTAGGCTAGACTATTTAGAATTCTGAGGTAATTAACTAAATACATTTAAAGGCCCATTTATCAGTATTTAATTGAAGCACTGTCATACCTAAATAGTGTTTTTTACTTTTGCCTTAGTAGTTATCTACTCGAGATATCATGTTATTTTTCGATGTGCCTAAGCGTTATTTAAAAAAGTTAAGTTATTTAAACTACCAATTAAAAGTCATCATCATCATGTCAGCCATCTAGTGTCCACTGCTGAACATAGGCCTCCCCTATCGATTTCCACAGCGAAAGATTCCATCGATAGATTTTATTCCATCGATTTCCAATAAAAGTAACCAGTATAAAAATATAGCATTCAATATACAATGGTTTAATTAGAACCCTTTGTGTGAGTCCGACTCGCAATTATCCGTTTTTTATATCTTAATTTTAATACCAAGTTAACAACTCAGACATGAAATAAAACATTAAAGTATGGTGAAAATTTTGGCAACAAAAAGCGTCTATTTTACAGACATTTATTTTTATAACCTCCTTTACTTTACTGCAGTTGAAGAAGGGCCATTAGCTGCCGTATTTTATGATGAATTTGGACATCAACATCGCACCTTTACCATGGAATACTTTGAAGTAATCATACTTGAAAGTTTCACTAAAAAAATATTTATAAAAGGTCTCTGACTGCCCCTTAGACATTTTGAAATGATCTGAGCCTCTAGACAATAATCGATTGTCGAAAGCGAAGGTAGAAAAGTCCAATTGTATGGAAGTAATCATTCGATGTTGTCGATATGTTGAGGAAATCGGTGCATTATACAATTTTAGTAAACTTAAATCCTGTGCGGTTCATAAAACAGAAGACATGGAAATCGAACTGTAAGTACATTATCTATCAATAATCTATTCGAGGACAACAGATCACGTAACGTAAATAGGGCACAAGTCAACCCCATACATTTTTGTACTTTTCTACTATCGCTTTCGCCAATCGATTGTTGCATTGTCTATAGGCTTTGGAATATACTCGTATAAGATATGAAAAAATGTTCCGCGGCTCAGGGACAAAATTTTGAATCTATTTTTTAACAAAAAAATAGATCGGGTCTGGGTGTTTCTATGTATAATATGTGTGTATTTACAAACAAAAACTATATAAGTTGTTTACCAGTCATTCTAGTGCCCATAACACAAACTCTGCTTACTTTGGGGCCAGATGATGAAGTCCAGCATTATTTATTAAAATTAAATTATTATTATATAACTAAAATGCAACCGGCTTCAATGTTCTACTCAATCTATTTCGTAAAAAAGTTACTAGCTTAATGTGGTTTTTAAATTTTACGGACAATGTATCAATCTTTATTCAATGAAATAAACATTTCATTGATTTTACAATAAATAATGCCTCAGCAGTGACATAGGGCTGTCACGTGTATAATATAACACTTTTGCATAATGATTATTATGATGATCATAATTTGTAGCGCCGCGGTACCAACAAAATGGCCACCTAATTTATTATTACACCTTTTTGGGGAGAGATGGGGTGAATTTTTGAAAGAACCAGTCTTTTAAGAGGCAAAAACATTAATGTGAGTTGAGAAATAAAGTAACCCTTTTTAAACGTTGCACACGAAGTCTAATCTGTAGTCCATAGAGATAATGTGCTAAAATATAAAAATCATGGAATTATGACTTCATACTCGGTTAAAAAGCAGTGTAATCAATTAATTTCTTTGAAGTGGATTACAGAATTTACATTACGAAATGAAAAAAAAAAATTGAATATTTGAAATTGACGATGTATTAAAAAAATATAATAGTATCAAATCCCAGCTAGTTGAGCTGAGCAACCACAAGTTTTTAATAAAGTAGGTAGTTTAGAAGCCTGGGCATAAAAAGAGCCTTTATTTTAAGAGTTAAAATACCTTAGCAAGCGGTAGGTATGTATATAATTAATGAAGAGCTGTACATAAATCAACAGTTCATACAATGAAAAACAAATTAATTTCAAGTGTATTGAATAATTTATTGTCAAATAGAAAACGAATACATCACAATTCCACCATTTGTCTTCATAAAAAATAAAATAAAGTTTCGTGCCCGCTGAACAAACTTTATCAAAACAAAAATAAAAAACTGATCAATTTTTCAAAGCAAACACGTAATCGCCCGCCAATGCACGCGATCTGTCACGTGACAGCCCTGACTATGATACATCGTCATCAAACCATAATACATGTGGTCGTCAATGTCTGTAGTGATAGGGTATGACAGGTTTAATAGCTGAAAAGATTTTCGTTCAACTGAATTTGCCATAGCCCACAATTTTTTTTCTAACAACACCAATCCACCAATGACAGGCTGTGACTCTCTTAGGATTATATTTTTATGGTGTTAACCGCACACTTAGGGATATTTAAAGATTATTAAATGTATCCCAAAAATTAGCACCCATGCGGGATTTGAACCCACGACCTTGCCGATCCGTGGCATCGCTCTGACCAACTGAGCTAACGGCAACCGACGCATGAGTTGAAATTTATTGGGAGTACATACTATACAGCATTGCGCTGTGAGCGACATCTATGGAGACACGTTGCAGTCATCTTTCCACTCTATGTCCAAACTTTTAGTTTGGAAATAAGAAATAAGAAATAAGAAAAATTTATTGTCCAAACTGTGTTACAAAGATGGTATTAATCTAATAAGGTATCAACAGTTTACCCATCCTGGGCGTACAATAATATAAGTATGAAGGTAGGTATTAGATACCTACCTTCATAGAAAGTTATGGCAAAGTAAAACTATTTAAAAGTTACATTTGTCTAAACAAAATGTTTACTTAGTCTAAGCCTTAAACTATCAGTCAGTACTTACTTGACTACTTATTATAAGATGTATGTAATCTGTGTAATATTTTTAAATTGTGCAAAATAAAGTTTATTTATTTGCACAATTTATGAACTAATCAAAACTATTAAATTTTTTATGTATTTAACAAAAAGTGTCCTCAAAATATTCATTCATATTATAAAAAGCTTTTTGAATAAGCCATTTTCTTAATTTTATCTTAAATAATTTTCCATTTAATTGTTTTATATCTGTAGGTAAATGATTAAATGTTTTAATAGCTGTGTAATATGTACTGTTATAGAATATTGTGTTGTTAATTTGTGGAATTTGAATATTATATTTATATTTACTACGTAGATTATCTATTCGACTAGACTTTTTATTAAAGTAGGACATGTTATTTTTTACAAAAAGGCATATTTCTAGAATAAATATTCCAGTTAAGGTTAATAAGTTGTTTTGTTTAAATACAGTGCGAAGAGATTCTGTACTTTTCATGTTATATATTGCCCTAATACATTTTTTTTGCATTAAAAAGACAGATTTTGAATCTACAGAGTTCCCCCAAAATATCACTCCATAGCATAAGTGCGGGAAAACATGACCATAGTAGGTATTTTTCGCAACAGATTTAGAAGAAACATGACTCAGCATTGAAATTACATAGACATATTTAGATATTTTATTGTTAAGTTGATTAATATGAGACTTCCAATTTAAGTTTGTATCAATTTTTATTCCCAGAAAATTTATTTCATTGACTTCAAGAACCTTACTACCGCTGTGTGAGATATTTAAATTTATAGAAGGTGTATTGTAGTGCTTAAATCTTAAAATTTTAGTTTTATCTATATTGACTCTTAGGTTTATAGCATTTAGCCAGGTAGTTATATTACAAAGTGTGTCATTTATTTCTGACTCGAATTTACAAATATCATTACTATTTTGAGGTATAAAAATGGTGGCATCATCTGCAAACATGACACATACATGTTTTGTTATTTGTGGTAAGTTATTTATATAAATAAGGAATAACAGAGGTCCGAGCACACTCCCTTGCGGAACTCCAAGCAAAATGTTCTGAAATCCTGATTGTATTTTTTCAATAGTTTTCGTTTGTTTATTGTACATATCTATCATAGTGGATTGACTTCTACCTTCTAAATATGATTTTATCAGAGATAAAGCTGCACCTCTAATGCCTATTTCTTCAAGTTTTTCTAATAATGTTTTATGAATAACACAATCAAAGGCTTTTGATAAATCTAGAAACAAAGCTATGCCAGGATTTTTATTATTTATTTCCTCCCATACCTGTCTCAAAGTCTTAAAGACAGCTAAAGTTGTATTTTTACCCTTTCGAAAACCAAATTGATTTGGATGTATTATATTATTATTTTCTAGAAAAGAAATAAGTCTATTGTATATTACTTTTTCGAAAATTTTGGAAATGCTAGGTAGTATGGCTATTGGTCTAAAATTACCCATATCAGTTTTAGATCCTTTTTTTTTATATAATGGTCTAATAAGTGCTTTTTTTAATTCAGAGGGAAATATTCCATGTTCAAACATTAAATTTATGATATGTACTAACGGACGAACCAGTATCGCAATGCTACTTTTTACGATTTGGATTGGAATATTATCAAAACCTGAGCTTTTTGTATTTTTCAATTTCCTTACAATATTTATAATTTCTTCCATTTTCCATCTTCAAACATAGACAAGAGACCCACTCAGGTCGTGGGTTCAAATCCCGCATGGGTGCTAATTTTTGGGATACATTTAAAAATCTTTGTAACTCTATTATCTATCATGGAAAAGACCTATGTATAAAGGAAGGGAATTATGTGACTGGTAGGTAAGTATCTGATTTACAGTGTGAAAATTCTCATTTTGTAGAGAATACGTGGGATAAAAAGTGCAGGCGATAAATATTGGATCTTGCGGGAGACAGCCCTGACCGCAATGCGTTATTCATTGTACGTCAATGTTCCTTTGCGCTCTCCGATTTTCAGGTTTTTTATAAAGGTATAATTTTTCGTGTTTGTTTTTCATTTATTTTTGCTGAATAAAAATTAATGCAGATGATAGAGGATCAGGACGACACTATAAAATATAGTTCAAGTACTCGGAGTGCAGTAGATTTAATAGATTTTTACCATCAAGACATATATAGAGGCTTCAAAAACCAATTTTAATAAAATAAGCTTTTACCCATAAAAAATAACCGCAAAACTTTCACTTTAATTCCGTAGCATGAAACCTTGGAATTTCTTAATTCCACCAAAGACGTCACTCAACCTTTTAATGGATTTTCAATCAGACCCAAAAACAAATTAAACTCCTTTATCCTGCAAATCCCGAAGGGTTTCGCTGAGAGGACATTAGAGACGGGTCAACTGTGAAACGAAATCACGTCACTTGTCCAAGGTAGTGGTAGATATTCACTCAGAGACTTTGAGAAGTCATCCTGAAGCTATCCATGTGGCATGTTCATACTCCAACTGTGCTCCGCACATCTGCAACTGCTCAGATGGAGACGGTATTCACCAGAAATCGCCACCAATCGGAGTGCTGTGCGCCCAGTGTGCATCGTTGCAAACTTCAAAAGCGCGGACGTATCCACTATTGGATCGGTTGCAGATGAGCGGATCACAAAGTCAAAGTCAAAGTCAAAAAGCATTTATTCAGTAGGACCGCTGCGATCACCTTGAATTTTTGATCACAGTTGGACAGATGGACCATTCCATTATCCTCGATACCGTCCGAAAAGAAACTTCGTTCCAAAAGACACTTGCCCACATTTACAGGACTAAGAAGACCTTATTCTGGTAGACCTCTCTGATCCATAGAGGCTTTCAACAGTCTCCTTATCAGTCTCGCATACAATCGCGCAACCGATCATTTATTAAATAAGTACGTTTTTATTTTTATACTTAAAAAAAAACCGACTTCAATGTTTGACTCGAAACGCGGTGTGACTCAGGGCGTCAAGCTGTCGATTCGATTTCTATTTGTGACATATGGCTAGGAGGGAAGGTGTTTAGAGTTTTACGGGGAAACTATCAATCCCTCAGGAATAAAATTTATATGGGACCACCTCTGGAGTATACCCTTTCAAGCATAAAAAGAATTTTGCAAATCGGTCAACAAATGGCGGAACAATCGCGTAACAAGATAAAAAAAAAAAAAAAAAAAACATACAGACGAATTGAGAACCTCCTCCTTTTTTGAAGTCGGTTGAAAACTGGGTACTTACTTACATCTTGTGGACAAAAGTTTTTTTTTGATAAAACAAGTTTTAATTTATACCTTATGGGTCGGTTCACATCTGACGGAAGCTGCGTTGCGTATATCGGTCGCGTAACAGCGCGCCAGAACAGACAATTATATGAGAAAAAATTAAACCTTTCACAATTAACCGATGATGCGTGATGAATGCGATGATGATTAACGAAGATCGCTGAATAAGCTCGACGCATTTTCCGTCAGATGTGAATCGACCCCTAAACAATTAAAAGTGGTCAAAACCAAGCGTACATCAAGCTATTAGTAGACGCTGTTGCTTGACGTAAGCAAATAGCCAATAGCTCCTTCGCTATAGCCACGTGACAGACTGGAAAAGGGTGACCTAATTGCCATGTCAGGTGCACGAGCCTTGGTTTAATTGTATTTATTAAGACGATTTCCTTCTGTTGTTTCAAGATAATATTCCGAGATTGCCTACAATGTTAATGATAATAAGGAAAGCGTTACACTGTTATTCGATTTTACGCAAGACTTATTTCATTTAATTGTAATAGTATGAATAAGCTGAAGCAGACAAATTTTTACAGAGCAAAAATAAAATAATTGATATTCCGTTTGTAGTCACTAAGGTAGAACAAGACATAGATATATAAACAAATTTACAAAATACACTAGAATCAGTTGAGGCGTATATGGATCGTATAGAATGTATAGATCGTATGAGGCGTATAGAAGTCTTTTTACAGCCTGTATTGATAGCTCAACTGATCCAGCTCACTGCCAGTCGAAAGCGTACCTAAAACACAGGCGACATTCATTACCACGCTAAAATTAAATGGCAATGCTGATCCGTTGCGCAAAATATGCATCAGATTTCGGATCACGCATAGCTTCGTTTGCATTTACGCATAGTTTTCAAAACTTTTGATTTTAAAAAGCCGTGTTGGCCGAATGAGGTTGTACTTCAACTTTCAATCCGAAGGTTGTGGGTTGAAATCCCGGCCGTGCATCAATGGATTTTGCGTTACGTAAAATTTATACGCGCTTTAACACGTGCTCTAAACGGTGAAGGAAAACATCGTGAGGAAACCAGTTAGTGATCTTATAGGCGGCGATGGGCTTGCAACCTGTCACGTATGTATTACTAACTTCTGCAAAAATGGGCATGTATCAAATATTATGTGTTTGGACATGCCTCTGATTACCTCCCTTAGACATCTTCAAAGGATCTGGAATGAGTAACATAAAAAGATCTGAGAGAATGTATACCACGCCTTGGGGATACAGTCGTGAACCTGTTTACGTTTTTTTTTTGTTTTTGAAATTGGCGTCCATTACACAAATTATTTTATTCCATCCCCAGTTTAATTAAAAGGTTTGAATAAGCTTCGGAAACAATATTAAAACTTTTTTGTACTAAATGGAATACTTCTGTAGCTCGATTAGAGATTAGGGAGAGTAATTAGGACGCGTTTCTTTCAATTGCCAAATGAGAGGCCATCGTGGTTTAAACGTTGTCCAGTTAAGAAAATTTCAACATAAAATAACCTACTTTTAGCTAAATGTAACAAAAATTGTGGTCTTTTTAAAAATAATCTTTCTAGAGTAAAAAAGTAAGTTCGTTGAGGTTAGTGGCCAATCTTATAATGTTGTTTTAGGCCACCTGAAGGCCTCCGTCGTAGCTTAACTGATGACTTTTTAATTGACAGTAAACGTGCCTTCCGGCTCATGCTTTGAAAGGCAGTTATTATTGCTACTAGCGATCAACCATCTATTTTGGGACCGCGTAATATCGCTTAATTTTGACGATCTTCAAGAACGACTGAGCAGACTACCAGACTGGTAGTCTGCTTGTTTTGATTATTTATAAAGACGATCTCGTAAAGGTTGCTGGCAGCCGTTGGGTGCAGGCTGCACAAGATCGATCGCTGTAGAAATTGATAGGGGAGGCCTATGCTCAGCAGTAGACACTAGATGGCTGACATGATGATGATGATAATGTACTTTCGCAAAAGATAAGACGCTCTATAACACTTTTTTTTTCAGTTGTTTTTTGTCAAGGTAAGAACATTGAAGGTAGTTTTATTTGGTCAGATTTGTAGATTTTCTTCTTACACCCAATATAAACGTTCAGGACATGGAACACCTACTCTCAAGTCCTCTGTGCCCTACAACCTACACCCAAGAGGACCTGCTCAACGCTAGGGAGAAAGCAGTTGGGGTGGCCTCATACTGGTCAAAAATGGTTTAAACATTGACACGAAAGAAGAAGAAGAAGACCCAGTATAATCAATCAACTTCAAACTATCAAAAATACAAAAGCTCAGTAAAGCTCCTCTGAGAAATACTTCAAAGAAATATTTGTCCGTTTAGTCGGAGAATAGACGGAAAAAATTACTATAAATTTCTTTGCGTAACCTTATTGTCTAGAAATATTTTTTTACTTCTAGAATTCTAAAGAATCTACGTCAGACAATTTTTTTAAACACGTTCAAATTAAGTATTCCCTTTAAATGAAACGACTGACGTGGTAGAGAGGATTCAAGATCTATCAAATAATATCTGTAAAGGATATACCAGTCACGGGCAAGTTCAAATACAAATTCAACAAAATTATGCTTACATTTTGAAGAGTCAGAACATCCATATCCATACTAATATTATAAATGTGAAAGTAACTCTGTCTGTCTGTCTATCTGTCTGTCTGTCTGTCTGTTTGTTACGCTTTCACGCCCAAACCGCTGAACAGATTAAGCTGAAATTTGGCATTGTTAATGGTTGTATCCCAGCGAAGGACATAGGCTACTTTTTATCCCGAAAAAATTAAAAAATCCCGAGGGATCGCTGGTCACACCGCGGGAGCGCAGCTAGTACAATATAATTCAGCACTCTAGCAATATTTGAGCTGAGCCCATTCGACCAACACTGGTGCCTCAACTTTTAATCTGAAGGTCGTGGGTTCGAATCTTAGCAGTGCATCAATGGTTTTTTTGTTTCGTAAAATTTATATGCGCTATAACACGAGCTCTTATCGGTGAAGGAAAATATCGTGAGGAAACCCGCAGCTTCGTCAGCTCCTCACGTATCGACGTCGTCTTTCCTGTGGGCCAGGTTGATTAAGCTTAGAGGATGGTTTAGGTGCTGGGCAAGCCTATTCCATCTCAAACAATGTCCCGGCACTACAGCGTCCCGTTAAGTGTAGGCATGGATTGCCTCCTGACGCTGTATAAATCATCTAATATAGATGTAAAGGCCTAAGTTTTTTTTTAGCCATATTTTGCAGAATTTAGCATTCGATAAGTAAAATACAGCTTTGATTTTATTATAAAAATCAAAACTTGTTTTAGACGAAGATCTCCGTTTTAATATAAGCTGAAAATGTTCAATGACTGTCGTGTACCTACTCATCACAAGTGGGCGGTCTCGTTCGTCTAAAGTGTCCTGTCTTAGGTCGCACTCAAGCGCAAGAACTCATGCTTAATTGAGTACTATCTCAAACTCCAGCCGGCACTCGGTCGAGCCAATTTCCTTTCCGCCATTTATGTTTTACTAGTCTATATAAACTTAATTAAAACTATTTGAATTAATTGGAGCGTTTTTAAAAGGAGTTTTCATTTTGAATTTAAGAATAAATTTTGTGATTTGTAAAACAACCGTAGTACCTAATTCCAATCGATGTAGTTTAAGTCTTTCTTTTAAATTCGACTTTTCATCTTAGACCTCGCTATTGCTTAACATCAGGCAGAGTGAGGTCAAATGCTGACCTATTTTAATAAAATATTTAATAATTACGTTTTTATACTAAAAAGAAAACCGACTTCAATGTTCGACTCGAAACGCGGTGTGACTCAGGGCGTCAAGCTGTCGATTCGATTTCTATTCGTGACATGGCTAGGAGGGAAGGTGTTTAAGAGTTTTACGGGGAAACTATCAATCCCTCAGGAATAAAATTTATATGGGACCACCTCTGGAGTATACCCTTTCAAACATGAAAATAATTTTGCAAATCGGTCAACAAATGGCGGAGCAATCGCGTAACAAGATACAAAAAAAAAAAAAAAAACATACAGACGAATTGAGAACCTCCTCCTTTTTTGAAGTCGGTTGAAAAAAGTCTTGTTTCGGTCAATCCAATCTTTAAAACAGAAAAAAAGAGTCAATTATGAATCTTTTACGAACTTGATAAAATATTATTACCTTTACCGGTCGTATGGAAACAAAGGAGCGAAAAAAATTAAAAAAAGCTTATTCATCTCACCTGTCAAAGATAACCCAGTAGGTATTATATAGATAAGCTACTGCCCATCCGTAAAACCATTTTACCGCGCCTGTATCGTTGAGATAGAGGCCCTGATATATCCATAATAAGGGTCTTTTAGTCCCTACATATTTTCTCTTATCCTTGTCATATCTGGGCAATAATCTATGTTACGTAATAACTGCCACAGATTGGGTAAGACTGACACCTCTGTGTCACTTAAGAAAGCTCTGCAATTTACAATCATCATTATCTGCCTGCACTTTTCCCATTTTTATGTAGGGCTCAAGGATCGGTATAACAAAACCTCTTCTACAATCTTCTTTGCAGCCTAGAGTAGGTATAGGATAAACACTTTATCGGTTACCTAGCAATTAATGGCATGGTATATATTCTTCAATTTTTTATTTAGAAACCATTGAGCATTGTCTTTAACATAAAAATTATGATCAAGTATACAGAAATAAAAGGATCACGACTACATCACCAAGCCTCGGTAGACATTCTCTCAGATCTAAACAGAATTTTGGTTTGTACTAAAACGAATAAGTCTACACTAATAAATTTAATGCTAGAAAAAACTATTAAAAAACTAAAGTTTCAATTTTATATAAAGTGCTAGATTAAGAAAAATTTTTTTAGTTTAATTTTGATATTTTTAGTGCTCGACAAGCTGGTACCCGCGACTTCGTCAGCAAAATAACATACTTGAAAACATCTAAATAGAACTGAAATCTGCAAGAATCTGCAACGCCATCTATTGCCTTTAACTGGAACTACAAACTCCCTATACAAACTTTCAACCTTTATTTCACGCCCTCCATGATTAATATAGAGATTTTTTTTCTGTCATAAGAACCTTCTCCTGACAATAACAAACACAACAAAAAAAAGTAGTGAAATCGGTCCAGCGGTTCACGCGTGATGGCGTGACCAAGGGATATAGGGATTCATTATTATACAGGGTGTAAAAAGACGTCTACCGAAGCCGAAAGGGGTAGGTACAGCATCCCAACACACAACCAAATCCAAAAGGATTTTCCGAAAAAATCATTATATCCGGAGAAAACCGACTTCGCACAGCTGGTCGAGCGTGTGTACTGGGCGCGTTTTTTTACGTAGATTGCTGGATTTTGAGTTTCAATTGTTTTTTTCTTTTATAAATGAAGTTATTAGGTAGGTATGATCTTATTATGTTGTAGTAGTAGCAAATAACTAGAAAATAAAATAAAATGACGTAGCCAACTAAAATTTTTTTTTGCATTTTTTTTATCGCTAAATATGTTTAGAATCATGGTCTGATTGAAACCCCTCAGTTTTCGGTAGCAGTCTTTTTACACCCTGTATATAGAGATATAAGGCTTATTTTTGTATTAGGCTACCTACCTATAAAGGCAAGGCTAAATTGGGCAATGTCGTGGACACTTTTGTTTCTATACAATGCCGTTTGGAGTGACGTGTGACCTCGGGAATGAAAATAATTTCAACATCAAAGGGCTTCGGTTGGACATCAGGGCTAAGCGTTTGTTTTGGGTCGTTCATGGATTTTTCATTTCGGAAAATGCGTATTACCACGAGATCTTAACGAATGAAAATATCGTGACGAAACCAGTTAGTATTTTAGGATGCTAACAAACTATCGCAACTTGTTATCAGTAAGTATGAAACACCCTCTGCAAAATGTGTAAGTATTTCTAAGCTGTATTTTGGACAAACCTGTGACTACCTCTTTAGACATTCAAAGGCTCTTGAATGTTTAAAATACATCTTACAATTTCTACCAAATATTTTTGTATACATTTGTATTTCATTTTTTTTAGTAAATGTACTAACACTCTTTTGTACCTACAGAAAAACTTATTGGTGCAGTACCAGATTCGAACCCACGACCTTAGGATCAGAAGGCCACTTGACCACCGTGCTCACACTTAGTACCTAAATGCCAGAACAAGCTATCTTACACAGCGTTCATAAAAGTTAAACATACATAATACGTAGTATGTGCCTGTAAATTTCTCACGACAAAGCACCCACACAATACACCTACAGCATACAAGGTATGTGATGCTGTCATCGTCAGAGTAAAAAATTACAACGCATCAAAAACCAATTTCGTGAGTATGAACAAAAAATGAGGCCCTATGCCGATGACTGTGTCTCGATTCGACGCTAGCTACCATTTAGTTTTCCCATACCATTCACTTTAAGCGCAATCAAAAAACGGTGGTTATAAGAAATTATCACCTTAATAGAATAACCGTCACTAGAATCACACAATATATGTACGCTAGTGTTTATTGCGCGAGACTTTGAAACTACTTGATCGCAGATACGAGGTATTTAATCAAGCAATGTATTGGTTTTCATTCGTTATCATCATGTGATTTGTCTATCAATTTTATTTTTTGCCACCAGTAGTTACACCGCAAAGCTTGGAGAACTCGAGGGGAGACCTTTGCCCAGCAGTAGGATAGTGGGGGCTAAAAACAACAAACAAGTAGAAGAACAGAATACAGATAGGAAGTAGCTTACATCAACACAATTTAAGTTTGAAAATTTGCTCTCTGAACACTCAACCAGCTCTGTGGTAGTTTTTTACTCCATGAGCGTTGGCCTACTTTCCACCTCACAAGGTATTTCAATGCTACGTACGGTCAGAATATCTGTTTTTAGGCTTTTACAAGTCCCGCTGAAAAATGGATGATGCTTTTATCGTTTTGCTTCTAAATAAACTTTGTGGATATTGAACTGTTTAGAGAAATGTTTTTAAATGTCTAGCTGGGGTAATAGTTTTCTTTTAAATTGTTAGGTTAGTGCTAAAAAGCTCTCGATTGGGAATTATGCAAGAGATTTGAATTTAGTACGTGCAAATAGGTAATTGTAAAAAAAAAACAGTGGCGCTCCGATTGCCGACAGAAGTGAAAACTTGAAACTGTTAATTTTTATAATTACGTTTGAATACTAAAAAGAAAACCGACTTAAATGTTTGACTCGAAACGCGGTGTGACTCAGGGCGTCAAGCTGTCGATTCGATTTCTATTTGTGACATGGAGGGAAGGTGTTTAGAGTTTTACGGGGAAACTATAAAACCCCTAAGGAATAAAATTTATATGGGACCACCTCTGGAGTATACCCTTTCAAACATAAAAAGAATTTTGCAAATCGGTCAACAAATGGCGGAACAATCGCGTAACAAGATAAAAAAAAAAACATACAGACGACTTGAGAACCTCCTCCTTTTTTGAAGTCGGTTGAAAATTAAGAGTAAACATTGAGGTAATAAACAATTAAAGACGCTGACGCTTTTTAGACGAGACAGCGCGCTGCGGGAAATGCCGACAGACCCCGACTATTGGCGAAGTTTGCCGAATGGTAACGGGTAATATTTTTTTCCATCTCAGAAATGCCCAACGCGCCTAAAGAAGTTTTCACTTTAAAAACATGATCACGTATGTATCCTCATGGCACAGTAGACGTTCAGATCAGAATTATTTTACCTTGCCGTAACACAGTTGTAAAACTAGCACGGAAGGTAAAGCTTCATACCATGCCTTAATAACAACGTCTAATGTTTAGATAGACATTATTTTAGCTATAATTACCTACCCACATTGTTCCTATTAAGTACATACTTTTTGTATTTCTTTCAGTCTTTTGCTGTTTTTTACTAATTTCTATGTACTGTTATTCGATAAATTGTATTATTTTTAAGGCAAAACCATTTCTTATGAAATAAAATTTATCTTTATCTTATTGTGTAATTAGAAATAAAATACTTACTTACTTACCAGATCTTTTTAAACCAGTTTCTTTGAATATGTCTAAGGGGGTTGTCAGAGGCATATCCTTTAAAATTTTGTTTTTACTGAACACCAACAACATTCTTATAATATGATATTTTATTTAGTGATATTTACACGAAACAATAATCATAAAAATACATAGTAGGTACATAATTATTATAATATTGTATTGTATTAACAGATAGATAATATAAATTACCTTGCGAAAACCTTGCTATTCATTCGGAACAGATTTTTCTTGACGAGTAATTTCCAGTGTTTCTCTTTTGGAAGAAAAACATACCAACATTTATTATACAAAACAAGGCCTCCAGTCACCCGCCATCTCTTGAAACGTCAAGAAAAATGTTAGAAAATTACTCTTTTGAAAGGAGATTCTTCTTTGCGCCTCTTTGATTCGTTTGAGGAGGTTCACACGGTAGGCTTTAACACGAATCTGAAATCTCTGGGGAACTAAAATATTTACAACGCAATTCCATCAAAGATTAGATAATCATATAACATAACATACTAGTAGCTATTATGTTTTTGAGCTCAGTGGCGTAGTAGGCGAGAGGCCATCTGTAGCGCAGAGGGTTTCGGGTTCGATTCCCGTGAGACAAACGTTAGTTTATTTTTTTTGTATTTTTTTCTAAACTACATTTTGGTCTCTAAGTTTCCGTGTGAACAGTAGAACTGTGAGAATAGTATTTTCACCGTATCTACCGTTGCACCAAAATTATATAAAAATTCTTTGTCATTATAAACATGTTATCATTCCATACATTATAAATAACTTTAACACCAGCCACCTAACTATGACCATGAACCAATTGAATCTCTACCAGTAGAAAAGAGTAAAAAGATATTTGACAAAAGCATATTTTTTGCAACAGCTAAACTCTCGTCTATAACAAGAAAATGAACCGAGTTTAGACTTAGACTAACTAAAAAACTGTCCCTAGAAAAACGATATTTAAATACTCGTATATAGAACGCTTTTTTCTGGTAACAGTTTTGTTTTGACATGTGTCAACATGGGGTTCAACTAAGGTTTAACGTTTATGTAATAAGCAGCATGTCGCTTACTCTATTCTACCGTAGAGAAATCATGGTAAACAGGTAAACAAAGACAGAGTAAATCACTAGTTTTTAAATATAAGGAAAACCTTATTCAATTGCCGTGTGAGCGTCGCAACCTCCATTTGGCTTGAGCAAAGATAAATCGGGAACAATTGAATTTTCCAGATCGACTTTTTGTCTACTTACAATGAGGCGAAGACAGTAATCGAGAATGGATCGGCCGCAAATATAGGGTTCCGTGAGTTTTAATATATTCTATGGGTTTTTTTTATTTATTCAAGGGTTTTGTCGCTTAGCGGTCGCTAAGCGATAAATAAATAATAATAAGCGATAGTGATATTTTAGCTTTAACCAGTAGAATGGTCATTCTACTGGTTAAGGCTAAAATATCACTATTGTAGGTACAAACTATTGAATAGATTTTGATGTCTAGAGATACATAGAATACAGTCTATTAGCACTAATGATCTTTTGAATTGTTTTGGGAATACAGTGATGTACTTTTGACGTGACTACGTCTTATAATTCGATAGAGCCGGCTGCACGCACGAAAAAACATGACGTCATGCGGCGTTACCTCGCTCTGAGGCGTTCCATGTAAGACTTGAAGTGCAAGCGAGAGCGCGGAACGAGCGACAAAGAAGCACAATCGGCCTTTGCGTTCGGCAGCGTTCGACATCCGTCTCTCTCCTACTTGAGTGAGCGATGCGTATACGTTGTCACGTTCAACTATCGTCAGTAAACCGACTTTACAGACAACCAATTTTTTTTAAAATATAAATGACATAGTTACTGTCGTTGATAAAATTGGCAACAATTTATTAAAGTAAAGTAAAGTAGAATTTATTGAATTTGCCACATCGACTTTTTGTAAACAATGTGGCTAAGACAGTAATTGAGAACGGATCGCCCGCAAATAAGGTTCCGTGAGTTTTAATTACATCCGATTGGTTATAGGCACGTCTTCTTCTGAAAATGAAAATGTGCAGCGTTTCGCTACTGTATTTAATCGAGTTTAAGTGTAATGTTTGGATTTTATATGCTGCAAGCTTTTTGGGCACTCTACTTGCGGTCCCTGATCTAAAAACTGTACAATTCATACCTTCTCTATTTGTTTTTAAACGTAATATAGGTACTTAGCTTTTTTAATTATGGTAATGCATGATATTTACTTTAAATTTATTCTTACAAAAGTAAAAATAGTACTAACCCTGCGTCATACGTGGGCGGCTTGACGTGAACGCGATTGCGAAGCGAAGCGATGCGATTCAATGCGGCACTTCTGGTATACTCAATCTGAAGTCTGTAGGAAGATTCGCGCTTACGTAGAACAGACGCGTCGTGCCGCGCTGCGCCGCGTCGAATCGCATCGCTTGGCTTCGCAATCTCGTTCGCTTCAAACCACCCACGTAAGACGCAGGGTTAGGCTTTAGCTTTTTTGAGTCGTTGACGTTGAGTTTGAATCTCAATTAAGCTATCCAGAGATCGGTCGCAACAATAACATGGTCCAACTGATTTATTGTATTTTTATTAAAGCAACATATTTGTAAGAATATAAAGGAAAACTATTTCCTTTAATGTATTGTTCTGAGTTTGGTTCGAACCTTACTTGTTTTAAATTATATTGTCTGTGGACTAATAAAAGACTGTCAACGTCAATGTCATAAAAGCCACATTGTAAAATTGAAAAGATAACCTACGGTGGCAAATCATTGAATATAAAAAAGTTAAATTAATAATTACCTGATTTAGAAACTCAAATCTACATGAAGGGATAAATAAACATAAATGTCGTTTCTTTTCAGGTATGAATATTGTGTGTAATTAGTTTACTTAGGTGCCTACTCTAGTGGATTTAAAGGTTAATAAATAAACTTTCTTTTCAGAGCAACACATTGTGTTTAATTAAAAATTACAAGTAATAATCATTATAAAACGACATTTTTGATTATTACCTAAAAATGGAAAAACTACGCTTTGATTTTCAACTATTACCTGGGAGTGATGCAAAATCAACGATAATGTGCATAACTTCGATTGCAACATGTGAAAATAAAGTGTACGCACTACCAGGTGAACTACAATCTGTTGTTAGTCATCACAAAGAGATTATGAAAACAGCTACTTACACTAAGGTGAAGAATAGCTTATCAAAAAGATATCAAAGTCGAAAAGTGTGGATTACTATGACAGATGAACTACAAAAAATATATGTGGATGAACATGGAAACATACAATTTGGTAATCAATTCCTAGAAGAATTAGAGGAAAAAAGTGCAACAGTACAACAGAAACATGAGACCGGTACTTTGGAAAAATTAATTGAGAAATTAAACAAAGAGAAAAATTTGAAAAATATATCTGAGAAGTTTGTTATCGAGAAATTCAAAAGCAAAAATACAAATGCTAGCCAATGGCTTGACATGTTTGAAAAAGAGTGTATAAGATTTGATATAAATACAGATGAGAAAAAAATTGAAATACTCAGATTATTTATGGATGGATCATGTACTGATTGGTACAGTTCCATGATAATAAAATACACTATGAACTCTGAATGGTCCATATGGACCCAAAAATTCTGTGAAACATTCTCAAACAAAGGCTGGGACTCGGTATCCTATGCACTATCATTTAGATACAAAGATGGTTCGTTATTAGATTATGCAATGAGGAAAGAAAAACTGTTACTGGATATGAGAAGATCAATTATCGACACAGGTACCTTGATAGATCTGATTGCCTCTGGATTGCCAGAATTCATACTGAATAAGATTGATAGAGAGGGGTTAAAAGATACCGTGGATTTATTTAATGAGGTAAGCAAATGTGAACATATGGTGAATAAAAGAAGTTCTTATACTAAGAAAAAATTTTCGAATGTAAGAGCTAATAGCAGCAAATCAAAATATGAGGAACAAGCCCCATGTAAAATATGCGAAAAATTGAACAAAGGTACTCGCTATCATGCTGAAACTTTGTGCTGGTTCAGACCGAGAGAGGATGATAAATTCAAGAAAAATCCAGTAAAACATGTAAACAATTCAGTAATAGAAGCAGAATTGAATGAATATGATCAAAAAAACTAATAGTGACACCATTAATTAAGGTCAAACTACTACTAAATGATGAACTTGAAATATACGGAGTTTATGATTCTGGGTCAAATGTTTCACTAATCAATTCCAAGTTATTAAAACTAAAAGAAAACAAGAAACATTCAAATGAAGCAGATTTAGTAACAATTAATGGTGTTAAGAAAACAAGTGGTCTGACAACTTTGAAAATAAAAATATTTGAATTGGAAGATTATGCCGATGTGTACATTATAGACGGACATAATTTTAAATACGATTTTTTAATTGGTTTGGATATGATACAAAGATACAGACTGATTCAAAGCGAAGACTTACAAATAACACAGAAGGAAGCGAAAATGAAAGAATTGTGTATGGATATGAAAACAAAGGGTGAACTACAAAATGAAGAAGTACACAAAGTGAATTTTAATGAGCATGTAAAAGAAGAAGACTTTGAAATGAAAATTACTCATTTGAATGAACAACGAAAATCAGAAATACTAGAACTGATAGGAAAATATGAATCATTATTTGCGAAACATAAATATGATATCGGCACGGTAAATCAATATGAAGCAAGGATAGACTTATTAGTAGACAAATATTGTTGTAAGAGGCCTTACAGATGTACTGTAGAAGATAAAAAAGAAATAGAAAAGCAGATAGCAAAACTACTAGAATATAATTTAATAGAAGAATCCTACAGTCCATTCGCGGCTCCAGTCACGCTGGCATTTAAGAGAGAAGAAAACAGAAAATCGAGATTATGTATAGATTTCAGAGATTTGAATAAAATTGTTGTACCTCAAGCGCAACCATTCCCGTTAATCGATGATCTTGTCATGAAGACCAGAAATTGTAAAGTTTTTACAACATTGGATGTGAACTCAGCATTTTGGTCTATTCCTTTGCGTGTTGAAGATAGGAAAAAGACAGGGTTCGTCACACAGGAGGGCCACTTCCAATGGACTGTCCTTCCCTTTGGATTAAAGACATCTTCGGCAATTTTCCAAAGAATATTAAGCAATATATTAAGAAAACATAAACTTACTGATTTCGCCATAAACTACATTGACGATATTCTTGTATTTTCGCAGAATTTTGAAGAGCATATCAATCATCTAACAATGTTATTGGAAGCAATTAAAACAGAAGGTTTCCGGTTAAAGTTTACAAAATGCACATTTGCATCAGACTCAATAAAATATCTCGGTCATATAATTACCGATAATTCTGTCAGACCAATAAAAGACAATTTGATCTCAATAAGAAATTTTCCTGTTCCAAAGTCACAGAAAAATGTTAGACAATTTCTGGGAAAAATCAATTTTTATCATGAGTACATTCCAAAGAGTGCAATAATATTGGATCCACTGCATAATTTACTAAGAAAAGATCAGAAATTTATTTGGTCAGATAAATGCCAAAAAGCATTTGAATTAATAAAAAGATTGTTATGCTCACAACCAATACTGGAAATTTTTGACCAAGATTTACCAATAAATATATATACAGATGCATCTATTGAAGGGATTGGAGCCATTTTGAAACAGACACAACCTGATGGAAAAGAAAAACCTGTAGCTTATTTCTCAAAGAAATTGAATGTAGCTCAGAAAAATAAAAAAGCAATATATTTGGAATGTTTAGCCATAAAAGAAGCGGTCCGGTATTGGCAATATTGGTTAATAGGGAAATCATTTACAGTCTGGTCGGATCATAAACCACTTGAAAATATGAATATTAAAAGCAGAACCGATGAAGAATTGGGCGAGATGACGTATTATCTATCACAATATGATTTTCAAATAAAATATGCCCCAGGAAAAGAAAATTTAGAAGCTGATTGTTTGAGCAGGAATCCAGTATTAGAATCAAATGAAAATACAGATGAACAGTTAAGAGTTGTAAATATTATTAAACTAGAAGATATTTTAAATGACCAGAATAAGAATGCTGAAATACAAAATAAAAAAAACAAATATATTGAGAAACACAAAATATACTTTAAAAAAGTTAAAGAAAAAGAGAAAGTTATTCTATCAGAAGAATATAGCACCCAACTTATAAAACAAATACATGAAAACATGTGCCACATTGGAATTGGACAAATGCAGAAAATGATAAGTTCACAATATACGGCCAAAAATTTATCAAAAAACATTATGCATGTATGTAAAAGTTGTGAGATATGCATTAAAAATAAATCAAGGGGACTAAACAAATTTGGCTTGATGTCGCATTTAGGTCCAGCTACAAAACCATTTGAAATTATATCTATAGATACTATTGGAGGTTTTGGAGGCACAAGATCAACAAAAAGATATCTGCATTTATTGGTGGATCACTTTACAAGATATGCATTTATTTTGACATCAAGCACTCAAACTGCAAATGATTTTATAAAATTAATTAAGAAAATATCAGAAACAGAAGAAATAGGTATGCTTCTGACTGATCAATATCCAGGAATCAATTCTAAGGATTTCAAGAAATTTTTAGATAGTCAACAAATACCAATAATCTTTACAGCAGTAAATGCACCATTCTCAAATGGCTTGAACGAAAGACTAAATCAAACACTAGTTAACAAAATCAGATGTAAAATTAACGAAAAGGATACAAAGAAAGCTTGGACTACCATAGCTCAAGAATGTGTGACCAAATACAATGAGACCATCCACTCGGTTACTGGGTTTGCACCAAGCTATCTCTTATATGGTACTGATGTTTCAATACTACCGAACGAGTTAAAAGAAAAAACATCAAATAATACCTGGATTAAAGACAGAAAAATAGCACTTCAAAATACAATGAAATCACATAATTACAACAAAATATTATTTGATAAAAATAGAAAATATTTTGAATTAAAAGTTGGAGACAGAGTGTTTGTAGAAAATGGAAACAAACTTAATAGGAAGAAATTGGATGAGCTAAGAATAGGACCATACCACATAACTGAGAAAATTTCAACCTCTATATACAGAATTGATACGGGCCATAAGAAAAAAGAATCAAATCTTTTTCATATCACAAAGCTTACCCCTACCCGAATGTTGGAAGAAGAAGAAATAGAAGAAGTTAGTTAGTTTAGTTTGTAATTATTTTTAAGTATGTTAGCTTAAGTTAGTGTTTCTTTGCTTGTAGGGGGGAGATATAAAGGAAAACTATTTCCTTTAATGTATTGTTCTGAGTTTGGTTCGAACCTTACTTGTTTTAAATTATATTGTCTGTGGACTAATAAAAGACTGTCAACGTCAATGTCATAAAAGCCACATTGTAAAATTGAAAAGATAACCTACGGTGGCAAATCATTGAATATAAAAAAGTTAAATTAATAATTACCTGATTTAGAAACTCAAATCTACATGAAGGGATAAATAAACATAAATGTCGTTTCTTTTCAGGTATGAATATTGTGTGTAATTAGTTTACTTAGGTGCCTACTCTAGTGGATTTAAAGGTTAATAAATAAACTTTCTTTTCAGAGCAACACATTGTGTTTAATTAAAAATTATATATTTTATTCAAAGCATTTGATAGTAAATTCCTTGTGGTAGAGATTTTACTGGCGAGTTTCGTAAGAATCTGAAATCTTCAGAAGTTCTGCCATTGAATACAACCTTCGTCCCTCGCAATAAAGAAGCCCCTTGGGTCAGCCCGGTCCAAAGAATAAGTAACAGTAATTCAACAAAACTCTTGAGACACGAAAATAAAACTACTTAAAATAATACTGCGACACAGTTTTAAACTGTTTATAGCACAAAGTCTGTGACAATAAAATTGTTATGTTTGTGACAATAAATTGGTAATTAAAGGTTTCACAAATAATGCATAAATAAAATAATTATTAAAGCCATACTTTGCCACTACAAAACATGTTTTCTTTTCAGTTAATTATGCAAACGTTTCAAATAGACGTTTCGAATAAACCTTCAAATAGACCAGTTTCTAACGGACTGGAGGGATGTTGCTGGGGACCGAGATGTCTGGAAGGAGTGGGGGGAGGACTTTGCCCAGCAGTGGGACACAAATGGCTGAAATAATAATAAATGCAAACGAGCGTGATATTTAAAGTACAAAAAGAGCCGCGTAAGCAACGTCCGAATATTCGGCCAAAATATCCACGTAAAAGACACGAGTAAGGCCCCTGAGTGAATATTACTGCTAGGGTAACAAAACAAAATGATGTGGCGTCGGCGTGCCGTCCGGTGTCGTTTCGCAAAGCAAGCAAAAGATACCGGTATCACGATTTCACTCTGGCCGCACTTGATGATATCAAGTTAAGTCAAGTGGATATTATCCAATCATTGGATAGTAAACGTTGGTATTCCATTGGAATCCAATGGAATACCAACGTTTACTACACAGCGAAAGTGGATACGAAATATAAAAAAAAACAGGACATAGATACATTAGCGTCAAACTGGTAACTCCCGGCAATTTGAACTGCGCGCCTCGTGCAAGAGGGTTACTAGTTGCTGACAATGACTGTATTATAGAAGTCAGTAAATATTTTGTAAATGCACTTTATGTTACCGAGTAAATTTTTCGTTTCAACTAACTTATTCAAAGCGCAAAACATATTCTAGGTTTAAAGTTTAAAGTTAAACACAAGTGAGGTCACGACTTTACTCTAAGGAACCCAAAAAGCTTCTGAATTTGTAAGAAATGTTGCAGAATTGAAAATCTAACGCGTGAATGCTCCTCATTCATAGCCAACCGACCACGTTATCTGACTATAGAACCTAAATAAATCGGGTTAAGACATAAATTTACTTACATGACATCATTTTGGTCTTTTAGGGCAAGATGCGGGATTTTATTTATAGAGTTTCTTTGATAAAGGAAGGCAGTAAAAGGCTGGTAAGTGATTTTCACTTAGATACTATCAATATAATTTTGGCCGAAAGGACTTTTTCAATCAATATTTTTTTTTAAGCACGAGTTCTAATCAGTGACGGAAAACATCATAAGAAATAACACTCACTAACATAGATACACCACATTAAACCACATCACACCCTTGCACACACACACACACACACACACACACACACACACACACACACACACACACACACACACACACACACACACGCGACACCATACACTTCATGCATTTATATCTTCATACAACAAACTTATGTAGGTGCTTAATCTGAAATTATCATTATTTTCAATTACATTAGTACACTAGTAGGTGTGACAGAATACAGATTACTTTAAAATATTTTGTAAGTAGGTACTTGTATAAGTCATGCATGAGCTATCTAGTATGATAATGTATAGGATTGTTATAAACTCTGTACTAGCAAGAGAGACCTATAATTGTCTTATAATAACCTTATAATAATTAAGTTTAACTATGTAATTCTTTGTAGCTGTTGGTCTTTTTAAACAAAATAAAAATAAACCAGTTGGTTACCCTAATAGGAGCTGCAAACGGGACGGTTGATGCTAATTTTAAAATGTATAATTATTTAATTGAAACGTTCTGAGTTACCGCCTTAAGAAATTTTCAAAAGATCTTGAACAGAAAGATCTGAAAAACATCGTGTTCAAAAACACGATGTTTTCGTATTGTGATGTATTTTTGGTTGTGAAGGTATCGTAGTCATAGTCACACCAGTGGTGTCTGAGAGAATTTAATATACGTACACGCTGAAATATATCTTGAGAGCACGTTTCGTAGTAATGGTTTATTTTCTCGCAAAGATGACAGCTGACGTTAAAACGTCTCATCTTGACGTTAGTGGACTGAGAGAGCGTTTAGAGATTTGGATATCCAAGCATAGAAAACTGGGTGACTGTACTGACTACTGAGTACTGTGGCCTACTCAGCTGTCTAGTCGATAAAATAAATATTGACTGAAGATTTCGCGAGTTTCGTTTCGGTTCTAAGCATAGAAATGCATTAAAAAAAATACATTCATTATGGATTTGAATTGAACCCATCTTCAGCGATCTGGAACATTCTGACCAACATCGGCTAGGGCTGTATGTAGGTACATACTTCTATAGTACAATTTCGACACACTCTGTTATACAAAAAACTTACCTGCTTTTCAAGTAAATGCTTAAGCCAACACGTTTTTTAGACTAGACATTTTCTAAGATTATTATGACATGTATCACCTAGACTATTCATCTTCACAGCGGGCCACGTTGCCAAGATTTTTAGCTTTTCTTCATAAAAATTCTTCACCTAGAATTTGAACAGTTTTTATATTTTCGGAACCCGAAGGCTTACTACCAAAGTTTTTGCTTATATTACATGATTTGGCCAGCATTATTACTCTTTTTGAACAAAATATTGGTTTATTATCCCAATACTTTGTCACTTTTTTAATACCTATGTCGCTTAGAAAGGCAAAAATGCCTAAGTTACACTTACCTGCCTAATGGCATTCATTCTAAATGGTGTTATGGGTGGCTTACCTGCAAAATATAATTTAAGTTAGAAAAAATGTAGTAAGGGCAATTAACATTAATAATATTTGGTTAAAGAACTCTAAATTTGTGATGACGATTTAAAATAAAATATATGGAATAATGTCCTTGTATTCAAATTGTTCCGCCCAAAAATACTAAGAATTTCTTAAAACGACAGCTTTGATTAATAAAGCAAAACCTTTATTAAAACCAGAAAAAACTTAGGAAGAATAAACTTTGCCAAGATTTGCTTGGGTATTTAGCACAATTTGAAACATTTTGTTTTATCTTTCTTATTTTGTACATTTATAATATGACGTGTCTGTGAGTATGTCAAACATACTTATAGAGTGTGTATTGTGATGAAATCAGGTTATGGATGATAATGATGATGATCATAAAACGTTTAGTAAAGTATGTATAAAAGTTTTGATTGCCTCAGAAAACACAGTGCATGCTCTAGTTAGACCGATACTTATTCTACTCGATATGCATAACATAAATAAATAAAAAATGCTGGACTTTTCACACAGCATCATCTAGCCCCAAAGTAAGATTGAGCTTGTGGTATGGGTACTAGATGACTGATAAACTACTTATATACTTTTTGTTTTGTAAATACATACATATTATACATAGAAACACCCAGACCCGAGACAAATATCTGTAGATCATACAAACATTTGTCCCGCGGCGGGGATCGAACCCGCAACCTTCTGCATCGCAGGCGGACCTTCGCCCACTGCGCCACAGAGGTCGTCATTATATATTATTAACATTTATATGAAAAAACTATAAGATTATTATAGGTATTGAAATGTTTCACTTTTACAAATTTTACTTGATTCGATAGCACCAAATAACTGATGCTACCTGCGCCTACTTGATGAAATGACAAGTGGCTGTATTTTTTATTCCTCCTACAAGTTTGGTCCCGAAGGACCAAAAGGGAGACAGCAACACAGATTACATAATAGTACGTATACATAAATTTCACAATAGAAGTGATCGTTGTAGAAGTCGCTTAGACAGTAAAGTTTGTAGGCACGTCAGCATCATAAGCGCCGCGCTATTCGCATAAGTTGCGGATTAAAAATGCGAACGTTGTATGATTTTATATTTATGTACAGTGCAGATAAATGAGTTACCTTTATCAACATTAAAGTACTTTAAACAAAAACAATAAAATTCTAAACGGCTTCTTCTGATCTTCATTCACTGTTTCATTTAATCACTTCCGCGCTCTTTTGTACTTAGATAACTATTACCTAATCTCTTTGTAACAGTAAGCGCACTGCGATATGTATCTTCCACCATCAAAACACCCAAGCAATATTGAACCTATTGTAAGCGAGGTAGAGCTTATTTTACTCTAAAACAGATACAAACTGAAACAACGAAGGGATAGAAGGGAAAATTTATAGCGATACTGACGAAATATTTCGCAAGTGACGTTTTTATGACGGTGTTTCAGAGTGCCTAAGGTCCTGTTTACGATTGTTTAAGGTGACATCGGTATAGGAAAATATAACAATTTTTGGACAAAATCTTGTTTGGTGGTTCACACAGCATCGCTTTAAATACGGAATAAGAAAAACCATTTTATTTTATTTTATTTACTAAGGATACTGAACACGGGTGTATACCTTAGATACAAGAGTTAAAACAAAATGTCTTAGGTCTAGTGTTCCCATAATTACAGGGTATCACAACATGCGTAAAAGAGGGCACAACAACTTATTTCTAGATAGGTTTACTTATGTAGTACAACAAATAGGATCACGACTGTATCCCACGGCACGGTAGCTATTCTCAGATCTTTTTAATATGTATGACTTTGCTCTTAGAAGATGTCTAAATGGGTTGTCAGAATAAAAAACAGTAAATAAAAGTTATACTTATATAAAATAAAATTGTGAAATAAAAGCCATAGTTTCAATTGAACACTATCAAAATCATTTGCGGGTATTGTATATTGAAAATGATTTTTCGAATTTTCTCGCATTAAATTCACAAACAGAGAACACTTTGTGATTGCAAATAAACTTCGTGTTAATCCACGGTTTAATTACATACAAATACAAATAATGTGAGACGATAAAAACTTTACGTCTCTTATGAATTAAAGTAGGATTATTAATTACTAAGGGTAGTTTTTGGAACGAAGTTTCGGACGGTATCGAGAATGTAGGCTAGAAAAAAAAGGTCGACCGTTATGACACACACATAGGTCAAGACGTCACAGTGTGAAGTACGCAGACGCCAAACAGTCCATAGATTGTTACACTGTTAGTACCTACTAGGATTTTATTAATTGACAATAACTTGACAAATACCAAACAAAGTTGAAACTTCGTTCTAACCGAGTGTTCACAGAGGTTCCACGACACTCACATACTTTTTTATTGTAGTAAAAATATAATGAAGACAGAATATAATTATGTATTAATTAAAACTAAATTTGTTAATATGTTAGCTCCACACGTATTGACGTTGTATGTCCTGTGGATAATGTTAAAGCTGAGAAGCCTATTCCATCTCAAAAAATGTCCCAGGCACTAAACAGCGTCCCGTTGTGTGTAGGCATAGGTCTCCTGACGCTGTATAATTTGTCTAGAATAAATGTCAAAAAGTAGGTTAGTTAGGATAGTATATCTAATAGCTTTTATTATTTATATATATTTTTAATTTAAAATTACCTAATTAATTAAATATTTTAATTTTATAATGCTGGATTTTGACATTGAATTTTCACACAGCACCATCTAACCCCAAACTAACTACTAACTTTGCTGTTGTCTTTTTTTGCATTACTGTTTGCATCTATAATTGGGATGTCACTTGGTTTGTGTACTGATAAGGAACTGTAATTATGTTGTGTTAGTGATTATCTTGTTGATGTAACTAATAATAAAATAAATAAATAAATAAGCAAAGCTTGTGCGATGGGAACCAGATAATTGATTTACTACATATATACTTCTTGTTTGTAAATACATACATATTATACATAGAAACACCCAGACCAATAATATTTGCAGATCATACAAACATTTATCCCGCGCTGGGATCGAACCAGCAACCTTCTGCGTCCCAAGCGGGCTTTCACCCACTGCGCCACAAAGGTCGTCCACACAAGTTAGCTGTGAGAAATGAAAATGTTCTGAAATCCACGTTATTGTATATTAATGGAGGGCTGACTTTTAATTATCTAGCCTGTGAAATAATAACTCTGCTAATTATTTATACTGCTGAAATAATTAAAGCATTCTGGAACTAGAAATAACTTTGACTATTTTTGATACGGATATTAAAACATTTAAATTACTTTTATTACTATTTAATTTAAGAATAAGAATAAGAATCATAAAGTTTTATTTTTTCCACATCATATACAACAGTTACAATAGGTACTCAAATCTACACAATTTGATGTGGGTGAAAATACGGCTACCCCTCAGTGATTGTATGTCTATAAGTCAATGATTGTATGAAGCGGTCGTATTATCAAAAAAAAACTAGAAAAACAGTTTTAGTCGTTCACGATGATGGTAAAAGTTCATTTTATAAATAAAGTTATTAGAGAATCAGATGCCCTGTGCGGTCACAAAATGGATCGATGTCCACTAGTGGAATAACTGAGTTTACATTTCGTAACGGGCCCTCTACATATTCGCCGATGATAGACGAATGCCGACGGTCATCGTGTAGAGGGCCTCATCGCCTGTATTCGCCTGTCATCGTCTATCCAAAGAATAGTTCGGCAAATAGTTGGGTAAATGTGTAGAGTGGCCATAAGGCACACCTAATTGTCCGGCTATAAAGTCGTTAAGCCACGACGAAGGTTGTCAAGTGGCCTAAAAACTCCGTCACCAGAGTAAAGTTGTCCACTAGCTAATATAAACTTAATTACGTACTATATATTTCTATCAAATATAATTACATAGCGTGTTCATGATTGCTACATTTGTCTACCTTTATGCGTACACGCTTTCCCGCTTGAGTATTTGATCTCTTTCTCCTACCTAAAAACGAAAAGTAAGAATTATGAATTTAGCAAAGAAATGCATATTCTCTCATTTCAATAGAAGCCATGTCCGTTTCACGTATGCCTTGATCCATTGGCTGTAGTGTACTTTACTGTTCACGCGATAAAACTTTACAAAATAATTAAAGGAAACACTTTTAATCAAACCTAAAATATGGGTCTAAATAATATAACTGTCTATGTATAATATTCTATGTATAATGTGTATGTATTTACAAACAAATAGTATATAAGTAGTATATCAGTTATCTGGTTCCCATAGCACAAGCTTTGCTTAGTTTGGGGCTAGATGATGCTGTGTGAAAATGTCCAGCATTAAGCATTGTGCTAAATAAGTACACACTGGTGTGCCTAGGCCTACCCAGCGTTAGTTTAGCGGGTAAACGTAAACGTGTAATGACCGTAGCTATTAAATCATTTAAAATATTCAAATCGACATGTAATGAGCTAAGTGGAAATCGCAAAGGGTAACATGTCAAGGTACTACATACCAGGTGAAGGCTATGCTTTACATTAGTTAGGTAATTCGTTCCTTAAAAGCTGCTAGAATTCACAAAATCACGTTTTTTTATGTACAAATATGTATTTATTTTCAAAAAAACGTAGGCTTACATATATATTAGATGATTTATACAACGTCAGGAGACAACCTATGCCTACACTTAACGCGCTGTAGTGCCTGGGACATTGTTTGAGATGGAATAGGCTTGCCCAGCACCTAAACCATCCTCTCAGCTTAATCAGTCTGGCCCACACGAAAGACGGCTTTTCGAAACTCAAGCTTTATTTTAGGGCGAGTGAAAAGCTCAGTATTATTTTCAAAAAGTAACAATCCATATCCATACTATTATACTATATTAATATTATAAATGTGAAAGTAACTCTGTCTGTCTGTCTGTCTGTTTGTTACGCTTTCACGCCCAAACCGCTGAACAGATTAAGCTGAAATTTGGCATAGTTAAAGGTTGTATCCCAGGGAAGGACATAGGCTACCTTTTATCCCGAAAAAATGAAATAATCCCGAGGGACCGCGGGTCACAATATACTTCATAATTATTCACTGTAATTTGTAATAACGAAAAGTGTTATTCTTAAACCACAAAACAGATGGACATTATTTTAATTTTTGTAAAAAAGTATTGGGTTTTACTAAAAATCCATTTATACTAAGGTTATTGAGCACTATTCAAAGGCACAATAAAAAAAAATAAGCCCCAAATAAAAAATAAGAACAACTTCATAATACCTAACAATAGAAATGGCAACAATAAAAAGATTAATGACTGCTTGGTGTTATTGAGATATGAAACTTCCAAACATTTTTTATGAGCTTTTATTAAATTATTCGGAATACCTACGATCCATTAGGACTTTTTGGCTTCTGTACAGTCAACTACGAAATAAAATAACAAGTTGGTACATTCTATAAATAAATAATGCAGGACATTTCACACAGCGTTATCTAGCCCCAAACTAAGCAAAGCTTGTACTATGGGAACTAGGTAACTGATATACTACTTATATACTTTTTGTTTGTAAATATTATACATAGAAACACCTAGGTGTTTCTATGTATAATCGGGTCTGGACCCGAGATAAATATTTGCAGAACATACAAACATTTATCCCGCGGCGGGGATCGAACCCGCAACCCGCGTCCCAAGCGGGCTTTCACCTACTGCGCCACAGAGGTCGTCTGTTAGATAAAAAATATGCAAATTACGAGTGTAGGTATAACAACAAAACTATACCAATTTTATTTGATAACTAAACTAGTGTTACACGTGCGTATATACAGAGTGTAACAATTAGAACCGTTTGGACAGTTCTAAATGTTACACCTGTATATTTTAAGAACTGAAAGGTCATTTCTTTTATCGCTGACTGTACACCTGTCATTTTTTTTTTAACATTTTTACTAAAGTTAAAAAAACACGTCGTGTAGGCAATTAATCATAGTATAGCGGCACCTGAATTTGTAACTTTGTGAGGTTAAAATATTTCTGTGCGATGAATGAAAACATTTTTAAAATGATAAATAAGTATCTCCACTATTCAGTTCAGAGGATTTTGAGCTTTAATGCTTTTGTGGAAAAGGTTGCTTTTGCATAAACTTAGATGTACTTACACAATTTACTCATCATGAAAACAATGGTAAACAGCCGGCATTTCGTCTATCTGCAAGTATCCACTGGGTGACGTGGCTCATATTCATACATAACCTAGGCCTTTACATCTATATTAGATGATTTATACAGCGTCAGGAGGCAACCTATGCCTACACTTAACGGGACGCTGTAGTGCCTGAGACATTGTTTGAGATGGAATAGGCTTGCCCAGCACCTAAACCATCCCTCTCAGCTTAATCAGCCTGACCCACAGGAAAGACTACGTCAATACGTGTGGAGCTGACTAAGCTGCGGGTATCCTCACGATGTTCTACACCGTAATGAGCCCGTGTTAAAGCGCATATAAATTTTTCGAAACGAAAAATCCAGTGATGCACGTCCGGGATTCCAAACCACGACCTTCGGATTGAAAGTGGAGGCACAACCCCATTCGACCAACACGGCTCTTATTACTCTCATACATACGTACGACATAATGACCCAATCCTTTCAATATCTGACTGATCGCTCTATTCTCAGCAAATTAGATTGCAACAAAGGACTCTGCCACTTTATACTCTAGCCTCATCCATAATATTACCGCAACTAGCGCGTCAAATCAATCAAATCTTCGTCCTGTTACACAATGTTTTATTATAGAGTTCATCCATCAAACGAGGATTTAGTTCCCTCTCATGTGCCATCCCATTGTGAACCTTATTCCTAAGGGATAGTGGCTACAGCATTGGCTGTCACCCATTTTATTGAACTCGATCGAGATTTACATTCCTGAGTCTCTTTATGTTTTCACTGATGAAAATATAACAATGCTTTTTAAAAGTGTTTTGTACGTCTTGAGTTCTATGTATTTGTACTTTTTATTTAAACGGTGGTTAGTTGGTAAAACTGACTGTGATTCTATCCCGAATAAACATTAAGGAAAAGAACATTCTATTTGTTCTTTGTCTGGGTGAGTTAATGTGTACCTACTAATGAAAAACGTATCATAGGCCCTTATTAATAAACGTGGTGTAAAGTTACGCCAGGTTACAAAGTTACACCCGGCGTAACTTTACACAACGTTTATTAATGAGGGCCATAGAAAATAAGATATATAGCAGGTTTTTTTTTTTACATTCAACGCTTAGCTTGATTCTTTTTAATAAAGGCTGTATTATACCGTACCATCCACTCATAGGCGATACTTCAAATTGATTGGAGTTGGACGTTAAGCGCTAGACCGAGTTGTTGTGTCTTCATGTACCAAGCACTTGGCCGAGATTACTGTCTCACTCATCTACTCGGTATGTGTAATCAAGCCATAAAGATTCAGTTTGGAACTCAGGGTGTACGGGTCTTGTGCCTAAGAGCCAATCTTCTTCCTGTTCAAAATTGTGTTAAAGCAGAAATTCGTTACTTTATTCATTGTTATACATAAGTAGCAGACGATATAACGTTTGTAAGTATCAAATTTTTAGGGAATCTTTCATCTTTTCAAGTACACTGAGATTTAAGGTATTTCTATTTCAATGGAAAACCTTTTTCCTGTTACTCAGAAGCGGTTGTTCTGCTAAAACTCAAAATAATTGAGCATTCCACTTTTTTATTACGAACTGCGCCGTGTTGTTTGGTCAGCACATGAGTTGAGTATGAAAAAAAAAAAACCTGGTATAACCCATATGATTTGGGGAAAGACGCAGTTAATGACCAATAGCACGAAACGTAGGGTCGAGGTAGATGGACAGGTACTTAATACAATATGTCGATGAGTACATTTACTTGGGCCAGTTAGCGAGCTTCGAAAACAGGCAAGACCGAGAAATCGGTCGCCGAATTGAGAATGCCTGGAAGAGCTACTGGTCCATGAAGGCGCACATGAAGGGAGACCTTCCTCTGACTCTCAAACGCAAACTCATCGACATGTGTATCCTGCCCGTCCTAACCTACGGTGCTCAGACGTGGTCGTTGACTGAACTACAAAAGTCCAAGCTCAAGATTTGCCAAAGAGCAATGGAGCGCAGTATTCTCGGATTCAAACGCACCGACCGAGTACGAAACAGCATATTGCGTTCGGTTACAGGCATTGCAGACGTCGGCAGGAAAGCGGCACGACTCAAGTGGGACTGGGCGGGTCACGTCAGCCGAATGAATCCCGATAAATGGGCGAACGCCATAACACCTTGGCAGCCCAATGGGACACGGGGTCGCGGTCGGCCGAGGAAGCGTTGGCGGGACGATCTCGACGCCTTCGAACAAGAATGGTGGGAGATCTCGAAGGAGAGAGATGATTGGAGGGATTTGGGGGAGACCTTTGCCCAGCAGTGGGACGAAATAGGTTAATAAAAAAAAAAAAAAAAAAAAAAACCCATATTTTGAGCTATCTCTAAAAAACATACAAACTAGTACTTTTTGTGATCAGGACTTACAAACGTTATTAAAGTGACAACGTGTTTAGACAAACCTAATATAGGCTTAGAAACACTACTATTAGTCCTTTTCACATAGGAATGGTTCCGTGACAAGGCTCTTTTATGTTCATTTCTTAAATAAAAAAAAAGAAGATACACAAAATCCTTTTTTTGAAGTTCTCTGAATCTTTTAGTATTAAAGCTTGTAAACTTTTCTGAGAAATAAAATATTTATCTATCAAATGTGCACACGCACAATACTGCCAAATTAGCATGTGTGATTAGCGTATTTTATAGACAGACTAGCTGGTACCCGCGACTTCGTCAGCAAAATAACAACAGAACTGAAAACTGCTGTTCAGAAGATTCTCTTCTGATACTTTTAAAAATAAAAATGCAATAATAGCGCCATCGCGACCTCAGCCATAGGACAGCAACGTCATCTAGTGGCCATCAACTGGAACTTCACTTTAAGTCCCCATACAAAATTCCAACCCTTATTTCACGCCCTTCATGATTGGTTTTGAAAAAAAAAGTAGCCTATGTCCGTCCCTGGGACATAATCTTTATCCATGTCATATTTCAGCATCATCTATTCAGTGGTTTAGGCGTGAAAAGGTAACAAACAGACAGACAGACAGAGACATTTTACTACATAATAGATGGCGCCACAGGAAATATTAGATCGCGCTATCGTTGCGTTTTGGGCAACGTGATAGATTTATAAACTCGCTAATCCTCTACTTTTCAGCTTTATAATATTAGTATGGATTTTATCAGTCTGGCTCCATGCGGATCCTGATAACCACTTTACTGGATCTGTCATTTTTTACTTTCTTACTGTGGCATGCTGCACAGTGCACAGTCTGTACACCAAAAAGAGT
Organism: Epirrhoe tristata; assembly: GCA_951394285.1. NCBI lineage: Eukaryota > Metazoa > Arthropoda > Insecta > Lepidoptera > Geometridae > Epirrhoe > Epirrhoe tristata. The sequence goes on from OX596154.1 coordinate 8,199,553, forward strand.
TTTTCAATTTTCAACTCTCCTTTCAACATCTCAGGTTTTTTTATCTTTTGCAGTAGTCAACGTTTCCTTGTTGTATGTGATTTTTTTCCACACATAAAACACATAAAAATAACTGTTTCCATTCCAATTTATAATGTCTATTGACACACCAATGGAGCAAACACGCAAAAACTCTGAAAAAACAACGGTTAACTTCGTTTATTCAGTCCACAAACAAATCAGTTCCCTCAGAGCCTGATGCAAATTGAATTGGTTAGTACCAAAATGTATCAATAGCTACTTATGTATGGATGGACGTTCCTCTAACTAACTCTTAGTATTAAAGATAGATAGATAGATAAAAGATTTATTTGAAACACATAACATTTCAACACAGATACAAAAACAAAGACAAGTAACAAGTAGGTAGGTGCATAGGTAAAAAACAAACTAGAAAAAATACAAGTAGTCGGGCACCTACATAGGTGGGTTATTAAAATAGATGGAGAATAGCAGATGGTCTTTCAACATTAGGTATCATACGTATATGATTTATGAGAACCGTATGATATACAGTGAAACTTGGTTAAGTGGGACCTGGATAAGTGAGAAACCTCCATAACTGGAACTCATGCTGAGGTCCCAACACTTTGGCACTGAATTACCTCTGTTAGTGGGACGAGGTAAACCTCTATATCTGGGATTTGTTCTTTCGATTTATCATCATAGTTACCTCTATAACTGAGACAGCGAGTAAATTTTATATGCATAAACCTCTGTAACTGAGATAACATTGTTTGTTTACTCATTCTTATTCTACCCACAAATTCCACACGTAATACACACATAATTCCAAGTACGTAAGTACAAATTTTGAGCTTCAATTACCTTCAGTTTTAGTTTCGCTTTACTATCATACATGTTTATTCCTTTCCCTCTGTAAATGAGACAGATATTTATTTATACCTGTATATCTGAGACACTGGGTAAGTGGAATACCTCTATAAGTGAAACGACATTGCAGGTCCCTTGATGTCTCACTTAACCAGCTTTCACTGTATAATATTGTGTGAATGTGTCACTAGCAATTAGTAGCAATGTAGGGAATGGACGTGTCTCTGACTACTCCCCTCAGTGCTGAATCTCTAGTTTTCAAATGATTTACTTGTAATCTGTGTTGTATGGTCAGCGAGAGAAGTTCATGAACATTTGATGTATTTGAGTCTTCAATATCTTCGAAGTTCGTAGGGTTTTAGATAAATCTTCAGCTTACATTGAATGCTTTGCCTTGCACCATTATTATTTATGAAAAAAATTGGCAATTTTCCCATAAATAATGATGAAAATGAAGCTTTAAAATCTCCAATCGTTCATGAACTTCTATCGCTGACTGTACCAGCTTATATTTCGAAAACTAGGGTGCTGAGGGCCCACAGTACAAGCCGGACCTCAAGGTAGGGTAAGGGCTTGGTTATACATAACAACTGAAACCATGTTTATAAACATTTATGTTTGCTTTAAAATTAGAGTCGTCTTATGAAAAGCTTCTTATTCAATTTGAATCAGCTTGAATACTAACAGATCCAAAGATTTTCCTCCCCTACGTTCAAATTAAAAAGTACCTCAGTATCTCGTTAGACCCAAAAATCTTGAATCACCATCGGAACGCCCCAAGACTCAAGAAGTAATGGTTTTCGTTCAACTCTCTTTTACGATCCACCTTAATCTGACCCCTGACCTCACTTAGCTTTTATTGTTTTCTTGTTACCTGCTTCAAAACGGTATAATTAGAGATGGAGACACAACAAAATAGATCGCGATATAGTTGCGTTTTGCGCTTTGTACATAATGAAAATAGAAAATAAAATAATTATTAAGATTAATAATTTTTATTTACAGAAACTAAGCTACTACATATTTACATATATTTTTACAAAATACAACAAGATTAGTCAAGCTATCTAAGGATCGTTAGAAACGATCTATAGATAGATCAACTGATCCAAGTCACTGTCAGTCGGAGGCGTGCCCAAAACACTGGCGGCATTACCACGCTGGATGGCAATGCTGATCCTTTGAGCCAAAAATGTGCTAGCTCTCGAAGTTAATTATTAAGTACTATTCGTTTAATTGGTGAAACGTTACAATCAATATAACTATTTTTTTTTTTAATCACAATTTCCTAGGTAGATCTACTTAAATAAATAAATAATAAATAATGCTTACCTAAATTAAAGTTGTTCCCCCAAGGCAGTGTGTGTAAATGCACAATCATGCACGTATTTTTTTTGAATGCGTACCCTAAACGTCCAGTCGCTTTATGGACGAAAGAGCATTCACGCGCTCAGTATCGCTTAGGCTAGGCACACAGAAACAAATCAAACCACAACATTAGATCAACCTTCTTCGTGAAATACATAGAATAACTTGAAAACGTTCTTTTGTTTTAAAATGATCAAGGATACAGCTTTTAAAGGATTCTCTTTTCTTTCTCGTAGCGCTTCGTAAGCTTCCCAACAATCTCAACAGCCTTTTGCAATTTACTAAAATACAAATATATAGCATAGAGTAGAATTGAATAAGCATTCATTATTAAAAATACCTTTACTTTTCAATCTTTTAAAAGTTTAAGAGTAGAAATAAATAATGTTTTGATCACAATACTTAAGGAAGTGAAGTGAAACCAAGAAGAAAACTAAGCTAAGATGTTACTGATTGGGCGGTATTATAATTACAGGTTGTAATTCTATTAAGCCAAATGTTTTGACTAATATCTCCTAAAATCTCCATAAATAAGGATCATTAATAACTGTAAATTAAAATAAAATACCGACACTTGGAAATACATTCGTGACCCTATTTTTCTAAGATATTCTGAAAGTGGCCAAGGCGGCCGAGGCAGGAAGACGGCAGATGGACAAAGGCAGTTACCGAGTGGTGGCCACGCGAGAGTCATAGAACACCAGGCAGACCACCAGCCAGATGGTCTGATGTGGCGGTAGCAAAAAGGCAATGGATTCGACTGGAGCAAGATCGAAAGGAGTGGCGTGAAAATGAGGAGGCCTATTACTCAGCAGTGGGTGGATGTGGGCTAATTCTGAAAGTAAGATTATCCAAAACTTCAAATCTAATCTGACAGCCTCAAAGATACATCATTCAAGTTTTTCTCCTCCCAACAGATTCAGCGATTACAAACTCTCTGTAAATACAACTGAGCGCTCTAATCTCCCAAAACTTTACTAAGACACCGTTTACACGATACCATTCTTGCCTCTTGCCACATAATACTAGCTCTTGCTCCATTGAATTTGAGAAAACGAGAGGCAAGATTGATATGCCAGAATGGCATCGTGTAAACGGTACATAAAGCTCAAAGACGCGATTTCCATTCAATTAAGGGTCGGTCCTTTTATTTGTGAAAACATTATTTTAGATAAGTCTTGAATTGTGCTAAAGATGTATGTCAAGTTCCAATTACACCGTCTCAAGGTTATGCAAACTTTGTAACTAAGTAAAACTAAGTACTTATTTTGAAATGTTTTGCACTTTTACTTAGTAATTGAAGCGCTTGTGGTCGTGCTTGCTTCTTGATAGATCGTTGAAGTTAAGCAACGTTCGAAACGGTCTGTAAGTGGATGAGTGACCGCCAGAGGCATTTTCATCTGAGCGCTTCCGTGCTTCGGAGGGGACGTTAAATTGTGTAAGTAATTTAAGTCGCTAAGCCATGACGGAGGCCTTAAGGCAGCCTAAAAATCCGTCACTAGAGTTTGCCACTGACTCATACGAACTTACTTTACTTAGTAATTCACACTGAATAAATGCGAAGGGTAACAGTTTAAATACGAGGATCGAACCCGCAACCTTTTGTGTCGCAGGCGGGCCTTCGCCCTCTGCGCTACAGAGGTCGTCCTAAAACCGAACCTTTTGGAAAAAAAAGAACCGTGTAACAGTTTTCTAGATTTCTGGTCGCGCCATTTTTCTTAATTCTGGACCGGTGGCTGCCATAATTTACTTTTGTTTCAATTGTTACGAGTTTTTGAAGAAAAGATTTATTCGCCGGCTTCCGTCTCCTTTGTGCGCCTGCTTTGATTTCACGAGATTTTTCCTGTTTTTAAAGCTTTAAATAAAAATGTTTCAGTACTTATTCACGGACAATTGAGTGTACCTATTATAAAATTGAAATAATGAAAAATGTATATAAAAATGTGTATAATAGAATGAGAATAGGAATAATAAAGTTTTATTTTCTCCACATCATATACTTGACGACCTATGTGGCGCAGTGGGCGAAGGTCCGCCTGCGATGCAGAAGGTTGCGGGTTCGATCCCCGCCGCGGGACAAATGTTTGTATGACCTACAGATATTTATCTCAGGTCTGGGTGTTTCTATGTATAATATGTATGTATTAACAAACAAAAAGTACTTATATAAGTTATTTATCAGTCATCTAGTACCCATAACACAAGCTCAAGCTTACTTTGGGGTTAGATGATGCTGTGTGGAAAGTCCAGCATTATTATTGCTTATATACAACAGTTACAATAGGTACTTAAATTTACATAATTTTATGTGGGTGAAAATACGGCTACCCCTCAGCATTTGCTCCAACAGCTCGAGAGTGTTGGAGCGCTGGTTTTCAGTGGCGCCATACCCGTTGTGGACACGCGTCTCATCGCATAATTATCTTATTAGTTAATAAACAATTCAGAGACATCAAGGAATCAGGTCACTTACAATACTTAATAGGAAAAATATTTAGAGACCTTGTTAGTTCCTATATTTTTTTTTTCAGCATAGAAAAAGTGTAGGAGTAGGGTAGTGTGATCAGGATGTTTAAAAAATCAGCCTTAACCGAATGGTGACCAAGAGAAGACTATCGAAACGTTGGACGTCCGGCAGCGAGATGGCAGTCGACAAGGTCGTGGGTCGTAGATTGATGGGATTAGCACGGGATCGTATTGGATGGAACAAACAATGGGAGGTCTATGCCCAGCACCGTGATGTAAATAAGTATACTTATAGTAAACCTAATTAGGTAAAATGTCTGTGCGACCTCTATAGTCTTTGAGAGCGCTTTTTGTTTTTCTGTACTCTTCTGACGTATCCCTTTACATGAATAAAACGTAATATCCATACTATCCATACTATCCATACATATATTATAAATGTGAAAGTAACTCTGTCTATCTGTCTGTCTGTTTGTTACGCTTTCACGCCCAAACCGCTGAACAGATTAAGCTGAAATTTGGCATAGTTAAAGGTTGTATCCCAGGGCTACTTTTTATCCCGAAAAAATGAAAAAATCACGAGGGACCGCGGGTCACACCGCGGGAGCGCAGCTAGTCATAAACATAATCTAAATAGTCTTCTTTATTAGGCAGACTAACTTAAAATCTAAAGATGGTGGCGATTAGCCACTAATTTAAACTCTTTGTTTGGCATCGCAATCATAAAGTTTTTTTTACTATCGTAGAAAATAAGGTAAATAAAATGAGTTTCTATGAATTCTCGAAGCATTTAAAGGCAATTCCAATACGTAAAATTAAAGGGGGAAACTAGACCTCGAACCCCTATTGAACTCGCACACAAAAGAATCTTCTATCATACGATCGCTTAAGCTTGCGCTTTCTGATAAGCGGGGAACGACATTTGGCGGACGGTTTTTTAACTGCCAACGCAAAGATTTTTTTTTTTTGGTGCCCCGGGTGAGGATGCAACGCAATGCAGATGATATAAAATTAAGGGTGAAAGAACGAAAGGAGTTTCTTTTAGGCGCATTTCAAATCCTGAGCCACGCTGGTCTGAAAGAACTAGTGACACAATAAGAAGTTTGGTAATAATCTAATCTTATTTCTATCTTATTAAATCCATAGGGTATTGGGCACTGCTGCTTCTATGATTGCAGATTGTGGGTCTTTGAGTGGAACGTTCACAAGAGATCTTAAGAGTTTGGAAGCACTAACAGCACTTGTGCGAAGACACGAAATATGCGCGTGCGTGTAGCCCGTAGGATGGCGAAGACCAGTGTGGCTGCCTTGTCGCCGTGTCGAAAGACAGTGAAGTAGGCGTCACTCCAAAACAGCCAATAGAATTAGTAAAGGATAGGTTTGATCTACCCTCAAGATTGTGTTTTCTGCGTTATTCCACCCACATAAGAAAATAAAAATGAAACAAGAAATTACAAACGGAATAATAGATACAAAATCTGTTCCGCTATGGAACGTTTTGTGAAATGTCGGTCATCGTTTTTAAAAAAAGCAAAGCTTGGTAGTCGAGTAGGCGGGATCCCTCTGTGCTTAACGATAAGAACTTTTAGATACCCGTAGATACTTTCAGCTACCTAAGTACCTAGTCATTTGGGAGTATTCGAATTGATTTCTCTTTTAACAAATAAAAGTATTTTTATCGATTGCTCGAATAGAATATAATAATTTTTTTTTTTGGAATTGCATAGTGTTTTTTTATTGTTTAATCGCAAGTTATTTTCACTATCTCATCATTGACTTATCCAAAGGTAACCTATGTGTTATTCCAGACTATAAACTGTCGTTGTGCAAAGTTTGAACCAAATTGATTCAGTAGTTTTTGCTTGCAAGAGAGACACATTTATAATGTTAGGTAGGATGTAGGTATGGATTATTGAAAGCTTAATTCACAAACAATTTTGTCGTCTACATTCTTGATCGGCTGTTAGTTTCGGATGCCTGTCGGATATCTATCCGAGGCAGTTTACGTTCCACAATGTGCATGTGAATTTATCAATAGATGGCATTGTTCATAACATAAGGTGCGTTTACACGATGTGATTTTTCATACGATTTGCTAAACCCCGCCCATTGAACGTGCTGACAAGCGTCACGCTAACTATGACAAATCGCATACGATGAGCGTTCACATGTGAAAAATTGCGGCGCGATACGATGTCGTATGGGTTGAAATCGCATCTTGTAAATGCACCTTTAAAGCTATATCCTAAATACAATCTCTCTGAGGTTTTGCGTATTGTTCAAATTGACTTTAAATATTAATATGAAAGTGGTTTGAGTAAGTTTATGTCTGTAATACCTATCTACTCATCGGAATATGCGTAGATACTTATAGTATGTATGTTCCTACAAGTCTAAGTTAAATTCAAACACAACTTTTGTTTTTGAATAAAACAAATGAACTTAAACGTATCTCTATAAAAGATTGTCCTTTTGGTATCCATTCGTAGGTTGTCTGGTAGAGATCACTAATTAGCGATACATTGCCAATTGTCAATCATCGATCAGTTCTAAAACACATTGACGTGTAGATTATTTCAATTATAAACGATATTATGGAATGAATTTCCAAATGTTTAATCATTCTAATTATTTCATATTTTCTAATTAAGCTATATTAAGCCTATTACCCTTTATAGCATTTAGTTTAATTAACTTCTAAATAATGGTTTTACAATTCAATCAAAGGACTTGGAATTTTACCTAACTAGCTTATTAATCTTTTTAAGAATATTCCAATAGTAATTTCGCCCTTTAAGCCATCGAATTCAATGAAGCCTAAGCAGCATCTTTGCCTACTTATAATTTTAGTTACATTTTTGACGACCTCTGTGGCACAGTGGGTGAATGCCCGCTTGGGACGCAGAAGGTTGCGGGTTTGATACCCGCCGCGGGATATATGTTTGTATGATGTATGATCTGCAAATATATATCTCGGGTCTGGGTGTTGTTTTCTATGTATAATATGTAATGTATGTATTTACGAACAAAAAGTATATTATTATGAAGTTATCTGGTTCCGATAGTACAAGCTTTGTAGTTTGGGGCTAGATGATGCTGTGTGAAAAAGTCCAGCATTATTTATTTATTTATTTCTTTTGGCCTGGGTCTCTTTTGAGCATTCTCCTTTAAGGTGCATTTACACGATGCGATTTTTCGTATGATTTTCTAAGCCCCGCCCATTGAACGTGCCGACGAGCGTCGCGCTATCTATGACAAATCGCATACGATGAGCGTTTACACGTGGAAAATTTTCGTTCGATACGATATCGTATGGGTTGAAATCGCATCGTGTAAATGCACCTTTATTTGAATTATCATCAAAACTAGGTCACCTCAACCTTAATCAAAACCTACTAAACTCCAGCTCAACAGCCGGAATAAACGCCATTAACCTAATATTGTTCTAACAAAATAATAAAACACAAAAGTAATTTTAAGTTCAAATGTTTGCGCATGCCGAAACACTGAAGACCTTAAGGTCATTGAGTTCTAAGGGCCTCCTTCATTAAAAAGGGTCCGAAACTCTTTTATGAAGTAAACAATAAAAGTTTTCGGGAAAATCGTTGTCATTTTGTGTTTTTAGGGACCCTTAGTTTCAATAAGAATTCCATAATCGACTCTATTTTTCTGTAAAATATTCTATAATTATTAATAATAAATAATGCTAGGCATTTTCTAGCCCCAAACTAAGCAAAGCTTGTAGGGAACAACTGATAATAATATTATACTAATTTATTTACTTTTTTGAAAATCCATACCTACCTACCTACATATTACTTCATATAATATATTTACCTACAGAGCAAGAACTAACATAATGTCATGAACTTAAGTTAAATAATAAAAATTGAATGAAATAACTTAGGTAATTAGAAAATGGTGGTAGGTTGTAGAAGTAGTCAATAGTTAGAAAAATACTCACTTCCAATACATTTATCTTAGAAATTAAACTAAAGAAGTTTTCAAATCTATTATATTTATTTTTATTGTTGTATTTTTGATTCGAATACTTTATTAACTTGATATTTTTATTCTAAACCATTTAAAATTGTCGCAAAAGCCTATGATGATTTAATCTAATGTAAACGAGCTATCACTCAATTTATTACTAAAAGTTGTAAATAATGCAATGTTTTATTACATTTATCAAACCACATCTGCGGGATATTGCCTGCCAAAGTCGTTAACACGAAATAAACAAAGTGACGGAACCCTGCATTGCTGCGTTCCACACGAACTTACCAGGTTTTTATCAAGGGAAGCCATTGATATTTAGAACACAGATGTTACGTTGCCTAGTTTGACTCATATTAAAAGTAAATTAGCTACTTGCGTCGAGTTTAATACAAGCTCTGTGGCGACCTCTAACTACCATCGCCTGAACTACAAGCTGAACCTTAAGAGATGTCAATTACAGCGACGTACTTTGGAGCTGTACCAATAGATGGCGCTAGGAACACGCAAAATCTATATCTATATCTATAGAAAATTCTGAATCGCGCTTACGAAGTTTCCCGGCCGCTTTAGCCTATATAGAACTATCCGACTATAACTGTTGGCCGAAAGGCCCTAAGGTAAGTGTGCCAGTTGGGCAAACCTTAGCGAGGCGAGTACTCCCTCTTTACCATAGCTTGGGGGAATACCATCTACCCCCAAAAGCTCAAACTGGAAATGGGCTCAAATGGGTGCCGTGTTGGCCGAATTGGTTGTACCTCGACTTTCAATCCGAAGGTTGTGGGTTCGAATCCCGGCCGTGCATCAATGGATTTTGCGTTTCGTAAAATTTATATGTGCTTTAACACGTGCTCTAAACGGTGAAGTAAAACATCGTGAGGAAACCAGTAAGTGTTCTTATAGGCGGCGATGGGCTTGCAACCTGTCACGTATGGAATACTTCTGCAAGATCAAATGTATCAAATATGTGTTTCCGCCTCTGACTACCCCCCATAGACATCTTCAAAGGATCTGGAATAACCGAGAGTCTACCGCACCTTGGGGATACAGTCGTGAACCTGTTTACGTTTTTCAAACGGGAAAATAAATCACAAGGAAGTTTGTTTTCTTATAGGCGGCAAAGGGCATGCAATCATGCATGGAATGCTTGGATAATGCAAACATAAGCCAAATAATTAGATGCTCAAGCTATCTAAGGATTGTTAAAAACCATCTATAGATAACTCAACTGATCCAGGTCACTGTTAGTCGGAAGCGTGCCTTGATGATCCTTTGAGCCAAAATGTACCATCTCGGATCATGCGTCAAATATAATGTACATTTGGACATGCCTCTGACTACTAAGATGTCAAAGGATCTTAACAGACTTGATCTGAAAGAACTTTTTGTAAATACAGTCGCTATTTTTATCTGTTTTGAATAAGTCGAACATTGGTCACTTAATGGTCTTTATACGTCTACTTAAAACATCATTTATAATCTAATTCTTTAAAATGCAAATAAAAATTAATTTATTGACATGAAGAGAGCACACATACATAGCTAACAAACACAGAAATAAAAATAGTCCAGTCATCTACGCACATTGTACAATGTATATAGTGCTGGTTTTCAGTCAAGCCCAGTGTTCGAGCTAAGGTGAAACTTCCTACTGAAACTTACGTAACACCAAAAAATCGAACCACAGATTAAAAAACCAAATATTTAGAATCCAACTAGATTCCGTCAAAAGATAGGTAAAGGCGTCCTTCACCTATCACATTACCCGAGCATTTTTCCACGAAACCAATGAATTTCATCACGCGTTATCAGATTTGAACAAGTACATAATGTACCTTGAATAGTGGATAAATCACCCCGGCCGACGTTGAGAGGGGAAGCAAAATATTTGGGTTAAGGGCTGTGGTTACGTAAAGGTGCCAGCAGACGGGCGATCTTCAAACATTTATGAGCCGTTTGAATAATAAAGTAAACTCATACATTTATAGTAACTGAAAGAAATATTTAGTGTCAAACTTCACATTTACATAATACCAGAAACAAGCCAGAAACCTACGTGACGCGATATTTGACATAAAATGTATGAAGCTTTGTCAATTAATACCATTAGATGCAGGTGGAGCAATGACCTAAGAAATAATAAGAAATAAATCCCACTCATTATAATGAAGCTATCTATTTATTATACCTCCTCCTTTTTTTGAAGTCGGTTAATTATACAGGGTGTAAAAAGACGTCTACCGAAGCCGAAAGGGGTAGGTACAGCGTCCCAAAACACAACCAAATCCAAAAGGATTTTCCGAAAAAATCATTATATCCGGAGAAAACAGCGTTTGAAGATCACTGTTTGCGTATGTACGTTTTTATACGTAGATTGCTGGATTTTGAGTTCTAATTGTTTTTTTCTTTTATAAATGAAATGATTAGGTAGGTATGGTCTTATTATGTTGTACTAGTAGCAAAAAACTAGAAAATAAAATAAAATGACGTAGCTAAGTCAAAACTTTTTTTGAGTTTTTTTTTCGATAAATATGTTCAGAATCATGGTCTGATTGCAATCCCTCAGTTTTCGGTAGCAGTCTTTTTACACCCTGTATATATTCTATCTCTAAAGTTTGTATGACGAAACAATGCGCAGACGACGTCGAGCCGGGGTCCACTAGTATACGAGTAATATAAAATAATAATAATAAGAAATAAGAATAATAAAAGAAATAGACTACGGAAATTGGTTTCTATACCTAATTTACATCTATCTATCTATCTATTTAATCAGCCCACATCCTGTGCCAGTCGAACCCAATGTTTTCCCACCACCTTTACAATGTCATCAGACCATCTGGCTGGTGGTAATTCTAATTTACATAAAAAATTTAGAATAGGGCATCTCCAGTTTTCTTTCCTCAAAGAGGTGGAGTCGTAACGTTATGTTCTATTTGTAACATGGCTAGGGAGGCAAAAATCAAATCACTGACACAGGTAAAGTGCCTAAAAGGCTAGCGGCATTCCCTCATTGAATGGCTATACTTAGCTTCTGTCCGAGGTAAGCAGTCCCCTTTGATCATTGGTCTCGTTTACCGCTTGGATATTTCTTTAAAACCATCTGACCTCCATGGTCCTAATGTATTTCGAAAGTGGCACTTGTTTTCCAAAAGTTGAGGAGGTTTGCATGGTATGTATGTTATGAGGAGGGATGAAAACCAAGAAAGAGGCTAGCTTTAAAAAGTTGCTCGTAAGTACATCAACTTTTGCGGTTGGAATGGCGACTGAGACGCTGTTTACACGATATCATTCTGGCATACCAGTCTTGCCTCTTGCCACAGAATATAAGATCTTGCTTCGTTGAATATGAGAACGCAAGAAGTAAGAATGGTATACCATAATGGTATCGTGTAAGCGGTGTCTACGCCACACCGGTCTATTTGGTTAGTGTTGTTAGATAAGGACAAAATAGAGAAATTTTGGCTCACAACCCTTTGATCTTTGGGAGTGTGCAGGAGCGATTTAAGCTATTTTGTAGTTATTTATTTCAGAATCTGTAAAAGCTACAACCTTCATATTTAGGGAAATGATACTACGAACTTTTATCTTGGATTACGTGTTTTAAAAACACGATCCGTGAAAGTTTTCTAGATAATATATTTTTTTGAATAATACACGTTTTGCACACATTTTGCTATTTATCTCAGGAGCAGCATACATTTTCAACCGCTTTAAAAAAGTAGGTTCTCAATTCGTCTGTATGTTTTTTTTTTTTTTTTTTGTATCTTGTTACGCGATTGTTCTGCCATTTGTTGACCGATTTGCAAAATTCTTTTCATGTTTGAAAGGGTATACTCCAGAGGTGGTCCCATATAAATTTTATTCCTGAGGGATTGATAGTTTCCCCGTAAAACTCTAAGCACCTTCCCTCCTAGCCATGTCACAAATAGAAATCGAATCGACAGCTTGACGCCCTGAGTCACACCGCGTTTCGAGTCAAACATTGAAGTCGGTTTTCTTTTTAGTATAAAAACGTAATTATTTGTTGGATTTTTGTTTTGTCAAGAAACCTACATGTATTTTTTAGTCGTGTCTTTCAATTTTTCGATTGGTTGTTTAGTTAACTTATAATTAGGTAAAAAATGTTTTGGCGCTGTAAATGACGTTGCGTATCTATCGCTCTGTACTTTTCACACACTGAACAAATCACACTCGCTGCCTTGCTTACTATATGACGGCTTATGCGTGTTTGAATAGCTTCAGCATCACTCGGAGTTCCGACGAACTAGGTAGGTACCTTTTCAAACATTTAAAGTATCTTGAACTGTCTAGATTCTTAATTCTTTATTGTACAAATAAACACACACATGCTGGCAATCATACTTTTTGGTTGGCAACTCGACGAGAGAAGCTGATGACAATGACAGCGTGTGACGTGGGTTCCGGCGGCGATCGAGTGATTGGAGTTTGTTGTTGTTGAAATATAACGAAGTAATTGATAAAACATTGGAAGAAAGCTAAAAGTTAATACACAGAATGATAACATAAAGGACATGTAGGATGGTATATGAGCCCGATAATAAGACTCAGCTGTGGGTGATTCCTGGCTGAGATAATAATGACGCATAAAATAGGCAATTCAACTACAAAATGATGGAAAAATCTTATTATTTTTTCGTAAGCCATCAGCTACAATAACTTAGGCCTTTACATCTATATTAGTTGATTTATACAGCGTCAGGAGACAACCTATACCTACACTCAACGGGACGCTGTAGTGACTGGGACATTGTTTGAGATGGAATTGCCCAGCACCTAAACCATCCTCTCAGTTTAATCAGCCTGGCCCACAGGAAAGACAACTTCAATACGTGTGGAGCTGACTAAGCTGCGGGTTTCCTCACGCTGTTTTCCTTCACCGTTAAGAGCGCATATAAATTTTACGAAACGAAAAATCTATTGATTCACGGCCGGGATTCGAACTCACGACTACAATAAGTTAGTACAATCTCTACATATCAATAAGTAAAGTCAACCAACCAAAAAATATTCACAAATTATTGCCTCCATAAAAGAATAGACAATATTACCTTTTACGGTTATTCGCCCATACAATGATGCTATGGGGAAGTTTATGGGGGTAGTTTATTGGTTTATGTACATCCGGTTTGTAGGACACATTGATTATAACGACTTCGACTTGTTTTTCGGTTTAGCATATACTTTGGATAAAGATGGATTGTTTTTTTGCACTGTTACCTTAGCAAGCTTTATCAACCATATTGATATTTATTATTATTTAAAGTCCACTACCCAGTTAAGTCATAAAAGCGTCACAAAAACATATACGTACAAGCAACTGGACATCCATATTCATACTAATATTATAAATGTGAAAGTAAGTCTGTCTGTCTGTTTGTTACGCTTTCAAGCCCAAACCGCTGAACAAATTAAGCTGAAATTTGGCATAGTTAAAGGTTGTATCCCAGGGAAGGACATAAGCTACTTTTTATTTCGAAAAAATTCCGAAGGTCCGCGAGTAACACCGTGGGAGCGCAGCTAGTTAATAATATCAGTAATCCATTTAACCTATATCGCCTTTTTGCTAGACAAAGGTCCAAGTGATCCAAATGATCAAAATGATCCATAAAAAACTCATTTTTGGAAAATTATGGACTTACCTAAGACTTAAGCATAAAAAAACTGTACAAGGAGTGAATACAGAGTATAAAATGTAATTTTGTAGCACAGTCTACGTCGTAGCACATCGTAGCAGCTCGTAGTCAGTGACGTCACTTAACACGTCGGGCAATCTATTAAGCGGGTCATACAACAGAGTAATAATAGTGGAATGGAAATGAAATCACTATTAAAGATATATACAGGGTCTAAAAAGACGTCTACCGAAGCCGAAAGGGGTAGGTACAGCATCCCAACACACAACCAAATCCAAAAGGATTTTCCGGAAAAATCATTATAGCCAGAGAAAACAGCGTTTGAAGATTACTGTTTGCGTATGTACTGGGCGCGTTGTTTTACGTATATTGCTGGATTTTGAGTTTTAACTGTTTTTTTTTCTTTTGTAAATGAAATTAATAGGTAGGTATGGTTTTATTATGTTGTACCTACTAGTACGAGTAGTAAATAACCGGAAATAACATAAAATGACGTAGCTAAGTCAAAAAAAAAATTGCGTTTTTTTTTCGCTAGATATGTTTAGAATCATGGTCTGATTGCAACCCCTCAGTTTTCGTAGTAGTTTTTTTACACCCTGTATAAAAAAAAAAAGATCATCATCAAGTCATCATCATCATTATCATCATCCGCAGCCTTTTTCATCCCACTGCTGGGCATAGGCCTCTCTTCGCTTGTGCCAACCTTCCCTATCTATATTTTCTAATTTTATTGTGTAATTAAAACTACTCTTGAAAACTATGTTAAGTAGATAAAATTATTATAATTTGACTCAATAAATATAATTTTAGTTAAAAGACAGTTAAATCATTATCAATCATTATGACCCCAAAAATTGTAGCCATATTTTTAAGAGAATTTAAAATCCTTCCACAAATATTAAGGTACACATATATTTGTCAATTTAGCAAAATTTACCATTCCATACGTGATGGGCAAGGCCATGGCCGTCAGTATAGTTTATTATTACTCTGAATGTCTGCGTAGGCGTTCAATCAAAGAAAATTAGGCTATTCTGTTTTATAACTTCATCCAATTTGTACAATTATGTCCAGTTTAGTCATAAAGGTAGCTTTGTTTGAGTGTAGGCTTGTACCTACGTATAAGTCATTTTATTATCTATAGTTACATGGGTTCTCCATCCTCTGTTTTATGCCTAACCAGAAATAAGAGCTAAGAAAAATTTATTGTTCAAACTGTGTTGCAAAGATGATAGTATTTATCTAAGTAGGTCTCAACAGTTTACCAATCCTGGGCGTACAATAATATAAGTATGAAGGTAGGTATTAGATACCTACCTATATTATATAAAAAACATAGTTATCAGACAATTACATAATTATTCTCTAAGTGAGACTACTAGATAAATTATCTCACTATTTGAGTTATAATGGTCATTTCTACACAGCATCATCTTCCATGCTTCCAAAGTAAGAAGAGCTAGTGTTATGGGCACCACATGATTGATATACTATAGTATACAGGGTTATTTATCAAACACTGGTAACTTCTCAGGACTATATTACTATCATCATAAACAATAACTTTTGTTCTTGACTTTTTACAAAGCATAATACATTTACCAAAAACTAACCTTCAAGATTTCGTTGTCCTAACACATTTCAACTCTTTATTAAATAGGTCAAGTTCAAGCACCCCCGCCTCCCTAACCAAGCTCTCCTCGCTATTGTACTATCGCTTTCTCTTGCTTTGCATAGATTTCGTAACATTTAGAGCGTTTAATTTAAATATTTTTATTTTTGTATGAAAATCTTATGAACTAAAATATGATGAATTTTTAAAAGTCATAGAACAAAAGTTGTTGTTTATGATTTACCAGTGCTCTACAAATAACAATATACTTTTTTTGTGAATATACAAACATAGAAAACACTCAAACTCGAGACAAATATTTGTAGATCATACAAACATTTTGTCTCGCCAAACTCTCAATTCTAGAGTTATTCTCACTCTAGCGGACTCATCACAAATGAATAAACACAATTTCTACATAGTCAAGTCAAAGTCAAAAATCATTTATTCAGTAGGACCGCTGGGATCACTTTGAAACGTCTTAAAACTAGGTGATTCTACTCCTGTTCCTTCGCGACCAATACCGTGAAGAATCAGGGCAACAAACACGGTTTGGGGCCTAGCTTTTTTGGGTGATCCATCTTAGATCTAAACTTAGGCTAATTTCTTAACTAACTTAGTAGTAAAATTAAAAGTAAAGTTAGTAAAATTCAAAAAGCTAAGCAAGATAGCAAAGGCATTGTGCACACATCAGCTGTCAAGAGGCAGAGCGACATCAGGCCACGCGTATTTATCATTAATATAATCACCAATAGAATAGTACGCTTTCTTTATAAGATTATCTAATATATAAAATTCTCGTGTCACAGTTTTCGTTGCCATACTCCTCCGAAACAGCTTGACCGATTTTGATGAAATTTTTTGTGCTTATCCGGTATCTATGAGAATCGGCCAACATCTATTTTTCATCCCCCTAAATGTTAGGGGTAGTCCACCCCAAAATTTTTATTTTTTATTTTTTAGACAAAATTTTTAATTTCTATTTTTTTATGATACAACATACAAAAATACATACAATCCTCAATTTTCACCCTTCTACGATCAACCCTTATTTTTTAATAGCGATATAATGAAAAAACAACGTTTGCCGCGGGTCAGCTAGTTATGTGTGTAAATGTTACTTCGGACATTCGTGACACGATGTAATTCGATTCCGTATTGACGCATTCTAAATAATAAAACGATGATTAGCGAGTGGTTGGGGAAATGGGACTTAATTTTGTAAATTGTCTAATTTTTAATGTTTTTATAATACTGACTAGCTGCGCTCCCGCGGTTTGTCCCGCGATCCCTCGGGTTTTGAATGAATGAATGAATGAATGAAAAACGCTTTATTGTACACAATAATTACAATAACTTATGTATTAACTAGTATAACCTAACGAGATAATGTACAATGGGCGGTCTTATCGCTTAGAAGCGATTTCTTCCAGACAACCTTGGGATGGAAAGAAACGAACATATTGAAGGTATGGCAGGGGGTGTACAAATATTTATAGAAATACAAAATATTACTAATTTTTAATACGGCAACATTCTAAAAATTTTTTTTTTAAAGGTTTTTTTTTTTGGGAAAAAAAGTAGCATAAATATCCTTCCCTATAACCTTTATCGATGCCAATTTTCAGCCTTATCTGTTCAGCTGTTTGGTATTAAAAAGGTAACAAACAGACAGACAGACAGAGTTACTTTCACATTTAATATTAAAAGAAGTATGGATGACTTTTGATCAGTTAAGAAATACTAAATTCAGCAAAATGTTCATCTTTGGGACGCATTTTAAAATTTTTTTTACAATCAATAATATTTCACTATATATTCTATCTCTTTCTATTCAACAACATCTTAATCGCAATATCCGTGTTTAAAGTTCAAGCATCTTAAATACCGTTCGTTCTTTTGAAGCAAAGTTTCATAAAGCATTCTCGACGTGGGCCGAGGCATCTCGTCTCCAACAATGCAGTAAGTAGTGTCAAGTGAAGAGTCAAAAGGTTGCCTTTGTCAGGGAGAAATATAATATATTCGTAGAATTTGTACAGTGAACTTGGGAGCTTGGTTTAACTCCAGTGTCCACGATGCACATGCACAGACAAATCCAGATACGGTAGAAGTTTCAGAGACCGTACACTCTAGTGTGATAAATTCGATATTTCAGCTGAATATTCGGACGTTTCCTACTACTAAGAGCCGTGTTGGTCGAATGGGGTTGTGCGTCGACTTTCAATTCGAAGGTCGTCGGTTCGGATCCTGGCCGTGCATCAATGGATTTTTCGTTTCGAAAAAAAATATATGCGCTTTAACACGAGCTCATAATGGCGAAGGAAAACATCGTGAAGAAACCCGCAGCTTAGTCAGCTCCACACGTTTTGACGTCGTCTTTCCTGTGGGCCAGGCTGATCAAGCTGAAAGGATGGTTTAGGTACTGGGCAAGCCTATTCCATCTTCAACAATGTCCCAGACACTACAGCGTCCCGTTAAGTGTAGGCATAGGTTGCCTCCTAACGATGTATAAATCATCTAATATAGATACAGAGGCCTAAGTTTATTTTTCCTACAACGAGCTGCATTAAGTAAGTTCATATTAGAGTCAGTGGCCAACTGGTGACAGAGTTTTTAGACCTCCTTCATGGTTTAGCGACTTAATAGCCGGGACAGACAATTTTACGTGCCCTCCGAAGCACGGAAGCGGTCAGTTGATAATGCCACACATCCACTTATTGAACGCTCAAAAGCAAGCTAAAAAAGCTGCTTTTTGCGAAGAAATTGTTAGACATTTCAAATATTTGTGGGCATATAACCAAACTCATAACCGGACCTAACCGTCGGGTTGGCTGTAGATATTGTTAACCTACTTTTATCGCAAGCAGTCTCAGCGGCTTGTCTGTTATGTAAGTTCCGTCTTTGTTTCATTTTGCCTGAATTCGCGATCAGAAAGGTTCATTGTTCATTAGAGAATCCAGTTTCACGAGTGTTTAGTGATATATTTGATCTCAGATAGACTCAATATCCTGATCAATGGATCAGAATAAGTAGCTACAAATTGAAGAGGTTAATATCATTTTGTGATGATCTTAATTGCTTGTTTAACGTTTAAAAATCTTAATGCTACTTAGTACAAAAATGTTAAAGCTAAGTTGAACCCACAGAACTATAATAGTTCTGTGGTTGAACCCCATGTTGACACATGTCAAAACAAAACTGTTACCACAAAAAAGCGTTCAATGTACGAGTATTTAAAGATCGTTTTTCTAGGGACAGTTTTTTAGTTAGTCTTAGTCTAAACTCTGTTCATTTTCTTGTAATAAGACGGACTGAGTCTAGTCATTGTTATACTGAGGAATATTGTCAATTTGGACCATTATTGATATCCAAAATAAGATTGAGATATTAATATAAAAAAAATGAGATTCCAAATGTTTAAAAATAAATATTGGAATTCCATTTGACCCTTCGAGCGTTGGTTAAATAACCCAATGAGGTAAAATCTTTAAAAAAAACATGAGGACCTCACGCCATTCAGACCAAAACTAAGCACAGCTTAGCTTAGGAAACCAGATACCTTTACTCATAGGATACTAGACTCAGAACAAACTTCATCATCCACTAAGCTGGAAAGCCAGCCAATGTAAACAATGCCGGCCACACACTAATAGATTGCAAAATATTGTACAATAGTTACTATGTAAATGAGATAAAGCTCATTTTCGCCTTTATTGATGACACCTTACCACAATACTGCGAGATCCCTTTCAAAGCTCTTATGTGATTGTGATAAAGCTCATTTTACAAAGTAAGTTGATCGACAGGGAATGCGGCGGCTGCGTGTCCGTTTCACAAATTGTTTTCGATTCTCGGAATTGAATTTGGTCGAAAAGTTTCTGCTGTAGACATTTTATCAACAAGCATTTTGATCTTTATTAAACAAAGTATAATACGGATAATACACAAATAGATTAAGATTATTTTTAAAGCTTTATTGTCAAGGAAACATTAGGATTTAGGATAAATCTACAGTTAAAATTGATTAAATTAAGATTATTATAATAAATATGAAGGTAATTTAGTGTTTATTTACAGTAACTAAGCTACTATATATTTACAAAATACAACAGGATTAGTCAAGCTATCTAAGGATCGTTAGAAACGATATATAGATAGTTCAACCTGATCCAGGTCACACACACATTCAGGTCAATGATAATAAAAAGAAGATAATTTAGTAAATGACCTGTACAATGTACATATTTAGGTACTCAGGAGACATACATACATTAGGGGCAAGTTTGTAGGGTTCTTAACGCTCTGACCCAAAGTTTTTGATATTACGCCATTTCAATTTATTTTCATCATGGTTGTCATGTCAGGGCCATTATTTGAAATGAAATACGCTTGCCTAGCACATACACTACTCTCTCAACAAATCAAAACGTATGAAAATGACTAACTTCACGAAGTTATTGATTTTGCTTACTCAATATTCTTGCGTACTATCTAGTTCAAATTCTAGGGAATTACTTTCTCTATTCCTATGGGAAAATCACACTGTTTGTCCCATGACCTTTGTCTAATGAAAAAAGCGTGATGTATTTTTCTTGCCACGTAAAACATGATTAGGTATGAACCGAATGAATTTAAAAAAACCAAACAGGATTGCGACACTAATTATTCTTATTTCAATCATTTAATAATTGTAATAATTAAAAACCGTCAGAAACACCCCTTTTGTAAATTGTCAGTTTGACATAATGCCAGGAACTCACGTGCCGCGATATTAGGCATAAAATGTATGCAGTTTTGGAAATTTATGCCATTGGACGCAGGTGGTGGCCATGGACCCATTAAGGCGAACTGTGAGCGGCCGCAGCCTTAGCGTTATCTGTGGATTTGTTGTCCATTCTAGGTATTTCTATTTGTAACTTGGCTGCCTTGAGGCAGCTCAAGTTTGTAAAGTAGGTACTTGTTTTTATAACTTAATAAGACCACCCAGTGGTGTACTAAAACGAAATACCGATATCCAACGATACCTATTGATAATTCATCGCCTTTCGAAACTTCTATTTAGGCATGAAGCATTATTTTCTGAAATTGAGTACCGTTATTTGTTACTCATTTTACTTGCGTGAAAATATCGTTGATTGGATATCAATACTTACAAGGTTTTGATAAGTTAACTTACATAATATTGAAGGCTAACCGCTACTTTACGATTGGATTCAGGCATTCGTAAAGTAGTGGTTTCGATGCGCAGTAGATTATTTCGTATGAAAAGCGTTTACTGCGCATCAAAACGTATAAAATTATGTTTTCGAAATTCATTTTATTTTTCTTTACAATAAATCATCAATTCTTCTTTACAAATCCCGCAGTGTGACCCACGTTACCTCGGGATTTTATCGGGATAAAAAGTAGCCTTTGTCCTTCCCTGGGATACAACCTTTATCCATGCCTAATCTGTTCAGTGGTCTGGGCGTGAAAACGTAACAAACAGACAGACAGACAGAGTTACTTTCACATTTATAATAATAAATATGGATAATATGGATATACTAGCGGCACGCCCGCGGCTTCACTCACGTGGTTCCAACGTTTAACCCTTTTTCACTCCCATAGGGGTATAATTTCCGAAATTCCTTTCTTAAAGCTCCTCCTACCTATTAAAAGGAATGTTCTTACCCTCCAAGTTTCAAGTTTCTTAAACTTATGGTTTAGGTTATATGTAAGTTAGTCACCAAAGCCTTATTTTAGTAGATTTATGAACACATTATGACGGTAGACGTATTTCTATAACATGGGATCGAGCCAAATAAAGTTGAGAAAGTTCAAAAAAGCCTAAAGTTTGGACAGTCGTGTCGAATAGGTCTTAAACAACTTTTCAAAGCTGTGACAGCTAACACGGTATTTATATCAACGAATTATATTCGGAAATGAAAAATCCTTATTCTATTTTAGGAAACGAAAAAAATTTAATAGGTTCACAATTACTGAAACGGTAGTAGATTTAGAAATTAAAGAGACAGATATCTCGATGAAAACCAAATCTTTGAAGATACTTACCACGTTCAAAAACGTGTGATGTGATACAATCATTATTATTATTATTTTGTCTGTTAAAGTTTAACATCACGGAACTATAGAGTCCCGGACCTTTGATAGGCATGCATGGGGCCGAAGCCAACACACAGAGGCCTTTTTGACAATTTTGATCTTGTGTGAGGGAGACACATACCGGCTACTATCCCTTCAAGACTTTAAAAATCATTCAGGAACAGTCTTCAGTTTGTGCAGAACTATTATTATTATTCAGCCGTTCGTGTCCCACTTCAGGGCAAAGGCCACCCTTCCCTTCTTTCGCTCTTCGCGATTCAGGCCATGATGGCCTCCTATAAAAAAAGCATGTGAGTGTCGTGGAACACTCAGTTGGAATGAAACAAAGAGTACTTTTCTTTACTGAGAATATTAGTACATTATGGTACTAGTGTGTAACATTGGTGATTACCGCCGAGGTGTTTTTATGAGCCGAGCCGTTAGGCGAGGCTCATAATAGAACAGAGGACGGTAATCATCAATACACACGTGTATCATACGACGTTTTTCAACACACTTGTGAATAAAATAACAATAAAAACTCATTTTCAACAGTGAAAACGAGTTGTGAAAAATGTTTCGCTATTGCGGGAAAAATTAATCAGTTTTCCTATGCGCGCGCATTGCGATCGGCCACAGACTATATTTCCGCGCCGCGCATAGGGTTTGCGGCCTATTCTGCCACGTACAAAATGGGGAATTTAAAGTTTTCTTTTATTATAGAGAAAACAAAAGTTATATTTGAGTAAAAGTTTTATTTATTAAACACGTACGAGTTAAAATTATCTATTTAAATTAGAAGTTGCATGAAATGAGCAAGCAATAGGAACATTAATTTATTTGTTCTATTGAACACGATCTTTTTTCTGAATAAAAACTTTTTAAAGAACAAAGCAACTCAACCAATAAAATTAAAAAAAAATTCTATTACTCACTAGTGAGTTATAGTAATGAAAAAGTCACAGTTTGATTATGGGTGTCATTATGTGCCTAATTGCGGTGACCATAGAGCCACTTTATGAGCAAGTGTGTTGAAAAATAAATTATTTGTCAATTAGGTATCCTAGAAACGCTCTTCCGTACTAACAATGTATGTATTGTAATCTATGGACTGTGTCGCGGCTGTGCTTTTCGCAGTGTGACGATTTGACATATACATTATTATACATGTGTCGTGACGGTAAAATGGAACAAATTATTTTTTTTTCGTCTATCATCGGCGATTATGTAAAGGGCTCATTATATATTAAACATCCGTTACTAATCTAAAAGATCTTTATGAAAAAGGCTAAATAGAAACAGGACGCTAAAAGGATCAATTGAAATCCGTAATTAACAAATTCGATTATTCCCTAAATGGTTCCTCATTTAGGATATCTTCAAAGGAGGGTATTAGGCCTTCTAATCAATAATCCGATCTAAATACTTCGAACAGCTTTGTGCCATTGATAAACAGAGGCTGTTTGGGTATTTGATACGTTACTGGGATGTTTTTAACCGACTTCAAAAAAAAGGAGGAGGTTCTATGTTTGGCTGTATGTATGTTTTTTATGTACGTTCACCGATATCTTCGTCAATTATGGACCGATTTCCAAAATTATTTTTTTGTTTGATACGAGTAGAGTATACTCCCGAGGTGGTCTCTTATAACTTTTATTTCTGAAGGATTGATAACTACTCTTGTCATTAAACTCCATGCAGTAACTTTTTAACCGACTTCAAAAAAAGGAGGAGGTTGAGTATAGTTTTCGGCTGTATGTTATACGACGATGTATGTTTTTTTTTATTATTGAGTTTTTCTTCGATATCGAAGAAAAACTCAATAATAAAAAAAAGTTTTTGTAGTTTATTTTTATAATAATACGCGAGGTTCTTATTATTAAATCACTTCCACCATCGCAAAAAAAATCACAATTTTTTTAAACCCTTGTATATAACGGGTAACAAGGAGCACGCAACTATTTAATGAAAATATAATTCAAAAAAAAGTATCAACGTTTAGAATCCATTAATAATATTTACTTTTAAAAGTTCCACTGCAGCGTTTCCCTTGAGTCGGCCTCGTCTCCTGGGCAACTTTTAATTCAGTTACGTACAGCATTATCTGCCCAACAAATTGTATTTCGTTTTGTTGTTTCGTGATTGTTGTGGCAACTTCTGTGTCTTGAAGTTAAAAATAATAAGAAAGGACTAAGGAATTTACGTACATGTGAACTGTGTGGAACTCTTGCAAAACTGTAAAGTAATGTTATTACTTCTTAATTATTATAATAATGGTGACTGTCAATCTTTTATATATGCAACCCGTTAAAGCAACAAAGAAACCAAGTCTAGTAATAGTTTTTTATTATGGTGAGACGAGCTGAACTCGTTTATGGAAAGTTGTTCCTCCATAGCACAGGACCAAGAAAGGTGGAAGGGGGATAGGGAGGCCTTTGCCCTGCAGTGGGACGATGCAGGCTAGAAATAAATAATAAATAATAATTCTAATTGTTTTCAGAATATTTTTAAACACTAAGTAAATTAAAAAGTTTATTTGAAACTAGTTATACAACAAAAATAAACCCTTCATACTAATTCTGCAATTCGAGTTGGTATCCGAATAAGCACGAGAATTATTTGCCTAATATTTGGGTCAATTAATTCAGTGGTTGAGTTTTATTTAACTTTGAGTTTAAACACCAATGTTTTTTGACCAAATTCGTACTGTAACTTTGTAGTAATGTTTACTTAAAACGTGTTTGTTTAAACCTCGGCACACATGCAATGCCATGGTTATAACTACAGAAACTATGGATTCAACATTTAACGTAGAAAAAGAATTATATTAATAAATTATTTAAAACCTCTAGCTATGAAAATATTATGAAATAAATTATTTAAAGCTCAAAATTTAGTTTAAAATACCACTTTGACGTGAATAAATGGTGCTATAGTTAGATTAATATTAACTGAAAGAACATTACTTTAAAATCTTATTTTGATTATATACTTACTTATACTAAAGTAAAACGTAAACAGGTTCACGACTGTATCCCCAACGTGCGGTAGACATTCTCTCAGATCTTTTTATGTTACTTATTCCAGATCCTATGAAGATGTCTAAGGGGTAGTCCAAACACATATTTGATGCATGCCCACATCTTGCAGAAGTTAGTATTCCATACGTGACAGTTTGCAAGCCCATCGCCACCTATAAGAACACTAACTGGTTTCCTCACGATGTTTTCCTTCACCGTTTTGAGTTATACGAAAGTTTCATTAAAATAATTTAACCATGTAGAAGAGGACAAAAGTTATTGTGTTGAAAATCTATGTGAAATTCCTTTAGTGTTATTATAAGTAAGTTGGATTTCTCATCACATTCTGTATAATTTTCTTAACTCAACAACGAACAATTCGTGCTAAGTGTGTTCCTAAATTATACTAAAACAACATCATTAGTGTTTTAATGACTTGAAAATATTATTTTAACCTTGAAATTGTTACTACAAAATCGATATCTCTTTCGTGGCTTTCATGTGACGTCTTTGAAATTCAATTACACGCTACAACAATACATTTAGTTACAGAAACTAACCCTGCGTCTTACGTGGGCGGCTTGAGCAAATGCGATTGCGAAGCGGAGCGATGCGATTCGATGCGGCAAGATCGTCCACGTAAGACGAGCTGTAACCTTGCGCCCTATCTGGACGCGAACGCGAAGCGGCGCGGTGCGATTTTAAGCGAACGCGATCAGTTTGTTTGACATTTACGCGCGAACCGGTATACTCAATCTAAAATCTGTAGGATGACTCGCGCGCACGTAGGACAGACCTGCCGCGCCGCGCCGCGCCGCATCGAATCGAATCGCTTCGCTTCGCAATCGCGTTCGCGTCACACCGCCCACGTAAGACGGGGGGTTACCCTGCGTCTTACGTGGGCGGCTTGACGCGAACGCGATTGCGAAGCAGAGCGATGCGATTCGATGCGGCCAGATTGCCCACGTTAGACGAGCCGTAACCCTGTGCCCTATCTGGACGCGAACGCGAAGCGGCGCGGTGCGATTTGAAGCGAACGCGATCAGTTTGTTTGACATTTACGCGCGAACTGGTATACTCAATCTGAAGTCTGTAGGACGATTCACGCGCACGTTGAACAGACGTACGGTGCCGCGCCGCGCCCCATCGAATCGCAGCTCTTCGCTTCGCAATCGCGTTCGCGTCAAGTCACCCACGTAAGACACAGGGTTAGCAGGGTTAACAAAATACACTAGATTCAATTGAGCGATCGGATCGTTGAAAACGATCTATTACAAATGGATCAGCATTATCATTCAGCATATCCAGATCAGTTGAGCTACCCATACTACAATCAAAATATCTAAAGTTACTAAAACTAAGCTACTTTTTATCCGCAAATCTTTACGAATCCATACTTCCATACTGAAGTAGAAAAGTAAATCTGGCTTTGGATTTGTTTGATTCCTTTTCACGCCCAAACCTCTGAACAGATTATGCTGAAAGGCATCAATTATGGTTGTATGTGTAAGGACGTAAAGGACAACAAAAGGGACGGATGAACAAAAGGTGCACGTGGCTGAGATGCGAATGCTGAGATGGATGTGTGGAGTGACGCGAATGGACAGAGTAAGGAATGAGTACATAAGAGGAAGTGTGAAAGTGGCGCCAGTGAATGAAAAGATGAGGAGCAACAGGCTAGCATGGTATGGGCAATGGGCATGTAATGAGAAGAGAAGAAGGTCATGTAACTAGGAGAGTGCTTGGTATGAATGTTGATGGATTTACGAGTAGAGGTAGGCCAAAGAAAAGATGGATGGATTGTGTAAAGGATGACAAGGAGTGAGTGTTGAGATGACGGCTGATAGAGGAGAATGGAAGAAGAACACATGTTGTGCCGACCCCATATAATGTGGGAAAAGGGCAGGAAGATGATGATGTGTAAGGACGTAGGCTACCTTTTATCTCGAAAAAATTAAATACTTCATTCTGAGGGACCGCGAGTCACACCGCGGGTAAGTGCACTATGCTCAGTTGAGCTATTTCAAACAACAATCTGTTGATTTCAAACTATCTATAAATAGCTCAATAGATCATGATCACTGTCAAGGAAGAATAACTAAAATGCTGACGGTATTCGACGACCTCTGTAGCGCAGTGGGCGGAGGCCCGCCTGCGACGCAAAAGGTTGCGGGTTCGATCCCCGCGGCGGGGCCAATGTTTGTATGATCTACAAATATTTGTCTCGGGTCTGGGTGTTTCTATGTATAATATGTATGTATTTACAATCAAAAAGTATATAAGTAGTATATCAGTTATCTGGTTCCCATAGTACAAGCTTTGCTTAGTTTAGGGCCAGATGATGCTGTGTGAAATGTCCAGCATTATTTATTTATTTATTTAAAAAAATATTTGTAATCCCAACGACCCCATTGAATTGAGCAGGGGGGTTGTTGGGACTTTTTGTTCCAAACTACCCCACTAGTAGGGAGGCTAGTGAGGTCGTTGGGAATAAACCTAATTATGTGGCAAGAGGCAAGAATGGTATGCCGGAATGGTATAGTGTAAATGGCGTTTTAAGCCCCTCTATCAAGTAAGCAAGCTTCCAGGATGCGCAAATAGTTCGATTTAGTTCTCCAACTACCATCTGGCGCAAATATCTTGAAAGTTACTAAGATGTCTTAAATTCAGATATTATTTCAAACTTGTAGAATATTCTTCCACTCAATTACAGTTGTATATTTCCAGAAAATTTGCGAACATAAATAAATATGAAATAAAAGATTATTCTCTTGTTTTCGTGCTCTTTGTAACCTAAACACGAATTATTTTTAGCATGAAATTAAATGTACAGTCAGCAACGAAAGTCAATTTACATTTGATGTTTCACAAATCTGAATATTTGCGAAATCCGTAACATCATGACCTAAATTTTTAATAATATTTGAAGATGAAGTCTTGGGTCATAATTTTTCTTGATTTTCAAAAACAAAAGTCATTTTAAAAAGTCTAACTGTTAATCGACTTTCGTTGCTGACTGCACAGGGGCCGTATTCGCGTTCCCTTTTTCGTTCGTTTGATGAATATTCGGATGCTACGATTTCTGACTTCAAAGGGCAATTTTTGGTTTTGGAATATTTGGTCGTAGGTTAGGACGGTGTTTTAACGTTAGAAAAATTGGCCCATGAAGTCAGAAATCGTAGTAAATAACATCCGAATACTCATCAAACGAACGAAAGAAAGAACGCGAATATGGCCCCAGGTACAACGAATTTTCCTTAATGTTATTAGACTTGTTAACTTTAGGTCGCTACACTTGTTACATTGTTAAACAGAACCTTCCTGTAAAAAATTACAATACCTTTATTGGAAGGAAACTGGCTAATTTAGTTAGCGACGTGTTAAAAGTCATCATATACTTTAGAGTATCATGGAAGCAAAAATTCAGCTCCACCTACTAGTTCTACAGCATGGCGATTCACACAACATTCGGATGTTTTTTTTAATGATGAATGGGTCGGCTCTTGACCTCGAAACTCACACAGGAAAGAGTGAGGTCTACGATGGAGCGAGCTTACCCAGAAGGTGCCTATTAACTCTTCTTAAAAACAACAGGGTCGTAGCTCAGCGGAAATACAGACGCTGGAAGCTGATACCAAATTGTTGCAGTGCGCTTAATAAAAGGTATTGATTCGATGCACATATTCGAAAAGTGTCCTTTCTTGTATTCACTTTTCTCAGAAGTTCAGATGCATGAATGAAGTGTTAACGCCATGCAAGTCAAAGTCAAAAAGCATTCATTCAGTTCAGTCAGGACCTCTTGGCATCGCTTATAATAGTAATCTTCTTCTTATCGTGTCTCTAGTTCTTTCGAATCAGTGTGGAGAAAGAATTTTAAGTTCGCCTCAAAGAGGCTCCTTTCGTGCACTTGACCCATGTTTTCGAACTTTGTAGGCTCTACGACATGCCGGTTTCCTCACGATGTTTTCCTTCACCGTTTGAGAGTAGGTACTATATAGTGTAGTGCATAGTGCTCATACATTTTTCGGCAGAAAAACTCATTGGTACACGACCGGGATGGACCTTACGATCGGAAGGCGGAGGGGCCATAACCACTAGACCACTCGCTCTTAAGAGCAGTATCAAAACTAGGTGGTTCTACTCCTCTTCCTTCACCTCCAATACCGTGAAGAACCAGGGCAACAAACACGGTTTGGGGCCTAGCATTCTTTTAGGTGATCCATCTTAAGACTGAATGTCAATCTCCAGTAGGAAGTCAGTGAACCAAAAGTTCAGGTTTCACAACATACATAGACTCATGTCCTACAAACTCCAACAATTGAGATAATTTCACATCCACGACCCTAACCACCCAAACCCTGGGTCACGTAGGCAAGGGATGATAGCCCGACATGAAAATTAGGTTTTATTTGATTCCCAACGCGTTATGACACCTCGGTTGTGAGGCTGTGAACTTAGATTCCTTAGAAATTATAACCGTCAAAATACAGCCGTATCTGTTATTGCGTAGTGATTGGTAAAAAAACTGGCCAAGTGCGAGTCGGACTCGCGCACGAAGGGTTCCGTGCCATTATCTATAAAAATGTCAAAAAATCACGTTTGTTGTATGGAAGCCCCCTTAAATATTTATATTCTTCAGTTTTTTTTAGTATTTGTTGTTATAGCGGCAACAGAATTACATCATCTGTGAAAATTTCAACTGTCTAGCTATCACGGTTCATGAGATACAGCCTGGTGACAGACGGACAGACAGACAGCGAATTCTTAGCAATAGGGTTCTCGTTTTACCCTTTGGGTACGGAACCCTAAAAACTACAATGAAGGAAAACATCGTGAGGAATCCAATTAGTTTTATTATAGTCGATAGCTTATATATATACCTGTCATGATTGTATGGATTACTTCTGCAACTTCAGCAAAAAGTGGGTAACAAATATGAATTAGGACATGCCTCTGACTTCTAATTAGACATTTAGATAAAGATGATAACATCTGATAATGTCTTACATCAGACGTACTTACGACTGTTATACTACGGTGATTGTAGTCTTACAAACAGATGTTACGCACAGCTTGACAGAAAATAAAAGTAGGTATTGCTTCCTATCTTATTTCTTACATATATTTTTTCCGAGATTTTGATTATTGTGAATTATTTGTTCATATTTTTTCTTTGTTCATTGTTAGGTTATAAAGGACAAGAACTCAAAAACCGTAGTTATGTAGATTATTAGAACATTTATTAGGAACACATGTCATATAATAGTAGGTATTGTACCTGCAGTTTGCTACATAACTTGCAAAAAAAATCTTTGTACATTATTTACTTTGTACATTCTTAATAATAAATTCTTAATTTTATTATAAACAATGTCCCAGGCACTGCGGCATCCCGTTAAGTGCAGGCATAGGTTGCGTCCTGACGCTATATAAATCATCTAATATAGATGTTTATTTTTAATTTTTAGTTTTTTTTTTAATTTTTATAACCATTCTTGATCCTATCTGTGTCACGAAAGTGGATGTGACCTATTATCATCTGAGCGTTTCCGTGGTTTTTTTTTGACAAATAATTACTTACACAACTTGTTCTATTATTGTTTTTTTATCGTGTCAAATATTAATTCTTGTAAATATTGTATATAATAATTATTGTTTTAGTCTGTGGTCTCCGACATCTCTTGGCTATGGTTGTAATGAAAGATTAGGCGGGAAAGAGAGATGTCGGAGAGAGATAGAAGATAATTTGACATTAAGTCAGAGGTGTCAGATAGACGTCAGGCATAACGGCGGGAAATCTTGTCTAGTCTCCCAAGTCCGAACTTTTGTTATTTATATGTTTTTCTTTCTGTTGTTTTCGTAAAATAAATTTTCTATGTGACTGTGGACTGTGTTTTTGCTGGTTGCCAAACCACCCCCGGTTATATTCTGTATTTCTATATCTATGGTGTTTATTGTCAAATGTTTGATTACAACTATTTTCAACCGACTTCAAAAAAGGAGGAGGTTTTCAATTCGTCTGTATGTTTTTTTTTTTTTTTGTATCTTGTTACGCGATTGCTCCGCCATTTGTTGACCGATTTGCAAAATTATTTTCATGTTTGAAAGGGTATACTCCAGAGGTGGTCCCATATAAATTTTATTCCTGAGGGATTGATAGTTTCCCCGTAAAACTCTTAAACACCTTCCCTCCTAGCCATGTCACAAATATAAATCGAATCGACAGCTTGACGCCCTGCGTCACACCGCGTTTCGAGTCAAACATTGAAGTCGGTTTTCTTTTTAGTATAAAAACGTAATTATTAAGCTCTAGTAAGTAGTACTACTTACTATTTTTTTTTTTAAGTAGTTCTAAGTTTCTTCAGTTTATTGTACAATAAATTATTTTAATTCAATTATTCGTTATTACTATTCTTAATTTTCAGTACCTATTTATAAAAGTAATAAAACTTGTTGTAAAACGTAAACGTAAACAGGTTCACGACTGTATCCCCAAGGTGCGGTAGACATTCTCTCAGATCTTACTTATTCCAGATCCTTTGAAGATGTCTAAGGGGTAGTCAGAGGCATGTCCAAACACATTTTGATACATGCCCACATCTTGCAGAAGTTAGTATTCCTTACGTGACAGGATGCAAGCCCATCGCCGCCTATAAGAACACTAACTGGTTTCCCTTACAATGTTTTCCTTCACCGTTTAGAGCACGTGTTAAAGCACATACTTATAAATTTTATGAAACGCAAAATCCATTGATGCACGGCCGGGATTCGAACCTACAACCTTCGGATTGAAAGTCGAGGTACAACCACATTCGGCCAACACGGCTCGAAGTAAACAGCTATAAATAATAATTATACAAAGCAGTCGTTAAAAGCTACAAAATTGAAATACAAAACCAATAAATAATAATTCATTGACAGCACAATTTGAAACTAGCGTCCCGTTTCAACTTCGCCCGATAAAAATAGCAGTCTTTATGCGCACAATCTATCGCAAGGGATAGAACGCGTAGCTTCAAGCTTAAAAAAAATTATCAATCACGATTGCGCGAACAAGCTTTCCCGCACGATAGCGTTTTGACAAGAACTAACGAGTAATCGCGCGTGAAAGAACGTGTAGCATCAAAATTATCACTCGCGATTGCGTGCAGGCTTTCCCGCGCGCAATCCTGTACGCTCAATCACTCGCGAAAGAAGAAAAAAGAAGAACAAGTCTAAAGGCTGCTATTACCTTGGCTCAAAGTAAACAGCTATAAACCTCTATCTCTATATATAAAAATGAATCCCTTTAACCCTTGGTCACGCCATCATGCTTGAACGGCTGGACCGATTTCACTAATTTTTTTTGTTGTGTTTGTTATTGTCAGGAGAAGGTTCTTATGACAGAAAAAAATAAAAAAAATGCGCGGAAGAAATGAATCATGCGCAGACGAAGTCGCGCGGGTCAGCTAGTAATAATTATACAAAGCAGTCGTTCAATCTACAAAATTAAAATACAAAACTAACAAATGATATTTCATTTAGCAAAATTTGAAAATACATCCCGCTTCGACTTCGCCCGATGAAATGGCAAAGGCGCAGTGGGCGAAGGTCCGCTTGCGACGCAGGAGGTTGCGGGTTTGATCCCCGCCGCGGGACAATTTTTTGTATGATCTACAGATATTTGTTTCGGGTCTGGGTGTTTCTATATGAATGTATTTACAAACAAAAAGTATGTAAGTAGTATATCAGTCATGTAGTTCCCATAACACAAGCTCTGCCTACTTTGGGGCTAGATGATGCTGTGTGAAAAGTCTTCGTATTATTGAATACTAGCTGCGCTCCCGCGGTGTGACCCGCGGTCCCTCGGGATTTTTTCGGGATAAAAAGTAGCCTATGTCCTTCCCTGGGATACAACCTTTAACTATGTCAAATTTCAGTTTAATCTGTTCAGCGGTTTGGGCGTGAAAGCGTAACAAACAGACAGACAGACAGAGTTACTTTCACATTTATAATATTAGTATGGATAAGGTAAGTTCTTTCAAGTTGAGGAAGATTGGTGGAGCTTGGCAGATTGGAAGAGATTGGGGGAGACGATAGCCCAGCTATGGGACGAGTTCTCGCGATCTCCGAAGCGAACTAAACTAGCCATTATAGTTATTAATAAGGTTGTAGGGAATGAATTTTGGGTTACTTAATACATATAAGCGCTTTAAACGTAGATCACAAATGAGGTTTTTTAAGTTTTGCGGAAATGTATACATTCTTCACGAATAAAATGAATGTCATTCAAGTATTGAAACAAAAAGTAATTTTGAAAATCGGCTCACAATTTTTATTGTAATTTATTTATTATTATTTATTTATTTATTATAAAAAAGACAAAAGTATAGCCGAACACAATAATTCTAAACAACGACCTCTGTAGCGCAGTGGGCTAAGGCCCGCCTGCGACGCAAAAGGTTGCGGGTTCGATCCCCGCGGCGGGACCAATGTTTGTATGATCTACAAATATTTGTCTCGGGTCTGGGTGTTTCTATGTATAATATGTATGTATTTACAAACAAAAAGTATATAAGTAGTATTATCAGGCATCTAGTACCCATAACACAAGCTCTGCTTACTTTGGGGCTAGATGATGCTGTGTGAAATGTCCAGCATTATTTATTGTTTTATTATAAACTAAAGTTTACCATTTTGCAATTTATTTTGATCTACATCAAAAAAATACAAACATGCTCATTGGTCTAGTGTAAGCTCATTAAATAAATTATTTTATCTTATTGAACACAGAAACATTCAAATACAGAGTACGAAGAAAAAAAGAGCTACGTATCGTAGCAGTTGCTACGAGTGCTACGAAATGCTACGCGTTATTTTAACCTTTTTTGAGTTCTTTGCTCCCTTGTGAAAGTCAGCTCGCCACTCAGCTAGTTTGTGGAAAGTTGCGGGGTCGCCACTTTTTATGTCGCTTTTTATGTGCTTTTAGACGGTAAAAAATTGTTGCATTCAATTATAAAATATTGCAAAATACACTACTTATATTTTTTATATTGTATTCTTTATTGTATGAGTTCTATATTGATGAGATGTAATTCAATTCTACCGTTTTTTAAGCGTCTACAAAATTGAACATAAATATTGCCTGTGGCGTTGATGAAGTTCATGGAAGTCACGTGACATAATCACCCGCAGTTGTGACACCATAATTGCTTTTTTCTTTAATCATGTCTCTTTTATTGAAAGAGAGGTATAGAAATCCCCTTCGAAAAACCCCTTTGTCGGGTATTTTTAGACTTTTTGTATAAAAATCCCCCTGCCACTCGGATGAGATGCTCAGGAGATTTTTAGACAAAAAAGGTCTAAAAATCCCATTTATTTTTATAAGAGAACGTCTACCGTGCTTTATACACAATTATATATTTTTATTTCTACAAATGCTAGTGTTCAATTCACTAATAGAAAATGGGACCAAAATACAATTTCAGAATAGAATATTACGTAAACTTGATTATTAGAGTGCCTAGGACTTTTATTTAACTACGAGCTACCGCAGTACAAATAGCAAACAGTAGGTGAACAAAGAGGTTAATTTATTTATTTTTTCAAACATAATTATATTGTGATTCCAATAAAATATGTTTTTCCTTCTTTTTTTCTCTAGTCCTATAATAATAATAATAAAGCCATTCATTTCCCAGAAGAGTACTTAAACATGCAATTCTTGAATTATGTTTTTTTTTTCACAATTTTAAAATTTTTAAAATTTATATTCATATTATTCATGCATGTTATATTATTATTTATTTATTTTTTATAATTGGGATGTCCATTTTTGGACGTAGGCCTCCTCCATCGTGCTCCATCCTTGACGGTCCTGGGTCTCTAGTCCTATCCGATCTAATTTAACTAACTATAATAAATCTCTAAGTTTTTGAGTACTTACGTTTCTATCACAGCTTAAACAGGGTCCGATTAAAAAAAAACTTGTAATAGTTAATGATCATAGCTTGCAATAGCAAATAGGCTATTTGAAATATTGGTATCACGCAAGTGAAGCTACGCCGAAAGCAAGCGTTATCATCAGAACCCTGTGGCCACTCACGTAGAGACCTGGATGCTATCCTTATGTTTAGTGGCTCGTAGGTAATGTAGCAAGGTATATTTTTCTTTATTTGTGACGGTATAGTTGCAGAGATATTCACAAAAAAATACTAGGAAAACACGAGTCACGACGATCTTGCCAATATGTTTTTAAGTGTCTCTACTACTTTCAAACTTACTGTGCCAAAGTAACTATCAGATAATCTGCAACAAACTTCGAAACAGTAATTTGGCTAAGTCTACAATATGCCGTTATAGGGGAAAAGTTCGGCAATTCATAAATTATAATGTTATATTGTTAAGAAAATTTATTTGAAAAATGTGCTAATTTGTTACTAGATTTTATACGAGTATAAGAATCATTGAAAATCACACTATTAGATTTCTCTGTGATGAGGATGAGGCCATAGATAATTCGCATAATTTACTTTCAATTTAAAAGGTCACTACCGGTCAGTTTGGCTTTCACTACGAGATCTTCTTCTTATCGTGTCACCAGTTCTTTCGAACCAGTGTGGTGAAAGGATTTTAAGTGCGCCTCAAAGAGGAAGCCTCTTTGCAACTACAAGATATAATAATGTAACATTCCTATGTAAACTATGGAATGTTACCCAAATTCCTAATACGTCATGCATACAATATTCTAGATTTATATTAAACTATAGTTTCTAGCTAAGGGGTTTCTTGAGTGCCTAAGGCAAGGTTTAGATAGTATGTACCAAGCCTATACCAATATACACATATCATGGTTCCTAGAATATACATTACAGACAAAGGAAATATCCTGAGGAAAGCAGTGTCCTAGAAGAAGCATCTCGTGGTGTAGCTTGCTTTGTCAGGACAGATCGTTGAAGGTAAGCAATGTTCTGAGTGGTCAGAGTGGATGGGTGATCGCTAGTGGCATTATCAACATAGCGCTTCCATGTATCCGGTTTCCGTAAAGCTCTATAGTGCACCTTGAATTGTCGGTCCCGGCTATTAAGTCATGAAGAAAACCTTAAGGTGGCAGAACTCCATCACAAGAGTTGGCCACTTACTTAGTCGAGCTTACATATTTATAGTGTCCTAGACGCTAATGGCCTTGCAACCTGTGTCTAAAAACCACACAATTAATAGTCTAATACATGTCATGTCAGTTATCAACTCAGGTGACGGAGATTTAGGACACCAGCCCAGTGATTCAGACTTCAGCGAAACATTCTGCAGCCTTATTGTCCAGTCCAATTTGAAATCCGTTCCCATTTGTCATCCCAATCGAACACAACCAATCATATAATAGGAAAATTACAATTGAAGTCCAGGATGGGTTTCAAATTTCAAAATAAAGCCCATGTCCATTACCAGTTGAAATACACAATAGGGCCCCGAGTCGGAATCGGTCAAAACTGACGTTTCTTGCACTGTGATTGGTTGCGGTCGGTTGAACAGCTGACCTATTCCGACCCGAATGCATTCCGTTGAAGTTTGAATCAAGGGCCTGAAAGCCTTATATAAAAATATAAATAATAAATAATGCTGGACTTTTCACACAGCATCATCTAGCCCCAAAGTAAGCAGAGCTTGTGTTAGGTTAGGGCCTTCGCCCACTGCACCACAGAAGACGATAAGGCTTTATAGTAAAAATATCATCTCCATAAACCCCAAGGCACGGTAGACATTCTCTATCCTATATATTTTATGTGGCTTTATTTTCTATCCCAATAAGCCAAAATAGCTCATATTAAAGACCTAGAAATAGAATTAGCTTTAACTTCGGACTAGACAAGGTGAACTCTCATTTGTTACTGGTAACTGAGTTTGGGCCAAGAAGTGACGCAAGTTTACAGTGCGACACATTAGGGAGTTAAGTTAATATACTCACCTAATATGACACTATTGTACAGTACACCTCGGGTAGTGATTTGTATGAAAACTGAATATGTCCGAACACGTACAATAAATATGCCTCTTGGTTTGCTGAGGCGCATAATATTTGTAGTACTTCTGTAAATTGTTGTCAAAGATAAAGTCAAAAGTAAATTGTTTAGTTAGCAACTAAGACCGCTTTCAGTTCAATTTTGACAAAATAATATGGATGATTATGTTTCTAAGACTTTTGTCGCTTCCCTGCCCAAAAAAGTATAATAATATTTTCATAACTTTAAAATCACAAGTAATCTTTTAAAATAATAACTTAGGAGATAGTCAATTATATAGTCTGGCAACAACTAAGAATTGAAACACAGCCAAAACGTAAAAATATCGCTATTTTTCCAGTGTCTATGTATTTGTAAATTATATTGGTACAAAAATCTCATAGTTTTTTGTATTAAAAGTTAAATTCTTGTTCTAAATTATAGTATTGGGGATGTTACATTTATCTTGAGTTCGACTGAAATGTGCTGAGGTTATAATAACGATATTTGTTTGAGTAATTTGAGTATGTATCCTGAGTGTATGTAGATTGTATTCGATTTATATTTTCGATAGTATATTTATTTTTAGAATGTTGCCGTATTAAAAATTAGTAATATTTTGTATTTCTATAAATATTTGTACACCCCCTGCCATACCTTTAATATGTTCGTTTCTTTCCATCCCAAGGTTGTCTGGAAGAAATCGCTTCTAAGCGATAAGACCGTACATTATCTCGTTAGGTTATACTAGTTAATACATAAGTTATTGTAATTATTGTGTACAATAAAGCGTTTTTCATTCATTTCATTCATTCATTCATTCGATTGCACGGTATAAGTGCACACACTTATGTTTACAAATTCAGACAGCCAATACACCAGACAAATATTAATTAGTAGTATTAATTAACTAAAAACCGTATTGGCTTATTATAGATGGCTTTCAATCCGAAAGTGCGAGTTCAAATCTCGGCTGTGCATTTGATTTTTAATTTCGGAAAAGGATTCTTTTAAATACACAATTCGCGTTTTAAGTCCCTATTTTAATGTAATGTTTTGTTGCACAACTTTTTTTATACCACTGTGACTTTTACTATGTGTCATACTGTAGGGTAGGTTGGCCCCGACAGATCTTGTTTCAAGGGCCTTGGTCCTAGCCTTTGTAGGTTTTAGTGAGTGCCCTAAGCACACGCTAAGTATGGTCTGAGGGCTATAAGACCTTGGCCTGTAAAATAATGAATCAACAAAGCCTTTTCAATAAAATAAATGTATCCTAATGTTACTTTTCGTTTGTAGAATTATTTATTTGTAAAATTGTAATAGAATGCGTAGTATCCATTAAGGGAACGACCTTGATGGCAATTATA
Source organism: Epirrhoe tristata (assembly GCA_951394285.1). Classification (NCBI taxonomy): domain Eukaryota; kingdom Metazoa; phylum Arthropoda; class Insecta; order Lepidoptera; family Geometridae; genus Epirrhoe; species Epirrhoe tristata. Next base: position 8,237,974 of record OX596154.1, read on the forward strand.
GTTAAAATAAATAATAAATAAATAAATAATGCTGGACTGTTCACACAGCATCATATAGCCCCAAAGTAAGCAGAGCTTGTGTTATGGGTACTAGAATGACTGACAAACTACTTATATACTTTTTGTTTGTAAATACATATATATTATACATAGAAACACCCAGACCCGTGACAAATATCTGTAGGTCAAACAAAAATTTGTCCCGCGGCGGGGATTGAACCTGCAACCTCGCAGGCGGACTTTCGCCGCCTTTCGACCTTCTGAGACCAACGGTCGTACATTTTTCTCGATAAACACTTTATTTCCTGTACAAAGCCTTCATTGACAAGGCAGGAGCACCCGTGAAAGCTATAGCCATAAAAAGTCGATACCAACTTCCAACTTTATAACAACACTTTTGATTTATGCGCAGCTGAAAAAATTGTGTCTAATTTTAGAATTTCCAACTTTTTAGAAGTAGCAAGTCTGATGTTTTTGAAAAACGCTGAACGGATTTTTATTCAATAAAATGAAGGAAATTGAAAGAGACCTCAAGATCTTTGGGAAACATTTGCCCAGCAGTTTGGCGACATGAATTGATAAAAAAAATAAGACAATTTTGGCAATGTGGCGTATCTTGGTTTAATTGCAAATGGTGCGAGTATGATTATTGCGGCGAGTGTTTTATGATATGTAGAAATTATTTCGTTTTGTGGTACCTAGGATTTCTAATTGTGACAGACAAACTAAATTATATTATTAAATATTTACTTACATCTAACATCTGAAGAATTTACTTGCGAAGTTCAAATTACTTAAGATTTCAGCTGAATAATTTTAAAATTTCTAGAGACATTTTTGAATAAAACCACTTTGTTCGTTTATGTCAAGTTTGCAAGTTTCGATGAAATAAGCGATTTTAATAATTTTATATTCAGTTTGTGGGTGAAAATTCTATTGAGTCTCTCAAATAGATATAATATCGATTAGATTAAACTAGTTAATTTTCAGAAACTAAGCTACTACATATTTACATATATTTACAAAATACAACAGGATTAGTCAAGCTATCTAAGGATCGTTAGAAACGATCTATAGATAGCTCAACTGATCCAGGTCACTGTCAGTTAATTTTTATATAATAGTCTCATACATAGTCTCAGGACTATGTACACACACACTACGATTCCCTGGATCATCCTGGAACCAAACAAAATATCTGCAGATCTTTTAAACATTTTATTGTTCCGCTGCGAGAATCGAGCTCACACCATCTTGCATCTACGAGACGAGTTTAAAAATACGTAGTAGTAGTGTATTGTAGTCTAGTAGATCCTTACTTTTCTGGCTTGTCTTGGCAGTACCATGCCCCAAATTAGGTATTAATAATTATAATATTTATTATATTTAATAAATATTATTAATATTAATATTAATAACATTGTCCTTCAAAAGTCGACAATTAGAACAAAACTACAGCAAAGCTTAGTAATTCCTACAAACATTTGTAAGGAAATATTCATGAAATGACTTTAATTACTGTAATAAATACCTAAAGATAGCTCAGTAAATTAAGGGTTAGACAAAAGGCTGGCTTATCACTGAAATCAATCTATTCAAAACGAGAGTTGTTCAAAGGAGTTTTAAACAAAAAGGTCTACCACAAAGACGAGTTTAATAACTACATTCGTCGAATATTAAATTAGTTTTTGCATCCTACTAATATCCGAAGATTGTTGGTTCGAATCCCGGCCGTGCATCAATGTATATGCGCTTTAAAACGTGCTCTAAACGGTGAAGGAAAACATCGTGAGGAAACCAGTTAGTGTTCTTATAAGCGGCGATGGGCTTGCAACCTGTCACGTATGGAATACTAACTTCTGCAAGATGTGGGCATGTATCAAATATGTATTTGGACATGCCTATGACTACCTCCCTTAGACATCTTCAAAGGATCTGGAATAAGTAACATAAAAAAGATCTGAGAGAATGTCTACCGCGCCTTGGGGATACAGTCGTGAACCTGTTTTATTTTTTTTAATATTATTATTATTATTATTTTGTTTGTCAAAGTTTAACATCACGGAACTATAGAGTCCCGGACCTTTGATAGGCATGCATGGGGCCGAAGCCAACACACAGAGGCCTTTTTGACAATTTTGATCTTGTGCGATGGAGACACATACCGGCTACTATCCCTTCAACACTATAAAAATGCATTCAGGAACAGTCTCCGGTTTGTGCAGAGCTATTGAGGATATGGAAAACTAATTACCGGGCTATGGGGTGGGATGGTAGTGGACTGGGTACTGGGGAAACTATGGGAACTATGACACCCGCCGAAACAATGTTAACGAACATGTAAAAATGGCGGGTGGAGACTCGCCAACTCACTACTGGGCCCCCCTAAAACAGTCGCTCGTGCGACAAGGGGGCAACATGACGTGAGCGGCTAGAAGGTGGTAAGGTGCTACCGGACTTTAAACGACGATCACGAGCTCCCAGAGGGTCCAGCTTCACGTGCCCACTCGCCATCTTACGTAACACCCCTCAGCCTCCGAGCATTGCTCTAGCGACTCCACTCCGTCCGGCCAGTGAAGGCAACACGGAGGTGAGGGACCTGCTCAGTGTTCACTCCGTCCGGCCAGTGAAGGCAAGCGGAGGTGAGGAACGGTGACCTCCCTCGGGAGCACTCGGGTCCGCGGGGTCCCCGACACCTCGCCTCAAAGGTGCCCTGCGACCTTAATTATTATTATTATTAATAGCCCGTGATGTCCCACTGCAGGGCAAAGGGCTCCCTTCGTTTCTTTAATATAATTTTTTTTTTTATATTAATCGCATATTCAAACTCAACAGAGCAAAAAGCAAGAATGGTATCGTGTAAATGGCGCTTAAAGGATCTTTGCGCAAGCCGCTCTCTTTCTCCACATTAAGAAAGAACGAGTGACACGACAAAGAGAATGTCAGTTTTTTCCCAATAGGCAATATTGTAGCGTTTTTCAGTAAAAGCTGGCAAGTACAAGTATCATGTGAATCGGCCCTTTGATCAGCGCTGGCTTGTTAGTTTAGGATCGCACAATTACCATTCCACTGAAATTCGTGATAAATATTCATTGCTTTTGGTAATATTCGTACTTGGACTGGCTTTGCGACGCTAGGCTTGTTTGACTTATTTATTTAATGATTCATATTTATGTAATAACCGAATCTAGGTAGTCTAAATTATACAGAGCGTCACCAATTGGTACCCTTCCTAATAAGACGGTTTGAATCTTGCTTCGTGCCGGGGTTTCCAGTTAGTGACGCTTTCTGTGCATAAAATTTACTCCCTAGAAGATTCAGCTTTCTGCCCCGACTTGACCAATGTAAATCGCCCATTAAGGTTCTTAAATGAGTCGACGACTCGTGGTCCCACTGGGATTGTACCACTATTACTCGTGGTCCCACTATCCCTGAAATCATGGGTTCGTGATTCCACTGCTTAGTGGGACTACCAGTCATAGTTAAAATCGTAGGTTCGTGGCCCCACTGCATCAAGTTTATACGTAGAGTAAATACTTGAATTAAAGTGAGTTCTTCAGGTACTGGCCACTTGAGATGCTGGACTTTTTAGTCACAATTCACAATATATTATAATTGTACGTTTCCGGAATTACAACTAACAGACCTATAGCATAGGTTGCGAGGAGCGAAGCGACGAGTGGTTAGGTGTATAGTGAACAACCACGCACGAGACGAGCGAAGCGGCCGGCGAGTGCCAGATCCGAATTACCCCTAGACCCACCGGTGGGTCAAGCCGTGGGTACACGGGTCATCTCCCATCCCTTATGACCAAATCAGTGGGACCACGAGCGACTGCATTACGTTGACTGATGGTCCCACCAAACAGTGGGACCACGAGCCCATTAAATCGACACACTGTCCCACCAGTGGGTTAAATTAGTGGGACCACGAGTCGCGACCCCTTAAATGGTAGCGGTTCGATAACCTCAATGGGAGTTACCGAATACGGTTACCGAAATGCTAAGTATTAGGTAATAACAATAAACCATTCCGTCAAATACGAAAATTCCCAAAATGTCTTGACTGCCAGACAAAATTCTTGATCGATTACTGCTATACCATGTACAAAATAAATTGCCATTATTTTCGACTCTCAGGTTTCCACACGACAGCTCCTTTGAATGTAATATTCCGTACAACCGAACAAAACATAAAGCTGTTTTCCTACCAAAGATATGATATGTGAAATGAAGCAGCTAGTATGTGAGGATGGAAAAGCTACGCTATGTCACTATAACGATCGTTTTCACTGAATGCTAAGCTATGTAGCGGAACGAGTAAGATGTGCTATGTTTCAATAAAAACATAGCTTAGAAGAAGCTTAGAAGTTTCCATCATTGATTGCTGTGCTATGTGGGCCAGTAACTATGGTTGGCGTATATCAAACGCATCCACAGTAGTTTTTGATACAGCCGGCATCCTGTTTACAATTGATTTCATTCTATTATTCATAACCCCAACCCAATCTATTTAATGAAACAAATCAATTCTACAAAAAACGTAATCAATCGACACCACTCGCCGTCTCGGAATTAATCAATTCTCCTTCCTATCGATCAATCTGACGTGACCTTCATATCCATTGACCCACTGTCAGATTTAACCCAAGCTAACCTTAAAAACTGGAGTAAGAACTATCCCTAAACTAGGACAGGGGAGTTTAAATGAATTAAGGTCAAAGTACTCTACCTCTCATTAACCGCAACCTGACTTCACCCAGTGCTGCAGTAGGCCTCCTTTACTCTCGCCACAGTCAAGTATAGCTATAGATTTTGCATACCAAACTTATAGCTACTTACTATTTTTATTCATCATTGAGTGCATACTTTTTATTTCCAATTTTTTTTCCAAATTAGAAATTTCCTTTGAATCGCACTGTGCGATTACTTTTTATTTTAAACATTCTTATTCATCTCAATTCATTTCATCCACAAGTCTACGTAAAACAAACAAAGTTAATTTTCTCTTACAATCTAATTTTATTCTAAGTAGTCATTCAGTTATAATTTATTTTTATTTCCTTCTTAACCTCTGTGTGCCGACCTCATTAATCTTTTATAATTATAAATTCCTAAGCATTTTCGACTAGGTTTGAACTGTAGCTAATTTGTAGGGAATGAAAGCTTTAATTACATAAAGGCGGTCACCATTATACGCATTTTATTAGGGTGACTTCCAAAAAATCTTTTAAATTATACTTACATCTTTCTCTGAGCCATCGTCGTGAGGTATCGTATTTGTCGGTCCTCTACAGATTGTACTACGGTGAGTGTGCCCAGGAGCTACACGACCTTATTCCGCCTTCACCGTTCTTTTACAGGGACTTCAGACGCACAGCTGATTATCATCCTCACCTGGCTGATATTCCACTTATTAGAACTAAGCGCTTCGAAAGTTCTTTTATTATGCGCACTGCAAAAATTTGAAATCAGCTTCCAGCGTTTGTATTTCCGCTGAGCTGTTGTTTTTAAGAAGAGAGTTAATAGGCACCTTCTAAGTAGGCTCGCTCCATCGTAGACCTCACTCTTGCCTGTGTAAGTTTCGAGGTCAAGAGCCGACATAAAAATAAAAAAAAATATATACGTCAGGAGACAACCTATTCCTTATCTTCTAAGGCACTTGTTCTGTTTGAGTACCTTGGTACCTACATTTGCGTCAATATTCCTTTCTAAGACTTCACATTTCACAATAAGACCTTCATAAAATGACATTGATATTATGAAAAGCTTCTTTAGCGGGAGCCCATTATACAACGTATCCTTCCACGCTTTGTGGTTGTCATACCATAGTATAAAGACCGTTTCATGTCAGCATTTAGAATTACCCTGCGAATTTTACATATTAATGTAGGATACAATAATAATCGTTTAATGTACAATAATGCCGGGCCTGATCAAAATGTAATCGGTTAGCTTGTACTAAACAAAAAACATGAACAGTTCATTCTTTCAGATCGTTTTTCAAAAAAAGGAGGAGGTTCTCAATTCGTCTGTATGTTTTTTTTTTTTTTTTTTTTTTTTTATCTTGTTACGCGATTGCTCCGCCATTTGTTGACCGATTTGCAAAATTCTTTTCATGTTTGAAAGGGTATACTCCAGAGGTGGTCCCATATAAATTTTATTCCTGAGGGATTGATAGTTTCCCCGTAAAACTCTTAAACACCTTCCCTCCTAGCCATGTCACAAATAGAAATCGAATCGACAGCTTGCCGCCCTGCGTCACACCGCGTTTCGAGTCAAACATTGAAGTCGGTTTTCTTTTTAGTATAAAAACGTAATTATTGAATTCCAGATTCAAGTTTTTGCTGCAAGTAGTGTATTTGACTACACCCTTAGACAGGTCAAAGAGGATACGTGTTTCTGACTCCGTAAACATCTTCAAAGAATTATTGAGTTACTTGATCTTTGAGAATATCTACCATGCCTGGGGATACAGTCGTGCTCCTTTTTTTGTTTCGTGTCTTTCATTGCAGTATCCATCAGCGCCGAACGCGCCGAACTGTCGATTCAATGGAGGAAATGTTGAGACGTCAGAAGCGAGCCGCATTTTCTGACGTCATCAGAATTTTTTATGTAGAAAAATGATTGAGGCGCGTACGGTGCGGACCTAATATGTGCGATCAGCTTAAAACTTTACTATGTCATGAAAAAAAATTGCTTTTGTTTTCGATAATACTCACACATACAAGATACTTATTATTTTAATAACAACCAACAGAAAAAAAAACCATGACATAATATGGATTGTCATAATGCTAGGTTGTAGGTTATGCACGAAGGATTCTGCTTATTTTAATTAAAAAACAAACCCGTTACAATTATATATTATTTCGTTATTTTTTATTACGCTTTGATCATGAGTTAGTTTTCAATTTATTTTTAATGAAAAAACAGTTTTTTTGGCACGCAATAAATTAAAACAAATCTTGCCATGTTATCGAGGTAGTGTTTTGAGCTTCAATCCAAAGGTCGTGTGTTCAAATCTAGCTTTTCATCATACATTAACCTATAATCACACGTATTCCTATAGGGGTAGGCAGAGACCACAAAATTCCACTTGTTACGATTCTCACATATCTTTCATCTCATTCTTTCGGTTTAGTTCGGTTAATAAAAAAAAAACCGACCAAGTGCGAGTCAGACTCGCGCACTAAGGGTTCCATACCATCTATAAAAACGGCGAAAAAACATCACTCCTGTTGTAAGGGAGCCCCCTTAAATATTTATTTTATTCTGTATTTTAGTATTTGTTGTTATAGCGGCAACAGAAATACATCACCTGTGAAAATTTCAACTAACTATCACGGTTCATGAGATACAGCCTGGTGACAGACGGACAGACAGACAGGCGAAGTCTTAGTAATAGGGTTCCCGTTTAACCATTTGGGAACGAAAACCTAAAAACCAATAAATCTCATCACCACTGTATCCCCAAGGCGCAGTAGAAATGTAGGCATGTGCCAAATGTGTGTGTGGAATTCACAAATACAAATACAAATACAAATACAAATACATTTATTGCCAAGAAAGAGCACACATAGGTAATACAAAATTAATAAAAATAACTAGTGATTGAAAATGGTCGGCAATGGGACTAAACTCAGCGCTAGTCTACGCACATTGTGCGTAGACTAGCGCTGAGTTTTCAGTCAAGCCCCGTGTTCGAACTAAGGTGTTTGTCGAACCATAAGAAGTAGTCAGAAGCAGGTTTACACAACTAGGTACAATAAACAGCATTGTGGCAATACCTAACCTATTAATTAAGACTTTGTAGGTATGATAAAAGATACAGAGATATTAAAAATATATATAGGTAACTACCGAAGACAAAAAAATAAGTATATAAAATTTATTATAACAACATAAAGTGTAAAACAATAATAATAATATCAACCAGGTTTGCGAGCGTATGACTGTGCAAAAGAAAAGGGGAAGTGAAGGTGTGTATGGCGAGTATGTGTATGTGTGTGTGTATGAGTGTGTGTGTGTGTGTGTGTGTGTGTGTGTGTGTGTGTGTACATGTATCTTGAGTAAGCTTTCATGTTCCTCCTAGTCTCGTAAGAGTCTAGTTATCACAGAGGAAAGCATACAAAAGTAGTTTGGTGTGTGTGTGTGTGTGTGTGTGTGTGTGTGTGTGTGGGTGCAAGTATCTTAGTAGGCTTTCATGTTCCTCCTAGTCTCTTAAGAGTCTAGTTATCACAGAGGAAAGCATACAAAAGTAGGTGCTTGAGAAGGACCGTTTTATAATTACTTACTCAATTTTTTTTTTTTTTTTTGGTTTTTTTTTTTTTTTTTTCACTCTGTTCATCAATCGATTGTAAATTTCAAGTGCGTAACACGAACTAAATGGATAGTTCGTATGAATCAGTGACCAACTCTGGTGATGAAGTAGGTACTTATTTTAGGCCGACTATAAGTCTTTCATGACTTTTCAGCCAGGATCGATAATGGTGTAGGAAAACAAAGAGACCAGACCGATCAGTTGACAGTGGATGTATGTAATTATGTATACCATGGCCATAATATGCACTGTCAACTGAGCTAGGCAATCGATGCATCGGTATATTTCTTACGAGTACACACTTTACAGCTTAACCTTCATAATAGAGATGCAAAATTACTGACACAAAATGCTTACTCACATAAAATGAATGATATATTGTTTGAAATGCACTGGCGCGGAGAAACGATGATCAATTCAAATTACTTATTCAAATGAGCGGAACCTATCATCCATACTGATATAAATGTAACTCTGTATGTGTGTAACCTTTTCACACCTAATCTACCGAACTGATAAAAATGGCATGAATAAATAAATAAAATAAAATATATAAATAAATAATGCTGGACTTTTCACACAGCATCATTTAGCCCCAAAGTAAGCAGAGCTTGTGTTATGGGTACTAGATGACTGATAGACTACTTATATACTTTTTGTTTGTAAATACATACATGTTATACATAGAACCACCCAGACCCGAGACAAATATCTGTAGGTCATACAAACATTTGTCCCACAGCGGGGATCGAGCCCGCAACCTTCTGCATCGCAGGCGGACCTTCGCCCGCTGCGCCACACAGGTTGTCAAAAGTAATATAATAATAATAATTGAATATAAGTAGATTGCAGCAGTCCAGGACAGGACAAACGATTCTTTTTTTTAATAATCATGGACGGTGTCAAATTTAGGGTTAAAAGTTTGTAAAGAAAAACTGAGTCGACACCGTTCATGACGATGCCGATGAAGTCGTATTTGTATAACTCGTGAAAATATACCCGAATTTGACTTTGCACTGTCCTAAACTATAATTATTGTAAGTCTTAGGCTTTTTTGTGAAAAATGATGGCCGTTCTTAGAGTTCCGTAGGTACAAAAAAAGGAGGTATCAACGAAACTTTATTAAGCCTTTGATGTCTGTCAGTCAAAAAAATCATTTTTAAAACGAAAGGGTGCCTAGAAATGTATTTTTCAGATTTTTTGCTCTACAGAACCATTATATATGAGTAAATTCGTTATAAGCAAGGCAAATCGATTGTAAGTTTGTTCAAAAATTATAGTTTCTGTTTCATACATTTCCATAAAACTAGGGATTAGGTACCTAGCTAACTAATTAAAAAACATACGACGATTAGATAAAATTACTAGTAAAAATTATACCACTTATTTTGCAAATAGCGGTGAAAGATTTTTAGAAATAGCTCGCTAAGACCCCGCATTATCCATTGTCAAAACGGCCTTATCCTAAATTCAGGCAGAACCATTAAAAAAGTACAAGTATCGTAAAAACAACTGAGGCATTTAAAGATGCCGTAAAACCAAAAATCAGTCAGCTTAACTGAAATATCCATCAACTAGGAGTAAAAAGAGCATTAAGTACCATTTTTCCGGACCATCAAACGAGCTGTGCGTTCAGCCCGAACAGACACCACACTGAGCACATAATGCGTGTAAACCGCAGAAAAACGTCTTTCACATGTAAAATGCACACAAAACACACATGCACGGTTTTTTTCACAGATCCCGACAAAGCGCGGTTCAACTCTACGACGCGAAACTTGGTACTGCCGCTTCGTGAGTACGAAGCCTCCCGAGCGCCGGCGGAAACACCCGAAGCCTTGCTCGGGGTGGCGCGGAATTTTGCTCAGTCTTTCATATTTTATATCGGTTGGGACGAGAACGGAATTACAGAGTTTGCTCGGGTAGGTTTTTATAGCGGAACTGAAGCTAGCGGCCATTCTATTTTGAAGGTATTTTTTTCCAGCGATATACGCGTATTTTTTTCATTGTTTGTTCTACACTCGACGCTTAGTTCGTGTGATTTTAATAAGGCGTCTGAGGGAGTGGAGCTTGTGTTGTGGAATGAATTGCCGTGTTTAGTGTTGGGCAGTGCTGGTTGATCTATATCGAGCCTTTATGTTTGGGGAAGTTTTAGACAAACGTTTGCTTACTTTATTTGGTCGGATGAAATGGAGATAGTGAAACTTATTGCAGGGAATGAATGAAAGATGTGACTCTTTCAGAGGATTTATTTATAATCATGTCATTACTTATGCCCTCTTCGGATGAAAGGAAAGTGCATGTAAATGAAATCCGAATGTTAAGATGGATGTGCGGGGTAACTCGGTTAGATAAGATAAGGAATGAGTATCACAGGAAGTTTGAAAGTAACACCTATTTCTGAAAAGGTGAGGAGTGCTAGGTTATCTTGGTACACGTTATGAGTAGAGATGAAAACCATGTTACCCAAAGAGCTATGAATATGAGTGTGGCTGGGTATGCAAGAAGAGGAAGGCCGAAGTGGTTGGATTGTGTGAGAGATGATATGAATGTAAAAGGAGTGGATGCACAGTTGACAAGTGATAGGAGTGATTAGAAGAAGAGACATCTTGTGCCGACCCCACTTAGCGTGGGATAAGGTTAGGGAGATGATGATGATGACTTATGCACTTTTCACTCTTGAAGCGCTCGTGGTCGTGCTTGCTTAGTCGTTCTTGATAGATCGTCGCAGTTAATTAACGTTCGAACCGGTCAATAAGTGGATGGGTGACCGCCAGTAGAATTTTCGTCTGAGCACTTCCGTGCTTCGGAGGGCACGGAACACACAATATTTAAGTCGTTAAGCCATGACGGAGGCCTTAAGGCGGTCTAAAAACTCCGTCACCAGAGTTGGCCACTGACTCACACGAATTTACTTGTCTTTTAAAAAGTATAATAAACTACTAGCTGCGCTAGGTCCTTTATAAATATTTACTTTTTCGGGATAAAAACTACTTTATGTGCTATTCCATCCAGACTATAGTCTATCTTTGTGCTAAGATGTCACCCAATTTTTTGCATTAAAGAGTAATTATAAACATCCATACAATTTATCCTGTTCTGTCCCTGTGCTGGGAAAATGCCTCGCCTCAAGTTTACCAAGTTTACTGGTCTGACAATGTTACTAGTATTTATTATAATAAATTAATAAATAATGCTGGACGGACATTTCATACAGCGTCATCTAGCCCCAAACTAAGCAAAGCTTGTAGTATGGGAACCAGGTCACTGAAATTCTACTTATATACTTTTTGAATATACAATTATGCTTATTATGATTATGATTGTTTTGTAAATACATACATACTATACATAGAGACACCCAGACCCGAGATAATTTTTTGCAGATCATACAAACTTTTATCCCGCGGCGGGGATCTGAACCTTCTGCGTCCAAAGCGGGCTTTCACCCACTGCGCCACAGAGGTCGTCATAATCAGTAGTATGATAAAATAAAATTAATATTGATATTAAATGCAGATGAAAAGGCAGTAAGGGGAAAATACGGGTTTCATAAATGGACGTCAACTAATAGCTGTTAGAATGCAATACACGTTCACCTAATCGAACAAATCATTTATAGGTGCCATAAACGTTACTGGTTTCTAGAGAACGACAGTTTCCTGTGAAAAACAATTTATAACAGCGTTTGCCTTGAATATAGTCTTGTGATTTTTCGTAGCTTCGAATCCCAGCCATGTTTTACTAGAAAATTTATTATCAAAATGATGGTTCTGCCGTTTATCACGTGGTACCAATTTTAATATACACCTGACCAATCCTTCTTTCACTGAGTTCCTCTCCATCCCAACGGTTGCCTGGAAGAGATCGCTCATTAGCGATAAGGCCGCCCATTGTACATTGTCATTATTTGTTATATTTAATTATTTTGTTTCATAGTTTAAGGTGTACAATAAAGAGTTCTCATTCATTCATTCATAATATATTTTAGGCTAAAATCTGCATAATTGCATGTTTCATCCAAGTTGGGTCGTGATTGACACAACATAAAAACAATAAAAAAAAATGCTGTGTGAAAATGTCCAGCATTATTTATTATTTATTTATTTATTTATTTTAGGCCATTATCACAATTCAGGATCTAGACTAGAGCCGTGTTAGCCGAATGGGGTTGTGCCTCGACTTTCAATCCGAAGGTCGTGGGTTCGAACACCGGCCGTGCATCAATGGATTTTTCGTTTCGTAAAATTTATATGCACTTTAACACGAGCTCTTAAGGGTGAAGGAAAACATCGAGAGGGAACCCGCAGCTTAGTCAGCTCCACACGTATTGACGTTGTCTTTCTTGTGGCCGGCTGATTAAGCTGAGAGGATGGTTTAGGTGCTGGGCAAGCCTATTCCATCTCAAACAATGTTCCAGGCACTAAAGCGTCCCGCTAAGTGTAGGGCCTACTTTTTTTTTTATCTACCTACTGCACTATAAAGGCACTTATAAACCTATACGCGAACATAATCGCGCTTTTGAGTCAAAAAGAACCAAGTAAACTTTGTGAAATTCACAAGAAACAGCTGCAAATTTTCTCATTAAGATACAAAATAACTTGAGTAATTCCGCAGCAGAGCCTTACATCACGACATCAGAAGTTCCACCTCGCAACATAACTTCAACTTATAATGACAGAGGTGCTAACTTACTGTTGACTTAAACTGTGACGTGGTTCAAACCACAGAACAGAATACACTAGAATAAGAGAGCACTGGTGGTCTAGTGGTAGTGGCCCTGCCTTCCGATCGTAAGGTCTTGGGATCAATCCCGGTCATGTTCTGCCGAAAAACTTATGTGCACTATGCCAGTACTCTCAAACGGTGAAGGAAAACATCGTGAGGAAACCGGTATGTCGTAGAACATATAGAGTTCGAAAACATTGTGTCAAGTGCACGATAGGAGCCTTTTCCTTTCACCACACTGGTTCGAAAAAACTAGTAACATGATAAAAAGAAGAAGAACTAGAATAAGTTGTGTATACGGATCGTAAAAACAAACTATAGATCAGTCAGAGATCCAACTCAGTGGCAGACGGAAAAGACCCCAAACAACTTAAATAAAATGACTGTGTTGAAAATTACAAGCAAAGATGATATTTTTCAAGGTTTACGGTAAACAAACGCAATCGGCCCTCAACTTACAGAAATATGTGAATATTTCATTCACATTGAAAACATACCACAAAACCTAACATAGAACCTTCATCTTTTTCAAAGTTACTTATTAATACAGCTTAATCTTAGAAAAACAGTGTCACTAAATAAGGTACAGTACGCACAACCAATCTTTAGCTCTCTGAAGTACCAGAACAGCGCGCAGAACCCATTTTTGATGACGCCTTAAAGACAAAGACAGCTTTGTATAGCTGCCTCGCTCACTCGCTTAGTTTGTTGCATCATGCTATCTCGCCTACTCGCGCAAACCTGCGTCGTATATTGCACCTTCAGAGAGCTAAAGATCGGTTGTACGTACTGTACAAAGCATGTATTCAAACGGCGCTTTACTGTCTACTTTACGCTTTTTTAAACGACTTAAAAAAAAGGAGGTGATATTTGACTGTTTTTTTTTAATGTATGTTCACCGATATTTTGTTTTACTCCTCTCCAAAGCAATAAAGTTGCCCGTGTGAAGCCTCTCCAAAGAGAAATAGATACTAGTAACTGTTGTTTAATCTACACCACGACTTCCACATATCATAGATGCTAAGCTCCTTACCTACCTTAGTAATGAGCTTGCAAAGTTTCCAAACTTATTTTATGACGTAACAAGTTGCTTGAATAAATTACTTGGAAATAGGACTTGAACTCATTTTGGACAACTATGATAAATAGGCTGTCACTCCAGTCTGTTTTCTAAATTACAACTACTATAAAATATTAATAAAATGAATTTTCATTTCAGATAATTTGAGTTTTATCGCGTTTTAAAAAAACAATCATTTCCCTGCACCCTGTCGCCCCGCAGTATCAAAACACGAGCAGCGAATCTTTCGTCGCGTAAGGGCCCTCGACACATTCGCCGAACAATTTGCCGATCTATTCGCCAACCTATTTGGGTAAACAAAACAATCGACGAATACATGCCTTATAAACTCTACTATTTGAAACAAAAAATTGTATGACATAGCTTATAGTAAATTTTGATGAAAATCAAAGCTAGCGCTGTACCGTGTTTAAAGAGACTGCTCGTATTGTAGAAGCTACGCAACTTCTATTACAGAAATATCAAGCCCCGAGTTAAGTGTACCGATCAGGGTTGCGGCTCTAACAAGGCTCTCCCCGCTAATTAAGCTACGCTATCCTAGAAAACAAGCACCGTCATATAATAGTATTGTAATTTGTCCAGCCTCTCAACTCGACAACTCAAGATTTACCTACGGTGACACATAGAGCGACCTTATTATTTAGTCGTTATTATATTATTATAGAAGTAGTTATTATTTAATCTAATTCTTTCAGAAAACTTTGTCTGGATAGATATTAACGTGAAAAATACTCAACAATATAGGCCTCGACCTTGAAGTTGGACTCTAAGAAAACATATTTGGTTGCTGGGTGAGCATGATTCTATCTCAACTGGGACGCTATAGTCCCAGTTACTATAGCGTTGTTAAGGCATGAGTTGCCTGCTGCCTCCTGGGGCTAAATAAATCATCTAGTAAATAACGTAGAGGCCTAAGTTTATATGTGGCGACCTCTATGTACCATCGCCTGAACTACAAGAGATGTCAATTATAGATAGATAATTGACATCTCTTGTAGTTGTCATAGATTGGGAGAATACCATCTACTTCCAAATTCTATATCAACGTTATAAAACAGCTGCCGCTTTTCAGCAAACCCTAACCTCCGCAGCTCTACACTCGGAAACGTAAGGGATTCAGTTAATTAAAAACGTGTTATTCTTCAATTACTGCGGGCACACGAATTACAAATAAAATTCCATCTTGCCAATGTTTATTTGGCGTTTGTAAAGTGACAATTGCTTGTTTGAGGAGTATAAATTAGCATCTAAAGTGTTTGGGGCTTGTGGCATTGCGATTTCTTTCCCGATATTTTAATCAAAAAATACCTTTGATTTAAAATAATGCTGCAGTTTAGCATACTATACAGCATTCTACTGTCAAGAAATGTATAAAAATGTCTATGAATACACCCACTGTACTTCTAGTGGAAGTTAAATAATAAATAATAGTTTATTTTTCCAAAAAATAGACAAAACTTAGGCCTTTACATCTATATTAGATGATTTATACAGCGTCAGGAGGCAACTTATGCCTACACTTAACGGGACGCTGTAGTGCCTGGGACATTGTTTGAGATGGAATAGGCTTGCCCAGCACCTAAACCATCCTCTCAGCTTAATCAGCCTGGCCCACAGGAAAGACGACGTCAATACGTGTGGAGCTGACTAAGCTGCGGGAAAAATAAACAATCCAAAAAATAAAAATAAAATAAATATAAATATAATATAATATAAAAATTAAAAAATAGACAAGTGTACAGATAATACAGTAGGTAAGTACTTACATTAGGTGTGATTATCTTACAGGTATGGTTTTTTTTTACTTCAAAATTACAAATTAGAAAAATACATAAAAATATTTTTTATAGATGAGGAAGTAAACATACTTAAAAATACCAGGCATTGGGGCATCTATCGCTAATAAAATACAACAATTAATATAAACATTTTTTTTTATTAATTAATGACTATGACTTTTACATTATCATTATTATAACTTTAAAATAATATACACTTTTAAGTCTATGTATATTTTTAGTTGCGCTATTTCAAAACTCAGATTTTTATACATGAAATAAAACGTATGAATGTTGTATTATAATCAAAATCCATTTGCTTAGTTCGGAGAGACAAAACCATGTAAAATAATATGCCAATGGTTATTTTATTCACCACAAAATATAATGCCTAGTTTCAAAACACAGTATACAAAATACAGTCGCTGCTACTAAGTATTTGTGTTGTTTGTAATTCCATTGTCGCTTTGGTGTCCCTCGTAAATAAATAAATAAAAAAAAACTATTGTTTGATATAAAAATATTATATTTTCGTTATTCTGTACAAATGAGTCTCGTAAAACAAAATAAATCTCAACTCAAAATATTTGAACAATCCGAAAATATTGTCCATCAAACTTCTGGTGCCACAACTTTCGCAATGCGAGTTTGTCCACTGTTTTATAAACCAAATATAGAAACACCCGTGACTTTGTTCATTAATGTTACAGTGTAAGCCTTGTTGGCCTATTGGCTTCCAGATTTTTCTAGAGATTATAAAAAAAAAACAGGTTCACGACTGTATCCCCAAGGTGCGGTAGACATTCTCTCAGATCTTTTTATGTTACTTATTCCAGATCCTTTGAAGATGTCTAAGGGGGATAGTCAGAGGCATGTCCAAACACATATTTGATACATGCCCACATCTTGCAGAAGTTAGTATTCCGTGCTTGACAGGTTGCAAGCCCATCGCTGCCTATAACCTATTGACGACCTCTGTGGCGCAGTGGACGAAGGTCCGCCTGTGACGCAATAGGTTGCGGGTTCGATCCCCGCCGCCGGAAAAATGTTTGTATGACTTACAGATATTTGTCTCGGGTCTGGGTGTTTCTATGTATAATATGTATGTATTTACAAACAAAAAGTATATAAGTAGTATATCAGTTATCTGGTTCCCATAGTACAAGCTTTGCTTAGTTTGGGGCTAGATGATGCTGTGTGAAAATGTCCAGCATTATTTATTTGTTTATTTATTTATTATAAGAACACTAACTGGTTTCCTCACGATGTTTTCCTTCAGAGATTATAATATTTAAATAATTTTAGTACATGGTGACACTTGACGGAAGAACACATTTTAAGATAAATAAATAAATAAGTTAAGCGGACGAACTGTGGGCCAAAATAACCACTGATTGGAGCACTGAGACAGTGAGACGGCGCGGCAGACCACGCAAGCGATGGCGCGACGAGCTGGACACCTTCAGCGACTATCAGTGGCAGGCAATGGCGTTAGACCGGAAAGCTTGGAAAACTCGAGGGGAGGCCTTTGCCCAGCAGTGGGATAGTGGGGGCTAAAAACAACAACAACAAGTTATCTTCCGTCCGTTTAATTCAAAACCGTTCATGAGGGTATACCTATGCTTACCTACTTCTGCATTGTGCTTGGCTTACAATATTTGACGTGCCTCATTGTCAAAGGATCTTGAACTCTTAATAGATCAGAAGGAATGAAAGAATGAATGAATGAATGAATGAATGAACACTTTATTGTACACCAATTAATAACAAAACACCACATAAATAAAAAAACGTTCAAAATTAGTTCAATGGGCGGCCTTATCGCTGAAAGCGATTTCTTCCAGAAAGCATTACTAACATCTATTGCGTCGTAGGGCAAAGCTCTATAGCTCGATTCTCTCGTTTTTTCCGGTCGACGCTATGCGTTTGTTCAGTCAGTTAGTACATACAAAAAAGGTTTGATAACATTTTTGTTTATACTTGAAAAATACCTTTCGTTTTCAGGTTATTTTCAACCTCGCTTTTCAAACATTCTCCATTTACGTAAAACAATTTTGTTGTTCATAATTTTTTGTCTGTTAGATGAATTTTATAATTACTTAATATAATATATAATTTGGTTCGACCTTCTTCTTCTACTCACATTGGGAAGGTCGTGAGTTCGAATTCTAGCCGTGACTTTTACTGTTTTCCCTTTTTGTTCTTCCTTAACAATTGAAAGTACTGGCCTAGCACAATTTTTTTTGGACCTGAAAACCCTTTGTTGCCGTACTGATTTGAACCTAACTCCTAAGAATCAGAAGACGGGGTCACTAGGCCACCAGTGTCAACAACAAACGGGTATACCTAGTATTGTTATACTTCACCGACAAAGTGACAAAGTGACCAAGTTTCTTTGTTAAATCTCCAGGTTTCTATGAAACGTTGGACGTCAAACTACCAAGGATTTACAAGAAACTGTGTGGAATTGATTTTAAATAAAAGTCTTTGTGGGGTTTCCAGCTTTGAAACTCACGTATAAGCTTCTAGCTGCTTGAGTCTAGTGAATCAGTCGCTTTATGTTTTATTATACAAGAATGGAGACTGCTTGAGGCACACTTGAAATCTTTTCACCACCCTGGTTTGAAAGAACTAGTGACAAGACAAGAAATTAAAATCAAAAAGCAATATTTCTGCTCTGTAGCGTCGCGCTGCTGCATTTTATATTTCCAGATCTCCAAAGATATTAGTCGAAGCAGTAAAAATCATAAGCTGTATAAGGCTTAGTAAGGTTATAAGGTATGAATCGGTTTGGACTACACTGTCTGCGACTGGGCTTTATTGTGCAAAAGCAAACATTACGTGCCTATGCTTAGCACACTGGAATATTTCTGGAAATTAGGTGGGACGCAATGCACTACACTATGTTACTAAGAATATTACACTACGACTGATAAATGTACCTGCTCATTCGTGATGTAAAATTATAAACCTAAAAACGGTGTGGTGGAAATAGGTGCCGATTAAATAAATATAATAAATTAAATGAACTTTTCACACAGCATCATCTAGCCCCAAAGTAAGCAGAGCTTGTGTTATCGGTACTAGAATGACTGATAAACTACTTATATACTTTTTGTTTGTAAATACATACATATTATACATAGAAACACCCAGACCCGAGACAAATATCTGCAGGTCATACAAACATTTGTCCCGCGGCGGGGATCGAACCCGCAACCTTCTGCATCCACTGCGTCCACTGCGCTACTGAGGTCGTCAAATTTTTCGGTCGCCGAAGTTTTTAATATTACTCACCACAATACTAATGTTTCATTATTTTTGTATTTCAATTTATTAACTCAAGTTGTTACCTCAAAACTATGTCGAATAATATGCGATTAAAAAAATATCTGTACAAAAATACCCCACCAAATAAACGTGAAAGCATATAGAATTAAATGGCTTGATTTCGCTAAGTAATTGAAGTCGGTTTCCTTTTTCGTTTTTAAAATGTTCTAGTTTGTATTATTTCAAAAAAATAATTTATTTCGACGTTTTATAACGCTCACAAGTTTTCAAAAACTGTAGTTAACTCTGTATTAACTTTTGAAAATTCAGCGCGAAAAAATCACTTTCGCTTGCAAAAAAATGGCGGAGGATAACCGAGTTTGCCAAAGAAAATTAGAGTTTTTATTTCGTTGCTCGGTTTTGTACTTTGCAAAAAATCAGGTAGTTTCTTTCTGATGGGAGGCAGAACATGCCAAGTGTAATAGGATTTGTTTTCGCAGCATTTTCCTTGCTGTCTCATTTTTGATGAAAATTGTTGAATAACGTTAGCTAAATTAGATTGCGCTGAAAATATATTTCTTCCGGATTTTTGCACGTGTGAAACAAAGCTGCAAGGTTTTTGCTGGTAATTTAGATAATATGGAGGATGAAATAATGCCTTCGCTTTTATCCTAAACGATTTACAGCGCAACCTACGCATATTCTAAAAGCTTGGATCAAAAATACAACTATATTAAGTAAGTTTAACGACCTAAAACCAGTAAGATTTTAAGAAAAATGTTCAAAAATAACTTACTTATCTCCTTATGTTCATTTATGACTAGGTTACTAACTACTCATCGTTAAGTGAAGCAACTTTCGGTTCGTTTATAAAATGGATGGGTGCTTTATCAACGCTAATCAAGCTTTCACCTTCTTAGACAATTATTCTGATTCAATTTAGATAGAAAACATGCCAATCATCTAAATACTAAGCTGCTTATTATAAAAAAGTAAAACCTTGGTTGAGCCCCATGTTGACACATGTCAAAACAAAACCACAAAAAAGCGTTCTGTACGAGTATATAAATATCGTTTTTCTCGGGACAGTTTTTTAGTTAGACATGGTCTAAACTCGGCTCATTTTCTTGTAATAAGTGTTCATAATCACCTATCGCTATTTTTGCATGTACTCACCCGTATTCATTTAAATAGTATTTGCCTTCTTTGGCATTATAGTTATGTTTTCAAATGCTCATTCTAGCCCAATAAATATCGCGCTGTCAGCAATATTTTATACATAAATATCATTTATTTGTCTCCACTTACTATCTCTTTGATGGTCACCCTTTTGCAAAGGAAATGATTGCGAACAAAACGTCGACACTCAAGTATTTGCACAACCTGATGAAAGGCTAAAAGGCACTTGTGTATACTTCTAACTGCCCTTGACTTTACTCGTAACTAGCTGCCTATTCACGTTTTATCCACACGTAGTGCCAATAAGCAGTAAGTATTACTGGTGGATAATGTAGTTTTTAGCGCTGAAAGCATTATTAGGCCTGTTTATCTTTAACACGCTAACTGCGGTACGAGATCTAATGGTACTCGTAAGAGTTTGCACTTCAGCGCGCAAGCGAAAAAGTGTGTCTATCCCGTACTGTTCAATGAATTTTCTTTAGGTTCTCATTTTGTAAGAGTGAGATGGTTTTGACCATCATTCATAAGTATCTTAAACGTAGTATTTTTGCCAATAAAAACGTACGAGATCATAAAGGTCTCGTAGCGACCAGGCAGTAAAAGTTTACTTTTAGTGCGTTACGAGACTCATAGAATCTCGTAAAAATCTCGTACGAAGCCCGCTCATAAATTAATTAAAAAAAAAACAAAAGGCAACCTATGCTGTAAGGTGTGATATTGAGATGAATTGAGGCTTGCACCTACACCATCCTCTCATCTGAATGGGCTTTATGCATTGAAAAGACTGTTCAATACGTGTAGACCTGACTAAGATGCGAACTTTCTCATGTTATTTCCTTCGACATTAATGTTAATGTGAAAATAATTTATAACTCATAATTCATTAATTCATGGTCGGGTTATCTACCAAATTTGAAACGCATAACCTACTTTTAGGCTGGCGGTATTACCTCGTTGGATGGCTATACTTATCCTCTGTCCGAGGTAAGCACCAGCCCTTTGGTCATTGGTCTCGTCAATCAACCTCTTGGATAATTGTCTGAAACGGAGCCACGCCTCTGGACCCCATGGACCTGAAGTTTCCACACCAAAAGGCAGAAATGTATACCCACCGCCATTTTGTTCCAAATAAAAATATATTTGATATAATTTGATTTTTTTGGGCACATTAACTGCGGTCGGTGATTTGAACAATGTTTTTTATCTTTAGTTTAGTTAAATTATGTACCTACCTACTTATGTATTTTTATAATTATTATTTCATGTAAATATTTATAAACCTATTGTATCCTGTAAAAATGAAGTATTTCTTTAATATTTATCACGGGTAACGCGGAGTGCTGTTAGTCACGGACTAAACTCAGATTTGTTTAACCGGGATAACCTCTATCTAACCATTGTCCCTGGTCCAGCAAAGCCTAATTTGTGACATGAGTTAACCGCTGTATAAATTTTCTAGATAGTACTTGAGTCCTAGATCAAAACTAGACTGACTGGATGCTCTAGAACTATTACAGTCACGTATATTGTGAGCATGCTATGCATATAAACTATCTATTCTGGGTTCGTTTGATTAAATTTGGGGGATTTCAAATAATTGAATTTAGCATTGCAGCTAAATATTTTTTAAATATTTAGGTGCAAATTTTAATTCAATCAATATTGAACACAAAAATTATTAATGATAAGCAGTGGATGAAGTCAGCTTGTGGATGATGAATATATACACGAATTGTAGTAAAAACAAAAATCTAAAAATCTAGAGCCGTGTTGGCCGAATGGGGTTGTACCTCAACTTTCAATCCGAAGGTTGTGGGTTCGAATCCCGGCCGTGCATCAATGGATTTTGCGTTTCGTAAAATTTATATGCGCTTTAACACGTGCTCTAAACGGTGAAGGAACCAAGGAACATCGTGGGAAACCAGTTAGTGTTCTTATAGGCGGCGATGGGTTTGCAACCTGTCACGTATGGAATACTTACTAATTTTTGCAAGATGTGGGCATGTATCAAATATGTTTAGACATGCCTCTGACTACCCCCCTTAGACAACTTCAAAGGATCTGGAATAAGTAACATAAAAAAAAGATCTGAGAGAATGTCTACCGCACCTTGGGGATATCGTATCGATAGTCGTGAATCTGTTTACGTTTTTTTTACAAAAATCTAAAAATACTATCATCAACAATGCTTGGAAAGATTAGATGTACAAATTAAATCAAAGTGTTGTAACTGAAAGCGTTCTTAATCAATACATTTTACCGTCCCAGAAAAAGGACAAATTAAACAATTTTGAATAAATTATCCTTTTATTTTAAAAGTCAATCAAGCACATTTTACTTGAATAACAAATTTAATAATGTCCTCTTAATAGAACCTTTGAACAATCAGCGGAAACTTTAAAGACTTTTAGAAGGACGTAGGCAGTTTTCCCTCACAAATAAAAAAAAAATTGGACATACCGTATACTAATATACAGGGTGTAAAAAGACTGCTACCGAAAACTGAGGGATTGCAATCAGACCATGATTCTGAGCATATTTATCGAAAAAAAACACAAAAAAAATGTTTGACTTAGCTACGTCATTTTATTTTATTTTCTAGTTTTTTGCTACTAGTACAACATAATAAGACCATACCTACCTAATCATTTCATTTATAAAAGAAAAAAACAATTAAAACTCAAAATCCAGCAATCTACGTATAAAAACGCTCCCAGTACATACGCAAACAGTGATCTTCAAACGCTGTTTTCTCCGGATATAATGATTTTTTCGGAAAATCCTTTTGGATTTGGTTGTGTGTTGGGATGCTGTACCTACCCCTTACGGCTTCGGTAGACGTCTTTTTACACCCTGTATGTATAAAGGGTCAGCAGGCAACCTATGTCTACATTTAACGGGACCCTGTTGTGCTTGGGACATTGTTTGAGATGAAATAGGCTTGCCCAGCACCTAAATTATCTTCTCAGCTTGATCGGATACCACGAAGAAAATGTTGGGTGTTAGGTTAGGTTAACCCTGAGACAGCTCAAAGGATCTTGGATTCCTCAAAAGAAGATCTACCGTGCCTTGGGGATACAGTCGGCGTCTTTGTTTTGTTATGTGTCACACACTGTGTGGCCGGCCGCAATTTGGATGCGTTTTTGTACGAGTTCTACTCGTATTATCACAAAAACAAGTCGCACTGTAGTATGTGCTAGGAGTCACAATCGTTCGTGCGTTCGTACGAGTAGGATTTGTATAAAAATTATCTAAAGTGTGGCCGGCCCATGAGAAGGTTATAAGGCGTCATCTTTCGTACGGTACGGTTTTGAATTGGGGTATGAAAAATGACTATGTTTTTTTTTTGCCACCATGCAAAGGTGTTTGTTGTAGAAACAAAAACAAGTGAACTAATGGCGCAAGCTTGTCCCCGACTCATACTTCTTACTTTTTGTACATTTATAATGACGCAAAAGGCAACTCAAAAGACAACTTTAAAGTTCACTTACTGCATTCATGCTTTTGAAAACAGCCTGTAACTGAATTACCAACTTAATAGTACACTCGTTTGGACTTTATGGACACTGCATAAGTTTTAAAGTCGCGTAACTGAGTTTAGATAGAGTTTGCTAAAAGTCCGTAACGAGTCTATCGAATCGCGTTAGGCTTTTTGAAAGGTATGTTTTAGTTCAGTTTTGTATAGTTTTGAGTTTGACAAGAAAAAATATAAATATCCATACTATATAATATTATAAATCTGAAAGTAACTCTGTCTGTCTGTCTGTCTGTCTGTCTGTCTGTCTGTCTGTCTGTCTGTCTGTCTGTCTGTCTGTCTGTTTGTTACGCTTTCACGCCCAAACCGCTGAACAGATTGAGCTGAAATTTGGCATGGATAAAGATTATACCCCAGGGACGGACATAGGCTACTTTTTTCTTTAAATATTTATAAGGGGGCGTGAAAATAAGGGTTGCAAGTTTGTATGGGAAAAAAAGTTCAGCGACCCTGGGCGAGGTCATAAAGATGATGGGTGACCGCCGCTTTTTGCTATGTTCTTGCATTGCAGATTTTTTTGTTTTTTTCTCATTTTGCATGGTAAATGATTTTTAAATTAATGATAAACACGTAACATGTATATTTCCACTCATCAATATATCCAAAATTATGATTTTTTTTGATATTAAAATACTTTTTCCTTGGCTTTGGTTAGAACGCCATCAGTATCACCCGAGGTCAAAACTGCTTTTTACTTTTTTCTCCTAGGTGGCGTTTCTACTATAGCGGAGGTCGAGATACGATCATTTTGAGTTTTGAAAGCTATTGGAGATTTTTGCTTAGACTTTTCCATATTTTTTATAGGTTTTCAAGTACCCTACCTACTTATGTTATTTTACTGACAAAGTCGCGGGTACCAACCAGCTAGAAAATAAAATATTTTTCCTTGGCGTTGGCGTTGGTTAGCAACGCCATCTATGTTTTTCATTTTCACAACCAGGTAGCGTTGCGAGGTCAAGAATGCAGATCATTTAGCGTTTTGGAAATTAAAATTTGAAGTACCTACCTACGTAATGATTTTAAAATTAATGATGAGCATGTAGGTAATCATTTATAAATCTACTTATCAATACATCCGAAGTTTCAATTTTTAATATTAAAATTATTAACGTAACTAGATGGCGCTGCTAATTTTGACCGTTTTCTAGATCGCGCTATCGTTGCGTTTTGTCAAGTTTACTTTAGCCTGTGCTTTAGCTTATACTTATTTATCTGATCTTATTCCTTAAATAATCCTATCCCACTAAAATTATTAATTGATCGAAGATTATTAATTAAAGTTTATTAAACAAGACTGTTCAAAGTTGTATGGGACGTGGTCTATGAACCAATAGCGATACTGTAATGGCATTTGTGTAGGGATGCCTCATCCACATATTTGTGCAAAGGGGCATCAAAATCTGACCCTGCAGAGTTGAGATATACAGGGTGGATTTTTAATCATTATAGTTACAGGAAAACGTTTTTAGGAGACCATGCATAACTTTTTGAGGTATTCTAAACTACACTAACTCATTTTGGAAAAAGTGTACAGTCAGTGAAAAAAGTGCTGACCATAAGCGGTCTTTGAACCAATAGCGATACTGTAATAGTATTTATGTAGAAATACCTCAACTACATCCATATGCAAAGGGGCATTAAAATCAGACCCTACAGTTTTGAGATATACAGGTTGGAATTTCGAGACTAGCTCATAGGTCAGGTACCTTAACCGTTCTAGTTACAGGAAAACGTTCTTAAGAGACCATTCATAACTTTTTGAGATATTCAAAACTGCATTCACACATTTTGGAAAAAATGTACAGTCAGCGAAAAAAGTGCTGACCATTAGCGGAATTTGATCCAATAGCAATACTGTAATAGTATTTCTGTATAGATACTTCAACTTCATCCATATGCAAAGGGGCATCAAAATCTGACCCGGCAGTTTTGAGATATACAGGGTGGAATTTCGAGACTAGCTCATAGGTCAGGTACCTTAACCGTTCTAGTTACAAGAAAACATTTGTAGGAGGCTATTTATAACTTTTTGAGATATTCAAAACTGCATTTACACATTTTGGAAAAACAGTACAGTCAGCGAAACAAATGCTAAAATCCCAAAAAAATGTTTCAAAGATTTAGGACGTGGTTTTTGAACCAATAGCGATACTGTAATGGTATTTGTGTAGGGATGCCTTATCTACATATTTTTGCAAAGGGGCATCAAAATCTGACCCTGCAGTTTTGAGATATACAGGGTGGATTTTTAATCATAATAGTTACAGGAAAACGTTTTTAGGAAACCATGCATAACTTTTTAAAGTATTCTAAACTGCACTAACTTATTTTGGAAAAAGTGTACAGTCAGCGAAAAAAGTGTTGACCAAAAGCGGTCTTTGAACCAATAGCGATACTGTAATAGTATTTGTGTAGGGATGCCTCATCTACATATTTGTGCAAAAGGGCATCAAAATCTGACCCTGCAGAGTTGAGATATACAGGCTGGATTTTTAATCATTATAGTTACAGGAAAATGTTTTTAGAAGACCATGCATAACTTTTTGAGGTATTCTAAACTGCACTAACTCATTTAGGAAAAAGTGTACAGTCAGCGAAAAAAGTGCTGACCAAAAGCGGTCTTTGAACCAATAGCGATACTGTAATGGTATTTGTGTAGGGATGCCTAATCTACATATTTGTGCAAAGGGGCATCAAAATCTGACCCTGCAGAGTTGAGATATACAGGCTGGATTTTTAATCATTATAGTTACAGGAAAACGTTTTTAGAAGACCATGCATAACTTTTTGAGGTATTCTAAACTGCACTAACTCATTTAGGAAAAAGTGTACAGTCAGCGAAAAAAGTGCTGACCAAAAGCGGTCTTTGAACCAATAGCGATACTGTAATGGTATTTCTGTAGAAATACCTCAACTTTTTCCATATGCAAAGGGGCATCAAAATTGGTTAAAAAACCACGTCCTAAATCTTTGAAACATTTTTTTGGGATTTTAGCATTTGTTTCGCTGACTGTACTGTTTTTCCAAAATGTGTAAATGCAGTTTTGAATATCTCAAAAAGTTATAAATAGCATCCTACAAATGTTTTCCTGTAACTAGAACGGTTAAGGTACCTGACCTATGAGCTAGTCTTGAAATTCCATCCTGTATATCTCTAAACTGCCGGGTCAGATTTTGATGCCCTTTTGCATATGGATATATTTGAGGTATTTCTACAAAAATACTATTACAGTATCGCTATTGGTTCAAAAACCGCTTATGGTCAGCACTTTTTTCGCTGACTGTACACTTTTTCCAAAATGTGTGAATGCAGTTTTGAATATCTCAAAAAGTTATGAATGGTCTCCTAGGAACGTTTTCCTGTAACTAGAACGGTTAAGGTACCTGACCTATGAGCCAGTCTCGAAATTCCAACCTGTATAACTCAAAACTGTAGGGTCAGATTTTAATGCCCCTTTGCATATGGATATAGTTGAGGTATTTCTACAAAAATACTATTACAGTATCGCTATTGGTTCAAAAACCGCTTATGGTCAGCACTTTTTTCGCTGACTGTACACTTTTTTAAAAATGAGTTAGTGCAGTTTAGAATACCTCAAAAAGTTATGCATGGTCTTCTAAAAACGTTTTCCTGTACCTATAATGATTAAAAATCCACCCTGTATATCTCAAAACTAAAGGGTCAGATTTTGATGCCCCTTTGCACAAATATGTAAATGAGGCATCCCTACACAAATACCATTACAGTATCGCTATTGGTTCATAGACCGCTTTTGAACAGTCTCCAATGTATTTTTATCAAAGAGAATATAATTAGTTTTTTATTTTTTCAAAACAACTTCTATGGGTGATGCAAGGCAGTTTCAAAGTCGTAAGATTCGAAAAGAAAGTCTGTGTTAGTGAATGTTTGTTTTGTTGCTCCGTGACGACTTAACCGATTGTGATGAAATTTGGAATGTAAATGCTTTAAGTACCTACTTGAATATAGGCTTATTTAATTAAAAAAAATCAACCCATATGGATGTTTTACAGGGTGTTAAAGTTAGAATGGAAAATTTGATTCCTTGGTCTGATTCACTGCCAACACAGTGTAAATAAACTTCAGGTAACACTCCTGCACTTGAATCCTAATAATGCGCAGACGAAGTTGCGCGGGTCAGCTAGTTTAAGAATAAAAACCATCCCCAAAATATATCTACTACGAGTATAACTGTTCCTATTAATGATTTTTGTCATTTAGAGGTCGTGCACAAAGATATTATTTTGAAATTTCATCTAAAAACTTGCACTTAGACTGGATTTGAACCTACGTCCTAACCAAGAACATATGAAACAAACTGAGCTACCAGACCAATCATCGCATTTTCCAATTTCAAGGGTTATCAGGGCCTTGATTCATAATACAGTGGAATGCATTCCAATTGCAACCAATCACAGTGCAGGAAACGTCAAATTCGGATCAATTCCTGCACTGTGAATACGGAATTGTTATTGGTGGATGTATGAATCAAGGGCCAGGTCAGGTTTGAACCTAGAATCCTAATATCCAATGATACTAAGCCAGAATAGTTCATAGACCTAAACGTAATCTTGTATTATATAGATCCACGCGCGTATTCAGGTACTTTTTATCATGTACGTGAGTGCTACGAAACGCGCCGCGTAGACTCGTAGGTGGCCTGATTTATGATTTACAAATAACTATATTTTTCAATTAGGCCTGAAATAAATAAATAAACATTAAAATAATAATAATAATATAAGAATTAAAGCTAAGATTACTGAATTTTTTAGATTTAGTGATGGGTATACTTACCTACTGTTTGCGTACTGGGCGCGTTGTTTTACGTACATTGCTGGATTTTGGGTTTTAACTGTTTTTTTTTCTGTTATAAATAATGGTAGGAATGGTCTTATTACGTTGTACTAGTAGTAAATAACCGGAAATAACATAAAATGAGCCAAAGTTTTTCATTATAGTTAAATTTAATGATGTACTTAATACTTATGTATTTTTATGATTATTTAAGTGTTTCGTGTATTAATCTAAATAAAACTTATTAAATAAGTTGATAGATAAACTTATAAATAAGTGTTAGCGTGTTAGGATTTTAGAGTAGTCTATCCTTTGAATAAAGAATTAAATTAACTTGAATCTACACGTGCACGAGGCTCATGAAATTTTATGTTATACTTTAGTACTCCGTTTTTATATAAATATGAAACTTGTCATCATAAAAAAAAATCTTTATTAACTTAAGTGTAAAAGCACAAGCTAAACTAAAAATCCAGTCCATTTACGGCCGACTCGTCAACTTTAAAAGTGAGGGTAGCTTAAGGAAAAAGGAAAGTCTTTTAACTTAAACATCTCAAAGCTAAGTTATCTCGCTTAGTAAGAGATTCGTCGACAAAGCCAGTAACAGTTTACAGACGCGAGCACATTAGGAAATTGCTTAATTTAAATTCGGATCAACTTGTCTTTTTATCGGCCGATTTGCATCCGAGAACTTGACGAAGATAGATGCTATTCTTGGTGACATTTTGTGGAGGTCATTGACCTAATGAAACAGCTTGTTTTGTCGATTTTATGAGTACAAAACGAAATATATATTTTTTCAGATGGAGTAATAACTCAAAATCAAAGGAGTATCTTTATTTATTTATTATAAGCCCGATGTTTCCCACTTCAGGGCAAAGTCCTCCCTTCCCTCCACGTCTTCCGGTCCTGGGCCATAACAGGCCAATCTTTTTTGTAGGAGTCCTTATCTCACCATCGTCGCTTGGGCCTGGTCACCGCATCATCGGATTCCATAAAGTGGTTGCTTTAGCCCAGTATTCTTCGGGAATACGGCAAGGAGTATCTTTACAGTATAAAAAATCGAAATAGCATCACTGTGTTTCTCTAAGGAGAATAAAATTCATCCTCAGATATTGAATCATTTAAAGTGAAGAGTTCCATGTAGCGGAATCTATATTCTAAGAAATATTGTAACCATTAGAAAGCCACAAAGCCTTGAATTGAATTGACAAATGGGGAAGTACATAAGTGATCCAGCCCATCAATGTTACCATAAAAAAACGCTATTGCATAGCTTCTATCGCAGGCCTTGAGCGTGGAGACCGATTCCAGAAATTCCGTAACGAAAATAACCTAACACCTCCCACTCACAAGTTGATAAAAAATGCTATGCAATAGCTTTTTTTTTAGCAATTGCCACACGTCTTTTATTTTTTTATTTAACACTGTAACGTAAACAAAGGCTCTCAGTAATTCTAAACACAGATCCTTTACAGTTCGGGCATTCGGGCAAAACCCTCATAAAACTACGATCAAGATTCCCGGGCTAATTCCACAAAGACGCTATGAATAGAAATGTAACATGCTGAGATGTAAATCAGACGAAATGTCGAATATGTTAAGCTAAGGCTTTAGTTTGCTGGATGAGGAATAAGAAATGTTTTAACAAAAAACATGCACGAAAATGCACCCTGGGGTACCCTCATAATCCTTTCATCATACTAATTTAAAATAATTATACAGGGTGTAAAAAGACGTCTACCGAAGCCGAAAGGGGTAGGTACAGCATCCCAAAACACAACCAAATCCAAAAGGATTTTCCGAAAAAATCATTATATCCGGAGAAAACAGCGTTTGAAGATCACTGTTTGCGTATGTACTGGGCGCGTTTTTATACGTAGATTGCTGGATTTTGAGTTTTAATTGTTTTTTTCTTCTATAAATGAAATGATTAGGTAGGTATGGTCTTATTATGTTGTGATCTTATTATCTTATTATGTACTAGGAGCAAAAAACTAGAAAATAAAATAAAATGACGTAGCTAAGTCAAAAATTTTTTTGAGTTTTTTTTCGATAAATATGTTCAGAATCATGGTCTGATTGCAATCCCTCAGTTTTCGGTAGCAGTCTTTTTACAGCCTGTATAATACGTACTAGCTACGCTTCCACGGTGTGACCCGCGGTCTCTTGGGATGTTTTTCCTTTTTATTGGGTTAAAAAAAATTTCCTCAGATATTTTTTTAAGGTTGCGGGTTCGATCCCCGCGACGGGACCAATGTTTGTATGATCTACAAATATTTGAGGTCATCTGGAAGGAAAAGCTAAATTAGCCTCCCAAAAGCTTGGAGTACTTAACCGGGCTAAAAAGTATTTCATGTCGGCTCATCGATTGCAACTATATAAGGCGCAAGTACGGCCGCACATGGATTACTGTTCTCATCTTTGGGCTGGGGCACCCCAGTACCAGCTTCTTCCTTTTGATCGTATACAACGAAGAGCCGCTCGTGTTGTCAACGACCAAGTCCTTTCCGATAGGCTTGATCCATTGGCTTTACGTAGAGATGTTGCATCTCTATGCATCATGTACCGCATATACAATGGGGAGTGCTCAGAAGAATTGTTTGGACTGATACCAGCCGCTGAATTCCGCCATCGTATGCAACGACAGCAATACTCATACCATCCACATCATGTGGATGGTTGGCAGTCCACAACTGTGCGGTTTTCACGTCAATTCCTGCCTCGCACAACAGACTTATGGAATCAGCTGTCGCCAGCGGTATTTCCAGACCGATACGACTTAGGCACCTTCAAGAAAAGAGCCTATTCCTACCTCAAAGGCCGGCAACGCATCTGCACTGCTTCTTGATGCTGCAGTTGTCTGTGGGCGGTGGTAATCACTTACCATCAGGTGTGCCACATGCTCGTTTGCCCCCTCTTCCATTAAAAAAAAAAAAAAAAAAAAAAAATTGTCTCGGGTCTGGGTGTTTCTATGTATAATATTTATGTATTTACAAACAAAAAAGTATATAAGTAGTATATCAGTCATCTAGTACCCGTAACACAAGCTCTGCTTACTTTGGGGATAGATGATGCATTATTTATTATTATTATTTTTTTATCCCTGCCAATTTTCATGCTTATCTGTTCAGCGGTTGGGCGTTAGAAGGTAACAGACAGACAGATTAATATTTATTTGAATTCTAAATAACTAAATAGCATTGATTTTCTTGGAAATGCATGAAGAATTACCTAAACTATCACACTTGAAAACCCTTTGGCCCTTTCAGACACTTGCTGACGTCACGAAGTGGTCACGTGAGAGCAATCAATGAATCTCGGTGATAGATGTTCAGCAATAACGAACAGTCTGCAGTAGCCCAATAATATATCGCCGAATAGTACGTTTGTAGTACTCTATCTTATGAAGGCGGGTTGGTCAAAATTGTATGTGTAGATCCACATTATCACATTCCCTCACACACACACACACACACACACACACGCACGCACGCACGCACGCACGTACACACAAATACATACACACACAAACTAAGACGCACTATATTATTTGTCTCGGGTCTGGGTGTTTCTATGTATAATATGGATGTATTTACAAACAAAAAGTATATAAGTAGTATATCAGTTATCTGGTTCCCATAGTACAAGCTTTGCTTAGTTTGGGGCTAGATGATGCTGTGTGAAATGTCCAGCATTATTTATTTATTTATTATGGTATTTGTTGTTATAATTTTCTTTTTATTTTACTTTTTTCCTTATTTTTCTATATCTTCAAAGTAATTCTGTAACGGAAGAGCGAGACCTCCTAATACAGGTATTTTCATACTTAAAAGGAGGTCTCAAACCCATGTAACTAAAGAAGATTAAGTTACTGAAATAAATATATTTGATTTTGATTTGATTTGTTTCTGTGTAAGCTTACATATACAGAGACAATATACATGTACATTGTGCATCTATGTATACATACAAATAAGCCTTCTTCATGAAACATTTAAAAGTTTTATTTTCATCATGCTATCAGAAGTTATGTGGATAAACAATTTTAATAAATAATGCTGGACATATTCCACACAGCATCATCTAGCCCCAAACTAAGCAAAGCTTGTACTATGGGTACCAGATAACTGATATACTACTTATATACTTTTTGTTTGTAAATACATACATATTATACATAGAAACACCCAGACCTGAGACAAATATCTGTAGGTCTCACAAACATTTGTCCCGCGGCGGGGATCAAACCCGCAACCTTCTGCGTCGCAGGCGGACCTTCGCCCACTGCGCCACAGAGGTCGTCAAAAGAGAGGTCGTCATTTTGTTTACAAATAATGGAAACAAGGAATTCAATTTTCAAAAATGTTGGTTACAATCCTACGAGCTCCAATATAGATGATTCAAAACCATCTTTAATTGTTGTCATTGACCGTACTCATAATAGATGTGCGTAATATAAACATCATGTCTGAACAGGCTCTTAATCTGAACGCAACATTTGTCTAAACCCTGCGGCGTCTCTAATGAATTTTAACATTAATTTGTAGGCAAATGCTAGAACTTGTAGTACAAGTTACATAAATCAACAAGTACCTAGAGGCGCATTAGGGAGTGTTCAGATGACGCGTTGTACAAAGCGATTAATAACTAGGTTAACATAAGTTTATTTTTATAAAAACTGCGTAGAAGTGCTTACAAGGTACTTTGAGGGTTTTTTTAAATTCAATCTATACTGTCCCACTGCTGGGCAAAGGTCTCCTCCCAATTATTTCCAACCATCTCTCCTTGCCAAGTTGTTACTTAGATGTTATTTCTAGTCTATGAATAATTTTTCTAAAGTATCCTAAATTAGCCAGCTACTTGCTAAGATCTACACTTTCATTAGGTAGAAGGTTAATAAGAGTTAGTGAATGAATTCGTATGCAAATACCCAGTAGGTTAGATTATTAAGGTAGGTACTTATAAAAGGTGTAAAGTAGATTGTGATCTTGAAAGGCATGATTTACATAGATAGATAGATAGATAAATTATTTATTCATAAAAAAAGTACACATCTTGGTTACCAGTGCCTTTAAATCCTATTTTAGGTTTGACTAGGCACATGCTGCTTCAGTTTTTAATAATACGTGAACGAAGCCGGAAGCCACATGCGGCAAGTAACATTATGGTAACAAAATAAGACGAAAACACAGCGCATTATAATCGTAGCCTTATGAGGAATACTCGTAAATTACTCAACAGTAGAGCGAGACAAATATGTAATTAGTGGTTATTGAGCGTGACCTAAAGTGTAAATAGATGGATCACAATTGACGTGTATTTTTTTTATCTAAAATACTCTGAATAAGGTTCATATTCGTTCGTACTACTTAAAAGAATAGAATAATAGTACATTATGGTACTAGTGTGTAACATTGATGATTATCGCCGAGGCGTTATTTGAGAGCCGAGCCGTTAGGCGAGGCTCTTAACAGAGCCGAGGAAGGTAATTATCAATACACACCTGTATCATACGACGTTTTTCAACACACTTGTGAATAAAATAACAATAAAAACTCATTTTCAACAGTGAAAATGAGTTGTGCAAAATGTTTCGCTATTGCGGGAAAAATTAATCAGTTTTCCTATGCGCGCGCATTGCGATCGGCCACAGACTATATTTCCGCGCCGCGCATAGGGTTTGCGCCTATTCTGCCACGTACAAAATGGGGAATTTAAAGTTTTCTTTTATTACAGAGAAAACAAAAGTTATATTTGAGTGAAAGTTTCATTTATTAAACACGTACGAGTTAAAATTATCTATTTAAATAGGAAGTTGCATGAAATGAGCAAGCAATAGGAACATTAATTTATTTGTTCTATTGAACACGATCTTTATTTCTGAATAAAAACTTTTTTAAGAACAAAGCAACTCAATCAATAAAATTAAAAAAAAAATCTATTACTCACTAGTGAGTTATGATCGCAATGCGCGCGCATAGGAAAACTGATTCATTTTTCCCGCAATAGCGAAACATTTTTCACAACTCGTTTTCACTGTTCGAAATTAGTTTTTATTGTTATTTTATTCACAAGTGTGTTAAAAAACGTCGTATGATACACGTGTGTATTGATGATTACCTTCCTCGGCTATATTAAGACCCTCGCCGATGGCTCGGGTCTCAATTATTTGCCTCGGCGGTAATCACCAATATTACACACTAGTACCATAATGTACTATTTTGCCACCAGGGTAGTGATTCAGAATTCAGCGGAACGCATTCGGGTCGGAATCGACAAGCTGTTCAACCGACCGCAACCAATCACAGTGCAGGAAACGTCAGTTTTAGATCAATTTCACGTAACGGATTGTCGCGGATTCGTTCCGCTGAAGTATGAGTCACTACCCTTATATAAGATCAGACTTTAAATAAGTAAAAAATTAAGAGACAAAAATTAGGATACCCCTCAGTAGTATAAGCTCTATTTAGACGTACACGTAATAAAATAAAATAAAAAATAATGCAGGACTTTTCACACAGCATCATCTAGCCCCAAGGTAAGCAGAGCTTGTGTTATGGGCACTACATGACTGATATACTACTTATATACTTTTTGTTCGTAAATACATACATACATAGAAAACACCGAGACAAATATCTGTAGATCATACAAACATTTGTCCCGCGGCGAGGATCAAACCCGCAAACTCGTCGCAAGCGGACCTTCGCCCACTATGCTACAGAGGTCGTCAATATAAAAGTATTTATTTTCATGTCTTGAATTATTTCAGTTTTGTTTAGAAGTTCACACTATATAACGCTCCAGTTTGTTTCAAACTAAGTAACTTTATTTAAACCATAAATCCTTCGTTACTCAACGCTTAAACATTTTAGTTTTCAACATTTTTTCACGTATCGAGTCACAGCGTATTCGTGTTGTGCTAGCACAGATTTATTAAATTATTTTTAAAACAGAAAAGAAAATCGACTTAATTTTGAAAAGTATTTTAAAGTGTAAAAAAATATATAAATATAGGTATTTAGTTTACTTATATTTTAAATAAATTTATTTTTGAATATTACAGTGTAATAGTGTGTATTTGTATAGTGTGATAAATGTAATAGTGTGATAGACAGCATTATCTGGCGTACTGCTGAACATATTCGCCGATGATAGACGAATGCCGACGATCACGAACGTGTAGGTAGAGGGCCTTATCGCCTGTATTCGCCTGTCATCGTCTATCCAAATAATAGTTCGGCGAATGTGTAAAGTCTGTCAGGGGATTTTGGTGAACATACCTGTATACTCACATTAGTACAACCAAACATAGGAATTGGTGAAATAGTAATTATATATTCCCCACAAAGTAGTGAATCGTCACGATTCAAACCCCGTGAATATTTGACCTGACCATCCTCAATACTATTACTACTAAGTACTTTGACGAAAATTCAATGTTTTTAAGACGATTTTTAGAAGGTTATCAAACCTGATCCTACTAAATACATTTTTATTGACTTTAACACTGCCTCAGACTCATCAAAACTTCTGCTAACACGTACCGCCGTTAAACTATTCACGGGATTTTCTCGGCTTTTCCAGATCATTGGTTTTGTGTAACATCGAACCCTTATATTGCTAAAAATATTATCGAGGTTTCATATTAAAATTGTATAGAAAAGTTGAGCTTCTCGCAGATTGGATGCAAGGCCGGCGAACCGTTTAATATAATTATATACTCTTCCTAATTTTGTTGCGTTATTTTTAAACTCGATTTTCCGAAGATGAAAAGCGTTGTGAGCTACCCGAGCTTTGGTTTTAAAGAAAAGCAAGCGTTTAATGTTGACGATGATTGAGAAAACAGTTTAAAAAATTTACAAGGATCAAAGCTATAGCTAATGCGCGGTTTATATTCTTAGATATCTTATAGCCTTCAAGATCTTTTAAAAATATATATGGGGAATTTTTATTGTACAGTGATACTAATGTATATTAGGTACAATTAAAAATGTTTGCAGAAGTAAGCATTTCATACATGACAGGTTGCAATTCATTCGAAAATTTTCAACAAATATTGATGAACACAGTTTGTCACTAAAACCTAACACTTTTCGAGATTTATACAGTTTTGTTACGTAGTTTGAATGATGTCAGCTATGAAGTATAAAGGGTGCATTAGTGGCCGCCATTTTGAAAACAAAATGGTGTCCGGTAGTTTGAACAGGCTGTAATAGTAAAATATTCAAACCCCTTGGCACGCTTGGAATGCTTATGTATAGTAATGAGCAATTTTGATATTTTTAACGTTGTCGCATTTTAGAAAGTTCAGTAGATTTAATTTTGTGTTTTTAAATAAGGTTAAAGTTTTTTGTTTTGATGCTGCTCTAGAAGCTTGAATGTATTTTTTGAAGTGAAAACTTCTTTAGGCGCGTTAGCGACATAGAGGAAATAGTTTTGAAATGAGTAAAAAACTTTGGTTTCGCCTCTCGAAGTCACGTGACCTAGCGTCTTAGGTCACGTGATCGTAAGGCGCTATAGCTGTCAACCAATATAGCTTGACTCCTCATTCCTAACAAAATGTTTGTAAGGAAAGGCCAAGAATACTGGTTTAAGTTTTAGAGCTATTTCTACTAGTTTTAATGTATGTTTTTTTTATGTGTAAGTTTGTAAGTACTTGTTATTTCAGGCAAATGTAGACTGTGAAGGCTCAAACCTATCAGATTTTCAAGTAAAAAAGTAAGTTCATATGAGTCTGTAGTAAGTTCAACTCAGGTGACAGTTTCTAGGCCGCGGTGTAAAGCCTCTGTCATGGCTTGTTGTCACCATAAATGGGTTCTGCGCAGCAACTTTGGAGGGATAAAATTAATTGTGCGTAATGTACGTAATTGTTCAAGTTTTCACTCCCGGAGTGCCACATTTTTTTTTTAAACTTGTCCGGGGCGGTTGCTTTAATGATATCTTAAACGTTGATGCTGGACATTTCACACAGCATCACTAGCCCCAATCTAAGCAAAGCTTGTACTATGGGAACTAGTAACTTATATACTTTTTTTTCTAAATACATACATAATTATTATTGTTCATAGAAACACCCAAACCCGAGATAAATATTTGTAGATCATACAAACATTTATTCCGCGGCGGGGATCGAACCCGCAACCTTCTGCGTCACAAGCGGGCTTTCACCCACGGCGCCACAGATGTCTATAAAAAGTATTCATATACATACAACAATATAACATACAAATAATTCTATTTATATCTTAGATGTTGGCATTTTAATGTATAGTTGCAAAAATTAATATGGTAACATTTGTTTTGTATTCATTGGTAGATTATACTTTGAACATGGCAACACTTAATGCTTCAGCATAAAAGCCTGAACGCCTCAGTATCTTTCTCTTTTCACTGCTGCCTGCCTTGGAGTAAGAACCTAGCTATAATACCTACCTTCCTCGTATTGGTCATATTTAATTTCAATATACGTATCAACGTATTTTATAACGTAACTCTGCATTTTCTTTTTCCCGTAATCCTAATTTCCAATAGGTTATGGGCCCAGTAATCTAGCTAAAGTATCTTCATAAAATCACGTGTTTTCCCAATCGTCATGGATAACCTAAAAAAGAAGAGAAACATCCAACCATTCAACGGAGAAAAATATAGCGTGTGGAAGTTTCGTATTCGTGCGCTATTGGCAGAACTGGATGTCGTCAAGGTCATCAACGAAGAACCCGTGTTACGAAACGAGGCTTGGGAAAAGCAAAACCAAACTGCGAAAAGCGTGATCGTCGAGTATTTGGCTGACTCCTTCCTCAGTTTCGCCAAAGAAGAACTGACCGCCAAAGCCATCTTGGAGAACCTGGACGCCTTGTACGAGAGAAAAAGTCTAGCCACGCAGCTGGCAATACGGAAGAAGCTGCTAAGCTTGAAGCTGCAAGGTGACATTCCACTAGTCAAACATTTCACGATTTTTGACGACCTAATGACGGAGCTGTTGGCCGCTGGAGAGAAGCTTGAAGAAACCGATAAGGTATCTCATTTACTTCTAACACTCCCGACATCATACGATGGCGTCATCACGGCAATTGAAACGTTATCAGAAGATAATTTAACGCTAGCCTTTGTAAAAACAAGATTGTTAGACCACGAGGTGAAGTTGAAAAATGAGGGTACCGACACTTCGAAAAAGGTACTTCACGCCGAGTCCAATGAAAGTCAAAAATTCTACAAACAGAATTTTAAGGCTACCAAGAAATTCGTGAGGTGCCACCATTGTGGGCGGAAGGGCCACATGAAGAAGGACTGCTACTACTTCAATCGTCGAGACTATCAACAAAAATTTAACCGGCCGAGGCAACCCAACCACCAGCGAAAACCGGCAAAACCGGCGGACCGGTATCGTACGATTCAAGCGGTGGAGCTGACCGAGGGGGCGATATCCCATGAAGCCTCTGGATTCGCATTCATGTCCGGAAATTACGAAGCTAGCGTAAACGAGCAGCAACTAACATTCCTGTTAGATTCCGGAGCATCAGACCACATCGTTAATAGGGAAGACCTTTTCAGTACCTTTACCACTTTAAATACACCGTTTCTAATTTCAGTTGCTAAGCACGGTGAATTCATTTCGGCTACCAAACGTGGGACATTGCAAGTAATTAGCGACACAGGCATCAACGGTACACTGGAGGACGTGCTGTTCTGTCCTGAGGCACCCTACAACCTGCTGTCGGTGTCGAGGATGCAACGTGCCGGGCTGACCATCACCTTCGATCAGCACGGAACGAATATCAGTAAGGACGGTACAATACTGATGCGAGGTAAGGCAATTAATAATTTAATTTCGGTAGATTTCAAAGTTAATCGATCTGTTTCTCATTTATGCACTAAGAATAAAAATAATTATGACTTGTGGCATCAAAGATTAGGTCATATAAGTAAACAAAAGTTTTTGTGTTTGAAAAATAATTGTATGACTAATGACGGTAGTTTAATTGAATCAGTAACTCCGAACGAAAATCTTTGTGAAGCATGCATAAACGGGAAACAGTCTCGTTTGCCATTTAATATAGCTAAAGATAAAAGCTATATCAAACGACCATTATTTGTTGTTCATACTGATGTTTGTGGGCCGATCACTCCTTCTTCAATTGACGATAAGAGTTACTTTGTGTTGTTCGTAGATCAATTTACTCACTACTGTGTTGTGTACCTGATAGCCTATAAATCAGATGTGTTTTCAGTCTTTAAAGATTTCGTAGCAAAAAGTGAGGCAAAATTCAATTTAAAATTGGTAAATTTGTACTGTGATAATGGGCGGGAGTATTTGTCTAATGAAATGAAAGAATACTGTGTGTCTCGGGGAATTTCTTATCATTTTACTGTTCCTAGAACACCTCAACAAAATGGGGTTTCTGAACGTATGGTTAGAACAATAACGGAAAAAGCCCGTGCTATGGTTAGTGGTGCTAGTTTACCAAAGTATTTTTGGGGTGATGCAGTATTAACTGCAGTGTATTTGATAAACATTACGCCTACCCGGGCTTTGCAACAAAATAAAACTCCCTTTGAATTGTGGCACGATAAAAGACCCGAAATTAAATATTTAAAGGTTTTTGGTTCTACCGTGTATGTACATAATAAAACCAGTAAGAGTAAGTTCGATGAAAAATCATGGAAGGGTATACTGGTAGGTTTTGTACCGAATGGCTATAAGGTATGGAACACAGACCGTGAAAAATATGAAACAGTTCGGGATGTCATAGTAGATGAAGTTAATTTTCTACAGTCAAGGCCTAAGTTGCAAAATACTGAATTGATATCAGTATCTGGGTCACCGGAACCTCTAGGCTGTGATAGTTCGAAATCTGATATACCTAAACCTGATAGTTCGAAATCGGGTAGTTCGAAATCAGTTGAAACGAAATCGGGTAATTCGAAATCCGATATTATTATGCCTAAACCTGATAGTTTAAAGTCGGGTAGTTTGAAATCAGTTGAAAATAAATCGGGTAATTTGAAATCCGATATTTCTAAACCTGATAGTCGTAGTTTAAAATCGGGTAGTTCGAAAACTGATGAGTTTATTTCTGGTTGTAAGATTCGTAAGCTAAACGATTCAAATAGTATGACAAAGCCGATTGTTGCCGATGAAACAAGTACGAGTGAAACTTGTAGTTCCGATCATAACATCGGTGATTCTTGTCAGTTGAGGAGGAGTGCTAGGATAAAAGGTCGTACACCGATTTCGTACAAAGAAATTGATGATGTTCTATTGTGTGCTCAGTCTGTTAGTTACGAAGTACCTACTTCATTTAGTGAGATTAAAAATCGGGAAGATAGAACTCGATGGGAAGGTGCAATTAGAGATGAATTAGATTCACATTTAGCCAATAATACTTGGACGTTAGTGCTTGAACCCGAAAATAAGAACGTAATAGATTCTAAATGGGTTTTTAGTATTAAAAATGATGAATTTGGTAATCCAATAAGATTTAAGGCACGCCTAGTTGCCAGGGGTTTTAGTCAGGAATATTTAACTGATTACAATGAAACTTTTGCGCCAGTAGCTCGTATAGCAAGTTTTAGATTAATGATTAGCCTTGCAAATCAATTTAATTTATTGGTACACCATATGGATGTAAAAACTGCATTTTTAAATGGCATTCTGAAGGAAGAAATTTATATGAAAGTGCCAGATGGTGTGTATAGCAAAAGTGGTTATGTCTGTAAATTAAATAAAGCTTTGTATGGATTAAAACAAGCTGCTAGGTGTTGGTTTGAATTATTTGATCAGTGTCTGAAAGAAAAGGGGTTTGTAAACTCATCGGTCGATAGATGTATTTATATTTTAGATAAGGGTGATATATGTAGAAATGTATATGTGCTATTGTATGTCGATGATCTCGTCTTGGCCTGTGCTGACAATCAAACAATGGTTAGTCTGAAGGACTATTTGATGAGTAAATTTAAAATGGTTGATTTAAACTCCATTAAATTATTTCTAGGCATTAAAATCACTCGAAATAATGACTCTGTAACTTTAGATCAAAGTTCATACATAAAATCGATTTTAGAAAAATTTGGTATGTCTGACTGTAATCCGGTCAGTACTCCTTTAGAGGTTAAGCCAAATTATGAAGCTCTAAACTTAGATAGTGAGTATAGTGCACCCTGTCGTAACCTTATTGGTTGTTTGATGTATGTTATGTTGTGTACGCGCCCTGATTTAAGCGTTAGTGTAAATATTTTGAGCAGATACACAAACAAAAATAATAAAGAGTTGTGGCAATGTCTCAAGAGAGTGCTTAGGTATTTGAAAGGTTATGTAGATTCAGATTGGGGTGGCAATGATGTAAATGATAGAAGAAGTACTTCTGGTTATTTATTTAAACTGTTTAATAGATGTACAATAACTTGGAATACAAAGAGACAAATATCTGTTGCGGCTTCTTCGACTGAGGCCGAGTACATGGCATTGTTTGAAGCTGTGAAAGAAGCATTGTGGTTAAAGTCTCTTATGATAAATGTTAAAATTGATATTGTCAGTCCAATACCTATTTTTGAAGACAATAATGGATGTATATGTATAGCAAATAATCCTACGAGCCATAAGAGGTCAAAACATATTGACATAAAGTACCATTTCTCTAGAGAACAGGTTGAAAACAATGTAATAAAATTGTTGTATCTTCCCACAGGCGAGCAGACAGCCGATATGTTAACTAAGCCGCTGCCGATTGTCGCGTTTCGACAGTTCCGAGATGAAGTGGGTTTATGTTTGTAGATGTATCTCTAGGTACTTATGTTGATTTTGTTTT
Organism: Epirrhoe tristata; assembly: GCA_951394285.1. NCBI lineage: Eukaryota > Metazoa > Arthropoda > Insecta > Lepidoptera > Geometridae > Epirrhoe > Epirrhoe tristata. The sequence goes on from OX596154.1 coordinate 8,280,494, forward strand.
TAAAATGTTTGTTGATTTACATTGTTTTGTTAAATGCATAATTTAAGTGTTAAATGCATAGTTTAAGTTTTGAATGAATAATGTATGTTAAAAATGCATAATTTAATTTTAAGTGCATAATTTAAGTTCATGGTCTGATTAGGTTTTACTGGGTTTCCCTAATCCTTGCAACAAATGTTGGACCATAAGTATTGTAATTTTCCCCAGAAAATACTTGGAAGGTTTAAAATGTTGGATAGGTAGAAAACTAGGATGATTGTAAATAGTTTGTGATTAATTTTTGAGGGGGCGTGTTGGCATTTTAATGTATAGTTGCAAAAATTAATATGGTAACATTTGTTTTGTATTCATTGGTAGATTATACTTTGAACATGGCAACACTTAATGCTTCAGCATAAAAGCCTGAACGCCTCAGTATCTTTCTCTTTTCACTGCTGCCTGCCTTGGAGTAAGAACCTAGCTATAATACCTACCTTCCTCGTATTGGTCATATTTAATTTCAATATACGTATCAACGTATTTTATAACGTAACTCTGCATTTTCTTTTTCCCGTAATCCTAATTTCCAATATTAGATTTTTTTACTAGTCATTCGTATCCCACTGCCGGGCAAAGACCTCCCCCCATTTCCTCCATACATCCCAATCCCATTCCATCCCAATCCCAAGCCGTAATTATCCATCTCAGATTTATTACTTAATACCTACTTTCAAAAAAGGGTAGGCAGAGACCTTGTGCCTCATTCTCTCTCATTCATGTTAACACATTAGTATACTAGCAAATATTTAGTCTCGTTTAGAATTTAAGAGAAGATTCCGCGGTCGCTCACCTACCCGTTGGACAGACACAGTCAAGAAACTCACCGGCCTACCAATACCTAAAGCTCTAAAGGCTGCCGAAGACAAGGAGAAATGGAAAGCCATGATGCATCGAGTAATCAACCAGTCCAGACTAGACACGACCTTCAGCAATGAAGATAACGACTAAGAAGAAGAAGAATTCAAGAACATTTCAAGAAAATAATATTCACAATTTTATCTCAACGATATTTGAACTCGCAAACATTTTTCTTTTTTACAGAAAACCCTAATTTCTGCACCTCGTTATTTAATTAACGAATTCCTGCGGCTTTGAACGTCAAATAACTTTTGAAATGCGAACTCGCTTTTTTCAAATTGTTTGACTTTCGCAAACCGCTCTTTGAGCAGCAATAAGTAGCTTTGCAACCCACGGTTCATATGTACCTACGTGTCTATGTACATTGTACATTATGACTTCAACTGCTATTGCTATTAAAGAGCGGTTTAACTTGAGCGCACATTTGGCCGCGCCATACGCGCCGCAGTCATTTTTCTATACAAAAAATACTGATGACGTCAGAAAATGCGGCTGGCTTTTGACGTCTAAGCATTTCTCCTATTGAATTGACAGTTTGGCGCGGATAGGTCTGCGACCACCTATAAAGCTGAGTATTTACGTACATTTTCTGACATAATTGAAAAATACAGCTAATAATCCAGGTGACCCCATAAGTATAAAAATATCATAATCTTTCAAGTAAGACTAACAAACATACACACACACTGTTATCAAACTATATATAACTACCCAACTAATACGTATAATAAATCTGAAAGTATATTTGTATGTTTGTGTTTCAATCACACCTAAACTAGTGAACCGATTTGCATGAAACTTAGAAGAGGTGTAGATAGTGACCTAGAATAACATATAGGCTATTCTAAATTTTGGTACCACGTGAGCAAAGCCGCGCGAAGAAGCTAGTTTTATATATTCATAAAACGAATTCTAAAGGTACTTACGATTTTGAAACTGACAGGCTTGCATTCAACACGCTCTGAAGTCAAAAATAACATTGAAAACAAGTTTTTTTATTTAATTTTTATAATACGATACGATTGCTTAAAAATTTTATATAAAAAACTTGTGATCGAAATGCTTTCGTCCGTCTGTCAGTCTGTTCTCGTCTACCTCGGTAGTTACTATTTATTTATTTATTTACTTACTTATGGAAAACTAACAGCACATAAAAACATAATAAACAAGAGAGTTGCTAGTAACAGAAGGCTAATAATAAGTTTTCACAGTTAGAACTAGTGTAAGCAAATATTGAGCACAAAGAAAAGTTGGTGCAAGCTAGCCAACAACAAAATAACAAAATAAAATAGATTAATATTTGTTTTACAACACACATTCCTTCTGACGAGGGTTAAAAACTAAGACAACAACTTAATTTAAAATTATGAACTCACTGTCGCATTTTTCAACCTATTTTAACGAATTGTCTGATTTATTAACATTTTCAGAACACGGAATCAAAGAATCCTTCATATCGAAAGATTCTCTCGGGATTCAATATGGCGTTGACATAATACACTGGTAAAAAAACAAAGTCCCAGGCACTACAGCGTCCCGTTGAGTGTAGGCATAGGTTGCCTCCTGACGCTGTATAAATCATGTAGATGTAAATGCATAAGAAGGCCTAAGTTAAGTTTTTTGATGTAAAAGGAAGTTTTTTTTTTAAACAGCTTGCATTACTTTTGGGTAGCAATAACAAACCAGTCGGACAATCAGATGTCTCTATTAGATAGACCTACATACCTATTGTTTTATCGTACTGTGTAAACTGCTCTGAGTTTTTTTGCATCTCCCATGACGTCAGAAGTTGGTTTCATCCCAGCACTATTTTATCGGGCCGCGAGTTTTTGCCTTTTTGTAGGCGTGCCCTAATTTCTGATGCTTCAATGCTGTAGAGGCCAATTAGGGTGTTGCAATTATTGAGTTTTTTTTTGTTGAAAATAACGATATCATTTTACTCTGCTCCGTTTCTAGGATTTGGTTCATGGATTGTGGTATGGTAAGGTGTTGTGAATAAGAAACATCTTAAGGAAACCCTCAGTTTAGTCAGCTCTACTTATATGACCATATTCTTTCTATGGTTAAGGTCAATTTGAGTGGCAGGTGCAAGCCTATACTATATTAAATATTCGTATACAAAAAAAAAGTCAATGGGGTCCTTGGTATTTTTTATTCCCAACGACCACATATTTTATTCCCAGCTAGACACCAAAACGTCCCATTGAATTTAGGCATAGGTTACCTCTTGAAGTTATTATAAATCTTAATTTTTAATTTTTTTTATTTAACCTATTTCGTCCCACTGCTGGGCAAAGGTCACCCCCAAATCCCTCCAATCATTTATTAATTATTATAATTGCGTCTGTTTGTGATGATGTTTGTATTGAGTATGGATGTTTGTTCTTCACGTCAAAACTACTGAGTGGATTTGGATGTTTGGCACAGAGATACACAATAATCTGCCCTATTCCACTCTGATTCACTAATCAAATCCATTAAGGGATAAGTTTCCACTTTTTCTTCCACTCTAATCCATCAATGGTTTTGTTTCCACTTTGAGTTCCACTCTGATCTATCAATGGTTTTGTTTCCGCAATCTATAGCTTATATTATGCAACTTTATGGAAAAATGACATATTCCTGAGGGACTACGAATAACACCACGAGGCGCAGCTATATAGTAAAGCTATATTAATACTCGCACGTTCCTTGAATCGTGATTACAATTTAGCAGACACAAAGACTCCGGGTAACAGTATAAGCAGTGTATTAGTCGGAATTAGCACTGGACACATGATCCATCATGATGTCTCCGTGATGGAGCGGAATAATCTATCTGGCTGCCTGATTATGTATTTGCGATCGATTGCTGATCGCTTATTGGTTGTTAACAAAACAAGCGATAAAGTGGAAATGACTGGAACTAAAATTGAAATGTGAAAATAAGGAAATTTCAAACTACTGTGTTTAAATAGGTTTGATTGTCCTGTACAAAGCACTGGCGAAAATTGTGTAATTTTTGCTATCGTAGTTACATAATAACCCGGCAGAACATCGATTGCTAATGACACCCAGATGTGGAAGAACAGGCTCTCAAACTGTATACATTCTACTTTTCATATTTAGGAAATAAGTAAATTATAAACATGATCAGTTTGATCAGGACTGTATCCATACAGCGCAGACTCTCAGGTCTTTTTAGATGAATATTCACTCTTTTTAGAACGTTGCACGCTTCGTTCAATTATTTCTTGATCGAAGGTTGCAGGTTTGATACCTGTCGCTCTATGAGTAAGCAATTTTATTCTCGTACAACTAAACTTGACTGGTTTAAGTGTTAACATTTTTCTTTGCTGCAATCAGAGGGGATATAGCTCAGTGGTAGAGCAACCGACTGCAGATCGGTAGGTCCCCGGTTCAAACCCGGGTGTCCCCTTCAATATTACGCATTATTTTATTTTTGGAATTTTGAAGTTATAGGCATGATAATGATATTACGAGTAATGTTGTACGAATAATAATCCATATTATTATAATTGTATTTTACTACTTAGTAAAACCATATTACGAGTAATGTTGTACGAAAAATAATCCATATTATTATAATTGTATTTTACTACTTAGTAAAACCAATTTTGAAATAGCATGCAAATACATAACTCTTTAAAACTGTCCATTGCAATAACATAAGCGTTTCAAATCTCATACAAAAGTTTTATTCTGTTATAACGTTGAATTCGCTGCGGCCATTCATCCCACGAACATATTGGCCAAAACTCCATTGCAGTAACTTTATGATCGCCTGGTACAAAGCTGGCTAAAAATCGAATACAAGTTAGTTTTTGACTTCTATCCAAGCGATTGTACAATTTTTTGAATTTATTTGACTGTATTTTACTAGCCCGGAGTTCATTCAGAATCATCATCATATTTTGATACCGAATATATAAAGGGTGTAAAAAGACGTCTACCGAAGCCGAAAGGGGTAGGTACAGCATCCCAACACACAACTTAATCCAAAATCCGATAGCTCAGAGAATCAGCAAGCTGAAGTGGCAGTGGGCTGGCCATATCTGCCGAAGAACCGATAACCGTTGGGGTAAACGAGTTCTTGAGTGGAGACCGCGACTCGGCAAACGTAGTGTAGGACGCCCTCCGGCCAGGTAGAGTGACGATCTGCCAAAGGCTGCCGGCAAAAGCTGGATGCGTCGAGCTGAGGACAGGGCGCAATGGCGCGCACTAGGGGAGGCCTATGTCCAGCAGTGGACTGCCATAGGCTGATGATGATGAAATTGGACTCAGATCAAAAATTACAACAGAAAAAACCTCCCCCATTGTTTTGAAGTCGGCTATAAAGGAAAACGGAATCATTTCTCGCCAAAACATCTTGTTACCGAGTAAGACAAACATCGTTTTATAAAAGAGTTCAGCAAGAACTATAAAACTTCCGTAATCTCCACTCATAACTTCATTTATAATAACTGCAGTCTTGGATTACTTAGGTCTGAGTTTTATCTGCGACTGCGAGGAAGAATTTTTGAAATGTTAATGCAGCTAAGTGGACACGATAAAAAATTTCAAGATTATTTTTATTGCCACTAGTTAGGGTTCCGTACTGTTATAAGCGACTTCAGTAATGTTAGAAATAAGGATTTATGTAATGTGTAAACCAAACTGTTTCTACTCTTTGACATCCTGTCAAGCAGTGCGTTGTTTTTCTGCTCCAATATGTTGTACTGATTCACGTTGTTGTTCGTATATTAAATCTAACTGAATTCCTTCAATCCATGGCGTTTTCTATCATAATCCATCAAGTAACCCTGCAACTTAAGCATTTTACCCCACTATGCAATAGGCAACGATTCTTAATAAAAATCATGTGATTTCGAGAGCCACTCTGCGCTATACCTACTTAGTTTAAATACATCATCACAAACACTAAAAAACAGAATAAAACAAATATTTATGGGGGCTCCCAATGCTCCCATACAACAAATGTGCCTGCCGTTTTTATAAATAATGGTACGGAACCCTTCGTGCACGAGTCCGACTCGAACGTGGCCGGTTTTTGATTGTTATTGCTATTTTGATCAAATACTAGTGATAGTTTAATTATTGTAATATTAATGAATTATGTTTTATGAATAAATTGAATTATTTCTTGCATTTCGGATCAAGAGGTTTTGGAAGCTAAATATTCTTGGGTGCACATCAACTGTAATAATAAAATGCTCTTACAGCAAAACGTCCTCAATATAAAATTACTGCTAGTTTTCAGAGCACAAAGTTAACATTTTTACTGGTAGTGATGGGCTTGCAAGCTGTGGAATTCTAGCTTTTGCGAAATATGGGCATGTGCTTAGTAAGCTGTGAAGATGATTTTAACTGGGCAAGCCCATCCAAAACAATTGAATGTCCTAAACACTAGACCGTCCCATTGTTTGTAGGCATAGATTTCCACCGGACGCTGTAAATATCATCTAGTAAAAATGTGAAATAAAGTATTTTTATACTATTGTTACTATTATTAATACTACTATTTTCATAGCAATGAATATATGAGAGCTCGAATGTATGAAAGCTTTGCATGCTGATCCTGGTATTTGCATAGTCGAGCATATTGTGATTCAGAGTAGGTAGGTACTCAAAATATGTGTAATGAAATATTCCTTTCTTATATCTTCGGTTTTCTAAAAAGCTGAAAGCGTTTGAACTTTGTTTGAACACTATTTTTTTACACCCTGTATATGTAAGTACTTCACAACTAAAAAAATTACGTGAGTGTCGTGGAACACTCGGTTGGAACGAAACAAAGAGTAGGTACTTTTCTATACTGGGAATTTCAAATTCAAATCAAACGCTCTTCCGTACTAATGGAACAATCTATGGACTGTTAGCGACCGCGCACTTCGCACTGTGATGATTTCGTCACTAAATCACGACCGTCACGTCATGAAATTTCCGTGTCGTAACGGCCGTGACGCTAATTTTTTTCTCCCAGCCCCCCCAGTTTATTTTTCTTCGATAATGGTCCGAAAATGAACTTCGTTCCATTTTTTTAAAATGATGAATGGGTTGGCTCTTGAACTCGAAACTTACACAGTAAGAATGAGGTCTACGATGGAATGAGCCTACCCAGAAGGTGCCTATTAACTCTCTTCTTAAAAACAACAGGGTCGTAGCTCAGCGGAAATACAGACGCCTATACGTTTTTTCCACTATCTTTATTTGTATTCAAATGGTGAGAAGGTTCTACCAGAACGTATGTCATCATGTTGGCATAGTGAGTGGAATACCCTCGATTTTCAATACGAAGGTTGCGAGTTAGAATCCCGGCCGTTCTTGAAGTGGATTTTTCTTTTCAGAAAATTTATCTGCGCAATATCTGATACAGTGTATCTGTACGACTGTTACCTGACGGCTTCCTCATTTTGTGAATCAAACACACAGTACAGGACACACGCACGTCTGACATTTCTATTTTAGTTTCCACCCCTTTGCAATCTGCGAGACGAATCCCTCACAAGAGCGACGGTATGACGCGTCTGACATCGTGTGAAAAATACTTTTGTATTATGTTCACCTTGGATACAATGCGCATATAAATAATAAAATTGCATTTCTTTCTACAAACTGAGCTACTTAATTCAAAATACTTAAATCTGTTATTGAGTTATAGAATGGCTGAAAACTACAATCATAAGTTCTGGTTGAAACTAACAGTATCACAACTGTGTTCCCAGGGTGACGATTTGACCGCTTCTTTCAGATTGCTTTGACATGATGTCATCCTTAAATCTCGAAAAGGTATTCATTATATATGACAGGTTGCAAGCTCACTGCTTCATAGAATACTAACTGGTTTACAATCACATAGTAGGTATACTTGTAGGTAGGTCAACTATTCCTAACGGCTCGTCTTACGTGGGCGGTTTGACGCGAACGCGAAGCGGCGCGGTGCGGCGCGGAAAAAATTAAACAGTCCGTTTACTATTGAAGTCGCTGCCTCCGGGGAATAAAAGGATAACTGCAAAAACACAACTTTTCAGGAGAAGCAAAAAACATGTTTTCGTTAATAACTTCACTAATACTGGAAGTAGACGGATGGTTGATAGCTTTAAGCATAGCTGATTTTTTATGAAATCTGAATGTTATGCTGACACACGCGTAATTTATGCGTAAGAAAAGATATTTTGAAAACAAGAAGTTATCTTCTTGTTAGTCAAAATTAATCATCGTCCATGTTGCCTAATGTCGGTTATCATTTTATTCACCGTATTTTCTAGCGTAAACCTAATATTGTACCACGTGTACCACGGTCCTACCATTTTATTCAAAGCTTTTTTAGGGTCGAAGTGTATTGATAATAGGTGATTATAATTCTTATCTCGTAAATATTGTGTCACTTCGTTTATGTTAAACGCTTTTAAATAAAGTTAGGTAGAAGTAATCACCTATTGTTTTATTATTTTCAAGATGTTTTTGAGTACTTTTTAACTAGCAAACCTCTTCAAAACTGTTCTAAAGTATTAGAACAAGGTTACCTTGCCTTGAAATAAAATTATGATGAGTAAGAAATAACCATAATTAACTAGTCTTTTCAAGTCTTTTCAAGCCTTCAGCTATGTCAAGCATTAAAAACTTCTAGATTTTCTTTGATTTTTTTATAATAACGATAAAAATCAGACATAAAATCACATAAAAATATAAGAAATTAGCATATTTCATCATCAACATTCCCCTGCCCTTATCTCATGATAAGATGGGTCGACACAGGGGGTAGTTCACGCTCTGGTCCATGCCATAATGTTATTCCTCCACTCACTCTTATAATTCGTCAACAGCTGTGCATCCACTCCTTTTACATTCATATCATCTCTCACACATTGCAACCACTTCTTTTCTAGCCTTTTTATACTAGCATACCTCCAGCCACACTCATATTCCACCTCATAACTTGTCCTTACCATGCCAATTTATTTGGAAATAGGTGCCACTTTCAAACTTCCCTCCCCGTATATAGGTACTCATTCCTTATCTTACTTACCCGTTAACCTGAGCTCTTAACGATGACGGAAAACATGGTGAAGAATTCTGTAGCTTAATCAGCTCTAAACTACGTAAATATAAGAAGAAGTTGTCTATACGTGCTAGGCAAGCCTCAAGCCATCTCAAACAATGTCCCGGGCATTAAAGCGTCCTATTGAGCGTAGGCATAGGTAAGTTTCCTCATGGCGCTTTATAAATCATTTATTAAAGATGTAAAAGTTTTTCTTATCTAACCATGGGTGGGATACACAAGCATACATACATCCAACTCATTTGCATCGCGGTAACATGCACTTTCCTTTCATCCATCTTCTGCATTTCCTAATATCCATCTTTTCCTTGGTTTGCATATCGTCCCTGAGACCTGTGGCAACTTTATTCATCACGTATTCATCCTCTTTAACGTCTTAGTCAATATTATCGTCGTTCTGGAGAACACATCAAGGAAATTACTTAAAATCGAAGTAGACTGGACATAGGGTTTCACAATCTAGTCTACAATTTAAAAGTATGGTGACAGTGATCTTCTGATAATTTCGCTGTCACCATATTGATGGAGTGAGGAGTTGTTCAACAGAACTACTCAGAAAATAGTCCTATTGAGTTGGAACTTAAGACATCGTTCGAGTTTCAACTCTAATGTTTTAAAAATATGGTGACGATGAGCTAATCTGATGATTAAATAAGGAGCTGTTCAATGGAACTCCTCAGTGAGTAGCAGTAAACTACCCGAGTTTGGGCTCATATTAATCAGCCCACGGTAGTCCATTAATTGTATGTTAGTTGTTGACTACCATGATTGGTTTAATTTAAAATAGAACTAGGTATCTAACAAAATCTTATAACCATTGATCCATACCATTGATTTTTTTGCAAATTGACGTCCTAGAATGTTCAAAATTGCGTTAGTCGCACTTAAATGTTGTCAACCTAACAAATACGGTTATTATACACCGCTTTAACAATCAAATCTTATAACGGTTACCTTTCGCACAGACTCTAACAGCGGTATTATACGAAACGTATGGACATGTTTTCACGAGAATAAAATGATAACCTGCGTTTACCATTGTATAGACGAATATTTCTTACGTGAATATAATTGTATGACTCATTGTCATATTAAAAGGTGTGGGTACATTTTGATAATATTATATTACAACTTTATTCTTGTAAGTTTAGGCATGTCTAGAAACATCGAAAAGTATTGTAATATTTTGTATCTCCGTGAATAATTGTACGAATGTTACGAAAAAAATTGAGCAGATGTATTAGCACCCAGAGATCCCAAATATGGCATAACACTAAAACTAAGATAATGGCAGTTATCCGTTTATTCCCCGGAGGCAGCGAAGTGTTCTACGTCACCATTGCGCAGCGGCGCGGTGCGGTTTGATGCGAACGCGATCAGTTTGTTTGACATTTACGCGCGAACTAGTATACTCAATCTGAAATCTGTAGGACGAGTCGCGCGCACGTAGGACAGACGCGCCGCGCCGCGCCGCGCCGCATCGAATCGCATCGCTTCGCTTCGCAAACGCGTCGCGTCACACCGCCCACGTAAGACGGGGGGTTAGTGTACTGTAATTGAAACCATCTAGATTGTACACTATGTAGGTATTTATAGATTTAGATCGAAGTATTGTGTAGCTTCGAAGTACGGAGCATAAAAATAGTTTTCTAAAAGCCTGACAGAATGTTATATAGGTGATACTAGGCCTTTGCATTTATAAGAATAAATGGGTTATACAGCGTCATGAGGCAACCTATGCCTTCACTTAACGCTGGGCTGTAGTGCCTGGGACATTGTTTGAGATGGTAAAGACTTACCCAAGTTACCCAGCACCTAAGCCATCCTCCCAGCTTGATCGGGCTTATCCACAGGAAAGACAACGGCAATACGGGTAGACACTAAGCTGCAGGATTCTTCACGATGTTTTTTTTTTTCACAGTTAAAAGCTCGTTAGCGCATTATGAATACATTGGCGCAACCCGCGAGTTTGAATCACGGCCATCACGGCATTCAAAGTCGAAGATACTTTCTACTAGGCTAACTAGAAACAAGAAAAAGAAAACTAGGCTTACCTACGTGGCACATAAATCGATAGAGCCAAAAATCATCTCAAAAAAAAAGACGTGTGGCACTCGGAGACTGCCGCGGTAAAGCTATTGCATAGCATTTTTTATCAACTTATTAATTATAATTATTTATTTATTTTATTTATGCAGTATTTTTTTCTTTGATATTAATTCAAGTTACACTTTTTGAGCGTGGTGACCGATAAGAAAACAATTGTTTTCGCGCAGTAACGCCGATACAACCAATGTCAGGCGAGTTGCTGAACTAAAGAGACAAGCGTGATATTTCAAAATAGTTTTCTAATGCCATTGAAATACGGTTGAGTTTCTGTCGGAGTGGGGGGTGTTATTTTCATTACGGAATTTCTGGATTCGGTCTCCACGCTTAGGCCCGCGGTAGAAGCTATGCAATAGCTTAAAAACAACGGTAACAGCATCTCAGCAAGCCGAGGTTTAAGCGGCCATTTTAACCGTTGTAATTACTGCGTCTCACTGAAAGGGTACCTACTCGTGCCGACCTATTGTCGGTGAGCGGGATACTTAGTACAGTCAGCTAGAAAAGTAAAAAAAATCTACTTTATCACCAAAGCATTTGATATTCTTTTAGGTCAAGCCACTAAGATTCTTTGATGTTTAAGGTGGTAAGGGACATCGTCTAAGGATCACGATAATAATAAACGGTCTTTCAGATTGAAAAAAAGATAGTTGATGAAGTATTTGGCACATTTTGCAGAAGTTGTTATCTGAGGAGACAGATTGTTTATTACATCGGGGCCTTTTCGAATATTAACTGGTTTTCATATTATGATGTATTCTTTCACCGTTTAGAACTAAATATTCCAAAAGTAAATCAATTGACGCACGTTCGAAATTGGTGTCGCTGGATTCGACATCGCACAAACTTCAGATGTTCAACCCATCTCTAAAAAAATTTCATGTAATTGTTTTTCTCGTCGACTATACTTTCATTGTGACTTTTTTGCGGGGAACATTGTTGAGCTAGCTTGCTTTTATGGTTAGAGTTTGAAAGTTGGATGGAGTAAAAATAATTTGAAGGTAAATAAAACTTTAAAGTATGTTTGGGCACCTACCCACCCAGGTCAATGTTTGACCTCATTCAATGACAGCTATTAAGCCACAGTAGAAGACAATTTAGAAACTAAACTATGTACACTAACTATGTATATATTTTTATACAGGGTGTAAAAAGACTGCTACCGAAAACTGAGGGATTGCAATCAGACCATGATTCTGAACATATTTATCGAAAAACAAACTCAAAAATTTTTTTGACTTGACTACGTCATTTTATTTTATTTTTTAGTTTTTTGCTACTAGAACAACATAATAAGATCATACCTACCTAATCATTTCATTTATAAAAGAAAAAAACAATTAAAACTCAAAATCCAGCAATCTACGTATAAAAACGCGCCCAGTACATACGCAAACAGTGATCTTCAAACGCTGTTTTCTCCGGATATAATGATTTTTTCGGAAAATCCTTTTGGATTTGGTTGTGTTTTGGGATGCTGTACCTACCCCTTTCGGCTTCGGTAGACGTCTTTTTACACCCTGTATTATTATTAATATATTTTTTCATTTAAAAACAATTATTATTCACTCTTAATTTTTTTTTTTTACGCCGACGTCCATTTTCTTACTAATTTCTGTCATATCCATACATAGGTTACCAGGAAGATATCGCTGCCTCCGGGGAATAAAAGGATAACTGCAAAAACACAACTTTTCAGGAGAAGCAAAAAACATGTTTTCGTTAATAACTTCACTAATACTGGAAGTAGACGGATGGTTGATAGCTTTAAGCATAGCTGATTTTTTATGAAATCTGAATGTTATGCTGACACACGCGTAATTTATGCGTAAGAAAAGATATTTTGAAAACAAGAAGTTATCTTCTTGTTAGTCAAAATTAATCATCGTCCATGTTGCCTAATGTCGGTTATCATTTTATTCACCGTATTTTCTAGCGTAAACCTAATATTGTACCACGTGTACCACGGTCCTACCATTTTATTCAAAGCTTTTTTAGGGTCGAAGTGTATTGATAATAGGTGATTATAATTCTTATCTCGTAAATATTGTGTCACTTCGTTTATGTTAAACGCTTTTAAATAAAGTTAGGTAGAAGTAATCACCTATTGTTTTATTATTTTCAAGATGTTTTTGAGTACTTTTTAACTAGCAAACCTCTTCAAAACTGTTCTAAAGTATTAGAACAAGGTTACCTTGCCTTGAAATAAAATTATGATGAGTAAGAAATAACCATAATTAACTAGTCTTTTCAAGTCTTTTCAAGCCTTCAGCTATGTCAAGCATTAAAAACTTCTAGATTTTCTTTGATTTTTTTATAATAACGATAAAAATCAGACATAAAATCACATAAAAATATAAGAAATTAGCATATTTCATCATCAACATTCCCCTGCCCTTATCTCATGATAAGATGGGTCGACACAGGGGGTAGTTCACGCTCTGGTCCATGCCATAATGTTATTCCTCCACTCACTCTTATAATTCGTCAACAGCTGTGCATCCACTCCTTTTACATTCATATCATCTCTCACACATTGCAACCACTTCTTTTCTAGCCTTTTTATACTAGCATACCTCCAGCCACACTCATATTCCACCTCATAACTTGTCCTTACCATGCCAATTTATTTGGAAATAGGTGCCACTTTCAAACTTCCCTCCCCGTATATAGGTACTCATTCCTTATCTTACTTACCCGTTAACCTGAGCTCTTAACGATGACGGAAAACATGGTGAAGAATTCTGTAGCTTAATCAGCTCTAAACTACGTAAATATAAGAAGAAGTTGTCTATACGTGCTAGGCAAGCCTCAAGCCATCTCAAACAATGTCCCGGGCATTAAAGCGTCCTATTGAGCGTAGGCATAGGTAAGTTTCCTCATGGCGCTTTATAAATCATTTATTAAAGATGTAAAAGTTTTTCTTATCTAACCATGGGTGGGATACACAAGCATACATACATCCAACTCATTTGCATCGCGGTAACATGCACTTTCCTTTCATCCATCTTCTGCATTTCCTAATATCCATCTTTTCCTTGGTTTGCATATCGTCCCTGAGACCTGTGGCAACTTTATTCATCACGTATTCATCCTCTTTAACGTCTTAGTCAATATTATCGTCGTTCTGGAGAACACATCAAGGAAATTACTTAAAATCGAAGTAGACTGGACATAGGGTTTCACAATCTAGTCTACAATTTAAAAGTATGGTGACAGTGATCTTCTGATAATTTCGCTGTCACCATATTGATGGAGTGAGGAGTTGTTCAACAGAACTACTCAGAAAATAGTCCTATTGAGTTGGAACTTAAGACATCGTTCGAGTTTCAACTCTAATGTTTTAAAAATATGGTGACGATGAGCTAATCTGATGATTAAATAAGGAGCTGTTCAATGGAACTCCTCAGTGAGTAGCAGTAAACTACCCGAGTTTGGGCTCATATTAATCAGCCCACGGTAGTCCATTAATTGTATGTTAGTTGTTGACTACCATGATTGGTTTAATTTAAAATAGAACTAGGTATCTAACAAAATCTTATAACCATTGATCCATACCATTGATTTTTTTGCAAATTGACGTCCTAGAATGTTCAAAATTGCGTTAGTCGCACTTAAATGTTGTCAACCTAACAAATACGGTTATTATACACCGCTTTAACAATCAAATCTTATAACGGTTACCTTTCGCACAGACTCTAACAGCGGTATTATACGAAACGTATGGACATGTTTTCACGAGAATAAAATGATAACCTGCGTTTACCATTGTATAGACGAATATTTCTTACGTGAATATAATTGTATGACTCATTGTCATATTAAAAGGTGTGGGTACATTTTGATAATATTATATTACAACTTTATTCTTGTAAGTTTAGGCATGTCTAGAAACATCGAAAAGTATTGTAATATTTTGTATCTCCGTGAATAATTGTACGAATGTTACGAAAAAAATTGAGCAGATGTATTAGCACCCAGAGATCCCAAATATGGCATAACACTAAAACTAAGATAATGGCAGTTATCCGTTTATTCCCCGGAGGCAGCGATATGGCTTTTAGCGATAAGGTCACCCATTGTCTACACATTTTGTTATCAAGGTTTTTATTGTTCTGTTTGTTACTTATTATGGGGTACAATAAAGTTATCTATCTATCTTTTTTTTTTTTTATGATGAATGGGTCGGCTCTTGACCTCAAACTTACACAGGTAGGAGTGAGGTCTACGATGGAGCGAGCTTACCCAGAAGGTGCCTATTAACTCTCTTCTTAAAAACAATAGGGTCGTAGCTCAGCGGAAATACGGACGCTGGAAGCTGATTCCAAATTTTTGCAGTGCGCATAATAAAATAACTTTCGAAGCGCTTAGTTCTAATAAGTGGAATATCAACCAGGTGAGGATGATAATTAGCTGCGCGTCTGAAGTCCCTGTAAAAGAACGGTGAAGGCGGAATAAGGTCGTGTAGCTCCTGGGCACACTCACCATAGTACAATCTGTAGAAGACCGATAAACATGATACCTCGCGACGATGGCTCAGACTATCGAGTTTTGCTTCGGCAAGATAGTCTTCACCTACGAGCTTCTTGGCTCTGCGCTCCACCGAGTCAAGTGCAGCAAGTTGGTACTTAGCAGAACCGTCCCAAAGGTGGCTGCAATACTCCATACAAGATCGAACTTGAGCCTTATATAAAGTCAAAAGTTGACCTGGTGTGAAATATCGCTTGACCTTATTTAGGATGCTCAGTTTGAGCTTTAGACTCGATGGAGGTGCCAAAGTTGAGGCTAGCCGTCAACTCTATGCCAAGAAGAGTGAGGTGGTCGGTTACTTCAACCGATAAACCCTGGAAGGTGGGAGCCAGGTTAAATCGACGCTTTTATTTTATTATATATTTTTTTTTTATCTATACTAACTACTAATATACTAACATGTTTTTTACGTCCAATCGAATAATTTTAACATCAAAACCAGTAGAAACAACTACAGATTGTTGAAAACGATCTTTCAATAGCTTAACTCATCCAGGTCACTAACTAGTAACCAAGCAAGCATGCCAAAACTGGCATAACCGCGCTGAATGGCAATGCTGATAAATTGAGCCAATTATCCGATGCGTTTTACGAACTATATAAAAAGTGAGACCATTGAATTATTATAAAACTGCATCATCAGACTTCAACTGGCTCATACAAAGATACTTTTTGATAAATTTCAACGTGGATTCAATAGTCGGCAAATAGCTCAGCAATCGTTTACAATCCCTTTATAAAACCACACACGTTCACTACTCTTGTTTCAGAGCGTTCCGAAAATGGTTATTCTGACAAACGTATTTTTATAGGTCAACATAGCATAGACGTTGCGTTGCTGATCGTTTATAAATATCATAAATTGAGCATGGTCTAATGCATAGAGAACAGAGATGACTTATTCGTGTAGAACTTTAACTTCGTCTTTGATTTCCATGGCATTCAATCCCAAGAACGAAGGATTGCTATGTTGACATGTAGGTACAGCTTAAAATGTGATAAATTGAAACACAAATAAGGAGGAGAGTTTTGTATTAATCGTGCTAAGGATTGCGTGGTGATGATGTGACCAATGACTAAAACTAAAACACCATTTACACGATACCATTCTGGCAAATACTATTCTTGCCTCGTGCTTTCTTAAACTCACCGGAGCAACCAGCTAATAAGTCTGTGGCAAGAGGCAAGAATGGTATGCCAGAATGGCATCGTGTAAATGGCTTTTTAAAATTTATATAGATAAAATACAAGATCAATGAAATATACCTAGGTAGGTACTTCTTCTTTCATTGTGAGCCTGTTCACAACAACTTGTTCGATCCCACACAAAGCTTCACCCACGTCAGTTCGAAAGTTAATTTACGAACTTTGTCGGTGCGACTTCTATTCATGCGAACTGTTTTACAATCCCCCTTTGGTTCTGATGTCACGTTTTTTAAATCATCGCGATGCGAGGAGCGCATACGAATACCGCGAGAATTAACTCGATGCAAAAATGTTATGTAGTTTACATCGCGAAGGGAAATGTGCCTGTTTTATTTCCGACTGTTAAGCTGCGTACGGACTTCGCGTTCCAATAAACGCGTAGCCGTGCAACGCGTATACATTTTGTCATTTTAAAACGCGTAAACGTGTAAACGCGTAGCCTGGTAGAGATGATTCAGTCTAAAAATGCACGCCCCTCCACCGAACGTGATTATTTAAATGTGTGAAAAGAAATATTTATTGCAATGTTTGACATGTGTGCGTGAAGAAAACTAAAGAACCAATGACATTGACAAGGTTGCGTGTATTGCGTATGTACACCGATTGTGCATGTAGAGGTAAATACATTGGAGGGGCGTGCATTTTTAGACTAAATCATCTCTACGCGTAGTCCATACAAGGCTTGATAGGGGTTATGTTTTTTTTACTATTATTATTACAGTATTATTACAGAAATATGGTAAGTGGCATTAAAATTGGAAAAGAGCCATGCATTGACGTTGTTCCTGTAGTTAAAAACTAGGCATAGGCGTCTGATAACTCAACAATTTCTCAGGCACTAGCTTACATTGCTGACGCTGTGTAAATTCAAATTCAAATTCAAATCATTTGTTTCGGTTTCACAAGTCCATATTATTAGTAAAATGCTTAGCCATATGGAATCAAATAAAATGAGAAATCAGGTGCTTACCCACCGTCTACCTCGCTGAGACCACCCGAGTGAAAATAGTTGGTTAGGTTATTTTAGGCTAGTGAAAAAACCATGCGCGATATCTTTAAACTGTACCTAGGTACTTACCAGAATATATGGGTGTTTGATTTAGTACAACTGACCACGAATAACATAGAGAATACCTTTAAACTCTACCATGACTATTCAGGGTGTTTGATTTAGTAAAACAACGTATCACCGATATCGCACCTGGTCCCGAGTGCACGGCTTAGCGCGTTGGCTGGAACTAATTCGCAGTTAGATATAAATCCCGCTTGGAGTGCGAAACTCACTTGCAGCGCCATTAGTGTTTTTGTTTATAATGCTCTATCAGCTATTTGCTATTGATTTCGGCTTAAACGCCATTATATACGATACCATTATTGCCTCTTGCCACATAATATTAGCTCTTTCCGTTGAGTTTGAGAAAGCAAGAAGCCAGAATAGTATCGTGTAAATGTCGTTTAAGACATTTTGGGGATAGATGGTATTCCCCCAAAGTATGGTAAAGAGGGGAGTACTCGCCTCACTAACGTGCTCAGAAATGTTGCTTGCGCGATTCAGAGCTTATCTGTGATTCCAGCGTCATCTAGTGGTACAGCTCCGAATTACGTCGCTGTAATTGACATCTCTTGAAGTTCAGCTTGTAGTTAAGCTTGTAGTTCAGGCGATGGTAGATAGAAGTCGCCACAGACATCATCAAAGGATATTGAATGACTTGACTTCATCGTCATTATCATCATCCACAGCCTGACTTCACCTACTGCTGGGTATAGGCCTCCCTAATCTTGTGCCATCCACCACGATCCTGCGTTAATCTGACCCATTGACAGCTCGCAACGTGTACAATATCGTCTGCCCATCTGGCCGCTGAACGTCCTACATTCCTTAAGATTAGGTATATTTTTATGGGATCATTTAAGATTTTAAAATGCATCCCAAAACGTCCCACCACGTCCTGCCTGATCCACGGTAATTGGATTCAAGTCTCGTATGGGTGCAACGATTGGGTGATCGGATGCAAATCTTATAACGATTGGGATACATTTTAAAATCATCAACCTGAGATAACGTCAACCGTCAACCGTGCTTTGAGGATACAGTCATGATCCTGTTTCGGATGCATCTAGGTACTCACTACTTGTACTTTCAAGCATAAAATGTATTTGTCTCCCAAACAAAGCAACCAACAAAGATACGAGACTGGAACAATCTTAGCCCAATATTCAGCCGTAGCCTTACAATCCAGTACATTGTGCCCGTAAAATATACAAACAAATTATTTTCAAGCGGTCGTCTCTATTGTTTATTCGACAAACAAAAAAGAGAAAAAAATCGTATGTTTGGACTGCCTTATCTCGGTCGCGCAGACGGCAAACAAACTTTTGTTATTATTAGGGAAATTGTAAGTGATTTCGTTTTGGCTCAGTGAAGGAAATTCCGAATGAAAATTCGGACGTTTTTCGCTTTGGCTCTTTGGAGTTGATTTTGTTATTATGGCGTAGAGTTTCATTATATCGTTTCAAAACAAATATCAAATTCAACAATGTCGTGCGACTGTTATTTAAGTACATCGCAGACTCTGTAGTCTGCGAGGGGTCTGAATGTACAGATTTCCGCTACTGCCGATGTCTGTACATCGGCCGACAGTTCAGTTGGGCTCGTGATGAGTATGGAAAAGAATCGTTGCAGTGTGCGCACTCACGTACTTCTGCATACTCATCACGAGCCCGACCAAACCATCGGCCAACAGAAAAATCTGTAGTCTGCGAGGGGTCTCAACGTCACCAATTGATAACCCCCTTAATGAGGCGGGCGGGGGGTTACCAGTTGGTGACACTGACTGTCCTTATTTTGAAGTAGCAAACTCAGAATTACGTCATGAAATATAGCAGAATATTTTAAACATGAATAAAAAAAAATCAGTACATTCAAAAACATATTTACATTATTTATTGCTGTAATAAAGCAAAAATTTACAATTTAAAATATCTCAGACACAACGTCTCATTTCTTTTCATCCTTTAGGCGATACCTCATGTCCCATTCACAATGGACAGCTACTAGACGTTAGTAGACTGTCTAAGCTTCGTTTGCAACTCACTTCGGTAGTTTACATGATAATGAGGGCTGCCGACTGAGTTGTGTTGTTACGAGTTTCAGAATTTACGTTTTATTCATGCTAGTTAATGCAAGCTTGTTTGAGACGTTGTAAATGGCAAGTTGTTTTTACTTGCCATCAGTGATGCAAGTCACTGTAAATAAGTCTACTTAGAGGAAAAAACCCTACTGACGTTAAATATTACATGGCCGATTTTAATAGGTAAATAAAAACAAAGGACCCACCATTTTGTTGATAAAGTTTCTGATGGCATATCATCAACTTATCTCATGTTTACAAGTTTCATATCTTGCAGTTACAACCATTAAGTATAACTCTCCGATTCTAATTTTAAATTTATCAGGCATAATAATGATTTATTTACTTCAAATCGACTAGATAAATCAGCGATCGTATCAGCAATTAGTGAGTCCTTGGAAAGCAACTTGCTTGTATTGCGTAGACCACAAAGTTGCGTTGTCAAGTTGTTGGTTCAAGTATTTGAATGCTCAATGTCTGCCATCGACAGAATAAAATGGGTATGATATTGCCACTTAAGTTTCAATATTGTTTTTTTCAATACGTCTTTCGATGAAACTGCGAAAGTTTCTGCTCAAAAGTTGCCATGCGATATGAGTATTTTGATATGAAAAGGATGATCTGAGGTCTTGCAGCTGAACTAAAGATACAACATACAACTTTCTTCTTTTTACCTTGACTCCTTTAAATTTTATCAGGTTTTGTCCAGTAAAACATGATGTTTATCATATACCTATAGTATTTTTCACGTGGGAACGTATCCCTGACACAGAACTTTTGCGTTTTTCGCTGTACGACAATGAAAAATGCTAAAATCAATGAAATCTAGTGATAATATAAAAGATACAATTAAAAAAAAGGATTTTGTCTATTTCCATTTTTTAAATTTCAGAAATTAGCATAAAAGAGCCTTGTCACGGAACCGTGCCTATGAAAAGGACTATTAGTTTGCCAATTTTCTCAACACACAGAGGATCACGATTGTATCCCCAGGATGTAGAGTATTCTGGTGGAATATGTGAGGAAATCCTAAATCCCTGACTATGGAAGTATGACTAAAAGAGTGCGTTATTAAATTTTGCTAATTTATTCCTCAAACATAATAAGAAAATCCCGTGTAGGTGCACAAAGGCGGTATAAATTTTAAAGCAGATATCACTCTATTCAAATTATTAAAGACTCACACAATCTTCATAATTGTTTTGGCGCCCAACACGGGGCATAATATTTCAACGTTATTGTTCTAATAAAACCAGTTTTATAAAGTCAATGAACCTTAAAGGTCAATAGTCAAAGACCTCTTAATGTATTCATATCATAAAACTTGAAATTATATATTTTTGGCTATAAATGTACCATATTGGGCGCCAATAAGTATCCGTGATTGTAGTACCACGTTTGGGCTCCAATATTAGTATAAAAATCGCAACAACCAAAATAATATAAAATTCACTCATTCAGCACAGAATGGTTCGTTATCCCAATAGGCTTTTCAATTTTTAACATCATGTCGCATCAAGTTACGAGCATTTCACACTTTGTCCAATTGGGTGCAATAACAGTAACATTGGCTGCATGCAAATTACCCCAACACAAGTGTATTATGTACCTTATTACTTACACACAAGGTTCATGTTTTGGTGTTT
This sequence comes from Epirrhoe tristata, assembly GCA_951394285.1. Taxonomy (NCBI): domain Eukaryota; kingdom Metazoa; phylum Arthropoda; class Insecta; order Lepidoptera; family Geometridae; genus Epirrhoe; species Epirrhoe tristata. The sequence goes on from OX596154.1 coordinate 8,302,069, forward strand.
CAAAGCTTGAGTATTAATTGAGTTAAGCGTTATGTCGTTGCAGGAAGGTTCATTTTCAGGGGTTCGTTTTAAAGTCTTCATGATGTTAAAGCAGTCTGTATCAGCATTCCGGCTTCGAAAAGTAATGTTTAAGTGGAAGTTTCATCCGGTTACAAGGTGACTTGATAAGTTCGATAGTCCTAGTTGAGGTATAGTTTTAGAATTAGTTGTTTGTTTAGTTTTCTAAACTCTTACTTTGTTCTCAAGAGCTTAAAGACTTTGAATAGCTAATCGGGGTGTGAACGCTGTTGGCATGACTTTTTCTTTAGATAAATGACTATGACAATACTGGTGATTCTGTTGACTTTTAAAACTGACATGGGAATAAATAAAAAGACGAACTTTTACGCCTGTTATAGTTCTATAGTAAAATACAGGATACAGCGTTCGAAGGCAACGTTCAATAATTTATTTGGATGCTGTATGGCCTGGGACACTGATGAGGTGGATGGGCTAGTACCTACGTAGATATCATCTTCTTACATGAATCGCTTTATATTCTGGAATTAGAATATAATATAATCATCTTCCTCTTCCACTCAAATCGCTAAATAGAAATGCTTTTGGTAACAAACTAAAGAACTGGCTTGTTGCCAATGGGTTTTACAATCTGGAAGAATTCTACACTGATAATGATTGAAAATAGATGATCTAAGTAGATAGGTAGATCTGTTTTTTTTTTAGTTTCTATGTACTAACATACTATTAATGTTAATATTGTACGTCCGAAAAGGACTAACTGTTTGTCCATTTTATATACTTATACCATCTTTGTTAAATTCAGCAGTTTACAATAAAAACTTATCTTATCGGCCATATCCCCAGGAATAAATCATTTATGACAAACTTCGAGCATTTTAATTGTATATTTTTTGGGGGGTGGTTAGGAATATGTTTAATTTTATAATGGGCTATCCACCTCAGCGGGGGTGGTTACCCCATAATAATTCCTGTCTGCCACCGTGGCACTAGACGCGTGACAGACGGTAATATTGTATTACTGTGTAGGTACCCCGAATTAGCATATGTAGGGGTGGATAGCCATAAGTGTTACCGTCTGCCACTACGTGGGGGCAGTCGATGGGGGCAGACGGTAATAATTCATTTTAGAGCTCAATTCCATCATCATATTTGGCAGGGCTTCAGTTATAATTATAATAACCTTCACCACTGTCAAGACTCCGCATTCAGCCAGCACAACTAAGCTTTCTTGTGAATAAACTTAAAAATACACGTAAGATTTCCTCGTCTTCGAAAACCATTAGCGCGACATAAAACTCCAGAAACTACCTCCAGATAAAACTCATAACTCGAACCTGCTGAAAAGTGGCATAATAAAGTATTTACCAACCTAAAGTCTCTCTTACCTCCCGTCAATCTTCGTTTAAACCGTAACACAGGGTGCTAAGGTGCAAAATCGAATGTCGTGGCTAGTTTTCTCAGTGGAACGTGTATTCGCGATGTATCTGAAATATTGAATTACAATGGGTTTTGTCAGAATTCGTGTATCGAACGGCATCAAAGGCGTGCGGCACGCGTTTTTGATGCTATCGTAGCTTTGTCGATTTATTTTGCATACAATTTCAAAGTTAAAATGAAGTAGGTGATGAACAAAAAATATATATATTTTCAGTTATATTCCCAGCCAATGTATGGAGTGAATGCCTGGTCGTCAGCGTCACTGGATATCCATTGATATTTTAAATTCTATAAAAATAAATAATCTTGGCAGTGCGTTTGGGAAACATTTTTCATTTTTTATTTCCATAATTTCAACATGGTCGATAGAAACATTAATAAGGTATTTTTGTTTTTCAAAGGACAAACTGCAGTTCAAATACACAGTTTTTAAAATGATGGATCAAGCGTTTACCAAAACTGGTGCCAAAACTTCAGCTAAGACGGAAATTTAATAACATTGAGCCTCTCACTTGGCTATTTCGTATCTCTATTCAATCGGTGATACGTAGGTATTTTGGACTAAAAGCTTTGAAACTGATCCTTTAGGAATAATAATAGCTTGTGTGAAATGACTGAAGCTAATGGCTGCATAAGACACAACTGCAACACACAGTGAATTAGACGCTACAACCATAAACATATAAAAAACTGACAGAATTGTGTACCGTAATTTGGGGAATATCTACTGTCGTAGTCCTGTCATTCTATACCTAGCTAAAGCTGGATGGATGAATGAATGAATGAACAAGTGTATGGCGAGAGCACAGATAGGCACAGAAGTGGGATATTATTGGATGATGATTTACATAGTAGTTCGTAAAACGATCCATGGACGAATCGTTTACGCACACAGAAACAAATCTACACACACATTTGAGACCAACCTGGCTTCGCGAGATAGATCATCAGTAAAAAGAACTTTGTCAGGTCCTCAAATGTCTAGGCATAACTAATTACACGGTGCCGAGACTTGGCACCCGCGATTTTGTCAGCCGGGGAATTACATTTTCAACTTCAATATTCAATGAGACGTGTTATGAAGAACTGAAGAACCCGATAAAAAAAACTAAATGTTGATAAAACAAAAACATTTATTTCAACAACCACAAATTACAGAATAAAAACACAAAAACAATAGGCACAAATACCTTAAAACCAAAATGCCAAAAAAAGGTAGAAAATGGCCTTATCTATGCAATCTGTGTTACCGGCGCTGGTAACCATTTTAGGTTACAGTCAAAAACTACAAGTACCTTTTTTTATAACATCAGAAAATCCATTATGCACCGCTGTGGGGTCAGCGGAAGGGTTATGTCGGACTCTCACTGACTAAAAACTGACGCGTGACTGGCCTGGAGGCCAGTCACGCGTCAGTTTTTTTTTGCGTGTCAAGGGGCTCCGGGATTACGGAACGCACCGGTGCCCCTCTCGCATTTTGCCAAATGCACTGTCCCGGGAATGACACCCACAGCCACGCCTGGCACCCTTGCAGTGCTTACGGTGGCACTCGCCACAGAGCACCGCCGCCCTCCCGGGGCCCGCATCATGGACAGAAGTACCTAGATTATCACTGTTACAACACACAGACCTAGAACAAAATCTGCCGATCAAGTCTCAACGGAACAAAAGCTTGCCACGCCAACGAACGTGAAATGATGTTTTCCTTCACAAAAATCTTATACATTATCGTAACAAACTCCATAAGATAATTTCGCCATATTACTTGTTAAAATGTCAGGGTATCTTACGTATAAAATTACTGCATAATTAGTTCGCAGCGGGCCAATGTTTTATTTTATATCCTCCCTGGGGGCGCTGCCGGTGAACATGCCCTAATATAAAATATCTGCGGGTTCGTTTGTAAAGCACCTAAATAATTTATTACAGATTTTTGGAGTGCTAACTTCTGCAAAATGGGTATGTATCAAATATTGTATTTGGACTTGCCTCTGATGATCTCCTAAGACATCTTCAAAGGATCTGGAATACATTAAAAAGGTCTGAGAGAATGTCTATCGTGTCCTGGGGATCATGTTAGTTTTGTTACTTTTTGAACACTATAGGTTTTTTTCATATCCTTTATTTACTCTCCCCTTATGTAAATACCGCCTTATTGATTGTGTGATTGATTAGTAATACGTTTTTATTTCCGTTAAAAATGAACTTGCATTATCTAGGTTTTAGTATCTAATATCAAATTCGTCCCCTCACTTTTAAACTTTTAAAGTTACTTTGACGACTGGAAAATACTTTTCAAATTGCTAAACCTTTTTTTATTGCACGATTTTCTCACGGTCAACCAAAATCTTAATAAGTACCTTATTTTTTACATCTTAAGCTAAGCTATGCCTACACTCAACGGGACGCTGCCTGGGGTAATGTTTGAAATAGAATAAGCTTCACAAACTTTTTCTTTGAACTGCTTATATTTTAAATTTTCTTAAAAACTACGTTTGTATATTATTTACCAAAAATTACAATACATGATTTTTAACGGACGTCAAGTCTATTTTACTTATTATATTGTTATTGCTAGGTTTTAATGCATATTTTAGAGCTAAAGACACAAGGGGATATAGCTCAGTGGTAGAGCAACCGACTGCAGATCGGTAGGTCCCCGGTTCAAACCCGGGTGTCCCTTTTTTTTTTTTTTTTTTTTCGGAGGGCCTAATACTAATGGCCTATGAGGCCGTTTTAGTGTTACCGGACTATGGCGGGCACTGAAGGTGCCGAGACGCCTAGAGAGAAGTTACGACAACATGCGCAAGGGCACCTCTAATAGGTACGAACCTCGGCTTGGGCTGTTGCCGGAGAGAATTTACCTACCTATCTATCATCACTAGATGACGGTATCACTTCACCGTTGGCGAGAGTGATAGCGTCATCTGGATCGCCAAGAACGTTTCTTGGCCGTCTGGGGGTGCACACGAACTTCCGCCTATTGCGGGCGCCGACATCGGGTGGCCGCTCTGGCCTCACGTAGACAACTGGATACTCTGGAATGAAAGAGACAAGAGGGTTCGGATGATGCGAGGCTGAGTCATAATAGCGCCGAGCGGCGCGTTTTATGAAAGCAGCAATCGACTCGAGATTTAGATCGCGGTGGAGATCTACATTGCGCGCGTAATAGGGTGCTTCGGTAGCTTTACGAAGGAACGAATTTTGAACTATTTGGAGTTTTCGAACAGCGCGGGCGTGTCCGAAAACTTCCGAGCCGTAGGTCATGATTGGACGTATACAAGTTTTGTAAAGTGTCACCTTATTTCTAAGGGACATCTTACTCCGCTTGCATAGAAGACAATGTAGACGGTTAAGAACGAACTTAGCGCGTTGACTGACTACTTTAATGTGGGCATCGAAGTTCAGATGCTCATCTAAGGTGATACCTAGGTATTTGGACTTGGTGACCCAGGGAATGGGTTCGCCGTAGAGGGAGATGCAATTGTTTCGCATATCGCGCGGGAAGAGGCCCGACGTAAAGAGCATTGCTGCACTTTTCGTCGGGTTCACCTCGATGCGCCATTTACGAAACCAATCGCCTAACTGACTGAGGGCTCTATTTAGTCGATGGACTATAATCCGGGGGTGTTGATTCGCTGTATACAAGGCTGTATCGTCAGCGAACAAAGCGAGTTCTACGTGATCGGAACGGGGGATGTCGCTGGTGTACAGCGTGAATAGGACGGGAGCGATGACTGAGCCTTGAGGGACCCCAGCATGCACCGGGTGAGGGCTAGAGAGAGTGCCTTCGACGCGGTAGCGAAAGCTTCGATTTTGAAGATAGGCTCGTATGATGAGCACGAGCCTGTCTGGCATTCCGAAGTTGAACAGCTTGTAAATCAAGCCGTTATGCCAGACTTTATCGAAAGCTTTCGCTACATCGAGAAAGACAGCCCCCGCTGGGCCGGGATAGAGTGGGTCGTAGAGTTTCGAATACAGGAACTCCGTGATGCGGAGTACCTGTTGAGGGCACGAGTGTCTGGCTCGAAAGCCAAACTGTTCGTCGGGGAGGAGTTTTAGTTCGTTTATGACGGACCAAATGCGAGCTAGAAGGATACGTTCGTAGATTTTACCTATTGAGCTAAGGAGGCTAATGGGACGATAGCTAGTGGGCAGCGTAAAGTTTTTGCCTGGTTTGGGAATGCCGATGACCGTGGCAGCCTTCCAGGCGTCGGGAAAGGTGCAGTTATCTAGCGCGGCATTGAAGATGCTGACGAGAAGATAGATAAGGGCGAGAGGGAAGTTCTTAAGAACCCTGTTGCTGATACCGTCAGCTCCAGGGGCTTTACGCGTATTGAGACCTTTGATGACCATCTGAACTTCCGCGGCTTTGACTAAGGGCAGAGGAGGCGCAGAGGGCGGGAGAGCGGATAGTCTTTCGACTTCACTGTTCACCGTGTCGAGGTGAACAGGATCGACCGGGTTTAAACTAGGGGAGCACTGAGATTCGAGGCTTTCAGCTAAGCATTCGGCCTTTTCATCGTCATTGAACGCGATAGTATTGTCGGGACGGGTGAGAGGAGGCAAAATCGAGACTGAGTTATCCGCCTTCAGAGAACGGGCCAAATCCCAATAGGCTTGGTGAGTTGGCTCGAGCCCCGAGAGACGATTGTCCCAGTCACGATTTTTATAATCGTTAATGCGGCTTTTGACGAGACGTTCAAAGGCGCGAAGTCTTTTCCTATTGAGTTCGGTGGGCCAAGAGCTGTAGTGTCGTGTCGCTGCATTCTTCTCCGTGATCAGCCGTCTCACGTCATCAGGCAGGGCCCTGCGATGGTCTTCCATCGCAGGAACCTGCCTCGATGCGCCGCTAATAGCGGAGGTGACATGGCTGGTCAGGGAGTCGACTGCAATAGTAATGTCGTCGGGGGAGCTAATATCGTCCGGGATCCTACGCAAGTCAGGCGAGTTTATGGAACCGAGGGCGCTGCTAAGTTTAGCCCAGTCTAAGACGGTCTTAGTCTGGGGGGTCGGGGACTGGGGAACGCCTAGGTGCATGAGAACTGGGCGATGATCGGAGGTAAGTTCGTGCAGCACTACTATCGAACGAAGCTGTAAGGCGACATTCTTAAGCAGTGCCATGTCTAGTATGTCAGGTCGGTGTCCTACGACATTGGGAAAGTGGGTCGGATCGAGGGGCGGAATAACGTCAAAGTTAAGTAGGTCTGAGAGGTCTTCTAAAATGCGACCGTTGGGAGTGGTTGCAACGCAATTCCAAAGGACGTTCTTGCTATTGAAGTCTCCCGCCAAGACGACGGAGCTTCCCATGCTAAGGAGTGCTTCGACGTCACTCCTAAGCAAGGTTTTGGACGGGCTAAGGTAGCAAGAGGCTATCGTGAGAGGAGGGTGGCCGGACATGGCTAATCTACATACGGAGGCTTCTAAGTTTGTCATGGGAGGAGGGTCGAGAGGGACGCAGTGAATGGATCTTTTGAAATAGATTGCAGTACCGCCTTTCGGTGAAACCAGCCTGTCGTTACGGATCATATGATAGTTGGCGATCCTTCGTGAGCGGTGGGCTGGTTTCAGAAAGGTTTCCTGCACTAACAGTACGTCTACTTGATGTCGGGAGAGAAAGTCGGAAACTAAGTCTGTCTGTTTTTGAAGTCCATCCGCGTTGAAGAACGCGATGGAGACGGAACGGGGTTTAACTCTAGCGGTTCTTAAATCCATTATGGGAGTTTAGAGAGAGGAGAGTTTTGGGTCTGAATGGCGCTTATGAATTCTGGAGTAAGAATAAGCCTAAGCGACGCGAGAATGTTGTTGACCATTTCGGTATGGCCAGAGGGTGCCTGAGAGGTGGGTGGGTTTGCCTGAGGGGCTGTGGTCGGTTTGGGAGGAGGGCTGGCTTTGGCTTGAGGGCCTCGGCTGGTGCCTGGGAGCGGATTTCTCCACGCATTATACGTGGGGGGCCTAGGGGGAGCTAAGGTCACTTTAGGAGTGCCCTTTGAGTATTGAGGAGTGGGAGGGTAGCGCTCCGGCTGTCTCTGGACAACCCGTTTGCTAGCTCCTTTTGGTGCCTTGGGGCAACCGCGATAATTCGCGGTATGTCCCTCGGTACCACAGAGCACGCAGCTGGGAGGTTCAGGTACACCCGGAGTGCGTGTGCAGTCAGGAGTGCCATGGTCGCCCAGGCACTTGACGCAACGAGGTCGGGCGTGACAGTTACGAGCGGAGTGCCCGTAGAGCTGGCAACGGTGACATTGGGAGAGATTGCTTCTCCGATAGGGGGCTTCGACGCTCAATCCGGAAAGGCTGTTGACCGTCTTCAGGTTGAAGACGGCCTTACCTGCCGGAGAGAGGTCTAGGATGACTCCCGGGTGTCCCCTGACAACGGCGTTCTTTTTATTTCTTTTTACTTATAATGCAGATTACATAATCTGCCCACTCCATGACAAGCGAGGCACCCTTTTCTCGAAACGTTTCTTCGTATTTTTGAGTCATAGGAAGTTGAGGAATTTAGCTAATAATAAGCCCTCTTTTTCTCCACCAAAATAATTGGTGGACTTAGCAATAAAATAATAGGCTTTATCAGAAGAACCCTATGGGGTTCGCGTTCAAAACGTTCGCTATGAGCGAAAGTTTATGAGATATTATCTTTTTGTATATCAAACTTACCTTCCTAGTATAATTAGATTAATTATAAGTTTCACTGGAACAAATTTAATGGTCTTCTTATTGTGTATTCCGACTGTGTCACTTCACCACAGTATTAAAAAAAAGTACGTGAGTGTCGTGTCGGTTGGAACGAAGCAAAGAGTACTTTTCTATATACTAGGAAATTAAAAAATAGTATCCTAGAAACGCTCTTCCGTACTAACAATGTAACAATCTATAGACTGTGTCGCGGCTGCGCATTTCGCACTATGACGATTTGACATATAATACATGTGTCGTGACGGTAAAATGGAACAAAATTATTTTTCCAGCCTGTCTTTTTTTTTCTTCGATACCGTCCGAAAAGAAACTTCGTTCCAAAAAGGTAAAAGAGTTCCATTATTTTGTGTAGCGAATAGATGTATCTATGACCTACTTTCCTCTTCAGCCTCAGATGCAAATAATATGTTAAATAGGCTTTACTCGTATCGCGTAGGTTTTCAAAATGTCGGCAGGCTTGATGCAGTGTTCCGTCATACCTAGAAGCATAGATCAACTTTACGCTGCGGTGCTAAAAGAAGTAAGTTCGTATGAGTGGCCAATTCAGTGGGAGTTTTTTAGAATAATATCTACTTACATAGATCTCACCTGTATAATTTTTTAACACGTGAATCTGTGTAATTGTTCTGTAATTCTGTTATTCTTTATTGTACACAAGATAATGGTTACAAAAACAATATTTAAAAAGTACATGTACCAAGGCGAGCTTAACCCTAAAAGAGTTTTCTACCAGCAAACCTTTTAGTCTAAGGAGAAGACATTAACAAATGTGGATGTGCTGTGTACCTACGCTGTATAAAAGAAAACTATAAAATAATGTGTAAATAATTATGTACCTACTAACTAATTTGCTAATTATATACCTATATATATAAAAAAAATATAAATAAATATAATTTACATATAATTATCTATAATATATATATATATATATATATATATATATGTATACACATACAATTATATTATGATTCTTATGAAAAATAGTGCTCTAGAAAACTTCAAAGGATATTGAGGGTCTTGGTTTGAGGTGGTCTACCAGGCCTTAAGGACATAGTCAGGATCCTGAGTTTACGACTCTGCGTGTATAACGCTCTTCGTACAATATCAGCGAATCTAGGTATTCGTGAAGTTAGCTGTTATACATAGATGATAATTTCTTGTGACAAACCACTGACCTTAGTGTACAAGTACTCTGTTGACAAAGCGTCATTGCTAACCGCCATCCTGTACCGATCAAAACATGTAAGTAATGTATTTCAAAGGAACCACGGAACCCTGAACACAGCTTTTAATTTCCCTTTGTCATCTCAATTCCTCGGACCCACCCTAAAATCAAATAAGAATAAATTGTCCATCGCGAATTCAATTTTTCACTCCCGATCGAGCACGTTTCCAATTCCTGGCTACTTGATGACCATTGTCAAATAAAACTGCCATATTGATTGCTCTCTTGTTTATATTTCTTCTGAGCTTTCGACATAGCCCGGACACTCTTCTGAGCTTTCGACATAACAGCACAAAACATCGGCTTTTAGTTTGATGATTTGTAAAGCGTCAGAAGGCAGTCTTTGCCTAGACTCAACGGGAGTGTCTGGGACATTGTTTAAGATGGACTTGTATCACCTAAAGCATTTTCAGCTGTATCAGACTTATCCACAGGAAAGACATGTGGAGCTTAGCTGCGCCAATCGCGCAATGGAAAACTCGAGGTGCAGAAAGTGAGATTGGTGTGGGGTTATAAAAAACTGCGATAAAAAAATTACACAATAATCGCACAATTCACGTCGTGGCTGCCTCTACAAGATAATCAAACTTATTACCTACCAACGTTTCAAACGGTTTCAGTCTACCACATTAGTTCCAGTGATTGCTACTTTATCGCAGATGTCGCCAGTTCCGCCAGTTATCAACTAACCTATCAGCAATCGATCGCAACATTATCGCAAAGTTTACATAATCAGATTGCTGGAAGGAGTGTCCGTTCTATGCGTAGTACTTAGTATTATTCGATATTCTCAGCTTTCGGATCGGATTCAAAGCTATTTCGCGGAATTATTGCTGTTTGTTTATGGTATCGTGTATGTTTGTGTGTTCAGAATTGATGAGAGTTGGTGCTATTTTTATGTAATCAATAAAATATTATTGTTTTCATAATAATAGAGTATCCCAGCTTAAAACTTCTTAACAACTTGGTCTATAAAACATACCAAAACCTAGGATTTCGACTGAACACTGTAAGCACGATAAAGCCCGGTAGACACTCAAAATCTACCTATATGATAGTCAATGAGAATTACATACATTCCATGGCGTCAGGTAACATTACATGTGGAGTTTGAACATTTTCGTTCATGGCTGAAAAGGCCTATACAATTAAATGTTTCAGTTTTAGCCAAGTCCACAATCCCCGCCGGATAAATGTTTGTATGATCTGTAAATATTTATCTCGGGTCTGGGTGTTTCTATGTATAATATGTATGTATTTACAAACAAAAGGTATGTAGTAGCTTAGTTTCTGGAAATAAATAATATTTTATTGCTGTATATTTACAGCAATTGATTTAACAAAAGGTAAATAAGTAGCAATATAAGTTATGTGGTTCCCATAGTAGCTTTGCTTAGTTTGGGGTTAGATGATGCTGTGTCAAAATGTCCAGCATTATTTATTTATTTATAAATATACGTGTCACATTCCCACAATTTTGATCAGTTAAGCTAAAGCTAATCGCACATTTGTCCGCACCGTACGCGCCGCAGTCATTTTTCTATACAAAAAATTCTGATGACGTCAGAAAATGCGGCTCGCTTCTGACGTCTCAGCATTTCTTCTATTGAATTGACAGTTCGGCGCGGATAAGTCTGCGACCACCTTAATAGTGCTTTGTTTACATAATAATAATAAATAAATAAATAAGGCTCTCTTATCTTACCAAAAGTTTAACTTTGTTTTACGCTCTTTTATCAGTATAGTTATCTCAGAGTCCCTATTTATCGAGGACCGCTCAAGTTTTAATTGGAACTCCATGACGCGAGTAGGTATTTATGCCCCATTATGTTCTCTATCGGGGCTTAAGCTACGGCTTTCAGAAAACCGGTGACCGGTAAAAGACTAACGTCCTTATCATCAAAGTAAGTTCGTATAAGTAAATAGCCATCACTGACGAAGAAGTTTTTAGGCTTCCATCGTGGCACAATGGCATGCATTATCATCTAAGGAATCATTGTTAACGTGTCCTTCTGAATAAACGCTTTTTGGCTTTTACTTAACATACATACTTCCATAATAATATTATAAATGTGAAAGTAACTCTGTCTGTCTGTCTGTCTGTTTGTTACGCTTTCACGCCCAAACCGCTGATCAGATTAAGCTGAAAATTGGCATAGTTCAAGGTTGTATCCCAGGGAAGGATATAGGCTACCTTTTATCCCGAAAAAAAGAAAAAATCCCGAGGGATCGCGGGTCACACCGCGGGAGCGCAGCTAGTTGACTATGATTTTAAAATGTATCTGAAAATAAAAAAGATTCGACCCACCACCTCCACCGATTCGTACTATACCTGAATGTGATTCAATATTTTTTTATAATTCTCACATGATATGACGGTGACTGTATTTAAGTAACCGAGGCTTATAGATGGAGGAGAAATAGTTTAATATCCGGACGAGATGGTCGCTTTAGTAGAGCGTAGCGTTTAGATTGGCTGTGATATATCTAAACATAAAATACGTCATTATGACTGACCCTCAACTGATACGAATTGAATTTGAAAATATTTTTTTTATGATTCTTTTTATATACTTATAAAATATAAATACAATCAAATTCATATTTTCTGATTTCATTTTATTACACAAGTCATTTTTCAGTCATTTTTCTATACTAAAAATACTGATTACGTCAGAAAATGCATTTCTTCTATTGAATTGACAGTTCGGCGCGTTTGGCTTGGCTGGAATAGATACTGAAACTTTTCATTTGAACTTCGCATTGAAGATTTGTATTTACAAAAAAATTACAACACAAATAGACTCGAACCAAAAAATAGTAAGTACTTAGTAAGTAATTAAAAAAAACAATAAGTAAAGTAAGTAAGTAATAAGTGTTTTGGGCACGCTTCCGACTGACAGTGGGATCAGTTGAGCTATCTATAGTTCGTTTCTAACGATCCTTAGATAGCTTGACTAATCCTGTTGTATTTTGTAAATATATGTAAATATGTAGTGGCTTAGTTTCTGTAAACACAAACAACAACAGGATTTATATTACAAAATACAACAGGATTAGTCAAGCTATCTAAGGATCGTTAGAAACGATCTATAGATAGCTCAACTGATCCAGGTCACTGTCAGTCGGAAGCGTGCCCAAAACACTGGCGGCATTACCACGCTGGATGGCATACGTCTATTAAATAACTATCATATATCTGCAAAAATGACCATCTGAAGGTAAAACAGGTTCACGACTGCATCCCCAAGGTGCGGTAGAAATTCTCTTAGATATTTTTATGTTACTTATTCCAGATCCTTTGAAGTTTTCTAAGGGGGGTAGTCAGAGGCATGTCCAAACACATATTTGATACATGCCCACATCTTGCAGAAGTTAGTATTCCACGTGACAGGTTGCAAGCCCATCGCCGCCTTTAAGAACACTAACTGGTTTCCTCACGATGTTTTCCTTCACCGTTTAGAGCACGTGTTAAAGCACATATAAATCACCATATATAACCATCTGAGGGTGTGTGGCCAAAAGCAGTTTTCCATAATGCGCTCTAGGATACCTACATAAGCTCTAGGTTAAATAAACCGAAAATAAAACTATGTAAAAGAATGTAAAGAAATACTTCAAACAATTACAAGAAGTACGAAAATATCATTTACTGCAGAATACATCCAAGCATTAAACTTTCGCCTATAAGTAGCGGAGGAATTGTAAAGTTTTAATTGAAACCTCAACGACTGAGTTTATTTCTTTGTTACAAGCAGTTTGTTTATACTGTGACGTACAGTACTATGCCATGGCATAGCTTACCTTGAAGTAGAATATATTGAACAACACTACTTATACAGGGTGTAAAAAGTCTGCTACCGAAAACTGAGGGGTTGCAATCAGAACATGATTCTAAACATATTTAGCGAAAAAAAACGCAAAAAAAAAATGTTGACTTAGCTACGTCATTTTATGTTATTTCCGGTTATTTACTCGTAAGACCTAACCTACCTAATAATTTCATTTGTAAAAGAAAAAAACAGTTAAAACTCAAAATCATGCAATCTACGTAAAACAACGCGCCCAGTACATACGCAAATAGTACACACCGGATATAATGATTTTTTCGAAAAATTCTTTGAATTTGGTTGTGTGTTGGGATACTGTACCTACCCCTTTTGGCTTCGGTAGACGTCTATTTACACCCTGTATATACAGGGTGTAGTACATAAGTATTTATGTACTCACACAAGCACACTTTTTGCCCCTGATCGAGACAAAAGCTCGGTTGCGTGCTTACTGATAAGCTCAACTGATTCAATTGTTTGTGATACAATATCCAACGATTCTGTTATGTGATGCCATCTTGTACTTCATACGATTACAGCCTTACTAATAAACATAGTATAAAGTCTTAAGAATTACCATACTTATTTTTAGTTTCTGGTAAACTTTAAACTACGTTTATTAGTCATTATCAGCCTATGGCAGTCCACTGCTGGACATAGGCCTCCCCTAGTGCGCGCCATTGCGCCCTGTCCTCAGCTCGACGCATCCAGCTTCTGCCGGCAGCCTTTCGCAGATCGTCACTCCACCTGGCCGGAGGGCGTCCTACACTACGTTTGCCGAATCGCGGTCTCCACTCAAGAACTCGTTTACCCCAACGGTTATCGGTTCTTCGGCAGATATGGCAGCCCACTGCCACTTCAGCTTGCTGATTCTCTGAGCTATGTCGACAACTTTGGTTCTATGTTGAATCCTACTTATGTTTGTGAACTATTGATATTTTTTAACTTTTTATAGGTACATAGATTATGTAATGGAAAGAAAATGCCTTACATGATTTGCCTGAATATTATATTACAAAGATAATATTTTAAGGCAGGAAGGACTGAACATATTTCACTGTGTAATCACGTTGTCATGTCTACGTTTTTGCTATGTCGACAACTTTGGTTCTATGTCGGAAAGTCTCGTTTCGGATTCTATCCTTCAGATAAACTCTGAGCATAGCTCGTTCCATAGCTCGCTGAGCGACCTGAAACTGGTGGACAAGCCGTACTGTGTGTTATTTTATTAGTTAGGCCGTTCATGTGTAAAGTTGATAGATGGTAGGTTGCCCTAATACGCTACAGTGAAACAACAACAGAATGCACAATATTTCTCATTTACATCACGTTCAAGCATATTCCCTGCACCTACAAAGAGATACATCCCAACTTTAAACAACAAAGAAACTTTTTACAACGAGCAAAATTCTTATTTCTCTGTATATACACATTTTATTACTAACCGCAAGAAACTCGTACGTGCCGCGCGCCGCTAAAAAGCTTAGGTGGATATTTGAGCACCCTGTATAGGTGTATGGAATAGAAAGAGAAGATTTTCACGCCAGATTGAAGTAAGGCGACGTGGATTAGGGTAACTGGAAGCTTGCTGCATCGGAATTTCGTCTTTAGAAAACTGATCATAAAATATTACAACTTGAAAACTCTGGCTTAGTGGATACTCTCGACTTGCGACGAAGGTTTTGATTAAAAATCCCGGGATCTTATTGTTAATTCAACTGGCAATGGACATGGGCTTCATTCTGACATTTGAAACCCATTCTTTTTTTTTTTTTTTATGATGAATGGGTTGGCTCTTGACCTCAGACTTACACAGGCAAGAGTGAGGTCTACGATGGAGCGAGCCTACCCAGAAGGTGCCTATTAACTCTCTTCTTAAAAACAATAGGGTCGTAGCTCAGCGGAAATACAGACGCTGGAAGCTGATTCCAAATTTTTGCAGTGCGCATAATAAAAAAACTTTCGAAGCGCTTAGTTCTAATAAGTGGAATATCAACCAGATAAGGATGATAATCAGCTGTTCTGAACTTCAATTGTCATTTTCCTGTATGTGATTGGTTGAGCTCTATTGGGATGACAACTGGGAATGGATTTCA
The DNA here is from genome assembly GCA_951394285.1 of Epirrhoe tristata. NCBI lineage: Eukaryota > Metazoa > Arthropoda > Insecta > Lepidoptera > Geometridae > Epirrhoe > Epirrhoe tristata. Next base: position 8,317,380 of record OX596154.1, read on the forward strand.
AGTTAGACAATAAGGCTGCCGGTTGTAGATCAATTTTGGATTTAAACAATGAAAGAAAAAATTACGCAAAGAAACCAGATAGTATCTGGGCTTGTAAACTGTCACGTCTGATGGACTTGCAGGTTCTGCAAAATGTAGGCTTGGGCCAAATAATGCATTTGCATCTTCAAATCTTCAAAACTAACTATGGATATGATAAAATGTGTACCGTGCCTTGAGAGTACACTGGTACACTGTACAGTACACTAGTACACTGTATAGTACAAAAAACTAGTACATGACGACTGTCATTTTTTTCTTCTATGTAAGTTATAAAACGCTGTATTGACTTTTTTCTGCTCCATTTCTGATAGAGATTCATTTAGATTTTTTTATAAAGACCACGGTCTGTGATGCAAACATCCGTTACAGGTGCGCCCCAAATCCTTTGAGAGCCTGACTTTCCAGCTTATAACTCGCTAATTAGACTTTCACAAATTCTGATTCAAACTTCCATATTTCAACATGTTCAAATCTGCCATTTCAATGATTTTCAAGAAAAAATGGCTTACCTTATTTTTATTATTATTTTTAACTCCCTTTTTGTTCCACCACTGAAAAGCCCTCTCTTTTTTTCCCTTCTACTCTCCTTTTCCTTCTCATCTCAGAGTCCAGCTTCCTTCATTCCAGTCTTCTTTCGTGTCACTAATTCTTTCGAACCAGTGTGGTGAAAGGATTATAAGTGCGCCTCAAAGAGGCTCCTTTCGTGCACTAAGCTAGCTCATCCCGCCAACTTGCCTAGGTCTTCCACGTCCACAAGTCATATTTTGTGGAGACCACTTGACTGTGTTGTTCGTTTTGCCCACATTGTTCGACAGGTGACAGACGTGTCCGGCCCAGTTCCGCTTCAGACTGAACGTTGTATGCATAAAAAATCACAAACCGCATATATTTGCACCACCTACAGTCGGTTTCAACGCTTGTCGAATCTCTGCCAACAAACTGATTAAGTCAACAAACAATTCAATGTCGTGTTGATATGCAATGTCCAATTCAATTAATATTTATAATGCTGGACTTTTCACACAGCATCATCTAGCCCTAAAGTAAGCAGAGCTTGTGTTATGGGTACTACACGACTGATATACCACTTATATACTTTTTTGTAAATATATACATATTATACATAGAAACTACCAGTCCCGAGACAAATATCTGTAGATCATACTAACATTTGTCCCGCGGCGGGGATCGAACCCGCAACATGCTGCGTCGCAAGCGGACCTTCGCCAATGCGCTACAGAGGTCGACAACTTCGTAGCGTCATTCACGTCAATGTCATTAATCAACGGTCCAAATTCAAAATTCGGAGTTGTGTTTTAAATCTCTTCTAGCTTCTAGTACTCCCTGTCAGATAAAGGCTTTGTAGGTAATAAGGTGCATCGTGCACCGTGGAAGTATTTCTTTGAGTTCGTATCATACCCGTATCGGCTGACGGATCCAAGAAATGGGATTTCTCGTCGTCTGAATGTTTATTTTGGGGAAATTCTGTTTAAAAACGTGAATATAGTAGCTTTGTGATATCTGAAGGTTGTTTGTAAAAAAATTTAGTTCTGCTTGCTCGCAATTACCAGCTTTCTATCTAGAATAGAGTAAAATGTAATTTCAGTTGTCTTAACTAACCATTTTTTCCACTACCGCGATTTAACTCAAAATTTTCTGAACTCAAATTAATTTTTACTCTATTTCTACTGTAATGGTCATGATAAAAGGCAGGGTATCTAACAATTTTTTCGAGACTTATCACACTAATAATTATGAGTAAGTAAAACGTAAGAGGTTTACGACTGTATCCCACGGTGCGGTAGACATTCTCAGATCATGTTATGTTACTTATTCCAGATCCTTTGAAGATGTCTAAGGGGTAAGGGGTAAGGGGTAAGTATAATTAAAAAAAAAGTTTATTAACTTCTTTACGCTTAAAAGGCAAGATTGGCAAGGTAATCACCACTTGTTCGAAACTATTTTACTTGCAAATAAAAATACAATCCATTTTCTTCCTGATCGCAATAAAGTTTATTTAAAAATAAACTGATAACTGATACAAAAGACGCTTACAAACGATACTGTGGAAGTCCATCAGTCTGTTTTAATTTAAACTACAGCACGCTCCTTCCAACGGTCAGCCTCGCTACTATGAAACAATATAATTGGTTATAATTGGTTGCTGGTTACCAATTTATTTTATTTTTGTTTTTTTATTAGATATCATCTAGAATTGAGTCTTCACAAAATTTTCCGTCAAAAAAAATCCCTAATACAAAATTTTCATTTGTCTTTTCATTTCTCAATGAAATACCTAAGCATACTTAGGTTTGTATTTTTTTTATAGTGTTATACCATAGTATAACACTATAAAAAAAATACTAGAATTGTATAAGCTTCTTCTTATCGTGTCACTAGTTCATTTCCAACCAGTGTGGTGAAAGGCTTATAAGTGCGCCTCAAAGAGCTCCTTTCGTGCACTTGACACATGTTTTCGAACTTTGTAACTTATATAAGATAAAATGGTATTTTAAATAAGATACTAACCTTTTTAGAGTGTTGGCAAAGTATTCCTTCGACTTTTAATACGAAATCGAATCGCAGGCGGGCATCAATGGATATTACTTTTACGAAAAATATGCGCCTTTCCAAGCGATGAAGAAAAATATAGTGAAAAAACTGTTTGTATTCTAATAGGCTGCGATGTGCTTACAACCCGTCACTTATAAAATACAAATCTAGTCAAAGTCGAAGGTTCCAATTAAACAGTGTTTTTCATAAAAAATTACCTATGTCCCTAACTTTTTTGTTTTTAGTTTGCTGCTGACAAGTTAAAAGAAAAGCTCTTGTAAAACATTTCCGTTGCAAACGTTTTCTTACTCGCATCAGGAACCTGAAAGAATCAAAGTAAAAAGCACGTCCAAATAAATAAATAATATTTTACTATTAAGAACGTCATAGTTTCTAAGTAGAGCTTCTGGATCAGTCGAAATTTCATGGCACAGTGCTCCCCGAAGTTAGGTAATTGGTCCACGCGAATAGTCGACGGAATCAAACGAGCTAACGTAGCCGAATTCTAGCTGCTACTAGCACTTTCATAATTGATATTTCATACTGGAAATGACTGCTGAAGTCTAAATGGCAATCTGTTTTCTAAACCTTTCTTGGTGATAGTTTAACGCTTTTTGGAACGAAGTTCCTTTTCAGATGGTATCGAAGAAAAAAAAGGCGTGTGGCACTCTGAGACTGCCGCGGTAAAGCTATTGCATAGCATTTTTTATCAACTTATGCAATTATAATTATTTATTTATTTTATTTTATGCAGTATTTTTGTTTTTTTTCTTTGATATAACCAAACCAATGCCACCTAGAGGCGAGTTGCTGAACTAAAGAGACAAGCGTGATATTTCAAAAAGTCATTAAAAGTTCTGCTATTCATCGATAGATGGCAAAACTAAAAAGTATCACCGCTGTGCCGGTCGGAGTGGGGGGTGTTAGGTTATTTTCGTTACGGAATTTCTAGATTCGGTCTCCACGCTCAAGGCCCGCGATAGAAGCTATGCAATAGCTTAAAAAGACTTTTGAAAAATGTTGTTCCATTTTACCGTCACGACACATGTATATGTCAAATCGTCACAGTGCGAAATGCGCAGCCGCGACACAGTACATAGATTGTTACATCGTTAGTACGGAAGAGCGTTTCTAGGATATCTAATTGACCATTATTTTTTAATTTTCCAGTATATAGAAAAGTACTCTTTGCTTCGTTCCAACCGAGTGTTTCACGACACTCACGAACTTTTTTTTCTCTAGTGTTTCTTTTTATAAACTTGTACAGTTTTTCCGTATACGTACGAAACCGATAGCACAAAGGTACCATACACACTTGAAAAAACATAGGTCTTCGTGAAGAAAGCTTCTCTGTAAAGTACAAAATAAACGAACCTAAAACAAAAAAACTTATCCAAATTTTATCAAAACATTATATCTTTAAACTTTATTAATTAGTTGGAAAAGTTGTACAAGTTTAACATCATCAAATTAAAAAAAAACTCACTTTTTATCTATGCCAATAAAAATTTCAAAAAACTTTGTATCATATCGGCCAATTGTTTTCAATTTCGATCACTGTTATCCATTCTCCTATGTTTACATTATGTATCGCACGAAATTAAAACACTGTATTCATGACCAAACTCCACATACATAAATCAATTGTGTAAATGATGAATGAATCAATATTCCATAATTCTCCGTATTCCCGATTGAAAAAGTAAATATAAACTATGGTTCCTAAAAAATTATGCTGGTATTTTACTGATGTTATTTCCAACTCATTGTGAATTTCATTAATTTTATTGAACGAAGTTACCTTACGGTATCGAGGATGGAGTCTAGGAAAAAAAGCGTTCGATTTTACCGTCACGACACATACATAGCTCAAAACGTCACAGTGCGAAGTGCGCAGACGCGAAACAGTCCATAGATTATTGCATTGTTATCATTAGGATTTTAGATTTGACAAAATGCCAAATAATAAATATTTATTTATTATTATTTAAACTTAGTTCCAACAGAGTGTTCCACGGAGGTTCCACGACACTCACGTACTTTTTATTTCTGTACATTATATCTTAGTTATTTAAGTTGTGCAATAAATATGTCAATCATTCATTCGTTCATTCTTACTTAATTTTCATTCTTCATATTTTCTTAACGTCTTAAAGTAAAATGTTCTACAATAAATTCAATTAATATTCATCGCTTACTGGATTCAAATCCTATTGATCGAATGCCGAGACTTACTAAACACAGTTTTATTTTAACAGCCATATCAAAAACCGGATTAAAAAACAGTAACTTTATTCATAAATTCATTTGTTCATACTCTAGCGCCCTCCAACTATTTACCACCGTAAACAGATAGAATGAACATCCTTTTGTGAGATTGAAATAAAAACAATTTTATATTTTTTTAAAGAAACCATTGCGACCAGATTTGCAAGAGCCCTGACTTTGTATAGAACTCTTCAGAAATACCTCGATCTTGCTGAGGTAAAAGGGTGCTATGTGTCAAGTTACGATGGTGAATTGTAGTGAGGCTTGGGACACATTTGGTTTGAAAACAGGTAGGCTTTATTTTTGCTAGGTACTCCACTGCAATGAACTTCTTCCAGTTACTTGCTATATAGTTTATGCCAATACAAAGCGCCCATTACAGTCACATGGTATTACATAGGTATTGGGCCATTTAAATAGAACCTAGAGGGTAACGGTATTGACGACGTTGTCTTTGCTGTGAATAAATCCAAATAAGCCATTATTCAGCATCTAACAAGGTGTTGGCCTATTCCATCTCGAACAATGTCCCAGGCACTACAGCGTCCCGTTATGACGCTGTATAAATAAATCTAGTTCTTCTTCTTCTTGTCGTGTCATTTCTTTCAAACCAGTGTGGTGAAAGGATTATAAGTGCGCCTCTAAGAGGCTTTCGTGGACTTGACACATGTTTTCGAACTTTATAGGTTCTACGACATGTCGGTTTCCTCACGATGTCTCACCGTTTAAGAGTACTTGCATAGTGCACATACATTTTTTGGCAGAAAAAAGACCGGGATTAAACCCACGACCTTAAGATCGGAAGGCGGGGCTACTACCACTAGACCCCCAGTGCTCTAATAAATCTTTTAATAAGTCTAGTCTAGATGTAAAGGCCTAGGGTAATCTCCGAATTTACAAAATGTTCCACCACGGAAGGATTTAATATCTTCTTGATTTTAAATGTCTAAAATTCATGTCTGAAGGATAAGAATCTTCTGTATATAATTTTAAACAGGTACTTTCTGTGTGATTGCGGCCTAGGGTAGTACGGGAGGAATTTAATTAATGTGGGTAACATTACAGTTGAAAACATTTATTTTAAGTTTGGTGCAGTACCTCTTGGAATTCTAAGTGTTACTGATGACTAGAGACTGGGCGCGATGTTTTTTAGTATAAAGTGTGTCTGCTAATAGACTTCAGGGTTTAAAAAAAAATACCCGTGATATTCAAGACTTAATTCTTAATTCACTTTTTAAGCGCAGGGCAACTAATTTATTTTAAATCCTAGTAATTGGAGAACTAAAAAGTGCACAGGGCTAGAATTCTTACCTTGATTTTTAGATTGAAAGTTGAGAAATTCCTATTAGGCCAGCACGATTATACATTATACAATACCCATCATCATCTACCTGCCCTTGTCTCACTTTATGTGGGGTCTGAACAACATGAAGACTGTACGAGTACAAACTGCTAAGATTCAAAATATTGGTTGTAAAATTATGTAGGGTCTGCTTAACACAGGTTCACGACTGTATCCCCAAGGTGCGGTAGACATTCTCTCAGATCTTTTTACGTTACTTATTTCAGATCCTTTGAAGATGTCTAAGGGGGGTAGTCAGAGGCATGTCCAAACATATATTAGTTACATTCCCACATCTTCTGGTATGATTCAAAGTATTACTCTCAAAATTGAATCATCACTAATTTTGTGCTTATAACGATAATTTACCAGTTGCAAAATAATTGCAAATCTCTACATATAAAAATGAATCCCTATATCCCTTGGTCACGCCATCACGCGTGAACGGCTGGACCGATTTCACAATTTTTTTTTGTGTTTGTTATTGTCAGGAGAAGGTTCTTATAACAGAAAAAAATAAAAAAATTGCGCGGAAAAAATGAATCATGCGCAGACAAAGTCGCGCGGGTCAGCTAGTCATTCATAATTATGCGCTAAACGATAATTTCGATGATTAAATCCTGAAGCGCTTTTTTGCTAATTCGCATTTAATGTATTCTACGCTTTCAATTTGCATCTGACCATCTCTACTAATTGTGCTCCCTAATTACAGCGAGGTATTTTATTATCCAGCGCTGTTTTTGGATCTTGAGCTTTTATTTTAAAGATTTAGTAAGAAAAGGAAGAACAGAATTGCATTGCAATTTAAAAAAGATAACGAGTAAAGCTTTAAAGTTGTGATAGATTTTACAATAAGTAGGTACTTATTATTATACTTTTGAATATTGTACACAGGGTGTAAAAAGACGTCTACCGAAGCCGAAAGGGGTAGGTACAGCATCCCAACACACAACCAAATCCAAAAGGATTTTCCGAAAAAATCATTATATCCGGAGAAAACAGCGTTTGAAGATTACTGTTTGCGTATGTACTGGGCGCGTTGTTTTACGTAGATTGCTTTTGTTGCTTTTCTTTTATAAATGCAATTATTAGGTAGATACGGTCTTATTATATTGTACTAGTAGTAAATAACTAGAAAACAAAATTAAATGACGTTGCTAAGTAAAAAAAATTTTTGCTTTTTTTTTCGCTAAATATGTTCAGAATCATGGTCTGATTGAAACCCCACAGTTTTCGGTAGCAGTCTTTTTACACCCTGTATATAACATTTTATGAAGAAGTTATTAATAGTATATGCATGCGGTGTCAGAAAAATCATTACCTGGCATTAAACGTTAATAATATAAAAAAAAACTTCCTACGGTTCAAAAATGTTAGATGCGTTGAAAATGTTAAATACTCCACGGATCCAATCGAATGTAATCTCACGAATCGGTTGCTACACCCAATTCACCTTTTATTCTCATCGTACGAATTCGATTCATTTTAGGGTACCTTATAACAATAATATTTATTAATGACTTGTGAGACAGCAAGAACTAAAAAGAGATGGCATGACGAACATGAACATGAAACATCTGATTCCGAATTGATGTATTTATTGTTTTTTATCTGTGCTGAAATCTATAAATGAATGGTGATAAATATGAAATACTGATTGTCAATGTGAAAATAATTCTGGTAATACATAATTACCTTTTCATAATTCACTCTTAGAAAATACTGAAAATGCATGGGTATAGAATGAAGGGTAAAACTTTGGGATACTTTTGAGTGAAAAAGAAGTGATGGAAACTGCAAGGGGATCAGAAATAACTGTATTTGATGACGATTAAGTCACCAAAAGACAAAATTAAATAATTTATGATGATGAAACAATTGAAAGAGATGGTTGAAGATAAATTATCCAGCGAGTGGGCAAACTGGGATAAATAAAATAAATACAATTTCAAACATATTATAAACACGCATTTATTTTTTCGATACCTCAGATTTATCCAACCTATAAACAAAGACGCATTGAGCTCAATGAAACGTCACAAAATCGTATATTCGTAAAAGCCACCTTCAATATCTTTATTACGAGAATCATACAAGCAGCCATATTGAAAATGTGCGGAACACTCGACGCGTGAAGCTCACTCGATTGGTTTTATTTTGTTTCACGTAGAATTGAACCCGAATCTATACTGTTATCAAGCTTGAAAAGATTTTATGACCTTTTCTAACCGACTTCAAAAAAGAATGCGCCTGTTTTTGAAGTGAAAACATCTTTAGGCGCGTTGGGCATTTTTCAAGATGGGAAAAAACCGTTTGATTGAACTCGCGACACTGTTACCTTTACTGTTACCGACACTTCCGTTCGAGATGGAAAAAACCATTGAACTCGCGACACTATTTACCGTTATCGTTAACGACACCTCTGTTTGAGATGGTAAAAACCATCTCTTCAAGATTTCACTTCTGTTGACACTCCCGAAGTGCCACTGTTTTTTTTTGTGTGTTTTTTATCATTAAGTTAGGAATACATAATAACTTCATCATGGTTATGTCCCATAATATTATCATTTTATCATAAAACTGTTTAATAACCACTTTCTGATTTTATAACAACAAAATATGTGTGTATTTATTAAAATCATAGTAAAAAGTAAAAAAAAGGGTGGCGACTCGTGGTCCCACTAATTTGACCCACTGGTGGGACAGTGTGTCGATTTAATGGGCTCGTGGTCCCACTGTTTGGTGGGACCATCAGTCAACGTAATGCAGTCGCTCGTGGTCCCACTGATTTGGTCATAAGGGATGGGAGACTGGCTTGACCCACCGGTGGGTCTAGGGGTAATTCGGATCTGGAACTCACCGGCCGCTACCGCGGCACGCTTCGCTCGACTCGTGCGTGGTTGTTCGTTCACTATACACCTAACCACTCGTCGCTTCGCTCCTCGCAACCTATGCTATAGGTCTGCTAGTTGTAATTCTGGAAACGTACAATTATAATATATTGTGAAAGGAAAGTAAGTTCCTTTCTTGAGTTGAGAAGAATCACCTAGTTTTAAGACGTTTCAAAGTGATCCCAGCGGTCCTACTGAATAAATGCTTTTTGACTTTGACTTTGACTTTGACTTTGACCAAAAAGGCCAGTATCTCAAGTGGCCAGTACCTGAAGAACTCACTTTAATTCAAGTATTTACTCTACGTATAAACTTGATGCAGTGGGGCCACGAACCTACGATTTTAACTATGACTGGTAGTCCCACTAAGCAGTGGAACCACGAACCCATGATTTCAGGGATGGTGGGACCACGAGTAATAGTGGTACAATCCCAGTGGGACCACGAGTGGGAGTCGCGACCCAAAAAAAAAACGTAAACAGGTTCACGACTGTATCCCCAAGGTGCGGTAGACATTCTCTCAGATCTTACTCATTCCAGATCCATGGAAGATGTCTAAGGGGGGTAGTCAGAGGCATGTCCAAACACATATACACATATTTGATACATGCCTACATCTTGCAGAAGTTAGTATTCCATACGTGATAGGTTGCAAGCCCATCGCCGCCTATAAGAACACTAACTGGTTTACTCACGATGTTTGCCTTCACCGTTTAGAGCACGTAAAGCGCATATAAATTTTACGAAACGCAAAATCCATTGATGCACGGCCGGGATTCGAACCCACAACCTTCGGATTGAAAGTTGAGGTACAACCCCATTCGGCCAACACGGCTTCCACATAGTAAAAAGTAGGCTTGTTAAAATAATATTTTTTATAAACTGGTAACTAAAATATTAATATAAAAATATCATTTTATTAGTTTTAAGTTGGTTATGATAATGTTACGACTTCACAGCTTATTAGTTATAGCTCTACCTTCCGCGTTATGGGTCGCGGGATCAATTCTCATCCAGGACAGCCCCTAGCGATCTATTTACGTTAACGCACTGAACGTTGTAACTTCATCGATCTATGAAGAACGAATGAATGAAGTTTACATTTTGACATGTCAAAATGTATAATGGACCAATGTTTGTATGATCTACAAATATTTGTCTCGAGTCTGGGTATTTCTATGTATAACATGTATGTATTTACAAACAAAAAGTATATCAGTAGTATATCAGTCATCTAGTACCCATAACACAACCTCTGCTTACTTTGGGGCTAGATGATGCTGTGTGAAAAGTCCAGCATTATTTATTTATTATTTTTATATGAATGAAGCAAGCTACAACACGAACGCCTTAATTCTGTTTTCAATCACTCTGAAGATCATATTTTTATTAAAAACCTCCGTTATTTTTTATCAACTAGAATATAAAATAATAGATGCCATAAAAAGTGGAACGGTTTTTTAAAAAGAGCAACAGTCTATGTTCGCTTCAACCTCTCAATTACAGCTAAATACTGTTATTTTGTATTTTTTAAATAGTTCATAGTGGAAACAAGTGCTATTAATTTAGAATCAATTTACAGTCGTGATCATTGTTTTTTTTTATATACGAGTAATACTAGACTGGAAAATACCAGGAAAAGGTGGCAAGACGATCTGGATGCATTCGAGCCAGACTGGCAAACCGTGGCCTTGAAGCGTAGGAAGTGGAAGCCAAAGGGGGAGACCTTTGCCCAGTAATGGGACACGATAGGTTGAAAAAAAAAACTCGTTTACGGTAAAGTCTGGATAATCACTAGCTGTGCTCCGCGGTGTTACCCGCAGTCCTGTAAGAATACTTCACAGTCACACAGCAGTCCAGCTAACGGACGCCATCGAGTAGTTTTGTATAAAAAACTAGCTACTGCACGCAGCTTCGCTCACATAGCACCAACATTTTGAATAGCCTAAATGCTACTCCGAGTCACTATATACGCCTATTCCAAGTTTTATCTAAATCGGGTCACTAGTTTGCGTGATTAGTGGAAGCATCCGAATATTCGACGATCTCTGTGGCGCAGCGGGCGAAGGTCTGCCTGCGACGCAGAAGGTTGCGGGTTCAATCCCCGCCGCGGGACAAATGTTTGTATGAGGGTATTTGTCTCGGGTCTGGGTGTTTCTATGTATTACTTAGTATAAGTATAAGGTTGTCTGGAAGAAATCACCTTGAGCGATAAGACCGCCGATTGTAGGACAATACTGTCGAAACTTAGCATGTAATTACTTCATGTAAAACTGTGTCCTCAATAAAGTTCTTATTTATTTATTTATTTATTATTTATGTATAATATGTATGTATTTACAAACGAAAAGTATATAAGTAGTATATCAGTTATCTGGTTCCCATAGTACAAGCTTTGCTTAGTTTGGGGCTAGATGATGCTGTGTGAAAATGTCCAGCATTATTATTATTATTATTATTTATTATTATTATTCATCAAACAAACGTTAAAAGGAACGCGAATACGGCCCCAGGCAATGAAAGCGCCGTACTGCAGACTACGCGTTCAATGGAACGCGTGAACGCGTAGCCTGGAACGCGTAATCCGTACACAGTTAGGTCTACTTCTTCTCACATATCCTTCCACATTCAAGATAGACAAAACTAAGAAAACAAACAATAAAAATAACTCTAGTAGCGCAACTAAAACAAAAGCCAAACTCCAACTGCAATATTTATGTTACAAATACAACCTGTTAAAATTGGCTATAATTTAGGGCAAACGAAATAAATGGCTTATCTTTCTGAATCACAAATAGTACATTAAGACCAGTATCTCAACTCCTTAAGAGTTTCATAATTAAGTTTACACATACTCACACCATGGTGTTCAATCAAACCCTCATCTTTACTCACTTCATTGTCAGTTACTTTGCTTTTGTTAAATAAAAATTCGTTATTGGCTGTCGGTTATATCTTTAAGTTTTGTCCTCACTCCGTCACAAGTATTGGCCACTAATAGATAGTACCGAATTGTAAAATGTACTTAAGTTTACAGTAAAACGACATTATATGTACGACTGCTATTACGTTGCTCAAAGTAATAAAATATTCATCAGGCCCTAAGTGATAAAATATTCATCAGGGCCTAAAAGATTAAGATTATGATTGAACGATTGAAAAATAAACTTTCTTATAAGATAAAAGCGTGTTAAAAGCGATTAACCTAAGGTCAACCACCTAAAAGCTAAAAACAATTTACTGTAATACTGTATTTAAATTTACTGTGTGCCTCGCTACGAATGGCGTAACCGCTACGCTCGCTACGCTGCTGCTACGCCGTAGCAAAGGCTACGAGATCAGTTTATTATTGTAACCTCGTTGTTATTTTCGAGACGGGCCAGTTAATTAACAACCACTGTCAAATGTTATACTTAAGTAAATTTTTTCATTTAACATTAATTAAAATTGTATATTTTACTGACATTTTGGTTTTTGTAAGTTTCTCTTTGGTAAATGTTTTTTATCGGCAAATTCATTCGGTTTTTTCGAACTAGTAAGTGTGGAACCGCCGTCCGATCGTTTGGTCGTGGGTTCAATCCCAGTCGTGCACCAAAGAGTTTTTCTGTCAAAAAAATTAAGTGCACTATGCCAGTACTCTCAAACGGTGAAGGATAACATCGTGAGGAATCATCGAAGTTAAGAAACATTCTGAACAGTAGTAGAGGACGGGTGACCGCCAGTGGCATTTTCATCTGAGCGCTTCCGTTCGGAGGTCACGTAAAATTGTCGGTCAAATCAAATCATTTATTGCGAAATATGGTGAAAGGTCTTAGGTAAATATAGATATCACCATATTTTCACCAAATAACATTGGCATGCAACATTTTAAATTATAAATTACAAAAAAAAAGGTACCGGCTATTCAAGCCGCTAAGCCATGACGGAGGTCTTAAGGCGGCCTAAAATATCCGTCACCAGAGTTGTCCACTGACTCTTACGTTGTTGTTGTTGTTGTTGTTAGTTGTTGTTGTTGTTGTTGTTAGTTGTTGTTGTTGTTAGTTGTTGTTGTTGTTAGTTGTTGTTAGTTGTTGTTGTTGTTAGTTGTAGTTGTTGTTAGTTGTTGTTGTTAGTTGTTGTTGTTGTTAGTTGTCCACTGACTCATATGAACTCACTTACGTGCAGTACAGTACAGTATTAATAAATCTGTTGCCAAACCTTAGAATCTCAAGGAACCCTTAGCTGTAGGTATGCTTGAGGTTCTTATTAATAATGAATTGTAAACACATTACGTACAGATCTGTGATAATCTTTAGCTGTAGCTAACGAGCGACTCCATTAACGCTTTGTTGTGTGGTACAAGATACAAACTTCATAAGAATAATACATCAATACATCAAATCAGAATGTACCGCATATACAATGGGGAGTGCTCAGAAGAATTGTTTGGACTGATACCAGCCGCTGAATTCCGCCATCGTATGCAACGACAGCAATACTCAGCAGTTCCTGCCTCGCACAACAGACTTATGGAATCAGCTATCGCCAGCGGTATTTCCAGACCGATACGACTTAAGCACCTTCAAGAAAAGAGCCTATTCCTACCTCAAAGGCCGGCAACGCATCTGCAGTGCTTCTTGATGCTGCAGTTGTCTGTGGGCGGTGGTAATCACTTACCATCAGGTGTGCCACTGGCTCGTTTGCTCCCTCTTCCATAAAAAAAAAACACGCCAATCTCCCTCCTTCATGTGAATACTATCATACGTTTTCATTATAATATATTCTTCATACAAGTTCGTTAGTTAAAGCTACTTTTGACAAGCCCCCGATCCCACCCAGCATAGTAGAGTTTGAAATCTGGTGCTTGAAACCAACGCAGAAGGTTGTGGGTTCAATCCCCGCCGCGGGATAGATGTTTATATGATCTGCAAATATTTATCTCTGTGTTTATATGTGTATGTATTTACAAACAAAAAGTATATAAGTAATATATCAGTTGTCTATCTGGTTCCCGTGCAAGCTTTGCTTAGTTTGGAGCTAGATGATGCTGACATTTCATGTCCAGTCCATCATCAATTATTTATTTAATTACCTTACCTTACCTTTTAAAACTTTTAAAATATTTAACACCGCAGTAACTCATGCCTTGTTTAAAATGCAGCCAGGTATCGGTCGAGTGCTCTAACGAGTTTCATAAACGCACCTCGATTAGAGTAATTATTTTACCACTCATTCCAAACTCAGGTTTTAGTATATTTTAGTTAGTTTATGGTTATGAAACCATTAAAATTAAGCAGGATTCCGATTATAGGGCATTGTTATTTATGTCCAAATACGTACCCAAATTTTAAAGAAAATGATGCTGGACATTTCACACAGCATCACTAGCCCCAAACTAAGCAAAGCTTGTACTATGGGAACTAGTAACTGATATACTACTTACATAATTTTTGTTTGTAAATACATACATATTATACATAGAAACACACAGACCCGATATAAATATTTGCAGATCATACAAACATTTATCCCGCGGCGGGGATCGAACCCGCAACCTTTTGCGTCCCAAGCGGGCTTTCACCCACTGCGCTACAGAGGTCGTCAAGAAGCATTGAAGCGCTCGTGGTAGCTTGCTTAATCGTTTGATAGATTGTTAAAGTGAAGCAACGTTCTCTATCACAAGAGCAGAGGATGGGTGACCGCTAGTGGCATCAAATGAGATTTTTCGTGCTGTGAAGGATACGTTAAAAGACAGTCCCGGCTCCATTATGTACAAAATAATTAAATAATGCTGGACTTGTTTCACACAGCATCATCTAGCCCCAAAGTAAGCAGAGTAAAGGGTACTAGATGACTGGTATACTACTTATATACTTGTTTTTTCGTAAATACATACTATTACATACTATTATACATACATATTATACATAGAAACACCCAGACCCGAGTTAAAGAGTTAGACACTGACGCATACTAACTCTCTTACCAACTAAGTAGTTGAAAATTATCTAGAAAATTATTAGATCCATGTAGATGTACTCGTAACTCAGTGTTTTGATTAAAAAATCCGTAAAAAGAGACAAAATATTCTCAAACAAATGGTAAACGTCACCTTGAACTAAATCTGCGAAAATAAATCTCTTTGCATACGAAGCTATTTAGAGAATAATATTTACTTTATTAGATGATTTATACAGCGTCTGGAGGAAATCTATGCCTACTTTTGTAGGGACACTCCTGTGACTAGGACGTTGTTTAGATGGATAGGCTTGCCTAGCACTTAAACTATCCTCTACTTAATCGGTCTTATCCACAGGAAAGATATGGTCAATAGGTGGAGCTGACTGAAGGTTTCCTCATGATGAACCTATATCGTACATGACTCGTGATATCGTACAAACTAGCATCAAACATGAAATGATTCAAGGAAGGAAATATTTCCCTAAAAATATACACATTATACGAGTAGCTTAATTTACACAAACCCTGTTTCACATTTTTTTAGCTTGATATAAAATATTCATTTGGTAAAAATGTTGCAATTTATATTTTTAAAATGTCCACTCGCTCAGTCATCAATAATTTCCATAAAAAATATCCTCGCAAAATGATGCACTCAAACTAGCAGGCACATAATATATAAACTACGTGACTTCCAAATCTGACTGTATCTATGTACTGAGATCCATGATAAAACGACACGCTACATAAATTATTCATAAAAATCTTGACTTTACTTCGCACACCGAGGGTACAGCAAACCTTGCATATCTATCACTAGTTATACCCTACTCCCATGCGAATAAGCACTCTCATTCCATATAAATAAGCGCTAAAATCACGCGAATGACGTTGAGCTATTCTGTGCACCTATGGGAGTTACGCGAGAACGTACGACACAAAACAGTGTATTATGTAGGTGTGATGAATTGGGTTGTACAGACAAACATGTTCAACAATATTTGAGAACATGAAATTGAAGTGATGGAACGATGGGGCATACGTTTTCAAGCCGCTTTGACATAAATGTACTTAAGATTTACGAATGGTTGTTTTTTTACGACATTGATGACTTATGAAAAAGAAACGACAAAGTAATCTATTTTTTTTAATCAGAGATCAAACTTATTTTTTATACATTTGCTGTATGCACTGTTTACAAGTGTTGTTCAATTTATTATGTTGTTCCAAACGAACATATTTTTTTGTTTGGAACTTGGTATGTTTGGGAAATGCCAATATTTTGTATCGAGTGAAAATCCCTTGTGAAAACATAATATTATTCTTACTGAGTATTTTAAAATAAACTGCACTGTTAAAACTATTGTTGACAAAAATTGTTTAGGGTGAGCTCACACTGAGTCACGAAGCGACGCGACACTGCACACAATTTGTCAATTTGAATTTTAAAAAAGCTTCTATTTAACATTGTATGTTGGTACCAGTCAAATCTTCCAATCTGAATTTGATCCACAGCTGAATTTTTGAACACTTATCTCCGTCTTCGGTGACAATGCAACGGGTGGTGACAGCGAGTTTTATCTGATGATCAAGGAGCTGTTAGATGGAACTCCTCAGTGAATAGCAGTAAAAATCTATGTTCAGGCTCATTGCCATAAGCTCTTGGTAACCCAATATAGCTTGTAATAAAAATAACATGTAAGCCATGTTGATATACCGTCAAGGATCATACGTCTCGCTGCGGGGCTGAGTCTAGCGCTCAAATAAAACAATTTATTTTTAAAGGGATAGGGTTTACTATGGTATGTTACTTTTATGTCGTTCCTTACGTCACGTCAATACATTTTTGAAGAAAGATTTGAAGTGAAGTAAAAAGAAGAAGAAGGAATAAAAGAAGAAGAAGAAGAAGAAACCATAAAAAATATGAAGACCTATATGATGAAGACCTAGACCTAGATGATGTTTATTACCGATTGGGCGATATAGTCGCTCAGCGACAAAGCCCTTTTTTTGTGAATAAATAATAATAATAATAATAATGTCGTTCGTTCGGGAATGAAATTAACTTTAATTTGATATGTCACAGTCATTTTTGACGGGTGTCAGAAATATAAAATAAATAATTCTAAGACATTTTTAGCGGAAGTCGACGCGTGTGGGTGTGCTTGTTTTGTGTATAAATAAATACTTTTCGTTGGATTTATCATGGTAAGTGCTTGTTTATTACTTTATTTATGTTTTTTCTCATTATTCATGTAGTTGAAACTTTCGTAAAAGCCAAAAATTTTTTATAAAGATGAAATAAAGTCGAGACTTATAAAGACTTCAGATTTGCTCAAATTTGGCTTTATAAAATCGTCACGCTTGTTTCACGACGCCTCAGCTGACACCACATTTGCGTCACTGAACTGCGTACTTTTTTATGTTTTAGTCGGACGCTCACTATTCACCGCGTGACGTCACTTGCTCCCAATAACATTTTGTTCTACTCAATAAGGTTAAAACCTTATTGACGTTAACCTTACACTGCATAAATGCAGTGTGAATTGGTTGTGCCCGTGCAACTATTATTGGTAAAAAGTTGACACCTTGTCACTTCGCATCTCAATGTGAGCTGACCCTTATCGTCAGAATCACAATTTTGTATTTAAACAGAAAACTTTAAATCAGAAACAGTGTCGATTTCGACTCCATTGCACTTTGTTGAAAACATTTATCATGTTGCATTTCTCTCGAGATTATATTTAATATACAATTTCACTGATGATTACGGGCGATAAATTCGGAAGAGCTCATAAATTATAGATTTTTTACATCAATAAAATTATTTTAGGAGTACGTGAGGGCTAAGCGGTAATAGTGACTCAACTTTTAATACAAAGGTCATGGATTCGAGTCCTAGCCGTGTATTAATAGATTTTTCGTATCAGGCAAAGATTAAACGCAAATCATCTTTAGTCATAAAAATTAAAGCCAACCACATAAAATAAATAAAACCCAATTGTAAGTAAAACCTTTCTGAATCTGAAGAAGAAAACTCGGTGCGAGACGCACTCACATTATTTGATTTGAGAGCTATACCACCTTTCACCATCCCCATCCACTTTTTACGGTGTTGAAATGACAAAGTCAAAGTTAAAAAGCATTTATTCAGTAGGACCGCTGGGATCACTTTGAATCGTCTTAAAACTAGGTGATTCTACTCCTGTTCCTTCGCGACCAATACCGTGAAAAACCAGGGCAACAAACACTACTTACACTATCACCTTCAAAAAGCTGTCGCTACCTACACTGTAACACACAGCCGAGTAGAGAGAAGATAGACGTACACATAAGTACGTACACGTATGTACGATACAGACTAGCAGTGGTTTATTGTTTGTCGTATCAGCTATGAGAGCAGATGACGTGGTACATAGTGATAGGAGGGAGCGATCACAGAGTTCCTATCATTTCTTTGGGAGCGATTTAATATGTCTGTCACGCCTAGGGGATAGCCGTGGTTCTATTTTTGGTTTGATTTGTATAAAACCTAATTCTTCTTTTCATAAGGGATCTTTCGAACCATCGGCAGTGTACGAGTAAACGGATTTTAAATGCGACTCGATGAGGCTTCTTTTCACTTACTTGTTTTGAGTTTTTTCTGCATTCTGCGACATGCAGATGCCGGCTTTCTCACGATGATTTTCTTTAACGTTTGAGAATAAAAGTGCACATTCATTTAAAACAATAAAACAGATGGGTGCATAAGTGTATTCGAACCCACTACCTCCGAAGGATCGGAAGTCTGTGCCACTTTCACTAGGACCGTGCGGTATAAACATTCTTATTATCTGACATGGAATCCATTCCCAGTTGTCATCCCAATAGAGCTCCACCAATCACATATTATGAAAATGACAATTGAAGTCCAGAATGGGTTTTAAAAGTCAAAATAAAGCCCATGTCCATTCCCAGTTGAGTTAGACAATAAGGCTAAACTGATCATTAAGTCAGTTTTCTAAGCCTCATCAGTTCATCACATACCTACAAATAAGAAGTGATTTGATAGAAATAAAGTAGAATTATACTTCAAATTAAAACAAATCTACTGCTCTTCACAATGTCCACACCCTATCGGCAGCTGCGAGCGGCAAGTGCTAACGTGTCCCAAATACTAACGGATGCACTTTTGTTCTTTTCAAATTGACTAAAGAGATATTGCGCGTTTAATGTTCCCACGTCACCATTGTGATGCATCTTGTATTCTTGCTTTTCATAGGTTTTAGTATCTTTTAAACGGTTTTTAGCGTAATTTTGAGGCATATAACTTTTGTTTAGTTTAAGTGGCTAATAAGCCAAGAGGTTTTTTACTTCTGAATCCTTTACTAACATACCTACTGTAATATATTTTATAAGTACGAGTAAGTACAGTCAGCAACAAAAGTCGATTAACAGTTGGACTTTTTAAAATGGCTTTTGTTTTCGAAAACCAAGAAAAAATAAACTTTTCTTGGGAAATTATTATGAAGAAAGACGATGATGATGATGTATGGATTTCGAAAATATTCAGATTTGTGAAACATCAAATGGTTATAGACTTTCGTTGCTGACTGTACTCTTGCTATTTAAGTTGATTGAACATTTATTAAAAAAAAAGTACGTGAGTGTCGTTGAACACTCGGTTGGAACGAAGTTTCAACTTTGACATTTTGCATTTGTCAAATATTACAATGCTAGAAACGCTCTTCTGTACTTACAATGTTACAATCGATAGAATTCTTTACGACTGCGCACTTCGCACTGACGTTTTGACCTATGTATGTGTCGTGACGGTAAAATCGAATGCCTTTTTTTAATCTAGCCCCCCCATCCTCGATACAGTCCGAAAAGGAACTTAGTTCCAAAAACTTTTCTATAACTACTCAGTCCTAAAAGCTAGTATTGTAGATTTTGTTTTTATTGTCAATGCGTGATATAAAAAGGGTCCAATACTGCCAATACCTACATTATTTCTACTTATGAAAACCAACCCTCTAAAAGCGAAAATAAACTTGTCTGTTTATGACAACAAACCGAAACGTTCAAAGCCTGGGTTTTAATTTAATTTAGACCAAGAAGAACTTGGATTCAATGGTCGTGGATTCAATCATGGCTGTAGAATTTACCCTGCGTCTTTCTGGACGCGAACGCGAAGCGGCACGATGCGGTACGGAAAAAACAAACAGTCGATTTACTATTGAAGTGTCATACGTCACCGGTGCACAGCAGCGCGGCGCGATTTACGCCGTTAGTACACCGACGCATTCGCATGCGATTCGCATCGACAGATCGCATCCGACAAGGACGCACCTATGTCATTAGCTATGTGCCAGAGTGAGACGTGGGTTCGCATCGTTTCGCATTCGCATGCGAATGCGTCGGTGTACTAACCCTGTTAAAGCGAACGCGATCAGTTGGTTTGACATTTACGCGCGAACTACTCAATCTGAAGTCTGTAGGAAGATGCGCGCGTACGTAGGACAGACGTGTCGTGACGTGACGTACGTTTTGTAATAAGGCCAATGAAACTTTAATTACAGTACAAATTCAAGACTTTATCTAGTTCTAGTTCTAGTTCTATTGGGGATACAGTCGTGAACCTGTTTATCTAGTTCTAGACGCTTACATGTTATGAAACACACCGTCTTATTAAAAATATTTTACTTACAAATTACAATTTCAGAATTAATATTCTAAAACGTAATAAAAATAAAGTCAAATAGGTAAACCTTTACAATTTTTGCAAGTCGTAAGTGTGTACACTCACAGGTATGAAACTCGACCCATTTCCACCCACTTCAATCTCATATTTACGCTTATTTTAACGCGATTCCGACGTCCCATAGCGCTAATGAAGTCGGAAAAGAACATGAAATTGGCTTACGGTCTATAAACAGGAGTGTAAAAAGGGACCGTTCTGGCGCAGTGAAGTGTAACTTGACTTGCCATCCGAATGTGGGTTCGATTTGTCCGTATTCCCTTTCTTATTTTCTTTCGTTTGACGAATATTCGGATGCTTCTCACACTCACTCAGTGATTGCCCGAAGACAGTCGACGACGCGGCAGACCCAGGGAAAGGTGGCGAGACAATATGGATGCATTCGAGCCAGACTGGAAGTGGGTAGGGTATTGATGTAGGAGACTTTGCCCAGCTATGGGACAAAGTTTACGTAAAAAACCACCACCATGGAAGAGTTTTTACCTAAACCATACTTTTTCTGACATCAAAACTACATCACGGACCTTTAGAGGGATTAAGTGTGCATTCTGTCAGCCTTTCAAGTACTTAGCTTTTTAAAAGTTGCTCTAACCGGATCAAACCGGATACCGGCAAATATAACCGGACGTCGACCGGATGGGCCACAGTCCTAACAAGAGTATCAACTTACTATCCTCACTTGTATAAAAGGAACACTGTGTAAAGTACATTGTAATAATGAAACGTATCATCGGGGAATAAAGCACAATATCAAATAACAATATTAACGTTACACCGTGTGATTTTTAAACCTATTTCAAGTTCAAACTTCTAGTTGCTCAGCAATTTTGTATCTAAACGCAGAGTAGTAGGAGCTAATTTGCTTTGAGGACCGTTGTAAAACGCCGGTGCATGCCTCTGTAAATCACACTGTAGAGGGCAATATTTTGAATTTATTTTCAGGAAAGCTGGCCGAAGGAAAGCCTGTTCCATTTCCTTGCTGATGGATATTGAAAGCGTTTCAGATTTTCTATGGGATTTCCTATCATCTGATCTTTTCAAAACTTTTGTGTTTTACTGATTCACATTTTTTGTTTTTTTTTTCAGTTCATACTAAACGATGCTCATGCATTATTCTTATTAGGTACTGATTTTTATGAATATGAATCTCTAGGAACTCATAGAAACTCCATACCCGAGAAAAATATTTTAAGATCATACACACATTGTGTCCCGTGACGGAAATCAAACCTTCTGTGTCGCATGTGAGTATGACTGCGCCATAGAAGATGATTATACTTAATTTAAGTCTGAAGCACTGATTTATATACACATGGAATCTTAGTATCATGACTGTTTGCAACTCAAAGTCGATGAAAAAAAATGGCAATACCTATAAGCTGTCGCTCAAGCTCAACAATAACAGCATTCGACCTCTGTGGCGCAGTGGGCGAAGGTCCGCCTGCGACGCAGAAGGTTGCGGGTTCGATCCCCGCCACTGGACAAACGTTTGTATGACCTACAGATACTTATCTCGGGTCTGGGTGTTTATATATATAATATGTATGTATTTACAAACAAAAAGTATATAAGTAGTTTATCAGTCAGTAGTGCCCATAACACAAGCTCTGCTTACTTTGGGGCTGATGAAAATGATGCTGTGTGAAAAGTCCAGCATTTTTTTTTTTTTATTTATTATGAATTGATATCAAACTTAGTTCTTTCACGTCTCTCTCATGTGAATGTAATGAGATGGCAACATATTTCAGAGTTAAGGTTAGAATTTCAGCGGTATTTTGTCCCAAATATGCTGACAAAATACCAGGGCCGCATCCATCTGCATAGGTATCATGACGAACATTCCGATAAATCTACCTAACGTCCGTTTATCGGTTTATTTATTGGTTTCTATCTGTGTTGCCAAATTAGAGGTGACATCGTGAAAAATGGGGAAAAATGTTGTAAATATTTCTATGGGATTGATGGGTTTCGCAACGTGTATAATCAATTGTGTGGTCAGTATAGGTACATATATATTGATAATATTTATTTAATAAAAAGAACTTACGCGTTTCGCGTAATACAGGTACTTAGAAAAGTATCGTGAGCTGAGAAAAGATTTAGAAGACTATGGAGGTTTTTTTTTACAAAATGATTTGATTAATAATTACCTAATGTTAAACAAGCAAGGGCAAGCCTATTCCATCTCAAACAATGTCCCAGGCATTACAGCGTCCCGTTAAGTGTAGGCATAGGTTGCCTCCTGACGCTGTATATATCATCTAAAATAGATGTAAAGACCTAAGTTTTTAATGTTAAACTGATTCAGTCTCATTTAGGATTTATTATGAACTTGCGTTAAACCAGGGCTTATATTTAATCTTCGTTCTTTAGAGCAGTAAATAACTTCAACAAGTTATAAGTTGCAATTTCTACTCAGCTCGTTCACGCTTATCCATCTAAGGATTACATCCCCTTCATCTAACATGTATTAAGGTTTAAAGCTGTAGAATTATTTAATACTAGCTGACCAGCGCGACTTCGGCTGCGCATTATTAGGATTCAAGTGCAGGAGTGTTACCTAAAGTTTATTTACACTGTGTTTGAAGTGAATCAGACAAAGGAATCAAATTTTCCATACAAACTTTTTTTCAAGGAACTATTTAAGTTTGTTGACACTTAAAATTTTGGATGCTATTAAATGAACGACTCCGTCCCCACTGGAGTTTGACTATTTAGTTCTAAGATGGCCTAAAAGAAAACTAGAACCAAAACATGTTTGTAGCCTCGGTGCTCAAATTTTTTTTTTTTTATAATATTGTATGAAAGTTCGCACTATCCAATTATCCATCCAACGACCGCGCTGCATTTTATGACGCCAGCATTGTTTTTCTATTTATCTAGTCAACCCAGTTGCACCTACTGCAGGCTAAATCAAATATTCGAACTAACTTTTACTTTTCACAACAGTAGTAGCTTTTGGCTACCAAGTTTCTCGCTTTGTGACGTGGCTTAACCAGACTCAATTTTCGAAGAAAGCCGCGCAGAGATGGGAAATTCGAAACACAACTAGGAAATCCATGCGAGAATGGCATTCGCCATTTGAAATACAGTTCACGTCGTGTGTACCAATCAGCCACTGCGGCTCCAGGTGGCAATACGAGGTGCATCTCACACGCAGCGCAGCGAATGCAGACGGTGAAGTGTGCTCTAACATTGAAAACTAATGAAATACAAATTGTGTGTATGTAGGGATGTGTGCATAGGTTCTTTTCCCTATTATTATTCATTCTGAGACCATTATTCAGAATTAAACTTTATGCTCAGGCTAATTTCTGCCAGATTCATTCTTGAGTACAGCGAACCTGAGGCGGTTTGTATTATTGTGTGTGTGATACAAGAGAATATAATATACGCTTAAATAATTAAAATATAGATAGATAAGTCCGTAATGTGATGTGAAAATCGTGATATTACAAAATACTAGGTTAAAAGATCAATTAAATATAATGTAAGTTATTTACAGAAACTAAGCTACTACATATTTACATATATTTACAAAATACAACAGGATTAGTCAAGCTATCTAAGGATCGTTAGAAACGATCTATAGATAGCTCAACTGATCCAGGTCACTGTAAGTACAAAAAAAAGAGTAAGAAGAGAAAATAAGTAATGGAAATTGCGTCATTGCACCAACAACATTAAGCTTGAGTGAAGTCAAAAACTTTAATTTAGCCAGTTAGTTTATTTTTATACGCTACTTCATCTCTCCCACTGTGTCCCAAGCCACTGTGTCCCCAGCCACTTTGAGCAGGCGACGCGGTTTTATTGGCTTCCGAGAGGATGTGATAAATAGGTGCTCCGCGCTCACTTCCAGCCAATCACACTATCCATAGAATTTAACTCATTTTGAATAATTGCTGGTACCCCGCATATCCACGGCACTTGAGGTTGTCGATGAGCCGTGTTTAAAGGAATGTAACCATGTAATTTTTATAAATATTCATGTTATAAAACACCGACGACCTCTGTCGCGCAGTGGGCGAAAGTCCGCCTGCGACGCAGAAGGTTGCGGGTTCGATCCCCGCCGCAGGACAAATGTTTGTATGACCTACAGATATTTGTCTCGGGTCTGGGTGTTCCTATGTACAATATATATGTATTTACAATCAAAAAGTATATAAGTAGTATATCAGTTATCTGGTTCCCATAGTACAAGCTTTGCTTAGTTTGGGGCTAGATGATGCTGTGTGACATTGTCCAGCATTTTTTTTTTTTTTTTTTTTTTAACATTCTGGCATACCATTCTTGCTTTTTGCTTTCTCAAATTCAACGGAGCAAGAGCTAATATTCTGTTGCAAGAAACAAGAATGGTATGCCAGAATAGTATCGTATTAATGGTGTTTAAAGAGGAAATGTGACGAAGAATGATAAGTTTGAGTGTAGTGGACATAGTGCAAGAGGCAAACCAAAAAAATTATAGACTGTGTGAAAGAAATGTGTAGGAAAGGAGTGAATGTTGAGATTTGAGATTCTAAGTGACGCTGGGATCACTGAGCAAGAGCTAATATTCTGTGGCAAGAAACAAGAATGGTATGCCAGAATAGTATCGTATTAATGGTGTTTAAAGAGGAAATGTGACGAAGAATGATAAGTTTGAGTGTAGTGGACATAGTGCAAGAGGCAAACCAAAAAAATTATAGACTGTGTGAAAGAAATGTGTAGGAAAGGAGTGAATGTTGAGATTTGAGATTCTAAGTGACGCTGGGATCACTGAGCAAGAGCTAATATTCTGTGGCAAGAAACAAGAATGGTATGCCAGAATAGTATCGTATTAATGGTGTTTAAAGAGGAAATGTGACGAAGAATGATAAGTTTGAGTGTAGTGGACATAGTGCAAGAGGCAAACCAAAAAAATTATAGACTGTGTGAAAGAAATGTGTAGGAAAGGAGTGAATGTTGAGATTTGAGATTCTAAGTGACGCTGGGATCACTGAGCAAGAGCTAATATTCTGTGGCAAGAAACAAGAATGGTATGCCAGAATAGTATCGTATTAATGGTGTTTAAAGAGGAAATGTGACGAAGAATGATAAGTTTGAGTGTAGTGGACATAGTGCAAGAGGCAAACCAAAAAAATTATAGACTGTGTGAAAGAAATGTGTAGGAAAGGAGTGAATGTTGAGATTTGAGATTCTAAGTGACGCTGGGATCACTGAGCAAGAGCTAATATTCTGTGGCAAGAAACAAGAATGGTATGCCAGAATAGTATCGTATTAATGGTGTTTAAAGAGGAAATGTGACGAAGAATTATAAGTTTGAGTGTAGTGGACATAGTGCAAGAGGCAAACCAAAAAAATTATAGACTGTGTGAAAGAAATGGGTAGGAAAGGAGTGAATGTTGCGATTTGAAATTCTAAGTGATCACTATGTCTAGATATACTATATCTAGACTATATCTAGATATAGTTCCGTGGTCCTACTAAATAAATGCTTTTTGGCTTTGAAATTGAGATAGACATACGTAAAGATTTAGAGTTGGTAGAGCAGAGTGAAGGAAAAACATGTAGTGCCGACTCCACAATAAATGGGCAGAGAGATGATTATGATGATGATTTCTTTACACAAATATCGCTTTCTAATCTAGTCAGCAGTCCCTCTTGTTAGCGTTTTTGTACCAATAGGTACACAAAAAAGTTTTACTAAATATAGTAAAACTTTTTGGTGATACCTAGGTAAATACTCCTTGGTGTGCAGTGCAGGTCAGGTCAATAGATAAATAATGTTTTGACAAGTGGTGAGTTATGCAATTGTTTTAAAAATATTATCAAGCAAAGATCATTGTAAATTGGAAAATGGGAAATAAAACCATTCTACTGTGTATAAAGTTGTTTCTCTATTACACTTAATAAATGACTTGTGGCTTTAAATAGAGTTATTAGGAAACATCACTAGACATGGCTACTACAAAAAACCAATACGTAAAGCCCATTGTGAGTAAAATGTCCTTATTTCGAGTGAACGCTGTTCCATTGTAAATTAATCCAGTGTATTGAATGTTTTAATTTGTTTTAATGTCAGTCTCGTGTTCAATACACGTAATTACAAATGTCAATAGTACCGCAGAGCATTTAGCTGCACTATATTTAGTGATCGAATTACTCTGTGTGTTCATTCATTACCTATTCATTCACTCATTCTGTTTTAAAACTGTTTAGCTTTTTAGTTACAAACTCATCTGTTTAGGTGACTAGGGCACAGGGTGTTTCTATGTATCGAAAGTCCTCCTTCAAGAAGTCTATCAAGAATACAACAACAAGAGAATCCATTTTTTTTTATTTACATGAACAAAAAAAAGAAAAGGGCTTTGTCGCTGAGCGACTATACCGCCCAATCAGTAACATCTTAGCTTAGTCTTCTTCTTCTTGGTTTCACTTCACTTCTTGGTTTCTTCTTCTTCTTCTTTTTAATACTTAATGGCAACTGTTTCACTTCACTTCATTTTGAAAAAACATGGCGGCTTGTCATTTCAAAACTCAAAAGTTGGTTGAAAGAAAACAAAATAACGTGAATATTGTTTGTTCCTAACTCGTTGATCCGTATCCTACACAGTAAATACGGTTTCCCCGTCTAAGGGGAATTCCGGCCGAGTAGTAATTACATTTTGAGTTACCGCTAAATGGATGACATTTATTCCCTCACCCATGTAATGGATACCGATTTTACAAGGTCATGGTTGTGGTGACAATAAAGGATTTACTTACCCTGATTTTCTAAACTACCCGTAGTTTTGCTCCCACCATTTTGATAAAATGTTGTTCTATGCGAGTTCTCAGTGCTGCTTATTATAAAAACGTAAAACCTTGGTTGAACCCCATGTTGACACAATGTCAAAACAAAACTGTTACCACAAAAAACGTTCTATGTACGAGTATTTAAAGATCGTTTTTATACAGACAGCTTTATAGTTAGACTTGGTCTAAACTCGGCTCATTTTCTTGTAATAAGCCCAGTGAGTCTTTAACTCTTGTGACAAAGTTTTTAGGCCGGTCTAATTTGGATTGATCAACGTACAATCGATTTATTGTTTCGCTATCTCGTTTCTAAATGAATCTCTTTCCTTTAACTTAGTAGATGAATGTTCTTTATTTTAGATTCTACAATTCTTCCTCACGATATTTTTTTAACTCGGTAATTTAGTGTAGGCATAGTTTTCTTTCTGATGCTGTAATAATTCATATACTAAGCACAACGGGTCTTTAGCTCCTCACTATATCTATTATTAGTTTCATCATCATTAACATCTACAGCCCGATTAAGCTCACTGCACCACTATTCTATTTAATCCCATCCATCTATGACCCATTTACATACTTTTATCTACGATAGTTCGTCCAAGTACCTAATTTATATTAATAAGGTAATTATTGCTATCATAATATTCATTATGATTACTCACCATGAGATTTCTTGTTTTCCTGGTTTCACCGTTCCATTATTAGTTATATAAGTGTTATCATTAACTCCAAACGATTGTCGTACCTAGCGTTGTTACTAAACAAACACAACTATTAGCCCACGCCAGATGCTCGGAAACTTTTGCTTTAATTAACTTTGTGATGATTAATTACTCTAATATAACCGGAGCTTAAATTACTACAGAATGGAAGCCCGGTGCAGATCATTTTTTGTCACAGCATAATAAAAAATCTAGCTCTTTTATTTTAGTGACTACTTCTAGTAAGTTCCATTAAGTCGTTTATGCTTTTCTCACTTAAATGGTTGCCTGGAAGATATATAAATTACTACAGAATGGAAGCCCGGTGCAGATCACTTTTTGTCACAGCATAATAAAAAATCTAGCTCTTTTATTTTAGTGACTACTTCTAGTAAGTTCCATTAAGTCGTTTATGCTTTTCTCACTTAAATGGTTGCCTGGAAGATATCGCTTTCAGCGATAAGGCCGCCAGTTGTCTACCTATAAGTTAAGTGTCTTTTTTTTCTTGTATGTCTTTTACGTGTGGTATGCAATAAATAATTATCTATCTATCTCTATCTAGTCATTTCTTCATCCCTCGATTATTAGGTATCAAATACCTACCTTTCATACTATATTATTGTACGCCCACGATGGGCAAACTGTTGATACCTATCCCTAGTAACATCTTTGTTAAATACAGTTGGACAATATTTTTTTCTTATTTCTTATTTTAATGACCACTTCTAGAATAAATACAAAAAACTTCCGAGTGATGACGGAGTTTTTAGGCCACGTAAAGACCAATAAATACCGTCTAAACTAGGAGTATAATATATGTCTTACCTTACATACAAAAGGAGGTCATTCATTTTGGGCCCAAAAAGTGAAAAGTGGCCAACGAAAATAATGGTGGTCGCAGACTTATCCGCGCCGAACTGTCAACTCAATAGAAGAAATGCTAAGACGTCAGAAGCCAGCCGCATTTTCTGATGTCCTCAGCATTTTTCGTATAGAAAAATTACTGCGGCGCGTACGGCGTGGCCAAATGTGCGATCAGGTTTAAGGTAAGGTAACCACTATTGAGAATTTAGTGCCATACTGAAAAATACTCGGATTGACATTCCCAATAGAGGTAAGGACTTTTTTTCATCAGCCGGCACTTTTGACTTTTGGGCCCAGCCTTGTATAGAGCATGAATGGCCTCCTTTTGGTCAAACTGATTTTTTTCGAGTTTTACTAAGTAATTTTGTACATTGTGAGGTCCTATGTGCCTCTTTTGCTCTTACGATTGAATTCAAATTCAATTCCTCCCCCCAATCCTTACAACCGTCTCTCTCCCTACATAGTTTCCACCCGCTATAAAAAGAGTTTTAATAATAAAAACTCTCCCTGTCTCAAGTGACGGTTCTACCCTTTTCCTGTTCTTTGAGTAAGTTTATAATTAACGTTTTGTACACGGTTAACAAATGGCGTATTTTCCAAGGAGGCTTAAATCTATTGTGCTTATTTCTAGACAATTATACAGGGTGTAAAAAGAAGAGAAGAACTACCGAAAACTGAGGGCTTGCAATCAGACCATGATTCTAAACATATCTATCGAAAAAAAACGCAAAAAAAAAAATTGACTTAGCTACGTCATATTATGTTATTTCAGTTACTTACTACTAGGGCAACATAAAAAGACCATACCTACCTGATAATTTCATTTATAAAAGAAAAAAAACAGTTAAAACTCAAAATCCAGCAATCTAAGTAAAACAACGCGCCCAGTACATACGCAAACAGTAATCTTCAAACGCTGTTTTCTCCGGACATAATGATTTTTTTGGAAAATCCTTTTGGATTTGGTTGTGTGTTGGGATGCTGTACCTACCCCTTTCGGCTTCTATAGACGTCTTTTTACACCCTATATAAATAAAATGTATGGGTATAGCAACCGAAGCCCTTAAAAGTCGAAGGTTGTGAGTCCCGGTAATGCATAAAATAAGCTTTTATTAAAATAGTAGGTATTTTCAATCATATAAAAAATCCATTTGCACACAAGTACCAGAGCTTTCACAAAATATTCCATTCAGTTGTCAAAATATGAACGCCGAATAATGTTATATGAAATTGTTTGGATATCATAAAGCTTTGAGCTTTTCATATTAGGTACATACATTTCGAAACTATGAAATATAATAAAATACACTATTTTATAAATCGAAATGGTTGGCTCGAAAATGATTTACTCATTTTGTACTAGATTCTCCCGTAGGTTCAGGTGGTACCAACATTTTAAAAAGCCTAGAAACTTTCCAGGCAATAATCTAAAGCATTGAAGTTTTGTCTTTTATGTTTTTAAAATAAAAATTACTAGCTGGTACCCGCGACTTTGTCAGCAAAATAACATACTTGAAGACCTCTAAAATAGAATCGAAAACTGCAAGCATCTTCTGAAACTTTTAAAAATGCAATAATAGCGCCATCGCCACCATAGGGTAGCAAGGCCATCTAGTTGCCTCTAACTGGAACTTTCAACTCCCCATACAAACTTTCAACCCTTATTTCACGCCCTTCATGATTATTTTTGAAAAAAAAAAGGTAGCCTATGTCCGTCCCTGGGATATAATCTTTATCCATGTCATATTTCAGCGTTCAGTGGTTAAGGCGTAAAAAGGTAACAAACAGACACAACGGTAACAACACAGGAAAATGCGTTTTGGACTGTGTAACATATAAACTCGCTAATCTTCTAATTTTCAGCTTTTTAATAATAGTATGGATTTATAGCGAGCGCATATTTTGAGATAAGAAACTTGTGCTTACATGATCTTTTGACCTGACTCAGCGTTCCCAGAACCTAATCAGAACGAACCCTCGGCCGTATATTTGTTTAGGATTTGCCTAACCAGCTTTGTACAAAAATTTACCCATGTAGCTTTGTTTCCACCTCAACATGAAGTCATAACTTGGGACCTGTATCATATCACTTATAAAGGACTAGCTGCGCTCCCGCGGTGTAACTCGCGATCCCTCGGGATTTTTTCGGGATAAAAAGTAGCCTATGTCCTTCCCTGGGACACAACCTTTATACATGCCAACTTTCAGCCTTATCTGTTCAGTGGTTTGGGCGTGAAAAGGTAACAAACAGACAGACAGAGTTACTTTCACATTTATACTATTATAATATAGAAAATATATAGTATAGTATGGATTTATTTTTGAACATACTAACTAAATTGTGCTTATTACCTGGACATATATTGCTTTATATTAATATTATTATGTTTTGATAGTTTTTTTTAATGCATAAAAAATATTTAATATTAATATTTTGGTAAAATTTAAGTAGATCATTGTAGACTTAAAACAGCGTAAGTACACTGCTATAAAAAATAATGTCAATTATCTCACGATGCTTGCTATTTAGATTATGCTAATTTCAAAGATAAGAGAGCGCTGTTTCCCACTATATTATACCTGTTTTATATTAACCTCCGTTTAATGGTGAAAAAGTATTCTTAAAAAGTTTTCTATGAGTTTAGAATTTGTTGACGGAGTTTTTAGGCCGCCTAAAGGCCTCATGGCTTAACAACTTTATATCCGGGACCATAGACGGTAGGATATTTTACGCTGTCCTGAAGTCCGGAACTGTCAAATAACGTTTCCTACTAAAGCGCTCAGTTGATAATGCCACTAGCGGTCACTCTTCTATTTTTGTGAACACTCAGAACGTTGCGACGATCTATCAAAAACGACATAAGCAAGCTACACGAGCGCTTCGTAAGGACGTGTAAAATAGGGATGTGGCTGCATCACAGACATCTAGCAATATTGATTTAATCTTAGTCTTATAAATTACTAGCTTCTGTGCGCGACTTCGCTCGCGTGGTACCAACATTTTGGATAGCCTATATGCTATTCCAGGTCTACACCTATTATAAGTTTCATCCAAATCGGTTAACTGATTTAGGCGTGATTGAAACACAATTATACAAACATCCAAGCATACTCACAAACTTTCAGATTTATTATACTTTTTAATAGGATAGTAGGATAATGTTTGCTAGAACAGGGCCCAGGAAAGCTTGTTAGAAACTTTCCTATCCGGGTCTCGGCTGTAATCCGGTGACCATCGCACGATTGGCTGATCAATCTTGTTTATTAACCTAATGGCACTTTCACAACTTTCCATTTTAGCATCGACTTGGGAGATTATAGGAATTAATATCTTGAAGCGAGCTTTGAGAATAAGTATCGTGAAGAGGGAAAGTCAAGTTCAAAGTACGAACAAAAACAGATCTAGGGTAATATTAAAATCGTTTTACCACGTTGGTTCGAAAGAACTAGTGACACGAATAGAAGAAAAGCTAGATATTATTTAAATAGGCATTGTAAATGAGAACACTCAGCGCATCTATTTTTTTTGTACAGCATTTTGCACACAACTTTGCGCACAACTTTGCGCTTTTTGCGCACAACTTCAACGCATCTATTTTATTTTGTGCACGATGTAGATGCCGCGGCCTTGGAGTACGGAGTTAAAGATAAAGGGGAGTTCTTTGCCCAGCAGCTGCAGTGATGTGATCAAAGCAGTCGTAATACAGACAGTCATTATTATGACACTTACTTTGATCACTCAGCAGAAGAGAAATTGGCCGTTTTCACAAAACGGCCAATTTCACACCCACTAGATTTGGTCCTGATATTCTACTCTATTGACGACCTCTGTGGCGCAGTGGGTGAAAGCCCGCTTTGGACGCAGAAGGTTGCGGGTTCGATCCCCGCTGCCAGATAAATGTTTGTATAATCTGCTAATATTTATCTCGGGTCTGGGTGTTTCTATGTATACGAGTAATATGTATGTATTTACAAACAAAAAGTATAATAAGTAATATAAATAAATAAATAATGCTGGACTTTTCACACAGCATCATCTAGCCCCAAAGTAAGCAGAGCTTGTGAGGTGACTGATAAACTACTTATATACTTTTTGTTTGTAAATACATACATATTATACATAGAAACACCCATATAAGTAGGTAGTATATCAGCAGTTATCTGGTTCTCATAGTACAAGCTTTGCTTAGTTTGGAGCTAGATGATGCTGTGAAATGTCCAGCATTATTCCAGCATTATTTTATTCTTCTAATATCTTTCTTAAAAGTTCGACAGCGTATGATACGCTAACCTGCAGCCTTATTGGCTAACTTGAAATCCATTCCCAGTTGTCATTTCAATAGAGCTCAACCAATCACAATACGAAAATGACAATTGAAGTTCAGAATAAGTTTCAAATGGCAAAATGAATCCGATGTCCATTCTCAGTTAAGTTAAACGAAAAGGCTACAGAGGCCTTATTGTGTAATTCACCTGGCAATAGACATGGGCTTCATTTTGACATTTGAAACCCATTCTGGACTTCAATTGTCATTTTCCTATTATGTGATTGGTTGAGCTCTATTGGGATGACAAATGGGAATGAATTTCAAAGACAAAAATGCTGCTGGTCCAGTCAGTCTCCTAATCCATACTATCCATACTAATATTATAAATGTGAAAGTAACTCTGTCTGTCTGTCTATCTGTCTGTCTGTCTGTCTGTTTGTTACGCTTTCACGCCCAAACCGCTGAACAGATTAAGCTGAAATTTGGCATAGTTAAAGGTTGTATCCCAGGGAAGGACATAGGCTACTTTTTATCCCGAAAAAATTAAAAAATCCCGAGGGACATTTTTTATTTATTTAACATTTAACAAAGTATCTACTGTAGCTTTTGAAAGCTTTACCCATTACCGGATAATTTGTTTACCTGTTTCACTCTGTGCCTCAGCGTTACTCCGTGCCTTCGGGCATGGAGTAACAATAAGCTGAGACTGGACCTTTTTGGCTCACTACAGCACACAGACCACTGTTCCACCCATCTATGTAGGTGCCCGACTACTTGTATTAGGCGGTATTAGTTACGCACTGTAACAATTTTATTCATTTATTCTTTTTCTTTAGTTATATTTTTACTTGTGCACCTTCCTACTTGTTACTTGTCTTTGTTTTTGTGTCTGTGTTGAAATGTTATGTGTGTCAAATAAATCTTTTATTTATCTATCTATTTATATATCTACCTGGAAAACTCCGCCGCACTTTAATCAACCTCTGCAGTCGACTGTACTGACTTTGACATTTTAACAATAGAACTTGTCCCACATCTCAACACTTTACACGCTGTTAACCCGATAATGGCCACTATTGTTCCGCGGTCTCCCAGGCCCCAGTTGACAGGTTAATAACACTAAATCAAGTATCGGACGATGTTTTCATTTGAGCTGTAATCACGGACAAAATGAAAGTTTATTGTGGCCAGTCTCGTGATTAATGTCGGTGACATTTTAATTTTGGTAAAAATATTTTGTGGAAATTGCCTTTTGTAATGAAGAAGGACGTGTGATAATTATTTATGGTCTATTTTGAAAGTGTTTTAAAATGAAATATGGCTGAAATTACATTGGTATTTACGTAAACGTATAGATTGGCTAGTGTCAGTAAGCCATGGCGAAACCACGTAATTATAATTTTGAAAAATAAAACAGAAAATCTCTTAACCTATAATATTATTTTATGTAAAAATTTACTCTCTATGAAGTTTGATTCACTTGTATCCAGTTTTTTTTTCCAAATTTACCTTATTTGCATTGCAGAACATACTCGTACGCTCACAACAAAATTTAAACGAACAATAGATACGTCAAAGTGACCTATTTTCTTATCTACGCAACTCACAAAGGAGTATTCGCAGTCAGTTTTCAGTTCATCAGTTCCTTCGCAACACCTGACAACAGATTTGACATTTGAATTGATTATAAGAAAAGCCGTCTGACACACAAAAAGCTCCTTTATTTTGAAAGGGGTAAGGTGTAATATAGTACGGTTGTTGTACCTGCACCTGACACGGTGCTGTTACATTATTTATTTTGCACGTATCACATTTCCGCTCGATTCTATCCCTAGAGACGGGACATGATTGTTTCATTTTGATCATTTTTGATGTTCATTTATCATCATCATCACAGCATCAGCACACTGTTGGGCTAAGGCCTCCTTTCTATTACTACTACACTGAAAATCATTTTATTACAAATTAATACCTGCTTCTACATTTCTGTAAATTTATAAATCATATTTGTAAACATGCTGAAAATTCGTAGAGCCGATACAAACTACAAATGTATTTAATTTCGTGTGCCTTTCTAAATAAACATGAAATAATTGGATGATCGCGATGGACAACAGAATCTAACTTAGGATTATACTGTCAATAAAATAAAATAAAATTGTCGCACTCCGGGAGTGCCAACAGAAGTAAAAATTTGAACGAGGTTTTGGTAACGGTTCTAAAATTTTAAAAAAGTACAAAAAAAAGTGCGAAGTTACTATCCCATTGGGATTCGAACTCGGGGCAGTCTCACCCGAGGCGGCCACTCTCACAAATAGACCATTGTGAAGATACAATACAAGACGAAATGAAGGTACGTATTAGTAAAAGGATGGTGTCGTAACCGGTAACAGTCACGTGACTGAGTTTGATATTTTTCCCCCATCTGAAAAATGCCTAACGCGGCTAATGAATTTTTCACTTCAAAAATATTTGGAGTCTCTCCCGTTAAACATCAAAATAATTTTGTGTCCATATTGATTTATTTACAAAATACAATAGAATCAGTCTAGGATCTTTGAAAACGCGATTAAAGCATATAATAAATGTTAACACGTATCTTTTCAACAACCACAACACAATGCTCATTAATTAATGCATTGTCACCTCACACGCAAACAAATGCGCATCAATAGTCAAACTGTGCAAATTATAGTTATTCTGTGTTGCCACTAAATAAATTACCCAAGTATGAATAAAATACGTAGTGCGGTGTGGCGCCGTGTACTTTGTTATGGACTAATGAGTTGCACAAGCGTTATTTTGAATCCATACTATCCATACTATCCATACTAATATTATAAATGTGAAAGTAACTCTGTCTGTCTGTCTATCTGTCTGTCTGTCTGTCTGTTTGTTACGCTTTCACACCCAAACCGCAGAACAGATTAAGCTGAAATTTGGCATAGTTAAAGGTTGTATCCCAGGGAAGGACATAGGCTACTTTTTATCCCGAAAAAATTAAAAAATCCCGAGGGACCGCGGGTAACACCGCGGGAGTGCAGCTAGTAGTTTATATTTTTAGTTCCGTAAATTAAAGCTAGCTGAATTATTTTATTTTGAATAAATTGAAACCCAGCATCATAGACTTACCCATCTGGTAAAATTTTATAAATAAACACATTCCCCTTTATTACAAAAAATATGAACCGAGTTTGGCGAAGCACTGACTAACAAACTGTCTCTAGAAAATCGATCTTTAAATACTCGTGCATAGAACGCTTTTTGTGGTAACAGTTTTGTTTTGATATATGTCAACATGGTGTTCAACTTAAGTTTAACTTTTTTATAAAAAGGCCAAATATGTGCAACAGCTTTCTAAGTACCTAAAGTATGGTAGATTAAATTTTATTCTAAACATTCATACTAAATACATTCTTCATGCAAGATTGCCAATACAGAATACTTTTCAGTTTGCCCTTTTAATGTCACCAAATTGGTTCAAATGTGTTCTTCTAGGTCTTTCCGGTCCATTAGGTCCATTTAGGTCGTTCCATAAATACTTACAATAGTATAAGACTCGCTCAGTTTTTTGAATGAACGATGAAATTTCATTTCTTAGATTTTTGTATCCAATATAAACCAGGCACCAAGAGTGGGACTCTTGGTGCCTGGATATTGAGATGGAAGATATTAAGAGAAATATTAATAATAGTAATCACATAAATGTTTACCCATCAATAAACAAAAATTACCCAGTATTTTGAACTCGTCAGTGTTGCCACTAAATAAATTATCAGAGGATGAATTAAATACAGGACGTGTGGTCTACATCGTCCCCACATCAGTCGTATTAACTCGCTTTACGTTTCATATTACGTTAATTTGTTTATTTTATATTAGTTTTAAGCGGGAAATTCGGGTAAATAGCTCGGCCTAGTGGGAATGGCTTTGTACATTTCAAAATGTTATAAACGTTTATTGGATTAGTGTTTGTGTTTTGTTTTCTGTTAAATAGATAAGTTTACTTATAGATAAGTGAATTGAAATAAACAAAAGTAAAGAAAGCACCTAATATAATCATAATAGGTAAGCGCTACTTCTTTTAATATTATCTTATCTATCTACTTACATAATAAATCGGAAAGTTTGTGAGTAGGTATGTTTGTGTTGCAATTACGCCTTATTCATTTCATGCGAGCAAAACCGTAGGTACGCTAGTTCAAAATTATAACTATTAGCGGTCTTTTGTCTACCGAACCCGAATCGGTGAGTCCGTTTCCGTCTTAGAAATATGTCTAAAGCTGCGTGCGGTAGCCTGGAACGCGTGAACGCATAGCCTGGAACGCATAGTCCATACAAGGCTTAAAATTTTCGTAGTATAAAACTGCTCACATTTTATAGACAATCTTATTCTTCCGAACAACTACATCCTGCCAGATGCTTTAAAATTTAAACCACCGAGAGATTTTTCAGGCGATGTATCATCCACCCTATTACAGGATTATGAGTAGTCGTGCATAATAGCTTTTATAGCATCAGAAATAGAGCTTAAATTTAAATGGTTATTTTCAGGTGGAGTCCCGCATTTCGTCTGTAAATCACTTGAATCGTGGAGAATTTTACAATGTAATATCTGAACAGAGGTCACACTTTACCTTGAAAAAAATATAAGTTATATATTATTTTAGTTAGTATTAATATTATTATTACTTACACAAAATAAATTAAGGTGCTTTCTGGTAAGACCGGACAAGTAGTAAGTCCGGATAAGTCATGTAACTACTAAATTCAGCAATATTTTTAAATGATGGCAACATCACCGTACGCGCCATTTTGTTGTGCCCCTCCCTACAGTCTGCTTTTTACGCTATGCCCAGCAGAACGTGTGCTATTGTCGTTCAAAAAAAGGATGTACCAAAAGTGGAAAAAGACATGATCCGATCTTCCACCTGAAACGTTCTGTGAGCAATTTGGTAGGTAATTTTTGTTTATTTTTAAAGTTTTGCTGTTTTATTACCATTTGCGATGTAAGACTAATTGATTAGTACTATACAATCATGTCTACGACGTTTGTAGACAAAGATCCGATCTTTAACCTCGTAGGTTAAGATCGGACAAAATCCGCCGGTCTTTCACTTTAAAGTGTTTCTCAAACTTTTTACTTTACATGCTTTTTATTTTACTTTCAATATTCGATTTGTCTGTATCAAACGTCTCACTTTCGCAAGCTTTTGTACGGATGTCTTGGCTGTTTTCGCCTAAAAGTAAGTAAGATATCAAAGTTACCTAAATTTATGATGTTTAAAATGTAACTTGTTTTACTAATAATGTTGTAAAAGTACTTACTTTTTTGTTTTTACTTAAAGAAGTATTTGTTATGTTTAGTTGTTGATTGTTATTGATTTCTTGTTTGTTCTGGATTGTATAAAATACGTAAGTATTAAGATTTGTTGACAGAACGTGCTATAATACTGCATATTTATATTACTTAATAATAATTTAAGTGGACTGACCGAGTTTGGAATACCACGCTGCGTTCAACGACTGGTATTGTCGACGTAGGGCGCAAAACAGTCAAGTTGAAGTGGGACTGGGTAGGGCACGTGAGCCGGATGCGCAGCGAAAAATGGGCAAACATCTTAACACCCTGGAGACAACGCCGCGGACGGCCAAGGAAACGCTGGAGAGACGACCTCTACAAAGGAGAGAGATGGTTGGAAATAATTGGGGGAGACCTTTGCCCAGCAGTGGTACAGTATAGGTTAAATAAAAAAAAATTAAGAGTAAAGTGCCCACCTACAGACTGAAATGTTCGTCCTATTAAACAGTAGGTATTTAGTTATGTTCAACTATACATAAAGTTTTTTGATTTTTTGCTTATTTGTTTGTAGTTTAAAATTTAAGCTTATAATGAATAAAGTTGATTGATAATAATTTTTTTGTTATTATTAGAACTTGAAAATGCAAGTTTCAACTCAGAAAACTGACTTCTATTTTGTTAATTGTCTGCCTGCTGTAATTATGAGTCTAATGAGCCTTTAGATGTAAAAGTTTGAGATACACAAAAATCTATGTTTGAAGCATGCGGGGTAAGATCGGACATTTGGAGTAAAAAAATGTATTAAATCTTCGCTAAAACTTAAATTTAAAAACCAATTCAATAACAATTTGTACTATGTTTTTTATTAGGTAAGTCCGAATATTTTCCTGTGATAGAGCTTATTCTAGCTGTTACAGGGGTGATTTTATAAGGTAGTCCGGTCTTACCTTAACACGGTCCGATCTTTAACTTGCCATTTTGAAAAATTTTGCTCTGTTTGATCATTCATAAAACATCAACCGTTGTGTTTATCTAAACATTACAAATAAGAAATGAAACCTCTGTATTTTTGCAACAGTTTGGTTGCTATGGCGTTGTAAAAGAGTCACTAGAGGCGATACAATAAAATATTTTCTAAGACTCTTTAGGTTTTCTCAAAAATAGTCCGATCTTACCAGAAAGCACCTTACAAATAAGTAAAATATGATACCTATATAGTCTTTTTACTTAAATTTTGTATAAAAATTTAACTGATTTCAATGAAAAAACTAGTTTTTACATGGCTTAAACGGCTCAATCGATTAAATTTTTTTAAATGAAACTTATAAATTATTAACTACTTATAATAATTAAATAATATTATAATATTACTTAGAATCATTCTGTAAGTAGCGAAATAACTTGACCTGGTAATACGAACTTTTCTAAATTTATTCACTGATGGAAAGGGTAGTGTGGTCTTTGGGACTTATTATGCCCAACTACACCACACGTGGGGTCGTTGGGCATATATCAAAATTTCATTTATATTTTTAGACCTGACGGTCTATTTCTTCTTAATTTTTAACCGACTTCAAAAAAAGGAGGAGGTTATATGTTCGGCTGTATGTATGTTTTCTTATAAACTTAGGACTCTGTACCAACCAATACTGTGCCAGAATTGAGTAGCATTATAAAAATTCGCGTTGTCTTGGATAGCTCTGCGTCCGGAGCTGTTTGGATATAATAAATAGTATAATAAACAAGATTAACGATGCATAAGGAGGCACGTTCCGAGGACAGTGATATAGATGCACATGGACTGTGGGGACGGTTACACCGCACTGTAATTCCATTAAAAAATTTACATCTTAACTAGAATAAATATATAACTAGAATAATATAGATACAGCATACAGAAAGCAATACTCAACCGAAAAATGTAGTGCAGTGCCTGAGATAATAATTTGAGATGGAATAGCACAATAGTCCAATCATCCCAGTCTAATGGGCCTTACCCTTTAAAGAGGACAAAACGTGTGGTACTGCGGGTTTATTCAGTATATTTTCCTGCAAACTTAAGAGCTTTTGTCAATCCAATAATTTTATGAATCTATTGATGCACGTCCAGAATTCACCCCCACATTCTTCTAATTTCCTAGTTGAGAGTATCTAGATACCACTAGCAAAACTAAAACGGCTTATCATTGTTTATTTAAGTACTTAAATTAGCCTTTGAGGTGACCATCAAACTCCTTTGCATTCACAAGCTCATACAAACTAACCTTTTGAGCACTCCCATACGGATATACCTCACCATTTTTAGCTTATACAGCAATTCAAAGCACTCCAAGTTATTTTAAACATCAGTGGATGAGCCAGTTCCGAACGTGTTACTATTACGGGAGGGTCCCGTGGGTCGGACGTGTGGCGAGAATCAGCTCTGAATACTTAGTTCCTATCTGAGGTCACGTTTTGCCTCAAAAGTCTGCAGATATGTAATCAGAGGGACAAAAGTGGTAAGATGGTACTTATCTGAGTCATGGTGTAATGGTGTACTCGTAATGTAGTTTCTGATAGACTATCAGCAAATGCAAAATTTTTGCCCGCAGCGCGGTGAGAATCTTTTTGGCGACGGACTCGTCGTCACACCAGATTGTCACACTGGTGTAACCAACGGGAATTTATTTAACCAGTCGAGACTGGTCTATTTTTATAGTCGCTAACTTTTTATTCAAAGTGCAAAGAATGATTACAACACAAAATACACACATACACAAATACACACCCAAGCTAGATCATACAGGGTGTAAAAAGACTGCTACCGAAAACTGAGGGGTTTCAATCAGACCATGATTCTGAACATATTTAGCGAAAAAAACGCAAAAAAAATTTTTGACTTAGCTACGTCATTTTATTTTATTTTCTAGTTTTTTGCTACTAGTACAACATAATAAGCCCATACTTACCGTATCTCATTTGTAAAAGAAAAAACAATTAAAACTCAAAATCCAGCAATCTACGTATAAAAACGCGCCCAGTACATACGCTCGAACAGCTGTGCGAGGTCGGTTTTCTCCGGATATAATGTTTTTTTTTAAATACTTTTGGATTTGGCTGTATTTTGGGATGCTGTACCTACCCCTTTCGGCTTCGGTAGACGTCTTTTTACACCCTTTATATTGAATTCTGTGCAAGTTGCGGTATAGAAGAAAGAAGAAGAAAGAACCAAGGTGTCCCAGCGGGATTCATGTTGAATTAATATTGTTAAGATCTGTATGTAACGGGATGCAATCAATGTGAAGTAATAGGTAAAAATATTGAACTGAAAATCTTAGTTTATTGCTGAAGTTACGAGTAGGTACATAAATACATCACTTACAAAAAAAGGCAGTAAAACTATAAAACTATCGCTAGAGAGTAATTAATCCTCGTCTGGATAAAGTAGCTACTAAGCTCGGCCTTGAGTAATAGCTAGTCTGCGGTGAAATGCAGCTTAATTATTAAGGGCCGGAACGTGCAATGCAAGATCTTTCAGTGTATGGAAGAAGAGTGAAACATAATAATAAAATTGGTCGGAATAGAAAATGTAACTAAAAAAATTGCTCGGTAGTGTAAGTCTTATCAAAATATAGGGAGCAATTACTTTATTTTCTTAAACTTGTTACCTACCTATATCCCTAAAAACCTAATCTCCCACTTAAAATTCAATGCCATACCCTAAGTAGGAAAAAGGTAATTTGAGCAGCTATTTGCGTTTTAGGGTAATCTGCAAATGAATGTAAAAACCAGTGTACGTAAATAGACCGTGGAAGCATTCCTTCAAAATTAGACGTGCTTTTTGATTTTCTTTAGATTCAATGTCAGCGTAGCAAATTCATCTCGGTAAATAACAGCTCAGGGCCGTTATTTGTTAGCATTTGACGTTTTTCGTGATGAATGATCGTAAGTATAAGATAATGTTTGAGGATTTGTGACTTTCTTACTAGATGCAAAGGGTGTAAATCGGTTTAACTTAAAACTTTTTGTCACGCGGAGAGAATTTAGCTTTGTTTTGTACGTCACGCTGCATCAGGTAAAATGTTGAATTCAATTGTAATTTGTAAGGATTTCTTTTTTAGTTCAAAGTTTAAAGGAGGTATAAGTTACTACCTACTTATGTTTTTTATGTTTAGGTTATTAAAACTAGACAATAATGTTGCACATCCGAATTGGATAACTGTTTAAAACTGTACTATTTACAATAAGACCTTATCATGTACAACATTATGCAATAAAAATTTTCTGATTCTGATTCTGATTCTGATCAATACGAGTAGTATTCTTGATCGAAGATTTTGGTACATATTTAACAAAGTCACGCATAACTCTTTCACTTCACCATGATTGTGTTTTGGGAAAATGGAATGTGGTAAAAAGATACTCAAAAAAAAATGTACATACAGCCTAACATACAACCTCCACCTTTTTTGCAGTTGGTTAATAAATGGCGAGGCGATGGGTGAAGGCCACAGGTTTCCTATAATAGATTAGAAATGAAACTTTATTAAGTATCAGCATCGTACGCTCTGCACTCTTCACTCTTCATTCAAATAAATTCAAAGTGATCCCAGCGGTCCTACTGAATAAATGCTTTTTGACTTTCACTTTGAACATGTAAGTTCAGTCAAATGTGCGGGCTTTCATAATGATTTCAAACGACGTATTCTACTTGTACATATTGATACTCATGTAGGACGCAATTTTTATTGTTGCCAACTTCACCGTATGTTATTATTATTTATTCACAAAAAAAAGGGCTTTGTCGCTGAGCGACTATATCGCCCAATCGGTAATAAACATCTTAGCTTAGTCTTCATCATATAGGTCTTCATATTCTATATGGTTTCACTTCACTTATTGGTTTCTTCTTCTTCTTCTTTTCACTTTGACTTCACTTCAAATCTTTCTTCAAAATATGTATAACGTCACGACAATTTGAGTCAATTGAAAAACATGGCGGCTTGTCTTTTCAAAACTCCAACGGAAATCTTTCGTCAAATGAGAAAACTTCTTGAATACTCCCCCATTCCATTTGCCAAATCTCCTGTTACGTATCCAAAGCTTCATTAGTAAAATACCACCGAAATTACATAATAAAACCTAGTAAAACACGAGAAAACTAAATAAAATAGCAGAGCCACTAGTTCCTT
Source organism: Epirrhoe tristata (assembly GCA_951394285.1). Taxonomy (NCBI): domain Eukaryota; kingdom Metazoa; phylum Arthropoda; class Insecta; order Lepidoptera; family Geometridae; genus Epirrhoe; species Epirrhoe tristata. The sequence goes on from OX596154.1 coordinate 8,361,239, forward strand.
CAAAAATGGCGAAAGAAGTGTAACAATATGTTACAATGTTACTACTCAGTGTAACATACAGTCGCTCGCCTCGCCAAGCGCATGCTTGCACCGGCTTAACTTCAAATATTTATAATGCCGGTTGCTTTGGCCAATAGCATATACATTTTTACAAATGTGCGGTCATTGCACTCTGGCCTGCGTCGACTGATAAACTTTTTATGAGAGGATGTTTAAATTTACTTCTAGAGCTACACTAGAGCCATATATTTGCACAATAATTAAGACCTTACCTGATATCACATACCCATGCCTTATTGGCCATGAATCAGTTTTCATCACCGCACAAAAACGGCTATATTATAGGATGGAAGAAATAAGGCCGCCCATTGTACTAATTTCGAACGTGCTTTATTTATGTTGTTTTGTTATTAATTGGTGTACAATAAAGTGTTCATTCATTCATTCATTCATGCATTATTTCTTTCATCCGTTCATGTGTTCGTTTATTCATTCATTCATTATCATCGGTACTGGTACCCAGTTGGTGACGCTGACCGTATTTACGGAATCTCCCACTGTTTCGCTCCTGTCATACTTTTCCGTCCTGTGTTTTAATCGATGCAGTTTTTGTCCTCCACTTTTCTAATATCAATACGCTGGGACAACCCAAATTATAAAACCAACCAAGCCACGTCTAATAATAATTTTTGCTTCGCAGAACAATATCAAATTATCACAAGTATGCAAATTGATCAAAACGATGTAAAGCACAGAGTCAAATGCAATATGGCTCATAAATATGTATACGCCGATTTCGATATTGAGTATTAAATATTCAAATGCATACAGATGCACGAAGATGCCTTAAGGGGCAGAATCGACAGGATAATGACGTTTGCAGCTTAAATTATTCACTTAAGTATGTAGGTACCTACTTATAATTAAATTACTGGGATTCACACAAGGAATATAGGTACTTGGATTAGACATAAGTAATTTAAAATTTTGATAAATATAATGTCTGTAGATTAAGAAATTTCAAAAAAACAACAACGGAACTTTGTTTGGTATTTTCACAAAAATAATATCAACGTAACAATTTTTCTAACGTAAAATTGTAATATGCAAAACATAAAAAATTAGAGACGATGAATCAAATCAACATTTAATTTTTACGATAGCTTTCAGCATTAGCTCTCTAGTTTCATTTATTTACACGAAACAATAATCATAAGAATACATAAGTAGGTACATAATTTAACTAAACTAAAGATAAAAAACAGTGTTCAAATCACCGACCTCAGGTAATGTGCCCAAAAGGCTGGCGGCATTACCTCGTTGGATGCCGGCTGTACTTATCCTCTGTCCGAGGTAAGCACCAGCCCTTTGGTCATTGGTCTCGTCAATCAACCTCTTGGATAATTCTCTGAAAAGGAGCCACGCCTCTGGACCCCATGGACCTGAAGTTTCCACACCAAAAGGCAAAAATGTGATATGTATTTATTAGCTATATTTATACTCTTAATGTATAATGTACCGTGGTCTTTGACACTTGTAACTTAATGTCGACTCCCTCAATTTGTCAGAACAGTACCGGAGCTTAATAAATTGAAAACTAATGAAATCGAGAGAGCGTCGGTCGGCAAGAGGAAAACATTTATTTGCTCTTTTAATGAAACAGTCGGGAATTTAGCGATCGCATCTAGAACTTTCAACAATAATTTAAAAACGTTTTGTTAATGTGTTTTATACCAAATTATTTTCATTTAACACTTCTTGTAGTCTCATTCAATTTTTTTAACCAGAGTAGTGAAAATATTTTGAGTCAAAAGCCGCTCCTTCCTTTCATGCACAAAGTAAGTTCGTTTGAATCCAACTCAGTACTTTATATTTGCTATTTTTAATATACACATTTTCTCTATTCATAAAAACGTCTGAAAACACAAGTTTCAACCTACACTTACACTTTCCTTACGTAAAAACCAAGCCAACAGCACTTAAAGAACTTAACCTCTGAACTCAGCATTCAAAACTACACGTTAAACGGACGAATTGATATTCTAAAACGAACAACAGAGCAAGTTGCGGTTGTAGCTAAAGCAGCTAACCCACCGCGAGCGATCTTTTTGTATATTATAGCATTAAAATTCTTTAGGTATTTAGCCTCATAACAATAATAAGTATTTAACGACATAACCCATGAAAAAGTGTAAATTAGATTAACACTTTTTCTATATGACTATGTATGATAGACACAATTCACTTATTTTTATTGTGAACACAACATTGCACTTTAAATCTTTTCACCAGACAGTGACACAACAAAAAAACCTACATGAAAATTTGATTACCCTCGCTACAACTTAAGTGTATAATTATTAAGCTTCTAGCCGCGACTTAGCTCGCGAGTTTTTTTTTAGGAAATTGCCTATACTATACACACCAAAAATAAAGCCTATTTGTAATAATAATAATGCCTAGTGTGTTTGTGCCAGATTCATACTTGGACATGAATTTGACTACTCAGCTCCTCTCCTATCTTCAAAGCATCATACAACAAAGCAATAACTAAAAGATCTGTGAGAATATCAACTACTCTTTGGGATACACCCAAAGAATAGAAGAAAGAGATCTTGATCATTTTCATTCAAGTTTCGATGAAAAATCTTCAAACTATACTTGTAGCTATCAGTGGTAGAGCAGCCTAAGAACTTACTTTTGCGTAAAGTCTTTGTTACGAACAATGGTCTTTGAATGTTTTTTGCTTCGCTACGCTTCTGGACTTCTCGAACTTGGTAACTTAGGAGCTCAGTTTTCAGTATTTAATTTTACTCAGATAAAGGAAGGTAGGGCAAGATAAGGAACACTCTTTTGTATCATGTTGGCGAGTTTTGTTTTGTGAAGGCAGGTCGCTAACAGAAAAGTCGGGGCGGCGTCGAGGCGGAGTCGTGACGCGGGCGAAATTGACGTGGGCTAAGCGTCGAGGCGGCGGCGTTTATGTCTTGTTTCATTCATTCAACATGTCATCTTCGAAAGATGAGTAGAGACAGGTGATTAGGAGCCGCGACCCGCTTCGCCCGCGCCTCAACTTTTGACTTTTGTTTTTTTTTTACTTTTTTTTACGAGATTCGCGCCCACGCCTCGACCCCGCCTCGACTTTCGTTTCTGTTAGCGACACGCCGAAGAGGTCATTTTCTTAGACAAACGTGTAATTTATTCATTGAAAGTTCTTTATTTACAGAAACTAAGCTACTACATATTTACATATATTTACAAAATACAATAGGAGTAGTCAAGCTATCTAAGGATCGTTAGAAACGATCTATAGATAGCTCAACTGATCCAGGTCACTGTCAGTCGGAAGCGTGCCCAAAACACTGGCGGCATTACCACGCTGGATGGCAATGCTGATCCTTTGAGCCAAAAATGTGCCAGCTCTCGGATCACACGTCGCTATAAATTCATTGAAATATATTAAGTCCTTGGACCGGGAGAAATGGAAGAAAAGAAGCGCTACCCAGCAGCACGTGTGTGACGTGGGACTGTCACTGACTAAAACGTAGCCTGATAACTGATCAAAAACGTCCCAAGGTTCAACGACTCGCTATACAGGCTGGATTTTTAAGATGGGCCATGGAGGGCAGGTACCTTAACCGTTGTAACTTTGAAGATATTTTAAAATGCATTCACAGATTTTGAAATAATGTACAGTCAACGACAATAATGCCAAAAGTAAAAAAAAAATTGTTGATGCCAATCGATTCAGTTTCATGTAGGAATCAAAATACACTATGGGGCAATTTAAGGTTTGAGCACTAGTAAAGTCAGAAAGGCACCAAAAATTTCGTCGTTACAAAATGTATGGGATTATTTTTGACGATTTCTGACTTTTCTAGTACTCAAAGCCGAGCGGAAGATAGTCAAATAAAACTCCAAAGTGGTTCCATTATTCCATAAATCTAGATGTGGCTAAATAATTCTGTATGTAGTTAGCTAAGAATGGTCTCGTTGCATTAGTCTGCCGTATTTCAACTTTGCCTGAAGTTGCTCCCGCGGGATGTCTCTAGTTTGTTAAACTATGGTCTAAGTTATACTACCGACAGCTTCTGGAAGATTAACCTACCTTTTAAAAAAATATAATTAATAATAGTAATAATAGTAGTAATTGTAGGAAATCGCGATGGCTTTTTCCCGGGATGCTGAATGATACGACCGAGTTAACTTTACGTATTTATTACACAGAGTAGAAAATATATAATAGAGTAAATGAGTGCGGTTTATGTGGCTGATGCTGAATAATGTGTTCGATGTATCGAACAGTAATAGTAAAAATATAATAGTAGTATAGGTATCTCGTTCGTGATGAATTATTTATAATAATTGTTATATTTTTTGAATAAATTTAATTAAACTGATTGAATCTATATCATTATTTTTCGATTTAGCCCACTGTTGGGCACATAGGCAATTGAACGTGCCTTTCATTGTGCCATTTAAATGTATCAATCCTCAATCCTTTTTCTTCTAGTTTTTGTGTCTCGTATTAGAACAGTGTGGTGAAAGGATTTTCATGGTATTTTTGTGCACTATACGGTCTGTGCTAGTCCTATCCATATTTAAATAAAACTCTACAGTGTTTATAAAATTGAATTGATACATTATGAAATACTTTGACAATGGACGACCGTCAAATTAAGTGCAATGATTTACCAAAGTCCTAGCTTAAGTTCTTAGTTCATCTTTAAGTTGTAAGATTTGAGCATAATTTAAATTAGAGCTATGAGAGAGCTCTTTGAGGTAGTGGATGCCATCCTAGCAAAGGCTAACTAAATTTAGAAGCAGAAAGTATACGAATAGGTATTATTATGAACGTAGGTATCGTAATTTCGATAAAAAAGAGCTTCATGTTGTTAAAAATCTTTCAATCAAGAAAAAAATATTAAATGACAAATTTTTATTGACCTTAAAATGTAGAGTTTGTTGAACTTCGAACTCATCACTTATGTATCATACGAAGGCGTATTTTAGACGAAGTGGGATTCAAACAGTATAGTACGGAGTATTTCGTACTACCTACCATAGAACTAATACTAAAAACCTTAATACTAAAAAGCTGACCACAGAATCCCACTTGCTACGATCCTGATACTCATTACTTTCTTTCATACAAGCTCGTCAAGAGTGGGTATTTTGTATGTCTTTTGTAATGTAATGAATTGTATGTATCTTTTTATTGTGTCGGTCTTGCATGGTCTAGAACACAATTTGTCAAATTTGTTGATCAAATTTTTTGTTCATTTATTTTTTCTTTTTTTCTAGTTTGTTTTTACTTATTTATGCACCTACCTACTTGTTACTTGTCTTTGTTTTTGTGTCTGTGTTGAAATGTTATTATGTCTTTTATCTATCTATCTAAATTGACTAATGCCGAAAAGACCAACAACACATTTCGCCTAGTGTTGACATTATTATTAGTGTTACTGTGCAAAAGATGCAGCCATATTACATTCAAAAAGACGGACAGGCAAATAGTGGAGCCAGGGGGGTTATTCGTGTTCCCTTTTTCGTTCGTTTGATGAATATTAGGATGTTTCTTACTACGATTTCTGACTTCAATGGCCAATTTTTAAAACGTCAAACACCGGTCGACAAAATATTTCAAAATCAAAAATTGACCTTTAAAGTCAAAAATCGTAGTAAATAGCATCCGAATATTCATCAAACGAACGAAAAAAGGAACGCGAAAACGGCCCCAGTCCCATTGGCACCACATAACGCCTTAAAGCCAAACGCCCATAAAGCATTTCGACTTACCTAGCTCTAAGATGTTTACTAACATATGAATCTTTGTTATCTAAACAATAAATGAATTGAATTGAATTGAATAAACAACCCTAAAAGGAAAAAAACGAAGCCTACAAAATATAGATAAAAATCTTTAATATAACCTTCGAAGGGAGCAATGCTCCCTAACACTTAACGAACAAAAGGTTCCTCGTTAAGAAAAATTAAATAAGACACCTAATATTTACACTTATCTAGAGTGTTATTTTGAAGCACTTTGCTTTTCTGCCTCGTGTTTGGAAATGGCAGGGTGGGGTGCTAAATATATAAGCAAGCAAATCTATTTTTTATCAAATTTATTTTTGCAAGCATTGTTGGAACCTTAGGGCCTTATTGTGTAATTCGATTGGCAATGGACATGGGCTTCATTTTGACATTTGAAACCCATTCTAGACTTAAATTGTCATTTTCCTATTGTGATTGGTTGAGCTATACTGGGATGACAAATGGGAATGGATTTCAAGTTAGATAATATGGCTGCTGGTTGTTTTCATTGATCTGCTTCATAATAGTCAGGAGCGTGGTTCTTCATGCTTAATCAAAGAAAGTGGGGCTAGCGTAGTTTAGAGGGTATAATAAAACATTTTTGAAAAAAAAAATTGAACCGACTTCACAGAACACAAACAGGAGAACCTTCTACACACTAAAAAGAGAAAAATAAGAATATAATTTGAAGTCGGTGCCAACTATTCATTTACATCTAAGAAATTCAAAAGAACTTGGGTGCAAAATTGTATCCTGGTACGCTATCGCTCGATTTCTTTTTTTGATAGGTACTTAATCGTATTCACTTGGCACCAGCTTGGAAGTTTTACGGGAAAACTATTAATCCCTCAGGAATAAAATTTATATGGGACCACTATACTTCAAACAAAAAAAAAATTTTGGAAATCGGTCCACAACTGACGGAAATATCGGTGAACATACATAAAAAAAAAAAAAAAAAAAAAAAAAAAAAAAACATACATACAGCCGAACATATAACCTCCTCCTTTTTTTGAAGTCGGTTAAAAATATAAGAGGCCATGGCACACAGCCGTCAGTTGCAGATGTTTTACTTTTTCTGTTTTTCACGACTTTACAAAACGAAAAATTCTATTGACGGCCGTATTTCTGGATAACCCGAGGATGTTTGCGTGAAGAAATTTTATTAGTCTTCACAAAAATAATTATCAAAGCGTCAGAAAATCAGTAACTAATGAGTTTGCAATTTGCGCACCAGCATAGCTAATTTCTCCTTTTTTTTGCTTTCACCGTCTCCGCCATTACTGTGACCACACCCTAACGTCTAATGGTTCCCTTCTCCACCTCAGGTCACGTTCCGACTACATCGTCGCGTCCTATTTAATTAAAGAAAAATATAAATTTAAATTAATTTTAATTTCGTAAGCCATTTTGAGCGGGGCTGAATTTGGTAAGCTGAGTAATAAAAATCCGTTGATACGTTTTATAGTTAAGATGAGACAACAAAATCAAGATATAAAATTGAGTGCTTTCGTGCTTCGAAAGGTAAGTGTAAGTCCCAGTTCGTCCATGGTCCCAGCTAAAAACTTGATTAGCCATGAATCATCATTCCCTTGCCCTTATCCCACGCTAAGTGGGGTCGGCACAACATGTATTTTTCCTCCATTCACTCCTATCACTCGTCAAATCTGTATCCACTTCTTTCGCATTCATATCATCTCTCACACAATCCAAACACTTCTTTTTCGGCCTTACGGCTCTTTCTACTTGCTTAATCTCCAGCCACACTCATATTCATCACTCTCTGGGTAACATGGTTTTCATCCCTCCTCATAACGCGTCCATACCAAGCCAATCTAGCCAATCTAGCCATGAATGACAAATCTAAAAAAAAGTATGTGAGTGTCGTGGAACCTCCGGAACACTCGGATAGAACGAAGTGTTCAACTTTGAAATTTGGCATTTGTCAAATAAATTATTGTCAATTAATAAAATCCTAGTACTAACAGTGTAACAATCTATGGACTGTTTTGCGTCTGCGTACTTCGCACTGTGACGTTTTGACCTATGTATGTTTCGTGACTGTTTTTTTCTAGCTAATTTAATATCTTCGATACCATCCGAAACGGAACTTCGTTCCAAAATAGTTTTTTATGGGGCTTAATCGCGTAAGTATAACTTATTTATTTACCTCGACGTTTCGATAGCAATTTAATATGTTGGTGTAAATCTAAAAATTTGTTTAAACTACACTACGTTCTACATCATACAAAAAAACCATTAAAATTGGTCCATCAGCTAAGGCGTGGTACCGCAATTTAAATTGAGATAAAAACATACATACTTTTATGATGGCTTGGCTTGGCTCGAAACTTACACAGGCAAGAATGAGGTCTACGATGGAGCGAGCCTACCCAGAAGGTGTCTATTAACTCTCCTCACAAACTTATAGATTGGTAGTAGTAGGATTTGTTTCAACAATTCTTTAAAATCTACGCTGGTACTAAGAATATCATCATCATCATCATCAGTCTATGGCAGTCCACTGCTGGACAAAGACCTCCCCTATTGCGTGCCATTGCGCCCTGTCCTTAGCTCGACGCATCCAGCTTCTGCCGGCAGCCTTTCGTAGATCGTCACTCCACCTGGCCACCAGGTGGAGTGACGATCTACCAATGTTCTTCGGCAGATATGGCCATCCCACTGCCACTTCAGCTTGCTGATTCTCTGAGCTATGTCGACAGCTTTGGTCCTATGTCGGTTAGTCTCGTTGCGGATTCTATCCTTCAGAGAAAATCCGAGCATAGCTCGTTACATAGCTCGCTGAGCGACTTTAAACTGAACTTTTTACTAAGAATAAATAGCTTATAAAATATACTTTTTTGCCTAGCAGTGGGACACAACAGGTTAACTAAAACTAAAAAAAAATATACTTTAGCCAAGAAGTGTGATAAATAACATTTAACTATGACGCAGTAGAAATTTTTGCTCCACTGCATCCTTTGATTTAGTTCAGGGTTCAACTTTAATCCCTAAAGGGGTTCAGGGGCTAAGTGAGACTGATATCTCTCCATAGGAATCATGCTTCGTTCAGTCTTGCTTAGCTACTACGTCCAGCAAAAACTCAGACCTATGTACCTACACATAGCTTTTAACAATGAAGCGCTCATTGTTTAGTCGTTCTTGGTAGTTCGTCGAAGTCAAGCAATGTTTTAAACGGTCAGAAACGCCATTGGCTTTATCAGATAAGCGCTTTCGTTGCTTCGGAGGGCACGTTAAATTATGGGTCCCGGCTATTGAGTCGTGTAGCTATGACGGGGGCCTAAGGGCGGCCTAAAAACTCCATCACCCGAGTTGGCCACTGAAAGACTTCTTATCGTGTCACCAGTTCTGTCAAACCAGTGTGGAGAAAGGATTTTATGTGCGCCTCAAAGAGGCTGCTTTCGTGCACTTGACACATGTTTTCGAACTTTGTAGGTTCTACGACATGCCGGTTTCCTCACGATGTTTTCATTTAGTAAAAAACCTGTAGATAGCTGTAAAAATAAACTTTCCCGGCTTAGGTACTAGTGATCTAAACGCGGCTTCGTTAAAAGGTTTTTCTCGTTTTTCTGATACAATATTAACTCAAGTAACGTTTCAACATCAGAAAATTAATTTATATCCCGTACCTAATGCAACGTACTATGAAATAAATTTTTATGATGTCATAACGAGACATTACTCTCACCGTATATTTCTGCTATAAATCATTATTTATTCACGATCACAAAGTGGATGGGTGACCGCTAGTCGAATTTTGATAATCTTCTGAGTGCTTTCGTGCTTTAGGAGGCACGTTTTATTAATACAGATTTTATTTAGGGATCACTAAAGATTTTAAAATGCATCCCAAACCATTGACTAGGACCCATTAGCTCAGTTGGCAAAATAAAATAAATCACTTAAAAACCTTTCGCTACACTGCTTCGACAGAACTCGTGACACGATAAGAAGAAGAATGAGTGGGCAGAGCATCAGCACGGATCGCTGAAGGTCGTGGGTTCAAGTCCTGCATGGGTGTGATTTTTGCGATGCATTTTAAAATATTTACGAGCCATGACGAAAGCCTAAAAACTCCGTCACCTGGGGCCGTATTCGCGTTCTTATTTACGTTCGTTTGATGAATATTCGGATGTTTCTTAGTACGAATTTTGATTTCAAGGGCCAATTTTTCGGTTTGGAATATTTGGTCCTAGGTTAGGACCGTGTTTTAACGTTGATCATATCGACTGAATACAATGTAGCTCGTAGTAAGAAGCATCCGAATATTCATCAAACGGACGAAAAAACCCCCCAGAGGTTAGCCGACTCATACGAATTAATTGAGAAATGAAAAGTCTTATCAAAATTTTCGATTCCAATGGGATTCGAACCCGCAACGATCAGACGATCCTTCTAAAGCCGGAGTGCCTTACCATTCGGCCACAGAATCCATGTCGTCACAATCGATTTTTTTTCATACGAATTATCTTCTGACAGTACAAAATGATTCAAAGATGACTTGTAAATAAACAAAAGGTCAATTAAAGTGTACAAAAACTGAACGAATCGTCTTCCAGTTTTTATTGTAGCAAAAAACATCATTTGTCATCTGTCAGGGCCGAAACAATGTCGCCATGTCCTCGACATTGTTAATTATGTTAGGACAACAGGCCAAAATGGAGATTGGTCAAGCTAGAATCTCCATTTGAAATGAAATTCCAAGGTCGGGTCACTATGACCCGTTTTGACAGTGAATTAATGCCCTGAATTTCAATCCGTTGGTTTAGCTTGAAGTTCATTCCATATAAGGTTTTTATAAAAAACCTTTTTTTTCATGAATAACAACATTAAAAAAAATTTCAATAAATGAACTTCCAGTGTAAATATTATAATTATTATCTAGCTTGTAGATGAAAGATTTTGGCTTGTACCAAAAATTATGTATTTTGACGTGCTTCTAACGCATCATCACCATCCGATCATCATCAGCGCGACTTCACCCACTGCACCCAGTGACATTTTTATCGTCAACCCATCGTGTATATAGATGACCTCTGTGAGTGAAAGCCCGCTTGGCACGCAGAAGGTTGCGAGTTCGGTCCCCGCCGAGGGATAAATGTTTGTATGGTCTGCAAATATTCATCTCAGGCCTGGGTGTTTCTATTGTATAATATGTATGTATTTACAAACAAAGGTATTTATGTAGTATATCAGTTATCTGGGTTCCCATAGTACAAGCTTTGCTTAGCTTAGGGCAAGATGATGCTGTGTCAAATGTCCAGCATTATTTATAATTAGCTAACCACAGATCGATGAAGGTCGCGGAGTCAAGTCCCGCATGAGTGCAGTTTTAGGGATGCATAAAAAAATCCTAACTCTTACCATTGACTTACTTATTTCAATCTGAGATATGGTTTATCATATACCTTGGGGGTCCAATCGTAATCTTGTTTTTGGTATCTTGTTTGTATCTTAAGTCATTTTAATAAGTGACCGTTCTATCTTGATGCGTTTGCTTGGGCGCCCACATTTCAACCTATCACTGTAATACAAGAAGGGTTTGAAAATTAAGATGTATGTATATATATTGTGTGCTAAATTATTACAGTGAGTATATAATTTAAAATCTTGTATGTTATTTTACTACATGACCTTTGGCTGAGTTTAATTAAAGCATGAAGCACATTTTAACGTGCACATTTTTCAGTATAAATAGGAAAATCTGATTATTTCAGCAGCTATTATGATAAAGATTTCAGTAATTAATTGAGTAGGTCTTTCATTCACACTCCAGTCCATCAGTGCCAGTGATACTGCTAGACTAGAACCCGAAAGAATGATTTCATAATAGGCAGGTATCATATCTATCAGGTATGACCTGCAGAATGCTGTTGGTGCTGCCCCGCAATCTGCTGAGCAGTGAGGCTGTTTTCTTGCGAATGATGGCATGGAAACCATCGACTCTTGCCTCTGCAAACATGGTAAATGCACTACAGAATCGCGGCAGCCCCAACAGCATCCTGAATCCATTATTGTCCAGACGCGTAGGACGCTTATCGACTTTTTAGTGTAGCTGAACCACAGGCTGCTTGTGTAAAACGATTTGCAGCAGCCTTCGAAGAGTTAGATTTTTACTTGCCTACTGCATCGAGCAAACCTGCGGGCCAGAATTACTTCTCATAGCTAGCGCCCTACGCTCCCTACCTATGTCAGATTGGTCACCTAGGTCGTCGATAACATAATGCCCTAAGTATTTAAATTTGTGCAGTTCCATTGAGCGTGATTATGGAAACTGACTCAGGTAACGCCACAGTATCAACTCGAAAAAACAAGTTGCTAATCTGACGGCTACATAATGTTTACCTGATACTAAAACAACGGAATTCGGCAAATAGTCGTGATCTTCAAGTTATGCTACCCCAGAGTCTCAGTAAATCCGTTTTGCCTAGATTTATTCGCCAATTTACCAAGAAACTACCCTTATAGGTAGTGGTGGCTCGTAAATAGGGTAGTTTAGTAGCCCTTAGCACATTCAGGTGGTGTGCGGTTTCCCTTAGGTCGCTTTTTGTGGTACACAACGCGGTATTTCCGAACCAACATGTTGTTCAAAATGTTTCTTGAAAGTATGCGATTAGAACCCATATTTATTTAAATACATTCACGGAGTTTATCGAGTTTTACCTTAATTATTTCTCGTGTTTTTAAAGGTAAAACATGATAACATCCTGTGAATAAACTTAACTACATAGCCGACATAGCCCACAGGATTAGCAAGTTGAAGTGGCAGTGGGCGGGGCACATAGCTCGTAGAACTGACGGCCGCTGGGGCAGAAAAGTTCTCGAGTGGAGGCCACGCACCGGAAACCGCAGTAGAGGACGGCCCCCACTAGATGGTAAGACGATCTGGTAAAGGTTGCTGGGAGCCGTTGGGTGCAGGCTGCACAAGATCGATCGCTGTGGAAATCGATGGGGGAGGCCTATGTTCAGCAGTGGACACTATATGGCTGACATGATGATGATGATGATGATATTTCTTATTGTTCGTGCCCAAAAACCAAAATAAAAAACTAAAAAGAACATACTTACCTACCGACTTAAGCAATTCAGTAAGACTCTCTTCACGCCATTTATTTATTTTGGCATATTTTTGAGAAGTTGCCACTCAAAAAAAAATCTCTTTTGCCGTCACACAAACCTTTGCCAAATCGAAAAAAATTAAGAACTTTTTCGAATAAAGTAAAAATCAATTGACGAGATGTTGATATTTCTTCAGAGCTGTGTGTACAGTACAGGTAATGCTAGCTAGATCGTTTAGGGGTCCCGTTTAACAAAATCGCTTTCTGGACCCGGACCTCAATTCAATGTACCTACCTATGATATCGCAAAGCAGGCTTGTAGTCAGCTATAGATATATTGATGAACTTTTTTTTTAGTACTACTTTGGGTCACTTAACGTGCATAAAGTATTACGAGTATTACTCCGATACTTACAAATAGTAAGTATTTTTTGTCGTATTCTATTGTATGACATTTATTGTTTGAAAATGTAACATTACCTAATCTCGAGGTGGTCCCCATAGGTACATTTTTGTCAGAAACCTCATCTACGCTTGTCATTTTCTACGTACTATGACGACCTCTGTGGCGCAGTGGGTGAAGGTCCGCCTGCGATGCAAAAGGTTGCGGGTTCGATTCCCGCCGCGAGACAAATGTTTGTATGACCTACAGATATTTGTCTCGGGTCTGGGTGTTTTTGTCTCGGGTCTGGGTGTTTTTGTCTCGGGTCTGGGTGTTTCTATGTATAATATGTATGTATTTACAAACAAAAAGTTTATAAGTAGTATATCAGTTATCTGGTTCCCATAGTACAAGTTTTGCTTAGTTTGGGGCTAGATGATGCTATGTGAAAATGTCCAGCATTATAAAAAATAAAATATAAAAAACTACACAATTATCATTGTAAAATTATTGAATTGAAAACTTCTTTAGGCGCGTTGGGCATTTTTTGAGATGGGAAAAAACTTTTGAAATCGCGACACTGTTACCGTAACCGACACTTCTGTTTGAGATTGGATCTGATGGGACCATCTTTTCAAGTTTTCACTTCTGTCGGCACTCCCGCAGTGACTGTTTTTTTTACTTGTTACGAATGTTCTAACTGTAATAATGTAACCTAAGTCACGGGATAAATCCAGCACTAAAACGGTATTAGTAAACCAAAACCATCCATCTTCAAACAAAAAACGTAAAATGTGTTCAGAGGGAAAACTGCTGAAGCTTTTAAAAAGCCACAAGCTATGTAATTAACGCATTTTATTAGCGTTCTCACAAAAGCCTTATTTTACAGAAAAAAAGGTCGAACTCAAACCCTTATAAGCTACGATCACACTGACTATCAGAAAGAGATTTTTTTTTTCAACCTATCGTGTCCCACTGCTGGGCAAAGCTCCCTCTTTAGCTTGCACTTCTCGAGGCCACGGTTTGCCAGTCTGGCTCGAATGCAACCAGATCGTCTCGCCACCTGTTTTCAGGCACCCACTGAGTGACAATCTTCGCCCAACGTTCTTAAAAAGAAATTATAAAGTTTTAAATCAAAACCTAAAAATAAGTTGATTCACTAGTAAATCCCATTTCCCCCTCATATAATAAATCTGAAAGTTTGTGAGTTTGTTTAGATATTTGGATGTTTGTATGTTTAATAAGGATCAGGCTCAAACGACGAAACAGTAAAGTTCACAATGAAATTTGGTAAGGGGAAAGGTATAACTCCAGAATAGTATATAGGCCACCAGTAATAAATAAAACAACAATGATTTATTCAACACGAATGATTCAAAAGTTGATAGTAGCTAAATAAAAGGTGTGTCCCTTCGTGCAGGGCCATGTAGGTAGGCATTTTTTTCTCTAGAAAAACATCCTTACACTTAATTCTAAAGACAAAAAAGTATTGAAGCGCTAGTATCTACGTGTGAAAATAAATTGCCTTACTTTTAATAAAGTAAGTTTATTATTTTTTTTCTCTCGAACGCAAGTCGCCGATGTAGCTCAAAAAGCCAAAACTCAAGTGGTACTGGGCGGGGCACGTCTGCCGCATGCCGGACGAACTGTGGGCCAAAATAACCACTGATTGGAGCCCTGAGACAGTGAGACGGCGCGGCAGACCACGCAAGCGATGGCGCGACGAGCTGGACACCTTCAGCGACTATCAGTGGCAGGCAATAACGTTGGATCGGAAAGCTTGGAAAACTCGAGGGGAGGCCTTTGCCCAGCAGTGGGATAGTGAGGGCTAAAAACAACAACAACAACAACTTTTAATAAATTGTCAAAGCTTTTTCGTAAGTTCTACTTAATTTCGCAAGACTTACATAGTTTTTTCCAGTTTTTATCTGCACACAAATTGTTTTGTGTGAACACAGCTTTATACACGGAACTTGCCACCGTTTACACGTACCCTTGTAACTAGCATGATATTATGACTATTTCACCTTACTCCCAACTTCCCCATCTCAATGCTTACTAACCATCGCTTGTTTTGATCCTACGTGTAATTATAGAGCAGAGGAAACGCGCAGTGTAAAGCGTGTTGGTAATGATTTCGGAGTAGGAGAAATTGACCAGTGTCGTTATGTAATAGTTGCGGCAATAATGTGTTTAGATAATTTTCCACAGCAGATGATAAGGTTTTGTCCAAACTTCAACGAGATTAGAGATTAGAGCTCTCTTATTTAACTATATTACGAAAATGTGGTTAATTTTCAGTAGTACTGAAATTAGTTTTGACTAAAATGTGATGGAACTGGTTTCCACTAAGCAAGCTACTTATGGGCAATGAATCAAGGCGGTTACCGAGTGGTGGCCAAGAGATATACGGCGGCCTCGAGGCAGACCACCTGCCGATGGTCAGACGACATTGTGGGGGCGGTGGGAGAACAGTGGATCCGGTTGACACAAGACCGCCAGGAGTGGCGTGGAAGAGAAGAGGCCTATACCCAACAGTGGGTGTTACCGGCTGGTTAGATAGATAGAAGTTACACACGAAGCGCTCGTGGTGTAGCTTGCTTTTAGGTGCTGCCACCAAATGTTAGAACGATAAGTAAGAACTGGTTTTTAAAAAAAAAGAACTTGTACTTGAAAATTGAATTTGAAATTAGAATTCGAATGGACGAGAGCTGGGACCGGACTGAGGGCTAGGTAGCTTTGAAACTGATACATTGGATAGGAACAGCAGATTTAAGGGCTGTATCAGCAAAAGGTCATAGAGGTAAAGGGTGTAACAGTTCGAAAATGTCAGTAGTCAGTACCTAAAGTGAATGGATGACTGAGCTTCGGAAGGCACGTTAATTGTTGGTCCCGGCTATTAAGTCGTCAAGCCATGACGAAGGCCTTAAGGCGACACAAACTTGCTTTTGACAAAATGAGCTTTTCTTACGCTGTTTAGAGCTCGGTCTTATATTTTGTATAAACCTATCTACTAAACGAAACGAGATATATAATCTTGAGTCGATAGTATAGCTAGACGATACCTACCACTAACACAACACGGTTCTTATAAAAAAAATCCCACTAATATAATAAAGCTAAAAGTTTGTGAGTTTGTTTAGATATTTGGATGTTTGTACGTTTTTGTTACAATCACGCCTAAACCAGTGAACCGATTTGGATGAAACTTGGAATAAGCGTAGATAGTGACCTGGAATAGCATATAGGCTATTCAAAATGATCGTAGGTACCTTTGTAGCTAGTCTCAACTAATTTTACAAAGTTTTAGATTTTCTAACATTCAGGTACATTTACACGATGCGATTTCATACCCTCCCGTTTTCGTATCACACCACAATTTTTCGTGAAAACGCTCATCGTATGCGATTTGTCATAGTCAACGCGACGCTCGTCGGCACGTATAATAGGCGGGGCTAACCGTACGAAAAATCGCATCGTGTAAATGCAACTTTAGAGCTACATAACCTATCCTGCTATTGCTTGCAAGATAAGGCAAGATAAATGAGCTGCATAGTTCAAAAAACAAAACAAGTACTGAGTAATATTATGATGCAGCAAAGTGCATCCAAATCTGCATACTAAACTAAGCCAGGCTCCGGAATAACCAACGAACAGACTTTAATTACCAACTTGGAGTTTTATAATTAAAATGGAAATATTAATTACTTGTGTAAAATTGACGACCTCTGTGGCGCAGTGGGTGAAAGCCCGCTTGGGACGCAGAAGGTTGCGGGTTCGATCCCGCCGCGGGATAAATGTTTATTAGCAGCAAATATTTAATTCGGGTCCGGGTTTTTCTATGTATAATATGTATGTATTTACAAACAAAAAGTATATAAGTAGTAGTTATCTGGTTCCCATAGTACAAGCTTTGCTTAGTTTGGGGCTCTAGATGATGCTGTGTGAAGATGTCCAGCATTATTTATTATTATTTACTTACTTTTTTCAATTATTAATAACAAGTCTACGTAGATTGGTTTGACTCTGACACGTAGGTAGATGCGCATCGAACCATACGCAGCGGTTTCGTCACGTAGTAGCGTAAAATTCGCCTCGCAAATTACGCTCACTGTTACAGTGTGCAGTAGTGTGTACCTACTAAAGTACTGTGTAATACAGTAGTAGTTTTAGTTTCCAAAAAATCACAAATTTTCGATTCTTTATTGAAATTAATAAACATATAAGTATAATTTAGTATGCATATTGCATAAGCAGGCTCTGATGACGAAGTTTTTAATTAATTCATTAAAAAAATACATAATTTTACGGCAATTTCTTGATTCAGATTCAGATTCAGATTTATTTATTTTGCGATACATGGGTTTAACAAAGATAGTGGTACACAGCCATTATCAGCTTAGCAGCATGCAAAATATTATAGGGGTAGGTACATACACAACATTGCACATTATTTTACAAGAAGAAAGATTAAATTAAAATTACAATCACAATAAAAATGTAAGAGGTCAAGTTACATACAATTTTAGGTGCATAAATAAATGTCAAGATGTCAATAGGTAGGTTGAGTGCATACTGTAAATACCTATAGCCTTAAATCTTGTTTTATTTCGGAAATAAACCGCTAATGGCTGCAATAAGACCTCAATGCGTTCTAATTACTGCTAAAACACACATGTCAGTGGCAACGAAACAAAAGACATGTCGATGAATGTAGCAAAAGCATGTTGCAGTAGTAGCTACCAAACATTGTGCGACTTGGCAATTTTAAAGCTTCTGAAATATGCACTAATGGTGCTTTTACACGCTCACATAACCCTGCTGACAAACCCCGAGAGCTTATGAACAAAGATTGCCGAGGCACACATTATTTGTGGTACTACTACTGTGCCTAAACTGTGGGGTTTTACCCGATTTCCTTTGGCTCCGTACAGCTGAATCACGTCGCCAACCAAATTTTTTTTTTGTATTATCACATTAAAAAACATCACCTACAACACAAGTAATGCTGCGTCTTACGTGGGCAATCTGCACGCGAACGCGAAGCGGCGCAGAAATAACAAACAGTCGATTTACTATTAAAGTGTGCTACGTCACCGGTGCGCAGCGACGCGGCGCGAATTGAATCGAACGCGATCAGGGGGGTTATTCGCGTTCGTTTTTTCGTTAGTTTGATGAATATTCGGATGCTTCTTACTACGAGCTACATTGTATTTAGTCGATAGGATCAACGTTAAAACACGGTTCTAAGGACCAAATATTAGAAACCGAAAAATTGGCCCTTGAAGTCAGAAATCATAGTAAGAAACATCCGAATATTCATCAAACGAACGAAAATAAGAACGGGATACGGCACCAGAATTTTTGAGAATTTTGACACTATACTACTTGGTACATTTACACATTTTGCAGAAGTAAGCCACTACGTTTTAATGTTAAAATTTCCAGTCGAGCTTTGTGATTGGTCTGTTCAAGTGATTGTGATTACCCGCGGAACAACCTATTACGTGTATCTTACAAAGATAGTGTATAAGCTGTGTTCCTCGAAGCTGGGTCCCTAGCTACTATTCATTCGGCGTCAGTCGGAAAGACTACGTAATGAATGCCTCCAATTAGCGACAGCATTTTCAGGAACTCAAGTGCACAAACAAAATGACGCGACTGGAGGGAAAGTGCCGTGGTAAAGCTTGCTTAGTCGTTTTTGATGGAACGTCTTGAAGCAATGTCTGTGCGGTCACAAGATGGATGGTTGACCCCCAGCGGCATTATGAATTGAGCGCTCTGTGCTTCAGAAGGCACGTTTACTGTCGGTTCAGGCTCTAAAGTCGTTTACATGAATGTATGGATGTTTGTAACTCAATCATATTAAAACGGCTGAACGGATTTGGATGTACCTAATTTGGTACATATTCGAAAAAGCTCTCACGGGACTGGAACCACGAGCACCGAATACAGAGAGCCACGAGTAACACCGTGGAGCGCAGCTACTAATAAAAAACGGAACAAAAATATAAGTAGGTACCTTCCTTCATTATTATTTAATAAGGATCGAATTACGTGTATATCCTGTGACGACCTCTGTGGCGCAGTGGGCGAAGGTCCGCCTGCGACGCAGGAGGTTGCGGGTTCGATCCCCGCCGTGGGACAAATGTTTGTATGACCTACATATTACCTACGATATCTGTCTCGGGTCTGGGTGTTTCTATGTATAATATGTATGTATTTACAAACAAATAGTATATAAGTAGTATATCAGTTATCTGGTTCCCATAGTACAAGCTTTGCTTAGTTTGGGGCTAGATGATGCTGTGTGAAAATGTCCAGCATTATATTATCCTGTAGAATACAGTTGGTGTGAACTTGGGGAACAGGGGCTTGGTGTGAACAGGGGAAAAAATTTACTGATAAAAACCGTTTCCAAGTTCAAGGTTAAAAGATTTTACTGTCCTTGTTAGTGCCTTCTGGACACGATTTTAGGACCAACTTATGTGTGTGGCCCAAGTCATAAAGAGAACGTTTTTTTCAGTTCTTTATTACCGTGCCGTGCCGAACTTTTAAATTCTTTGTATGAAATTGTATCGCACCGCATTTTATAACGTCAGCAGCATTTTTCTATAGAATTCAAGGCGTTCGGTGCAGGTGGATGCGATATCGTGTCTCTTCTTTCAAACCAGCGTGGTGAAAGGGTTATAAATGCACTTTAAAGAGGCTCATTTCACGCATGTTTTAGGACTTTTTAATATTCTACGACAGTTATGCTTTCCTCGTGATGTTTTCATAACCGTTTGAGAGCACGATTGAATTTGAAACTACGACCTTGCAGAACGTATCTGAACTTCAACGATCTATCAAGAACGACAAAGTAAGCTACAACACTATTAAATTCAGGTGTAATGAAACACCGCGGAGCGCTGCTAGTTCCTTATATTGAGGCATACAATCAAAATGCCCCCAGAAGGCCAGTCCAGCAAGATCTGTGACGATCTCGGTTATGGCCCATAAAATACCTCATGGCTTGTTTTAACGGCGTCTTGTTTCCTCAAGGGCCTTGTGTTGTTTTAATGTCACTTGATAGACATTGCCGAAGTTGTGAGGTTTAATGAAAAAAAAAACACTCAAATATCAGTCCACACGAAAAAAACTAAAATTAAACTGATTTCAATATTCGACTCAGGTCAAAAATTATGAGTGAGGATGTTTTTTTTTTAATCAGACCTATGTAGGTTTGATTAAAAAAAAAACATCTTCATCTACACGGCCTAACATACGGCCTAAGAGGGGTAAATGGAGGGAGTGGAGGAAGGCTTTTGCCCAGCTGTGGGATAATGAGGGCTTATATAATCATTATTGACAGCTCAAAATATTGCCCTATAAAGCCTCCGTTCCAGCGTTTATGGGATCAAACGCCACTCTAAATGGCCCTGTGCTGAGTCCCAGTTTCCCTCGATGGCCTCTATGTCTTCCACCCACCTGGCTGGTCTGCCCCGGCACCTAGCGCTTTCCTTTGGGTATCATTTGGTCAGAGCCTTACACCACCTACCATCCTCAAATCTGACCAAGTGTCCAGCGCCACACGGTCTCCGATATTTACTTCATTTGTTGTCCTACGAATATCCGTTTGCGGACTCTATCTAGCAACGATATGGGGAGGGATAATACTTAATGCTGGTCATTTTTCACACAGCATCATCTAGCCCCAAACTAAGCAAAGCTTGTTCTATGGGAACCAGATATCTGATATACTACATAAATACTTTTTGTTTGTAAACACACACCAGGACACCCAGACCCGAGATAAAGATTTGCAGAACATACAAACATTTATCCCGCGGCGGGGATCGAACCCGCAACCTACCTATAGGTACCTATTCATAATAATTATAAATACCCTAAATCCATCCCTGTCTTACAAATACTTTACCCAACGAGGGTCAACATCTCATCTAAACGCAACTATTTCAATAACCTACCTTTACCTTGAACAGCTTGTAATTACAAAACCGCGCTGACAGGTGGTAGGTACCTCCGCTAATCTGTTGTACACTCAGCTAAAGTTAATTCTCATTTGAATATAAGTTGTTGTATCAAGAAGGCGGTTTGGTCTTAAATTGTGTGTGTAGATTTGTGTCTGTGTGCGTAAGCGTTCTGGGCGCTCATTCGTCCACGGAGCGTGCCCGAGCTTACGCACATAGAAACGTGCATGTGCATAGTGCATCTCTATAGACCAACCCATAACATCTGAAAAATGTAGGCATGCGACAAATTGTATCAAAGTCAACGCTGCCCCTTTGGGATACAGTCCTGAGAAAGTCCTAAACATGTTTTTGGAACGAAGTTCCTTTCGGACGCTATCGGATGGGGGCTAGACGAAAAAAGTGTTCGATGTTTGCGTCACGACGCGTTGTTTTTTTTTTTTTGAGAAAGTCTGACCATAAATCTTCCTCTTATCGTCATGTAGTTCTTTCGAACCAGTGTAGTGAAAAGGTTTAAATTGCGCTTCAAAGAGGCAAAAAATAAAGTTTTGAAGAAAGTAAGCTAAAATTGTGTGGTTTTTTATTCATTTATTTATTATTTAAATTTGATAACCCAACAACCTAGGACTTAATTTATTTCAAGTAATACCCTTGTTAGGGATTGGGATTCTTCCTTTTCAAATGATACGGACTCCAACTTACTAACAATTTTGTTTTATTTGATACTCGTAAAAAGTACAGTGGTTGTACGAATTATAGAGAGGCGCAGTTCACGTTCCGAAAAAAAGTGTGAATGTAATGGCGTCGCCGGATGCGCCTAGGGATGTGATAGTGTCCGCTTAGGGATGTCCATCGACCACAGATAATGCACTCCACTTTGCTTGTTCACATTACATATAAAAAAAGTATTTGGTTGCTAAACAACCCTATTCATTAATATTTTGTAAGAAGCCGCCAACACTACATTTTTTACGTAGTATAGTAACACTTGGTTGTATATTTCTTAAACATGTTTTAGAGAAATCCAAAGTACAGTTTTGGTTCAAATAAAAAACTTAAATAACACTAAACATAAAGTGCGTGAAGTATGGTTGAACCCGATGAATATTTGAAAGGGTCTCGCAAAATACTTGATAGGAAGCTGTTTCGCAGGCAAAGATAATATAAAGCCGTTAATACACATGCCAGTTAAACAG
This sequence comes from Epirrhoe tristata, assembly GCA_951394285.1. Taxonomy (NCBI): domain Eukaryota; kingdom Metazoa; phylum Arthropoda; class Insecta; order Lepidoptera; family Geometridae; genus Epirrhoe; species Epirrhoe tristata. Next base: position 8,383,680 of record OX596154.1, read on the forward strand.
AACAGTAGCGTGCATGCCAGCTAAAGGCATGTAGAAGTAACTGGCATACAGTGAAAACAAATGCCAGATAAGCAGTGCCTTATTACTATTAAAATCACAAAAGGACAAAGGTACATATCCATCGACGATGGGTATATATTTCTGCCTTTTGATGTGGAAACTTTAGATCCATGGTCCAGAAGCGTGGCTCCTTTTCAGAGAATTATCCAAGAAGTTGATTGACGAGACCAATGACCAAAGGAAGTGCTTACCTACAGAGGATAAGTATAGCCATCCAACGAGGTAATGCCGCCAGCCTTTTGGGCAAATTACCTGCGGTCGGTGATTTGAACACTGTTTTTTATCTTTAGTTTAGTTAAATTATGTACCTACTTATGTATTTTTATGATTATTGTTTCGTGTAAATATTATGTTTGTAAAGAAGAAAGCTGAGAGAGCTAAGAAAGCTGGTATGCAAGTGTGCCAGTTACAGGCAAGAGTGAATTCTCATCTTAAGAATAAAGCCGATAAAAGTGAATTCTCGGCTTTAGAATAAAGCTGAGAATTCACTCATGCCTGTAGCTGACACACTTGCATACCAGCTTTCTTCGATACTGAGCGCTCTTTCATCCATAGCGTTCCAGAGCATATGCGCACAGAAACAACATGCATGTGCCTACACACACAACTAAGATCCACCCGCCTTCGTGAGATATTTTAACAACTAAAGCCGAGTGTGATGTACGGTCAGTGTCAAAAGTTCTTTAAAAAATTTGGAATTTGAAACAAGTATTAAGAATAAGAATATTACAAAAAAAATACAATTAAAAAATCAAAAAACCCGACTGCAAAAAAGTCAACTTTTGAGATTTTGTAATGCGTAGGTACCTAAACTAGGAATAAAACCATAATGCTGGACATTTTCACACAGCATCACCAGATAACCAGATAACTGATACACTACTTACATACAATTGTGAATACATACATATTATACATAGAAATACCCAGACCCGGGACAAAATATCTGTAGGTCATACAAACATTTGTCCCGCGGCGGGGATCGAACCCGCAACCTTCTGCGTCGGAGGCAGACCTTCGCCCACTGCGCCACAGAGGTCATTGCGAATTTGTTATTCAAAACTAACTTTAAACATATAACTTACATACATTTTTGTAATCTCCTTTTAATTTCCTTCATTTTGATACCCCACTCGATATGATTGGCAATTTTTTTTTTCTTAACAAGTTACTTTTTCGCGCATAAGATCCGCCATTTTTTTTTAACCTATCCTATGACACTCTTGTTATTAAGACGAATCTAACGATACCCTAAATATTGAAATCCATCCTGTCGTTTGGAAGATACGAGGGAACAAAGAAATTTTACGCATTACATACATACAAGATACGCAATAAAAAACATAACCCTTTCTTTGACGTCGGGTTATAAAAAGAAGTTTAATTTTCAAACCTCATCCTTATTTGACACCCTGAGTCACGCAAATAAGTCAAACATTGGAGTTAGTTTTTTTTTGTTTTTAAAACGTTGTAATATACGTTGTGTAAAGTTATTCCTGAGTGTAAACTGTCAAAATGTATGGTTTATTTTAGTTTATTCCGAGGAATAACTTTGTCACATAAATTAATTATAATAAACGAGGTAAATGCACAAATCTCGAATACCTATATTTAGCCTGAAATCGTCCGGGCCTGGTACTGGACAGTGTAATGCTATATTCCCTAGCCTGATAGGGGTAGATAGGGGAAAGGGTAGGTCATACAAAAAACAGAATATTTCACAAAAACGAACCTAACTTTATTATATACATTAAGTACAACAGAACATTATGTTATACAAGAATCTCCAAGCTAACAAACAATAAAGAGATTATAATAAATACCTAATGATGTGATGTCGACAAAATATAACTTCTTTTAGACCTACTCTTACATAGATAAAGGTAATTTATAGGGTTGGTGATCTGCCTTGACCTTTGCCGAGGTAGCAATAGATACAGATGAAAACTTGTCCGAACACTTTTCACACTCCGGGACGGGATATGGTTAAAACGTCACGGTGGAATTTCTTGGATAGAGTCAATTTTGGTTAGTAGGAAAATCTTCGCACGCACCCTAGGTTAAATGCTTTTCCCATACATATAACTCACAGTACTCTCAATTTCACAAGGGTAGAAGCTTGTGCTTTGAAGGCTACGGCGACGGAATCGCTCCCAAGGCTTGACGGAAGATGCGGCAAGCGGAAGTAGGGCTGGCTGCAGACTCAGTAGGCAAGCATCAGGACGACAAAGCAGCAGGGCGGGGCTGATGGCCCGCGCGGAGTCTCTGAACACGTGCCACGTGTTCAGCTGGTATGCAGGAAAAGAGAAAAAAAACCTCTTTCTCTGAAAAAAACCAATGCCTCGGTAAGCGAATGCGTCCGCAAGCGAGTCCATGCGAACAGAGGAAGGAAAGACAACATGCCTCAGGTTCGTTCGCACGGCGAGAGAAAAGTTTGAACAATAGGAGTAGATGACAATGATCTTACCAGAGGTCGTATAAAATTCACTTATGAAATCCGGTTGTAGGCCACGCCACAGTAGGTACAACTCGGCGACAAACTCAAAGCTCCAATTAATATATTTAATAATTTAGTTAGCAGACGAACCGCTTTTGCCAACGCACACGCACGCAACGCAATCAAGCCTCAGCAAGATGGCGTCGGTCAAGCTTCAACTTCAATCCAATCCTTCATAGACAAGTTGCCTGTCAGACTGACATTGACAATTTGCTTACCGAACCTGTCAACACAGATTGCAAGCATGACATGACTGAACCATTTCCCTAATAATACAGTGTTGCTAGACCTAAAAATTTATTATATTATAACCTATCTCGCTTCCGCCAAGGTTTAAATCTGGCAGAGGACAGGACAAATCAAAAATGGACCGATTCACAATACCATTGTTAAAATCGGACGTTACAACAGTCTCAATCCGTCAGTTCATAATCTCGTTAGTTGCTCGTTAGCCCGATCGTGTACGGACGGTGATACGGATAATAGCCTTTGTTATCCGGTTTGAGCACTCACACTACTTTACAGAGCTTTTTACGTGAAATGGACGTGCCTTTGACTAATACCTATGTCACCATTTAGACATTTTCTTAGAAGACTATAAAGTTTTTGATTATGTTTGTATTTCAATCATGTCTTAAGCCAGAGTATGAATATTAGAACAGAGGGGTTATTCGCGTTCGTTTGTTCATTCGTTCGATGAATATTCGGATGCTTCTTACTACGAGCTACATTGTATTCAGTCGATAAGATCAACGATAAAACACGGTCCTAACCTAGGACCAAATATTCTAGGCCGAAAAATTGGCCCTTGAAGTCAGGAATCGTAGCAAGAAGCATCCGAATATTCATCAAACGAACGAAAAAAAGAACGCAAATACGGCCCCTGATGTAAGTCGTAGCCTAGGTGTATTATGTCTCATTATTAGAACAGATAAGAAAAAATTGACAAAAGAAGTAATGGAATGATACCCTAGATATGGATAAAGACAAAAAGGAAGACAAATTAAGACATTGAAATATGATATACTTACCAAAATGGTGGAGAAGATCAGCTCGAGAGAGGAGTGAAATAAATTAGGGGAGGCCTATGTCGAAAGACAACCTGACCAACAAACTGGTTGCTGAAGATTTAGTGATCTATTTTTGTAAACTAAATTAAAATTAGATTAAGTTAAATTCTTTAAAATGGTCAGCGAATAAAAGCTTTTTTACTTTAATTTACTTTAAGTCGCAGCCTAGACTATGATGTAGGTTATTAAACAATGTTGGAATCACACGAGCAGTCATTGATATTAAGTATTGACTTAGATTTCAGAATTTATGTAGGAAAAATATTTTCCATACAAACATTTCTTTACTAAATGTGCATTTACACGATGCGATTTTTCGTACGATTTGCTAAGCCCCGCCCATTGAACATGCCGACGAGCGTCGCGCTAATCTAAAAACTATGACAAATCGCATACGATGAGCGTTTACACGTGGAAAATTGCTGTGCGATACGATATCGTATGGGTTGAAATAGCATCGTGTAAATGCACCTTAAGGAACGGATAAATATAATTGTATGAGGACATTAGATCTATTTTCTGTATCACAATTGATGAGTTCCGTCATCCAAAACTTCTTTCAAATCAAGAGGTAACACAACGGATCACAATCTTTTACTGGCTAAAATATTCTTTTATAATCGTCTTACCTACAAAACGCTAATCCACAAGAACTTAGCATTAAATATTTAGTAAGTAATAAGCGCGGTGAATCAATTATTAAGCACCACTTGACCTGTTTTCTTCGGGCCTTGTTACATAAATAAACCGTTTTTGCATCATGGGTTTTTTCAACAAAATATAGAGTTTGTCTGAGCGACCAAATCACTAATTAATAACGTATAGTCATAAATAATTAAGTAATTAACTTCTGCAAGATGTGGGCATGTATCAAATATGTGTTTGGACATGCCTCTGACTACCCCCTTAGACAACTTTAGACAATTTTTTTATTATTTTTTTATTATTAACCTATGTCATCCCACGGCTGGGCAAAGGTCTCCCCCAATTTCTTCCATCTGTCACGGTCTTCTGCCACGTCCCACCAGTGCTCTTTAAAGGCATCCAGGTCGTCACTTTAGACAATAAGTAACATAAAGAGATCTGAGAGAATGTCTACCGCACTTTGGGGATACAGTCGTGAACCTGTTTTTACGTTTATTTAAAGTAAAATATCGTGAGGAAACCCGCAGCTTAGTCTGCTACACGTTATTGACGGCGCCTTTCCTGTGGACAAGGCCGATTAAGCTGAGAGGATGGTTGAGGTTCTGGGTAAGCCTATTTCATCCCAATGAATATCCCAGGCACTACAGCGTCCCGTTGAGTGCAGGCATAGGTTGCCTCCTATCGCTGTATAAATTATCTAGTACCTATAGATGTTACAGGTTAAACATCATCATCATCATCTCAGCCTGGTAACACCCACTGCTGGGTATAGGCCTCCCTTCTTTTATGCCAGTCTCCTCTATCTTGTGCCTCTCGCGTCCAAACATTTCCTACGACCTTAACTATGTCGTCGACCCAACGTGCTCTCGGACGACCTCGATTCCGGTGGTCCGATCTTGGCCATTGGCCACCACTCGGTCAAAGATTTACTCCACCGGCCATCACCACGTCTAGCCAGGTTAAACATACATACATAAAATCAAAATTAAATAACATGTTAAAATATGTCTAAAACCGGTTCAGATTTATAGAACAGGCCTCATCCGGTAATCGGACAAAAGTTTCCAGTCAGCTAGGCAAAACGCAACAAGCACTGATATTTTAATAACATCATTGGCAAAACTTACAACCATAAGGCGGGTTGAGATGGTCCATAATTTACTAATAATTTAGTCAGATGGCAGATGGCCAGATGGGCAGACGATATTGTAGACGTCGCGGGCCGTCAATGGGTCAGATTAGCGCAGGATCGCGGTGGATGGCACAAGCTTAGGGAGGCCTATACCCAGCAGTGGGTGAAGTCAGGCTGTGGACGATGATGATGATCATGAATAATTTATTTCAATAGTTCTTACGAACCATGTCTTATATCTACAAAAATATGAGTAATGTATGAGTCAAGTTCCCACAAGCTCTGTTTACTGATGAGAGATAAGACTTTGTGAGATGCTGATGTCCAGCATTCACCGAAAGGAAAAAACTGATGAGACCGCGCACAGTGAATTTCTGATAACTTCCCGTATGAACTACCACGATTCGATAACCCTACCCTAACCCTTTATCGCAACAACAGAGTTTCTAGCGCAGACAAAATGTGTTTCTTGGTCTGCGCCGAAGTACGTTCGTGTGAACAAACGACTAGAATTTTTGCGTCGCCTCTACGCCTCTACCACAACCACAGGAGCAACTTTACCGTGATTGGGAAAAGTGCTAACTGACTGGATTTTCTGTGAGGTTGTTAAAAAAAATATAAGTAACTAAGTATGTGTATCTTACACCAACTTTTGAAACCCATAAGCCCATTTTGAAGCTATCCTAAACAGTAAAGGTATGATAATTTTGAAAGAAAAATTAGACAATTTTGTGCTGACAGAATCTAAACCTTAAACCTTCAGTATAGAGTTTAAAATCGACTAAGCAAATAAAACCGCGAGGGCCGGCTGGAAAACATGTTGATAATTTTAATCTATCCAAACAAAAAGGTGGTTTGTTGAAAGGGAGCTAAAAGGGTTGCCAGGTTAAATTAAGTACTGTTTTATTTTGCACTGTGACTGTTACTTGACAAGTGTGACACGACGTTATTAGCATAATTACTTACCTACTCGCTAACAAGCTTTGATGTTATTTCTTCTGAACACATCCTTTTATAAAAATTTCCAACAAAAACTGTCAAAAAAATTTAATTGAACCAAAAATATCCCATGTAAAATTATTTGTATACATTTCACTGCAAAAAAGTTGTGAGATTATAAATTACAAGCTGTCCGCCCCGGCTTCGCACGGGTTTATTATAGGTATTTAACAAAAATTTAATAACAACATGGCGGTCCCGGAGCGGGATGTATGATCCTTTAAAGTTTAGAGGTTAATACGTAGGTAAGGTCTAAGGTAGGTAGGGGAGTATTGGGCAGTAAGGCAGGTTTGGACACCATCGGCAAATCCCCGTGTTATGCCGGCCATACACCATCATGCCAATCCACCCCCATACATGGTCAATTCTAACTGATCAAAATCCGATTTGACGATAGGCATGATGGTTCGACTTTTTTGTAGATATTGATACGTTCTTTAATATTGTAGAACATTTTTTTGTTCTATCATCAATAGTTTTCGCAGCGCACGCGATATGAAGAATTTTTTGTTCAAAATTTTTACACCTTTGGTTACATTATTGCAATTTTCATAAGGATCTCTATTTTTTTTGAAAATAATTTATAGCCTATGTTCATCACAGATAATGTAGGATTCTAATGGTGAAAGAATTTTTCAAATCGGTCCAGTAGTTTCGGAGCCTATTCAATTCAAATAAACAAACAAACAAACAAATGTTTCCTCTTTATAATATTAGTGTAGATGTAGATAGTGTAGATATATTATAAATAATGTCTTTAATGTCTCTAACCTACTGGTGCTTTACAGGTACATAATTATAATAAAAAAGGCTCAATTTCACTCTGATCCACTATTCTAAACCACTAAGGGATATGTTTCCACCTTTTCTTCCACTCTAATCCAAAATTATGTAACGCGTTATTGGCACAACCAAAGTATAAATTACAAAAAAAATATTTATCCAGACTCGGAACAAAATAAACTGCAGAGTATGCTAGCGATTTAAGTAAAAAACGAGTAAATAGTCACCATGTATGTGTATTTTTGGAACGAAGTTCCATTTCAGCATCGAGGATGGGGGCTAGAAGAAAAAAATCATTCGATTTTACCGTCACGACACATACATAGATCAAAACTTCACAGTGCGAAGTGCGCAGTCGCAAAGAAGTCCATAGATTGTAACATTGTTGGTACAGAAGAGCGTTTCTACGATTTTAATAATTGACAATAATTTATTTGATAAATGCTAAATGTCAAAGTTGAAACTTAGTTACAACCGAGTGTTCCACAACACTCACGTATTTATTTTTATAGAATGTAGTAGGTAGGTTAGATAAACCCCTTCTGCCTACGTATTCAATATACGCGTGTCAGTAAAACGCACGAGTTGCTTAATCCTATGACCAAAACTACTCAAATTAAAAAATCTTATAAGTATATTAGGCTTGCCCTCAAACTCAATGTGTAATAATTATGTATGAATGTCTGCTTGTGTTTAAATCCTAACAAAACAGATTTAGATGAAACTTAAAACAAGAGTAGAATTTAAAAATAAAAATAAATGATGCTGGACATTTTACACAGCGTCATCTAGCCCCAAACTAAGCAAAGCTTGTACTTTGGGAACCAGCTAACTGATATACTACTTTATATACTTTTTGTTTGTAAATACATACATATTATAGATGGAAACACCCTGACCCAAGATAAATATTTGCAGGTCATACAAAAATTTATCCCGATAACTTTTCAGTTATATAATACAACATTGTGATACAAATAGACTTGGTAACCCACAAGTAATATCTAATAACACTTGTATGTACCTACAATCTGCACGATACAGCCAAGTAACTGTTATTTTAATTTAATATGCATGTAAAGTATATTATTATACCAACAGTCACTACAATGTAAAGTTATTTTGTCCTAAATCGTGCTAAGCAATCTCCTTACTTTAAAAAATCAAGAGTATCAAACGCTACAGAACAAGATGTTCACCTAGTTTTCATCTTTTAAAACTCGTGTCTCAAGTACGTGAAGACAAGAGACTTGAATGCGATAGCTTTTAGCAGAATTCCCCGCAATAAAAATAGGGTCAAAGAGTAGGTATGATAAGTAGGTTGATAAAACTCGATTGCGCTTAAAATTATTGTTAGAACTGGTGGGGAGGTATCACGTGTTGTGAACAAATTTAAAAAAATATTTTATGATTTCCGTCAATCAAGAATGTTATGTTAAAAGGATAAAAATATATTAAAGAATCAGCAAACATGTTCGGAAGCCGAATAAGTAAGTTTTTTTAGTAAGTAATTATATTTCACAAGGGTAGGTAATGTGATGAGGATTTTATGCATTTGGAGATGTTTGAACATCGTTGAAGAACTCGGATATTTAAAACATATTTTGGGGAGATACAAGTATTCCTTACTAGCTACGCTCCCGCGGTGTGACCCGCGGTCCCTCGGGATTTTTTTCATTTTTTCGGAATAAAAAGTAGCCTATGTCCTTCCCTGGGATACAACCTTTAACTATGCCAAATTTCAGCTTAATCTGTTCAGCGGTTTGGGCGTGAAAGTGTAACAAACAGACAGACAGACAGAGTTACTTTCACATTTATAATATTAGTATGGATAGGAGATACGCTAATAATGTTACCTATATCGTTGGTAGAACTTGTAGTAAATTTGTTAGTTCTTCAGCTAGTTTTAACGCACTTTTGTGAAGTAAAGTTCTGTACCTTGTCAGCCTTTTTTCATACTTAGAAAATATGTTTCATTGCTAACAAGTATTTATTTACGAAAACGGACCGGAAAGAATAGCATAGCAGAGGAGTTTATTTATGTTGCAGGTTTGAGTGTTATTCTCGTGGTTGGTCTGCTCTGTGTAGTAAATGCACTACGGAAATGTGAATATGATTTCGATGCATACGCAACACCAAGGGATATAATAATATTTTGTATCGACAACATTGATTATGTGAATAGAGAAGAAAGTGGCAGCTTTTCTTTCGACTTGGATAAAGTACCTGATGCTAAAGAAACAGTGAAAAGACTAAAGGATTTAAAAGCTCTGAAGAAAAATTTGAGGCTCACAAACAGTAATGTTACTACACTATCTATTGATATGCTATTTCCAGAAATGACACGCTTGGACCTCTCCAAAAACAGCATGCGTTCAATCAACTTGAATATTTTACCGTACTCGGAAAACTTAAAAATATTAAATTTGTCACATAACCTAATTGATGAATTCGAAATGGACACGAGCTTTTATGCTTCCACAAAGGCTCTTACTGTACTAGACCTAAGCTATAATAAGTTAGATCGCATACCACTTAATTGTTTTTACAGCACACGAGAGTCATTAGAATATTTGGATCTTTCACACAACCAAATAATGACATTTGATTTTTACGCTTTCTCCAACTTGGTTGCTCTATTAGAGCTTCGGCTGTCGCATAATAATATAGTAAATTTAGGTTTTTTCCTCTATCCCATAACAAATCTGCAAACTTTATATTTAGATCACAATTCTATTAAAGAAATAAGCGCAGAAACGTTTGATCAATCAAAGTCTTTGAGACAGTTAGATTTGAGTTTTAACAAGATTGAGCAAATAAATGATCAATCATTTAAATCTCTTGCAAATCTTAAAAAATTGAATTTTAAAAGTAATAACCTACCCTCAATTAAGGAAATTTTGTTCAAAAACAATGTCTACATAAACACACTGGAACTTTCTTTTAATAATATCAGTTTTATTGAACCAGGCACGTTTTCTCTGATGATAAATCTATCATATATTGGGTTAGAAAGAGCCTTGTTTATGGAGATTCAGGACCATATTTTTAGTGGTGGAAATATTAAGTACCTTAACTTTGCAGGTAGCAAAATAAAAAATATAGGGAAAAGACCCTTCATATCACTGAGAAACAGTCTGCAATCTCTGAACTTAAGCTCTTGTGAGATTCAAGAAATTTCCGAAACAGCTTTGGACACATTAACTAATCTAAAAGAGCTTGATCTATCAAATAACAGACTAGAGCGCGTATCTTTTAAAATGATTGACCTTCAAAGTCTTTCTAAACTATATTTACGTAACAATTTGATAAAAGCGTTAGAACCTAATACATTTGAATCACTTTACTCACTGAAGGAATTAGATTTGTCCAACAATGAAATACAATTTATATCAGCGATGACGTTCAAAAATTTGAAAAACCTTGATTTATTTAGCATAGCAAATAATGTCCTTGACTCGACTCTTATCTCAAACAATTTCTTTGGTTTAGAAAACATTGAGAAATTAGAAATTATCAACACAAAGGTACAAAAATGGGACAGCTATGTTTTCTCAGGTATGAAAAGTTTAAAAATGCTTAATGCTTCCTGTGGACAACTCACCTATATAGATTACTACGCGTTTATTGAAACAGGGAATATAGAGATCATGGATTTATCCTACAATCAGATACAAATTTTTAATGTCAAATTATCAAGCAACAAAATGTTGACTGAAATTTATTTAAACAACAACAAAATTACGAGTTTTTCAAAAAATGTTTTTGATGAGCTTGAATTGTTGAGAATTTTGAATTTATCTAATAACAACTTGCTTTCTATTGAACCTTCAGCATTCAGTTCTTTAAAAATGTTGAAGTATTTATATCTTTCTCACAATCCTGAGCTTAAATTAAAAGGTGACGTTTTCGACGGTTTAGTTGATTTAGATACTATTTCTCTGAAGAACGTAAGTAATCAAATAAGCTTCGAATCAAGTACGTTGACCGTCCGATACCTGGATTTGTCTTCAAGTCAAATATCAAACGTAAGTTCCCTACACCTCGACACTACAAAGAGCATAGCTAAACTCGATCTTAGTAATAATAACATAACAATCCTGGATCAATTTTCCTTTGGTGATTTTACAAATATGACTTCATTCGCTTGGCTGAATTTGAGTCACAATAACCTTGAAGTTTTGAATCCTGGTACATTTCTTACAACACAATCGATGCTCTATCTTGACTTAAGCTACAATAGCTTAGGCAAGATTCAGTTTGGTGCCTTAGCAGGTCTCAAAATACTTCATACTCTAGATCTTTCGAACAATGGTTTGTCTACTTTTAAAATGTCACTTTTGCATGACATTCCAGCGCTTTCAGAGATTTTTCTGGATAACAATAAAATATTTAGCCTAGGTTTGTTGGATAAGAAACATAATTTGAATAAACTCAGTATTGGTGGCAACGATATCTCTTGTGAAGAGCTCATAGAATTGAAGTCAATGTATGATGGAATACAGAAGGTGGTGACTGTTAAAGTATTCAACTATTTTACTGAAAACGTAGATGGAATACCTTGCAACTCATTCGCACTAGAAGATGTTGGAACTCGACATACAGTTACTTATTGATAATGTTTTAGATAATTATTATTTTATTATTATTTTACACTCAGGAATCCGAAAGAAAACATAATTATAGAGTAGGTATTTCATTTCAAAATTATTTTTGTGTTATTAATTTTATCGTTAAGATTAATAACGCTGATGAGTTGAAGGCACAGAGTTGTCTTTGGTTTTCTACACTCAGGGACTGTTTTAGAGGAACGTGTTAAATTATATTACGGATATGTTTGTGAAAGGAGTGAGTTCTGATATGACGGGTGTTTAATACGTTCTTATTATTTATCTCATTGCCGGGTACCGTATTTCCCGAAAAGTACAATATAGGGGTCTTTAAATCAAGAGTAAATAGGTTCCTTCTAGGAAAGCATGCTCCATCTTAGACCTCACTACTGCTTAACATCAGGCAGAGGGAGGTCAAATGCTGACCTATTTAATTAAAAAATAAAAAAAATAAAGAGCTAATACTAACCTGTTTCAGACTTATTTTTACGTGAATTTTTTAGAATAACATTCACACAAAAAATTATAAAATTTTGTTACGTTCCTCTTAGTCAATCCCTGAGTGTAATTAATTTTAAATCATTTATTAAACTTGTTTTCTCTTTATTAATAATTTTAAATCATGTAAGTACCTATATTTTTTCTGTTTCTCAATTTCAATAAATTTTGTTTCATGAAAGAATGATAATTATTATAATATTTTTAAGAAGTTTTATTTTTCCAATAATTAAGCAGGTAGGTACTTAATTACCTTATTGTTTAATAATAATATTTGATTTAAACTTATTAAGCTTTCGTGATTTGACGACATAATTAATTTTTGAATAAACGGGTTTTTATCACGTACTATTTTATTTGGTCCCGACGTTTGGATCCTACCCTCAATAGAAAAAACTGACTCGCCGTGCACCAGTTCTCCCGTGACCACGAGCGCTGCAACGCGTTCGAAACGTCGGGACCAAATAAAACAAGTACGTGATAAAAACCCGTTTATTCAAAAATTAATATTTGATTTGTTCGTGATTCTGTAATTGTAGTTTTTCAAATAAATAAAATTATACTCATTCTGAACTATTTTATTTGTCTACCTAGTGAACTAATAATGCGGGTCGTCAATTAGCGCAGGCTCGTGGTGGATGGCACAAACTTAGAGAGGTCTATACCCAGCACTGTGCTAAGTCAAGCTATGGATGATGATGATTATGAACTAATATTATGGACCGAAATTACCCTTCAGGGATATGGAATCTACTATAAGAGGAGATATTTAAACTAAGGGCTATAATCCCAAAATCTCGATTGGATTGTAACTTAGGATTTCGCACTGCTAAAAACTTTGATCGAAAACAGAGACCTACTTGTATATTGAAAAATACGACCAATTTTAATAGTGGGATAGGCCATCAGAGTCAGTATCAGAAACTACCGCTGCAATGCCTGCAATTCGTGCAGTAGTTTCCCATAACGAATCCGCCGGCATTTTGAACGAGTAATAATTAACCAAAGAATTCTTAGCAGTCTAGGGGGTTATTCGCGTTCGTTTTTTCGTTCGTTTGATGAATATTCGGATGCTTCTTACTACGAGTTACATTGTATTCAGTCGTTAAGATCAACGTTAAAACACGGTCCTAACCTAGGACCAAATATTCTAAGCCGAAAAATTGTCCCTTGTAGTCAGAAATCGTAGTAATAAACATCCGAATATTCATCAAACGAACGAAAATAAGAACGGGAATACGGCCCTAGGTGTAATTTGCAAGGTTTTTCAAGGAAATAATTGCAAAATTCAGAGCCGGCTTGGCCGAGTAGGATAGTGCATCGACTTCTGATGCAAGAGTAGCGAGTAGATAGATAATTATTTTCTTCGGTTCCCGGTGCTGGTGGTGGAAAAGTTGGTAAAAGTAAAAAAAACATATTTAACCATTAAGAAAAACAATAAGTACTCATAAATCAGATATTTATTGTTAAATTAAATCACAATAGGAAAATAAAGGACTTAACACCAAACACTAAAAATAAATCTCTCGTAAATCATTATTACATCATAACACAAGCCCAATTGACAAAAAATGAATGAATGAATGATTTTTTTTTTGCACACCATTAATAAAATTAAAACAAACAAAAACAAAAGAAAAGTACAATGGGCGGCCTTATCGCTAAGAAGCAACTTTCTTTTTTTTTTCAAAAAAACTCCCCCAGGCGACCTTTGGATGGAGAGGAACATCAGTGAAAAGAAAATTGGTCGGGTGCATATGATGACAGATTATAGAATTTTTAAAGCAATAAGACATATTTATTTTTAATAGCTTTAGGTTTATGTAAGTAACATAAACCTAAAGCTATTAAAAATAAATTTTGTCAAGTGAACACCCGAAAAAAATGTAACGATAGACAAAAATACAAGAAAGGAAAACTGTCACCTTGACATACCTACATGATTGTGAAAAATCGAATGCAATTTTAAATTTTGTGTTTCTTTATTACATACTAATAATAATTTTATATAAACAGACAACAAAAACGATATGCATGCGGTTTGAACGTACATACTAGATACTCGTAGTTTCATTAATTTCGCTGGAAATTGTACAGTAGCCATTATCTATGCTGTAAGTATTGATTTAAAAAGAAATAAAAAACAAATGTTGTAGTTATTTCTCTACAGCACGATTTTGGGTGTCAAGTTAATGGACAGAATCAGTCACGAAACGCCAAGCTTAAGTAGAATTGGGCTGGGCTGGTCTGTCGTATGCCAGGTGAGCTGTGGGCGCGGGTAGCCACCAAGTGGCGCCCCGACCCAGTGAGAAGGCGACGTGGCAGACCGAGAAGAAGATGGCGAGACTACCTTGACAAATTTATGGTCGATTGGGAGAGCCTTGCACAGGATCGCGACGTCTGGAGGGAATGAGGGGAGGCCTTTGCCCAGCAGTGGGACAGCAGTGGCTCATAATAATAATAATTTCTCTACAGTGTAGGTAAATTTTGTTGAAATATTTAAAACTTTACAAAACTGAATCCATAGCATCTGGTAACTCTCTTGTGCTAATTGACAAACGTTTTCTGAAGAACATACCTGATTTATAGAACTTGTACAAAACCAAGCATACGAGAATAACTAGTATTAGTGCAACACAAGTCTCAGTAAAAATAGGCTTTGAATCAGTAGAGCTTGCCCTCATCTCTTCATGAACAGGGTTAGGAGTCACAGATTCTTTGTTGACAGCGGATAATTTGATATCAACTTCATTCAAAATGTTATTTTTCTCAAAAGATATGGTGTCCTCCAGCTGCTGTTTCAGCTTGTTTATATAATTAACTAAATTATCGTAGGTTGCGTTGTTTTTTGAAATAGGCGCGGGTGTCGTCGGTCGTTTCATAGAGTTTATAGTTAATACTTTTAGTATTCTCTCAAGCAGCACAGTAGTATCGTTTCTCTTCGCAATTTGTGACGTCAATTCGGTCAACTTTGATAGTTGAAGTTGGTTATCATGGTTTGTTTTAGCCATTTGGTTCGTTATGTTCATTAAGAATATTTCATCAGCATTCTTTTGGGTTTCCAGATTGGTGTTCAGTTTATCGTGGAGAACATCTCTTATGTCAACTAATACTGATCTGATGTTTTCATTGTCTACATTAGTAGATGTGGCATTTTGATATATTTTCGGAATATATTTGTTTCTGTTGCATGTTACACCTTTAAAATTCTCATCACTATGCTCATCTAGCTTTATAGCGGTTATCTCAATCGGTACGTTACTCCGTTCAAACTCCACTAACATACTGCAAGGTATTGGGTTATCACCAATACTGAGCATTGTTAAGCTTGGTCCTAAGGACTCTATAGCATTTATACTTTCTATTCTATTATGATCTGCTATCAACATATTTAAATTTTTCAGTTCGTGGAATCTTTCGTTTTGTAAACTATCTATATTGTTGTAAGATATGTCTAATGTATGCAAATAAGCTAGACCACGAAATATTCCATAGGTGATGGATGTAAGATAATTGTGTGAGATATTTAGTGCGTGAAGTTCGGTGTTATCTTTGAGTGCCCCAGGTTGGATGTAAGTTATCTTATTAAAGCTCAGGTCAAGACTATTCAAAGTACTCATATTAGCAAAACAGCTGAAATTTACTCTTGATATTTTATTACGGCTCAAATCTAGCTTTACTAAGTGTTTTAAACCATTCAGTTTTAATGTGACGATATCTTCGATACTGGCATTTGAGATTGCGATATGTGATAGATGAACATTATCAATTTCACGAAAAGCCATACCACTTTTAGTACCAGATAAATACAGTTTCAATAAATTATTTGTATTTTTTATTAAATTCATATTGAACATCAGTTCTGAATTATAAGATACGTCCAGTGTAATCAAATTGTTGTGATTCGGAAATTCAAACGACTCTATGTCTTCAATTTCATTGTAAGATACAATTAATTTGGTTAATAATAACATTTGGCTCAAAGTTCCAGAATCTAAAAGTTTTATATTATTATTGTTTAAATATAATTCTTCCACGTTAGAAACATGCGTATTATTTACAATGAACTCTTTTATTTTGTTATGCGATAAATCTAAGATTCTCATAGAACCCGTACGAATGAATGAATTATATTGAAGATTTTCTATTTTACTCCTAGAGATATTTAGATTCTTCAACTGAATCGTTCCGTTAAAAGATTCATTTTTTATTGTTGTCAATAATGTGCATGATATATCCAAACTGGGCAGAGAATTTAAACCATCAAATGTATTCTGTTCAAGAGATCCGTTAAGTGGATTATTTGATATTTCAAAACTTATTAAATTTTTTAGCGATTTGAAGGAATCGGATTCCAGCATAGATATTTTATTATTAGAAAGATCTAATACTTGTAAAGTATCTAATCCTTGTAAATATTCATGTTTAACTACGGTCAGAAAGTTATTTCCAATCAAAAATGTCTCTAAATTACTTAATTGTTCTTTTTGAAATTCAATGTTTTTAATTTTGTTGTTAGACAAGTCTAATTGTTTTAAGTTTTTTAACATGTTAAAACATTTTGGAGATAATGTTTTAATGTTATTATTTTGAAGAAGTAACGTTTTAAGTTGCCTAAGACCGTAAAATGCGTTATCTTCTATAGAATCCAGGTATTGATTGCTCAAATCCAACTCATCAACAAACCCGAGTCCTTCAAACATACCTCTTTCTAAGGGACCTTCCAAGCTGTTTTGAGAAATCGAAAAAATCACAATACTTTTGTCTTTTAATAAAGATTTTGGTAGCATCTTAATTTGGTTATTTGACATCATTACCTGTTTTAAATTATTTACGTTTTTGAATGTATCTTTATCCAGCATTTTTACTTTATTATTGCTTATGTCCAAATTTTGTAAATAGCTTAAATGTGTAAACATTTCTTTATCGATATTTGCTATAAGATTTGATTTCAGATTTAGTATTGTTAGACTAGTGAGATATTTAAAATCATCAGCTTTGACACTGATGAGCTTGTTGTAACTCAAGTCAAGCGTTTTGAGTTCTCTAAATCTGAAAAGAGATGTGTTGATATCTGATAATAAGTTATGAGACATATTCAAATGAACTAGGTTTCCAACACCTTCAAATGTAAGTTGTCTTAATGCATTAATCTTGTTGAACGAAAGATCTAAGATAACGAGAGCATGGAATGAATCAAAAACTTCAGGTACTTCTGTTAAACTGTTGTAAGATAGGTCTATGTTTGCTAGTTCTCTCAACTGGTCACCTTCATTGGCATTTAACTTCATCACGTGTGTGATATCGTTGTGAGATAAATTTATTTCCTTAAGAGATGTTAACTCTTTTAAATTAGGTAAGGTTGCAAAGCTGATAGAGTTGTCTGACAAATTAATTTTTTCGAGGTTTTCCATGTTTTCTATGTTGGGGATGTCAACGTACCTATTATTTGTTAAATCTAAAGATGTTACTAGCTTCATTGCCTCGCTGTTCTGAGCATCGAATCTTGAATATTCTGAAATTGAATTGTTTGTAAAAAATAAACTTATGGGATAGCACATATATCCATAACATAGCAAAGAACCGCTACAGCCCTGTGGGCGATGGCTTGACGAGTATGTTTGCCAATTATCTAATCCATTTAAGTTTTTTTGGCAGTATATAACATATTTACATGTATTTAAATCGAAAGATTCAATGCAACTTGAGTGGACGTTCGATACTACATCTGAAACAAAAAATAAAAGTACTTTACTTTAATACTTTGATAACATACATTGCTAACAACAAAAAATATAAACTAAATAGAAGCGCTCCTGGTCGTGCTTGAGTCGTTCTTGATAGATCGTCGAAGTTAAGCAACGTTCTAAACGGTAAGTGGATGGGTGACCGCCAGTGGCATTTTCAACTGAGCGCTTCCGTGCTTTGGAGAGCAAATTAAATTGTCGGTCCCGGCTGTTTAAGTCGTTAAGCCATGACGGAGGCCTTAAGGTGGCCTAAAAACTCCGTCACCAGAGTTGGCCACTGACTCATACGAACATACTTATAGCAGCAAAGTACCTATATTGCTGGTGAAAACTAAGGGGAAAACATATAAAAAAAACTTAGGCCTTTATCTATTTTAGATGATTTATACAGCGTCAGGAGGCAACCACTTACCGGGACGCTGCGCGCTGTAGTGCCTGGGACATTGTTTGAGATGGAATAGGCTTGCCCAGCACGTAAACCATCCTCTCAGCTTAATCAGCCTGGCCCACAGAAAAGACGACGTCAATACGTGTGAAGCTGACTAAGCTGCGGGTTGCCTCGCGATGTTTTCCTTCACCGTTAAGAGCTCGTGTTAAAGCGCATATAAATTTTACGAAACGAAAAATCCATAGACCTTCGGATTGAAAGTCGAGGCACAACCCCATTCGACCAACACGGCTCTTAGCATTATGTTTATTGGTAGCTACTTACAGCAGACCAAAAATCCTACTAAAAGATTTAAGGTAGCCATTTTAACTCTTCATAGGCAATATACCATTTTCTTTGCACGTTCAATTCCAACTGATCTTCTGTAAGAATAAAAAAGTACTTGAATAAAATGTATTTATTTGGGTAAGTACCTACCGTTGTGTGGTCCTAATATATTATTATTATTATTAATAACATGTAGTGTCCCACAGAAGGGCAAAGGCCTCCATTCATCATTCATTCATTCCACCCTTTCTCCATTCATCTCTATTATATTTCATATATTAATATAATTTTAACTATTTATTTTATTTGTATTTCTACGAAAAACATACATTTATAAATGAAAATTAATGTTATACAAATTGACCATTACACAGTTTTCACGTTTCAATACTACTTGTTTACAAAAAGTAAAAAAGTAAATATTTAAATAATGATTTTATCCAGGAAAAAACAACAACAGAAAAAAAAATTAAAAAAATTAAAAGTTGACAGATTACACTTAAACACGTAACTTTATATCTAGACTCTAGATTTTAGAGCATAAAGAAAAATATAATAGAAAGTTAAGTTCAAAATAGAAAATATCATCAATAACCTAAGTATTATTCAATTATAAACGTCATTTTAATTTTTATTATAACTCCACTTACCAATTGTTATAGAAACAATACTTGCACTACTGTTACTGCAGTATAATGTAACTTGGTCTTTCCACGTCAACGAGTACTTCAGAAATGATAATTATCATTATCATTATGAGTACTAATGACCACCAAACTACGCATAAAGGAATTAGGGATCCACAAATAACCTTAATGACAGATCCACAAAACAAAAACAATTTTGCAATTGCAATTTCAAACCTCGTTCATTTTTTTGAGATGGGAAAAAAACCATTGAACTTGCCACACTGTTACCGTTAGACACCTCGTTCAAGTTTTCACTTCTGTCAGCACTCCCGGAGTGCCACTGTTTTTTACAAGATAATTTCTATTGTTCATGATTTGGACGGTTTTAAATTAGACTATTGCACGATTGTGTCTAGCGTCTACTCGTAATTTGAAGTTTAGCGAAGCACCTACTAAAAAACGATCTCTAGAGAAACTACCTAAATAGTAAATACTCTCGAACCTTATGCGCGCTTTTTTGTGGTAACAGTTTTGATGACATTGTGTTCAACAGATGCTTAACTTTTTCGTAGTACGACCGGTGGTGCCGAACTGCTGCGAATCACGCACGAATAGTAGAGTATTTTTGTATGACTTTTGTATGAAAAATCATAGCCGTCCGTGAGCAGTCCTATACGCGGACTGCAGCAGTCCATCACCAGTAGTGTAATTTAAAAGCGATCTTAGCCATCAAGAATACAAAAAGAGCTAATTTTATGCTTCTGGGTTTCACGGTCTGAAGCTGAGCTCTTGCAAAACTAGCTGAGTTTAACGGTGTTACCCAAGGTCTCTTGAGAATACTTAACTTTGGCGAGACAAAAAGTATTCCAGACTTCTTCATCTTATCGTGTCATCAGTTCTTTCCAAACCAGTGTGGTGAAAGAATGCTAAGTGTGCCTCAAAGAGGCTGCTTTCGTGCACTTGACACATGTTTTAGAACTTTTTAGGTTCCAGACTAATCAATATCAGTCCATTTTATTCAGTAGTTTTTACGTGAAAGAGTTGCAAACATACATCATCATAAACTTTCACATATCTAAGATATTAGCAAGTACTATTAGGATATCCGGAACCCATTTTTTTCATTTACAAGATCACACTTAATTTATCGTTTCGCTGACAGGACGTTTTATCAATATTATCAACTTACACAGGCAAATGTAAAATGGTTGAACGCCACTTAAATACACTATTAAGCAAGTTAAAATAGCTGATGCATGCTTGCCTATTCTGCTACATAATTTAAGCCTTTATTATGGTGACAGATGTTTAGGGCATGGCTCTGATTTCTGATTTAATTACCAAGTATTTTCGTACGACTCCAACTCTGGTGTCTGTGTTTTTAGGGGCTTCATGGCTTAGCGACAAAATCGTCCGAAGCACTCTATGTATCTCTGCATTGATACTGCGGTCACCCATCCACCATTTGACCACTTTGAACGTTAAGACCACCAAGAACAACTAAGCAAGCTAGGACATCATAATCAGCGAAGATAAAATCCTTGAGAACGCTATTTTCACTTCTTTTGACATTAAATTAAGAAAATTAATTAATATAATTACGTTTTTATACTAAAAAGAAAACCGACTTCAATGTTTGACTCGAAACGCGGTGTGACTCAGGGCGTCAAGCTGTCGATTCGATTTCTATTTGTGACATGGCTAGGAGGGAAGGTGTTTAGAGTTTTACGGGGAAACTATCAATCCCTCAGGAATAAAATTTATATGGGACCACCTCTGGAGTATACCCTTTCAAACATGAAAAGAATTTTGCAAATCGGTCAACAAATGGCGGAACAATCGCCTAACAAGATACAAAAAAAAAGAAAAAAAAAAAACATACAGACGAATTGAGATACGAACCGACTTTTTTGAAGTCGGTTGATAAAATAAATATATATTTAAAGTTTACGTTGATAACTATTATGTACATACAAAGATATTTTTATTTTATGATTGACATTAAAATCGACCAGCAGCCTTATTGTCTAACTTGAAATCCATTCCCATTTGTCATCCCGATAGATCTCAACCAAGCATATAATGGGAAAATGACAATTGAAGTCCAGAATGGGTTTCAAATGTCAAAATGAAGCCCATGTCCATTGCCAGTTGAATTACACAATACAAGCTCTGCCATAGGTATTATGCTTTGATTACGTTGGCACCATTTGAGCATAACGGTGGATTAAAGCTGGTTGATTTGATTTTGTATTTATTTTCCCAAGAGAATTGAGCCTTGACCCTATGAATCCTATTTGTAAAACTCTTCCCGAGAGAATTTGTCCCTATATCCTATCTTTCTTGAATAATTTTTGTCTTATCTTTGGATATTTTGTTCTTAGTCATTACATTATTACTGGTATTATCTTCTGTTACAATCAACTATATATCTACAAAGACGAATTTTGGCTATACGTCTTTAGACTATCCAGCATAATACTGAAGGAATTTCATTGTACAAGTTTCACACATCTGCAAACAGAGAGAGATCTGTTGTCATGTCTTAGGTACTGCGCCCGCGGTATTAATACCGCATGGCTTTTGCGCTTTAAAGCTTATGCGCAAATCTATGGTTAATTATAGCAACAAACATCCATCTGTATTGAGCAATAGGAAATAAAACAATACTTTGTTTGAGTAATTAACCATTTACTAGTTACAAAAGACTTAAGTAGATATACAATTTATTCAATCAGAAAGATATATGTAGTAGCTAAGTAGTAGATAATCTTTATAACATAAAACAAAGCTATAAGTAACAGTAACCTAATTGTCTCAATACATCACTGGTTAGCTATACGAAAGCTTTGGCTCTTTCAGTATCCTCTTGTATAGACTTCCAAATATATTTCTTCAAATAATACGTCTGGTCCTTCACCGCTTCTAGTATCTTCTGGCTGGTCAGCAGGAGCCTCTCGTCCGCAAAGCTGGTAGGTTGAAGCTGAAGACTTGCAGACTCACTCTCCTCTGGAATACAGGGAATACCTTCCAGCGAATGACCCGAAATCATCCCCTCCAAAACTGCTGGACGCATCTTCGAGTACCCATAGTTGAAGTTCTTAAGAGCAGCTCCCAGCCACTCGCATGTCAAGTTATTGCCATCCAAATACACCTTTAAGTTAAACTTGTGGCCGTACCATGCTTCGTCTCTCAGCACATGCAGGCCGTTGTGCCTAAGAGAAAGCACCGCCAGGGACTTCAAGTCCATGAACAACTTCGCGTCTACCATTCCCAACCCGTTAAAAGAGAGGTCCAAATTAAGGAGGGAGGACAGGCCGCGGAAGGTGCCGTACTCAATTGTCTTGAGCTGGTTATGAGCTAGCAGCAAAGTCTTCAAGTGTCCGATTCGCAAGAACGCAGAGGGACCGATTTTATGTATTCGGTTGCAACTCAAATCTAAGTGGGTCAGAACTATCGGCAATCGTAAAGAGTTCTCGTCAAGCTCACTGATCTTATTCCGACTCATGTCCAGGTGCTTAAGGTCAGTATGGTACACTAAGTCCACCAACGATGGGTCGGTTATATTATTGGAGTGCAACACCAGAAAAGTGAGGCGCCTTCCTTCTCCTACAGCGATTTTTAGTTGCGAAAGGCCGTTGTTTGATAAATCTAAGATCCCACCATCATCATGGAACTTTTCAATATGAATGTTATCAAGTTTTTCAATCTCGTTGAATGTCATGTTGACGTGCTTCAAGTTGTGGTTGTTGTTGAAAGTCTGATTGGGAATATAGTCCAGTCTGTTATAAGACAAGTCAAGATTCTGCAAATTATTCATGCGTGAAAAACTTTCGAAGTACAAAGCAGAGATATAGTTGCCGCTTAGGTTGAGGTACCTTACGAATGCTATGTCATCGGGATTCACGACAAAGTCGCTGATTTTATTCTTAGAGAGATCCAAAGAGGACAGTTTGATGAGTGATTGGAAGGCGTTGTACTCGATGTTGGTGATTTGATTCTTTGACAGATCCAACTCCGTAAGGACGTCGACGGTAGCGGCTCTACCTCTCAGTTGTCGGACAAATCTAGTCGTGATTTCTCTAGACGTCGCATTTGGCACCGTAGTGATGAGATTGTCAGACAGTATTATTTTGCAGACAGAGTGGCCACCAAGATGCTTCCAGTGCCTAGAGAACATGATTGGCTTAATTTTCTCTAGCTGATTCCACGACACATCAAAGGTTTCTAGGTGGATGATAATCTTAAGCGATTCCACGTCTATGTTATCGATTTGGTTGCCGCGTAAGTATAGATGCTTCAAATTCTGCAAGTTGTTAACAGCGCCGTTAAGATTTTTTATGTGATTGTTGTTCAGTTTCAATATCTCTAGATTTGTGAGGTTCGAAAATGGTTCCACAGTGAGGTCTGCTATCCGATTATTCGTAAGATCCAGCTCTGTCAAGAACGTGAGTTCTTCGAACACGTCTCGTGGAATATCCTCGATTTCATTGAAGGCCAGGTTCAGCTTCCTAAGTTTGTTGGGCTGAAAGTCGAAGTGAAACAGCTTGTCGATTTTGGTAAGTTTGTTGTGAGACAAATCAATGATTTCCAAACTACCGAGGTTAAAGAAGGGATTTTCGTCAATGCTTTCTATTTGATTGTTGCTGAGGTATAGATTTTCAAGTCGCAAAGTGTATTGGAGGATGGTGAGTTTAGTTTGTGGCCAGACGCGGGTCATTCGAAGAGTGGTGATGAACGAGAGGAAGTCTTGATCGATAAGAGGGTCGGTCTCGGCAGCATCAGTGAGACTGAGGTCTACGATGACGCGTTCATTGGACGCCTCCTGGCACTCGAGAGGCAGCTGCACCGCCCTGATGTTCATGTGGCACTGGTAGCGGAACGAGCAGTTGTTGATTCGTTGGATTCTCTCGTGGCGGCAGTAGCCGGCAGACTGCGGCTGTAGTATCAGACCAGAGCCATTCGCCAGAGTCACCAAGCTCAGCAAAAACACAATCCGATTAGCTGAAATGAGAAAGAAAATATTGTGAAAACTAACGAAAACTGTGCGACTGTTTCTCCGAGGCGTGGTAGACATTTCTCTTGGATACCACATATTATTATGATTTAAGTACCTATTGTAACTGTTGTGTATGGTGTGGAGGAAATAAAACTTTATTTTTTTCTATTCCATATTTTATTTATTTCAGATTCTTTGAAGATATCTAAGGAGGTAGAAAGAAGCATGTCAAATACATAGGTATTTTTTTTTCTTTTGCAGAAGCTAGTACTTATTCCATAAGTGACAGATTGGAAGCCTATCGCAACCTATAAGAATCCTAGTGGTTTCTTCACAATGTTTTCCTTGGGCACGTCTAAAGAGCATATAAATACGAAACGCTAGAACCATTGATGCACGGCCGGGACTCGAACCCAAACAAACTACGAGACTTAACGAGGCACGACAAAAAGAAAAATATTAAACATTTTATGATGATTTTTATAAAAAGTTAGAGTCGAGACAAAATCTTGATTTTATACTGTAATGTAATGTAATGAAGAGCTTATGTCTACTGTAGGGCATGTCAAAATTATTTTGACATGTTACTGACTATATCCCACTAGACAAATACAACATTTAGGATCAGAAGGTTTTGGAAGCTAAATGTTCTTAAGTGCACATCGACTGTAATTTAAAATGCTCTGACAGCAAAACGTCCTCAATTTAAAATGGTTTTGAAAGTTAAATAGCCTTTATAATAGTTAGTCCTCAAGTAATAATGTCTTTGAATCAATTTGACCATTACGTTAAAACGACCAAGAAGCAATTTGTCCTTATTTCAGAAAGTATTTAGAACAGCTGGCCTTCAAATCAAAATAAGTTTAACGTATTTGACCTCTTCTCTCTCTCATATAAAACCTCTTTAGAACGAACTGCCCTAGGCCGTCCAACCGCTAGTGCATAAGGCTACTTAGGGTGTTTTACGTTCCAAGGCATATAATTCCTTTCGACGCAAAATCTTTCGCGAGTGATTGAGCGTACAGGATTGCGCGCGGGAAAGCCTGCACGCAATTGCGAGTGATAATTTTGATGCTACGCGTTCTTTCCCGCGTGATTACTCGTTAGTTCTTGTCAAAACACTATCGTACGGGAAAGCCTGTACGCGCAATCGCGAGTGATAATTTTTTTGAAGGTTGAAGCTATGCGTTCTATCACGCGCGATTGGCTGTATTCCTCGCGATAGATTGTGCGTACGTCGCAGCCAAGTGGTTTAATCCGCCGTCTGATTAAACGCCTAGCCATTTGATTAAACGGCGCCGTACAATTAGCGGCCTGAATGATATTCAGCCGTCTGGTTAATTAAAATAATTTAATGAACTGGCTGTCTGGCTATCCATTTATTATGGAATTTTAGATAGATTTCTTGAGGCGCTTAATTGACCGGCGGATTTAACCAGTTGGCTGAGACGTATAAAAGCTGCTAATTTGTTTGTTGGTTTGGGCAAGAAGATGGTTGAGTTGAAATACACTTACCGACATCCATGATGTATCGCTGTTACTGCAGACAGAAGACAGAAGACCGAAGTGAACCTGAAATTAACATTTTCCAATTAATATAGAGCTTAAACGCCAAGGGCTACCTAATTATTGCACGGTTGCGTAATTTTAGTACCTACGTATAGGTCATCATCTTCCTGCCCTTGTCCCACATTATGTGGGGTCGGCACATGTTCTTCCATTCTCCTTTATCTCATGTCACCTCTACTCGTAAATCCATCAACATTCATCCATTCATATTCATTTCATACATTTGTAGGTGTTATTTATAAAATTCTACTGCTTATAGTCCTTCTATTATAAATCTAAAAGGTAGAAAGAGTACCTATGTTTGAGAGCTAGTTGTTTTTGAATTATTTGGGATGGATTATTATACAACGTAAAGTAAAGTAAGTTCGTATGAGTCAGTGGTCAACTCTGGTGACGGAGTTTTTAGGCCGCCTCAGGGTCTCCGTCATGGCTTAACGACTTAAATAGCCGAAGCACGGAAGCGCTCAGATGAAAATGCCACTGGCAGTCACCCATCCACTTACAGACCGTTTCGAACGTTGCTTAACTTCGAAGATCTATCAAGAACGACTAAGCATTATAATACTAATTTGGATGAAATGAATATTGGAAAATAAACTTGGGAAAAAATTAAGAAGATCGTCTATCCATTCGAGTGACGTCACAGGCGTAAGCTCTATTTTACGAGTAAATACGAAGTTTTGTAGCATTGGTACGCTGAAATGGCTGAACAGATTTTGATGTCTATTGAAAGATGACATGATCCGATAAAGCATAGGCTTTTTAACCTGGAAAACCTGAAGTATTCCCGAAGCACCGAGATATGAAAATAGAGGCAAGTAACACAGCGCGGCTAGTACATTTTCTCTTTTTTCCGAATAAACTATTATTACTACTAATAGCCCTCATTGTCCCACTGCTAGGCAATGGCCTCCCTCCAATTTTTCCATAAATAAACTTAATTATTAACATAATTGTCAATGTTTAACATCTCGGGACTATGGATTCCCGGACCTTTGACAGGCATGCATGGGGCAGAAGCCAACACAGAGGCCTTTTTCTTGAGTGATGGAGACACATTCCGGCTACGATCCCTTTAACACTATAGAAATGCATTCAAGAATAGTCACCGGTTTGTGCGAAACAATTGAGAATATGGACAACAAATGAATAATCACTTACCAATCGCCATGAGACGTCACAGTGGTATCAGAGCCAAAGTCCAAATGGTACCAAGAAATGCGATTGGAATTTTCGCTGATGATGCGAAACTGGATATAAAACGCGAACGAGGACGCTGATGTACGTACTTGTTACGCTCAATGGAACATTTGTAGCCATTTCGTCGCAAAAGCTGTTCGTACAAAATTGTTAACTACGCATCGCGAATGGCTATCGTCACGAATGCCTGGTCCATGGTCGTATTTAAGACTGCGGACTCGTGGTCACACCAAATTGTCACACTGGTGTAAATAACAGAAATTTATTTTACTCGTAGTCACACTGCATTGTATAACCCTCCCATTCGTACCAAGCTACAAAACATTGTCTTTGACATGTATACTCGTACACTTTTCTCATTCTTAAGTTCACACCTAATAATAAATCGTCAGGTACGCATATTTTAGTCCTCGACAAGTTTATTTACCTCTGCATATAAGAAGTGACATCTTTATGTGCAAGCATTTAGTTGTATTATAGTGTAAAATAATATGAGTCAGATATAAGAAAAAGTTCTATCATGAAGGAGTACCTAAAAGAGATTGGAATTTGAATTGAAAAGTCGTATTGGATAGAAAAAATTGCTTGATTGAAGACGCTTGAAGCAAAATGGAGGAGACTTTTACTCGTTCTGTAACCTCTGGACGAGTAAAAGTCTCCTCCATTTTGGAATTTAAACACATTTAAAGATTTTTTAACATGAAATTAAATATAATAGTAATCATTCAAAGTCCTCAAGCTCCGCGTATTGATCCGCGTAGTCTTCAGGGAAGAGTTCGGCACACTCGTCTGCGCCGCGAGCCAGGTCCCGGCTCACGTGCGCCGGAGCCAGCTCCGTCAGCAGCAGCAGCGGCAACTCCTCTTCAACTGATAGCATGAACACTAGCTTCACGTCTTCTCTGGAATTGGAAATATATAAATATTTAGAAACTTGCCTTTTCCAAACAAAACTTTTCCTGGCTCAATAAAATAGATTGATTGAACTACAGATTCAAAGTCTATATTTAGAAATTTGCCTTTCCCTAACAAAACTTTTCCTTGCTCAATAAAATAGATTGATTGAACTACAGATTCAAAATCTATATTTAGAAACTTGCCTTTTCCTAACAAAACTTTTCATGGCTCAATAAAATTAGATTGATTGTGATTGAACTACAGATTCAATCAATCTCATTCTATTGAGACACGAAAAGTTTTGTACAAAACGAACACTAAGTTTCAAATACTTAATCAAACTTTTTATAATTTTTTGCTACTGACTACCTATAAGATAGTATACAGGGTGTAAAAAGACTACTCCCGAAAACTTCAAGGGGTTAAAGTACCCATCAATATAAACAACTTTTTCTAAGAAACCAACACTGTGAGCTCAAAAAAAACAGCTATTCCATACAAAGGTTCAATACCTACTTGGCTAAACTGTATGAAACAGCTGTTTTTTTTTCGCGCTCACAGTGTTGTTTAAGTATATTGATGGGTACTTTAACCGCCTGAAGTTTTCGGGAGTAGTCTTTTTACACCTCGTATATAAGATCATTATATCCGGAGAAAACAGCGTTTGAAGATTACTGTTTGCGTATGTACTGGGCGCGTTGTTTTACGTAGATTGCTGGATTTTGAGCTTTAATTGTTTTTTTTTTTTTTTTTTTAATGAAATTCTCAGGTAGGTATGGTCTTATTATGTTGTCCTAGTACTCGTAGTAAATAACTGAAAATAACATAAAATGAGGTAGCTAAGGTACATTTTTTTTTTGCGTTTTTTTTTTCGCTAAATATGCTTAGAATCATGGTCTGATTGCAACCCCTCAGTTTTCGGTAGAAGTCTTTTTACACCCTGTATATACAGACCATGATTCTGAACATATTTATCGAAAAAAACGCAAAAAAATTTTTTACTTAGCTACGTTTTTATTTTATTTTATTTTCTAGTTATTTACTACTAGTACAACATAATAAGACTGTACCTACCTAATAATTGGATTTATAAAAGAAAAAAACTGTTAAAACTCAAAATCCAGCAATCTACGTATAAAAACGCGCCCAGTACATACGCAAACAGTAATATTCAAACGCTGTTTTCTCCGGATATAATGATTTTTTCGGAAAATCCTTTTGGATTTAGTTGTGTGTTGGGATGCTGTACCTACTCCTTTCGGCTTCGGTAGACGTCTTTTTACACCCTGTATATATATAAGACAGTGAGATATCAAAATAGCAACATTGTTCATTGTTTTGTTTACGTTTGTAAGTACTTACTGATTCGAGGAATCCATAACTAAGGTTTCATATTGCTTCACGCTGTAAGCAATGTGATGGCCGTCGGACGGTGATGTTGCTTTAAATATACCCATCTGAAATTAATTAGGTACTTACTAATACATTTATAAACTAGCAGCTGTTCCTGTGACTTCGAAAGTCCCATTAAAATCGGTTTAGCCGTTCCAAAGATTAGCTTATGAGATAGAATAAAGATTTGTTTGAGTTTTAGTATCGTACTAAATTGCACTTGAAAAACAGTAATTTTCAAATCACATAGGTACAGACACATTCATTTTATTTCTATGTAGGTAGGTATATCAATGATAATCAATATTTTTTAACATCATTGATTTATTTATATGAAAGAAGTTTAGGTACCTAAACTCTGTCTATGTTATAGAAAAAACAAACGTAAACAGGTTCACGACTGTATCCCCAAGGCGTGGTAGACATTCTCTCAGATCTTTTTTTATGTTACTTATTCCAGATCCTTTGAAGATGTCTAAGGGGGTAGTCAGAGGCATGTCCAAATACATATTTGATACATGCCCACATCTTGCAGAAGTTAGTATTCCGTACGTGACAGGTTGCAAGCCCATTGCCGCCTATAAGAACACTAACTGGTTTTTTCACGATGTTTTCCTTCACCGTTTAGTGCACGTGTTATAGCGCAATACATGGTAACGAAACGCAAAATCCATTCATGCATGGCCGGGATTCGAACCCACAACCTTCGGATTGAAAGTCGAGGTACAACCCCATTCGGCCAACACGGCTCTTGTGTTAAAGATACTTTCTGGCTTACATGAATGATGTACTTCGTATGTGGTGCCATGACATCTATACATTTGTGTGCCTTTGATATTTCCAGCATGACCAGGACATGAGGAGGCAAGAACTCTGGCTCAGGAGTCACATACTCTGATATTATCTGTAACAAGGTAACTAGGTATTTATTAATATCTCAATAAATATAAAATTGAATTTATTTATTTACAGAAATTAAGCTACTACATATTTACATATATATATTTACAAAATACAACAGGATTAGTCCTATCTAAGGATCGTTAGAAATGATCTATAGATGGCTCAACTGATCCAGGAGGTA
Organism: Epirrhoe tristata; assembly: GCA_951394285.1. Lineage (NCBI taxonomy): Eukaryota > Metazoa > Arthropoda > Insecta > Lepidoptera > Geometridae > Epirrhoe > Epirrhoe tristata. The sequence goes on from OX596154.1 coordinate 8,414,203, forward strand.
ACTTAAATTAATACCGACTTTAAAAAAGGAGGATATTCTTAATTCGTCTGGATCTTTTTCTTTTTAGGGTTCCGTTACCTTAAACCAGTTAGTGTTCTTATAGGCGGCGATGGGCTTGCAACCTGTCACGTATGGAATACTAACTTCTGCAAGATGTGGGCATGTATCAAATATGTATTTGGACATGCCTCTTACTACCCCCTTAGACATCTTCAAATGATCTGGAATAAGTAACATAAATAAGATCTGAGAGAATGTCTACCACGCCTTGAGGATACAGTCAAAAGTCAAAAAGCATTTATTCAGTAGGACCGCTGGGATCACTTTGGAACGTCTTAAAACTAGGTGATTCTACTCCTTCAGTCGTAAACCTGTTACCTTAAAACATTTACTTGTTCCCCAATTACTCAAAGACGCCTGGAACGATTTTGAAAATTTTTGTTTGAAAGGGAGATGGTTCCATATTCAATTTTAATCCTGACGAGTTTATACCTATTTTTCCCGCACAACTCAACAACCTTCATTCTCACTTTTCACAGATCACACGTAAAAATTGCAGTGCGATACGATAAGTAAGTAAAAAAAAAAACTTAGGCCTTTAATATGATTTGATGATTTATACAGCGTCAGGAGGCAACCTATGCCTACACTTAACGGGACGCTGTAGTGCCTGGGACATTGTTTAAGATGGAATAGGCTTGCCCAGCACCTTAACCATCCTCTCAGCTTAATCAGCCGCCCACAGGAAAGACAACGTCAATACGTGTGGAGCTGACTAAGCTGCGGGTTTCCTCACGATGTTTTCCTTCACCGCTAAGAGCTCGTATTAAAGCGCATATAAATTTTACGAAACGAAAAATCCATTGATGCGCGGCCGGGTTCGAACCCACGACCTTCGGATTGAAAGTCGAGGTTCAACCCCATTCGACCAACACGGCTCTTTTTATTGATAAGTAAGTAGGTAAGTAATTATTACTTACTTATTCATATATACATTTAAGCCAAGAACCTAAACTAAAGCTGTTACGTTATCGAATATGAGATTAAAATGCTCTATACTAAGATACCTTTGGGAACAGTACAGCCAGGCCGTTGACCTTGGCCACATCATTTGGTGGCGTGTAGAACCCTGGAATCAGGAGACCAGCTGGAGGCAGGTACTCATCAGGATCTTCATTGCACTCCTCTTCCACATACTCATCAGGCAAGTCCTAATAGATTAAATCCTCTTCAATCTTAACATTGTCAATTGCCCGGTAGCTCAAATTGGTAGAATATACGATAAAAAAGCCAGTCAAGTCATCTTCTGGAGTAAAATGTGACCGCTAGTGTCCTATTCAGCTGAGCGCTTCCGTGTGGAGGGCACTTTAAATTGTCGGTCCCAACTATCAAATCGTTAAGCCATGACGTAGGTCTTAAGGTGGCCTTAACCTACATCACCAGAGTTTGCCACTAACTCATACGTACTCCCTTTTTTTACTATCAATAGGTCTACGAAAACGTTAAGTATAATAAACAAACAATGTAATGCAATGACAGTCACCTCCGGTACTTCAATGTTTATTTCTTCATCTGGCTGCAGATCAAACTCCTTCAAAGCTTCAAGATTCTGGAAGGATGAGCCAATTCTACATTAATTCAATACCTATTCTGGAACTAAGAGAACTTAAGAATGTGGGTTGATATATTAAATGGATGTAAAAGAATCATGTTGTGCGGACCCAACTTAGTGGAATAAGGGGAAGGGGAAGATAATTATGATGAAGTAGAATAGTATCGTATTATAAGGTACATCTTGTTTGTTGCTGTAAACGTGTTGTGATGATAGAACTAACTCCACTCTTCAGCAGCTCCAGTCTTCTTTCTTCTCGCCTCTTCCTCTGCGCTGCTAGAGCATCTTCGATGTCTTGTCGAGCCAGCCTCTGCATCTCTGATAGACGGCGAGCTCGTTTCTCAATTGCTTCTTCCTATAAAAAATATGGACTTTGTATTACCTTCCTAAATTATTTATACAGCGTCAGGAGTCTATGCCTACCACTCAACGGGATTCTGTACCTAGTGCCTGGGTGGGACATTCTTTAAGATTGAATATACTTGCCCAGCACCTAAACCATCCTCAGCTTAATCAGCCTTGTCCACAGAAAAGACAACGTCATACGTGTGGAGCTGACAAAACGGTGAAGGTAAACATCGTGAGGAAACAACCTGCGCAAAATAAAATTGATGACACAGGATCACCTCATCGCCAATGCAATGATCCTAAGTACAATCCTACAAATATAATAAAGCTGAAAGTTTGTGAGTTTAATGTACAGTCAGCAACGAAAGTCGATTAACATTTCTTGTTTCACAAATCTGAATATTTGACCAGCATTTTTAATAATATTTGAAGATTCCCAAGAAAAGTTAATTTTTTCTTAGTTTTCCAGCCATTTTAAAAAGTCCAACTGTTAATCGACTTTCATTGCTGACTGTACCTTTTTTTTGTGTTTCAATCACACCTAAGTCAGTTAACCGATTTGAATGAAACTTGGAATAGTTACAACCCCATCTCTCTCTCTCCTATAAAGGTTTGCTGTAAGAGAACTCTTTTTAGGGTTAAGCTCGCCTCTGCCATTACTTCTCTTTAAGTTTCTATATGTAATTTCTTTGTGCAATAAAGAATAAAGAATAAAGAATAGACGTAGACAGTGATCTGGAATGATGGTACCACATGAGCGAAGCCACGTGCGGTAGCTAGTTAAGTATAAAGATGATAGGTTGGTGTGATAATCTCACTCTACGAAGTATTCTATCCTTGCGCCGTTGCTCCATAACTTGTTCTCTTGTCGGACTAAAAGTCTTGTAAAGGTCGAAGGCCGTCTTACGAGGAGCCTGCGCATCAGGTGGCTTCGCATCATCGTACGCTGGAAGGTCTTCGTACAGGATCTTACGAACCAACGCTGTCAGAATAAGCATAATTATCTAAACTCTACCTTACTACCTTCTGGGGTCAAGCTCGCTCCATCGTAGACCTCACTCTTGCCTGTGTAAGTTTCGAGGTCAAGAGCCGACATCATTAAAAAAAACTCCGGATGATCATTTTCGAACTTTTAATATTTTTTTTACGTACCGACAAACTACGTATAATAGGTAGGTACCTACTAATGTTACTATTTGCTATCAATCAGCTCCTGGTACCTACCAACACGTACAGAAAAGCTTACTTTGTTGTAATCCAAACGGATGCTAACTACCTACCTAATATATGTATTATTTACATAAACATCTGTCTGTATTGCTGATAAAGAGTTACTACAACCTCATTATCAAATGACAATTTATGTTCGAAGAATTCCCCATATTTGTTATAAGGGAAGTTGCCAGGGCAAAATAATATAAATAAGTCAAGTCAGAATCTTTTTCATGCTTGGGTGTTCCGTTAATGAAATATGAATACCTACTTATCTATCTATGTTAGGGTCAGTGACATGATAAATAATGCTGGACATTTTCAAACAGCAACATCTAGCCACAAACTATTGCTTACTTTGTGGCTAGATGTTGCTGTTTGAAAGCTTGTACTATGGGAACCAGATCACTGATATACTCACTACTTATATACTTTTTGTTTGTAAAAACAAACACCCAGACCCGAGATAAATATTTGCGGATCATACAAAAAATCATACAAATATTTATCCCGCGGCGGGGATCGAATCCGCAACCTTCTGAGTCCCAAACGGGCTTTCACCCACTGCGCCACGTCATAAAAACAGCGCAGGCCCTAAATAATATGACAGACTGTAATAAGTACGAGTATGTACCTACCTACAAAAGTTTTCATAATGGGATTATGGACAGGTCATCCTTCCCGGTATTGGTCGCAATGCATAGGAGTAGAAGCACCTTGCTATTATTAAATGCTTCTTGACTGGAACTTACACACAAAATGCTTGTCAATGTCCAACAGTCGAAAGCAGATGGCAAGTGCTGGTCCGGAGAGGAGCTTGTGTAGAGATGCTTCGTTCAAGGGAGCGTCGCCCGCGTACAGGACATCCCTGGCCAACTCCTCCGTGAGCTCTACCTCTTCTCGACCCACCATAATGATGTCTGTAGCACAGTTATGTTACCTTCAGGAGGCTATTGTATGCTCAAACTAAGTAGTGTCTGGGATATTGTTTGAGATGGAATAGGCTTGACCAAAATAATCGGTCTTAGCTACATAAAATACAACTCCTAGTGTGGAGCTGACATAGACGAAAAAGCCCAGTGACTGTTTCGTCTGTGGGAGCTGACTAAGCTGTGGGTTTTCTAACGAAGTTTTCCTACACGGCTATGAGCTTGTGATAACAGATCGTCAAAAGGATCTTTAACTGACTTCTCACTCTTTCTCTTTCTGACATTCAATTCTTCCGACAGTCAGTGTCGGAAGAATTTCAAAAATTAACCTGTTATTTCGGATTTACCTATTTAGTCAAAACCTTACATTTATCGCAATGCAATCGCAAAAAAGCTATTGAACTCGACGAAGCGCTTTTTTTATAAAATCTTCGAATTGAGGAGATTTCTATTCAGTCGAGGGAAATTTATAGGTGGTGGTAGTTATTTTTTTTATCTCAGCTTGATTCTGTGTACTAACTGTTGTCATCCCACTTCTCATACAGTTCAGGGTGTGCATGGATGCAGTGGGGCCAGAAGAGGACAAAGTTTAGGATCCCCAGGTGAGGAACCATCAGCTCAGCGCGGTGACGTTTTCGCGCTGCCTGGCGGGCAGCCCGCTTGGCAGCCACTGCCGCTTTCTCGAACTGCCGGTCTTCTGACTTCTTCCGTATCCATTCCTGAAGAATAAGACTGGATCGTGAACGTTGATAGACGTCCCAGCTCTCATTTCATCAAGTCCTGCTCAAGACAAGATCTATGAGCGTTGAATGACGTCCCAAGCATAGTTCAAATCAACGATGATTTGGTTTAAATTAATGTCCTGTATGACATGGGTATGACAAGATCACTGTAGACAGTAGACCAGACAGTAATACGAATTTCAGGAGAAAACCAGTGGATTTTTTAACTTCTAGGTAGGTAGGTACTTACAATAAAACACGCAACTGTCACATAATCTAGAATTTCCTTTGTTGTGGGTCAAACAACCAGACCTACCTAGAACAAAATTGTATCTACATGCATACTTATCAACGTTTAATAGGGATCTCTAAAAATACTAGCAGTTTCGTCTGGTGTTGGCTCTTGCATTTCGTACGTGGTTCGACTGAACCCGACACCCTCCGCGTACATAGACCACTCTCCTTTCGCTACTTCTGCGAATTTCAGACTGTCCACGCCGCGAAATACCTTCGTGACTCTTTGATTCTGTAAACACAACATCAATATTTAAGGTACTTTACCTGTAAAAAAACAAAAGTACAAAAGTTATTGTTTATGATGATAGTAATTCAGTCCTGAATGGATTAATCCATTCAACTGTCGCAAAAAAAAAAAAGAATAAAACAGGATTGCTTGAAGAGTTTTTTTCCAAGTAGGTGAAGAGTTTACCTAATCCATTCATCAATGTTTTGGAAGTGTGCCAAAAATTAAAAAAAAGGTTTTTACTAACTACTTAGCATCAGGATAATAAAGCCAAAAGACAGGATAGATCCAAAAAAAACCTACTAAGGAACGAATTTAGTGCCAGTTTTTTTTTAAATTAGCTAACCAATATAAACATGTAAACAGGTTCACTGTGATTTCTAAACCTCTCCAAAGCTTCAATTTCATCAGCAGGGACCTAAAAAACAGGTATCTAAATGAGAATAGGTAGGTACTGTTTGCATTTCAGAACGTAGGTAGGTATGAAATTAGAGTCCGTGCCACGATAGATAGAGAGTGCTCGTGGACCGTGGTGATGCATCGTTCTAAACGGTCAGTACCTAAATGGATGGGTGACTGCTAGACTAGGACAGCTACTTAAGAGAGCTAAAGAACGATTGTGCGTATTGTACAGTTCGCCTAACGGATCTAGGCATTCGTGAAGTTAGCCGTTTGTCTGCGCAGTGACCGATTTTTCATTCAAAATTGTGTTCTGCGCAGACAAACAGCTAACTTCACGAATGGCTAGATCCGTTGGGCGAACTGTACCTAAACCTAGACTATAATAATAAGATTTTAACTAACTTTCAAAAGCACAATCTTCCCATTGGTCCAATCGAGTTTGATTCTTGTGAAGAGTTTGTCCAAAGCTGTGCAGGAACCCGCGAATGCGCAATAGATTTCTGCACCTACAAATTGAATCTTAGATCTTCGTAATAAAGCTGTCAATTCTTATTATCTAAGAATTGACAGTTTTATTACGAAGATCATCCCCTGGGTAGGCACTAAAAGACAAAGAAGACTTTCCATACGAACCGTTATTAAATACGTAAGTACAAATACCTACAGCTAGTAGGTAAATTACCTACTAGGTAAGTACCTACCACCCTACCACCTACCCTCTAAAATAACTTACAAATTAATTTATCAGCGTTAGCCTTGAGGACGTGCTCAAATTCTTTTTCGGATTGAATTTCAATAAATAAATCAATTTTTTTCTTAGCACCTGCCATGGTGACTGAATGAATCAATAATCTATGTGGCTTTCATTTATGTACTTACCTACTTACCTAATCATCATCAATCACCATCAAAGCAATATTATGCCTTTTACATTGGTGAATTATGAAGTGAAATTTTCCCTGAGACGATTATGATAAGTACCTAATACAATATTTTAATTTATAATAATAGTAGTTGTATAGCAATACTATGTACCTACATTACCTACTCATTTCTTTCTACGAGTAGGTAAACTCATACTGTTGAGTGGAGTGTTCCTAATCGTAACGTAATACCTACAGTATTACGTGGTGGTGTTGGAAAAATAAAAGCTTGGAAAAGCGACATCTATGTTAAATTTATGGAACCTATTTGGGTGGCCACCAACTACTAATTATACATGGCTGCACATAGATGGTTCTAGCAACATCCTATAAAAATAAATGTGGACTCACTCTGATTCTAGAAATACGTTTTGTACAGTACGCAATATTTTAATGCAAAAGATTAAATAAAACCACAAAAAAAAATTGCTCTTCAAAACTGAGATAGTAATCGATACCAACAATCGTTAAGAAGGATTTTTTGTCATGGCAATAATCTCAGTCGGCCATCTTGGAAAATTTTAGTGTTTCGAAAATTATCTTCTGCAATGGAGTCATATTTTTGCTTATCAAAATTCGATTACTTTTTCTTTGGGAAATCGCCAAAATTATGTCATTTGTCCACCGTTTCTCAATCAGGCCGTGTTCATTACAGAAAAAGCTCTGTAGTTTGACGATATTCGCGTGAGGATATTGTTATTGTTTTCTCCGTCGACTCTGGAGACATCTTGTGATAAAAGCCATTGCGACAAGTTCGTCGTCTGATTTCTGTTCAAGTGAAACGGTAACAAAATTATATTGGTGCTATCAAAAGTGCAGCAATCATGGACGTGTCGTGGGGTGAGTGTCTAAAACGCTGCGAATAAATTCCTATGAAAGATTTGCGATGTCACTAAGGTATTTTTACAGATGCTGATAATTTTGAACCTAAACTACCGACCACGTTGACTACTTCTAATAAATGGGAAGGTGAAGATGAGGAAGAAACAGTCAAGGTGAGATGATCGTTGCCAAATACTTACTTTGTCATCGTAGTGCGAGTTGGTGTGAATTTTGAATTATCTATAGAGTTTTTGGTATCTACATAACCTCTTAACATTTCAAGTGTTGACGTCAGAAGTTCGGCTCTTTCAGGACAGCTGGGACTTAGATGACGATGAAGAAAAGAAAGATGAGGAGAAAAGTGAATCTACCCCAGCTCCTACGAAGCCTAAGAAGAAAATTCACGATAAAATTGCAGAAAGAGAGGTGAGTTACGAATGCCTACATCACAGCTGTTTCAGATTAACTGTACTACATGCTACGTAAACACGGAACGGAAACTTCAAGTGCCTATTCATAATGATGGACTAAATCACATTATTAATAAACACAGACTGATTCAATATCAAAGCTCTAAAACTTGACATCAAAAATTTCATAATAATTACTCAAAGAACAAAATAATTATTGTGTCATTGAGAAATATAAAGATTTTTTTCATTTCTCAATAAAATACCTAAGGTAGAAAGAATGTGTCCCGAAAATCAACATGGGTTTAGGTGTTTGACCACATCCATTTTGAGTTAGTATTCACCGCTAAGCATCTTTTCCTATTAACACTATATTTTTTTTTTAATAAAATTATGATTAATTTACATAAATTGGATTTTCCAGTATGATTAATTTCAATAAATGGGATTTTCCAATATTGGCGCAAGAATGGATATTGGAACTCTCGTCACTTTATTCGTTATGAACTATCATTCTAGGCTTCATTAAAAAAACTGGACTGAAATACAATAGTTAAGGTATGATAAATCAAGCAATCGTAAAGTTGGCCGATAGATAGGTAGTGTTTTTACATTACTAAAATGTCTTACACAATGAAAGCCTAGATTGTACTAATGGATTTAGAAACAGCTTACGTAAACTAATTCACAATAACTATTGCCTTATTAAAATTAATTTAAATAAACTAGTTTAATATTAATATGCATCTAGTTTTTAACAGCATTCTAAGCCCAAGGACATCTACTTATTTGGTCTGGTATCTCATCACCCAACATAAATACTACCTATACTCCAGCCAAATTCAATGTGGAATTTTTGTAAACATTGGAGATCAGCTGGTTGCTGAGATTGTCTAGGGCTGTCACTCACGTAATGTTCAGTGCTCACCAAACTATGATGTTTCACTTATAAATTCACCAGATTTGTTACAATTTTCAATGTTTACGTCACTGCTATCAAGATTCTTAATAATGGAATTCACAAAATTTCACTAAATGACACAGAGCTTTCATCTTTTTATTTAAAATGATAACCCTAAGGAATTTAAGTTTTGACGTCTTGTTCCTCATTGGTTAATTTCTGCTGTCAGGTGAAAGAACTGTCAATCCAATGTTTACATAAATTCCACATTGAATTTGGTTGGAGTATAGTTATGAATCATGATGAGTCATCATAATGATATCTATTTCTAGATTTATCCAGATTCAACTAGTGTTGCACTTTATTTTTAAACTAGCCGAGTCCCGTTCTGTTATCTGTTGATATTGATACTCCAGTGGGCCTATGATGAGCACCGTGACTGAAGTCTCTCGTCTCGTTTTCTCGTTAAAAATCTTCATAACTGTGTCTGTAGTCATGCGCAGCCCGTTATTTCATATCGTTATGTCAAATTCATATTAGCGCAAAATGATAAAAATGCCGGCATGGCAAATGTTCTTATCTCACGCCGTGACAATTTCACGTTGCTCATCATAGCCCCACTGGCTTTATATGAAGAGGCCCATACTCAGCAGTAGGTGGATGTGGGCTGATTACATAGATTTTTTTAATTGTGAACATTAATCCAAATTGTATAAACTGTAATTGAGATTAGCTTGCTCGATCAAAAATATCTTCCTGTTATGTTTTTTTATCTATTTTAATTTAGGGACCTTGATCGATTATCGAAGATGCCGGTCCCATATGTCTCTCATATACAAAACTATTACTCGAATAGCCTGAGGGTTTGTTGGTAGAGCATGATGGCCGCATCAGATGTCTGAGCGACTAGCATGCTCTGCCACAGTTCTTTTATCTTATACTTGTTAGAAACGATAATTTTCGCTGATACGTGATAAATATCTTAAGTAATCATTGTGATAGCTATCAAGATGAGATTATTATCCTGCCTCTTACTTAACAAAAATTGAAACTGCTAGTGCCCGCGGTTTCGCTCGCGTGGTACCAAAGTAGCCTATGCTTCTGGATTATGTTCCATTTAAGATGATATTACAACTATCAGGTTTCAAAACACTAAAAACCAAGTGAAATATTTGAAAATCAAACAAACATTTTTCCACATCGAACCCGTAATCTTTGGGCAAAGGGACCACAGATATACCACAAAATTTCACATCACAGATTATATAATATTTATTTAAACCAGAAATGAAGAGATCCGTAGACGCACTAAAGTCACCGACATAGCCCACAGGATTGGCAAGTTGAAGTGGCAGTGGGCGGGGCACATAGCTCGTAGAACTGACGGCCGATGGGGCAGAAAGGTTCTCGAGTGGAGGCCACGCACCGGAAACCGCAGTAGAGGACGGCCCCCCACTAGATGGAAAGACGATCTGGTAAAGGCTCCTGGGAGCCGTTGGGTGCAGGCTGCACAAGATCGATCGCTGTGGAAATCGATGGGGGAGGCCTATGTTCAGCAGTGGACACTAGATGGCTGACATGATGATGATGATTTAAACCAGATTTAGGATGTGTTCTCATTCTAAATCTTTGGCCTACTCTAACATGCATCTTCTTATTTTAGCGGCTAGAGCGTGAGAAGGCGGAGAAAGCCGCCGCAGAGGCATACGAAGAGATGACACCTGAAGAAAAGCTGGCAGAGAAGCTGCGGCGACAGAAACTGCAGGAGGAATCTGACCTGAGACTCGCTATGGAAACATTTGGTTCGCATAACTCTATTTAGATGAATATATGAACTTATTTATTCAAGGTCTTAGCTAAATAGATGTTTTACAATAGTGAAACAAGCACGCTAGGGGAAGAACTTACTCCCAGCAATAGTTGCTGATTGTAGTTCGTTATTCCCTTACAACACAGATGTAGATAGATCAATGTCAGCTTCGGATCTTTTAATTTTTCTTAAATCTATGAAGATCTACAAAGAGGCTGTGTTTGGCGGTATTATGTTTTGTTTCGTTATAAAACCTAAAACCGCCGTCACGAAAGTTGGCCAATGACTCATACGTTATATGGGTAACAGTTGACGACCTCTGTGGCGCAGTGGGCGAAGGTCCGCCTGCGATGCAGAAGGTTGCGGGTTCGATCCCCGCCGCGGGACAAATGTTTGTATGACCTACAGATATTTGTCTCGGGTCTGGGTGTTTCTATGTATATAATATGTATGTATTTAAAAACAAAAAGTATATAAGTAGTTTATCAGTCATTTAGTACCCATACCAAAAGCTCAAGCTTACTTTGGGGCTAGATGATGCTGTGTGAAAAGTCTAGCATTATTTAAAAGTAACTGCTGGTGGCATTATCAACTTAACTTTCTTGCTTTGGGGGATATGTTAAATTTCCAGTTCTGCCTGGCAAGTCGCTAAGCCATGAGACTGTAAGACAGCCTAAAATCTTCACCTGCATAGCAATTCATACTACAACAGAACCTGTCAGCTGCTCAACCTACTGCAACCGATCGCATGAAACCTCAGTTTTGGATCAATTCCACGGAACGGTTTCATCGCAGATGCGTTTCACTGAAGTATGAATCGCTTTGCTGAGTTGGCTAACTCATACGAACTTCAATTTTAAAATTCTTCACAGGCGTATCTGAAACTGGCGGTGGCAAGTTGGACAGCTTCCACCCAACGAATGTGGAGGAGTTTAAGGAGTTCTCTGAACTCCTCACGAAAAAGCTCAGCTTCTACCGCAACAAGGAAGAGTTCCCTGGCTTTGTTGACGAGCTGGTCCGGAGTCTTATTGTTCAAAGTAAGGTTTAATTTTATTTCCTACTTGTGAGGGCAGATAGAATTAAAAATTACTATTCCTGTCTGCCAACCATTTGGGGTTGTTAGTCCATAATAGTTACCGTCTGCCACTGCGTCTAGAGCCAAGGTTGCAGATGGGAATGATAAGTGTTACTGTCTACCACCGCATGGGGGCAGACGGTAATAATTCAGGTTTAAGATTAAATATTATTAATATTATTATTATTTTTTTTGTTGTGTTTGTTATTGTCAGGAGAAGGTTCTTATGACAGAAAAAAAAATAAAAAATTGCGCGGAAAAAATGAATCATGCGCAGACGAAGTCGCGCGGGTCAGCTAGTATAATAATCTACACTAATATTATAAAGAGGAAACATTTGTTTGTTTGTTTGTTTGTTTGTTTGTTTGTTTGAATTGAATAGGCTCCGAAACTACTGGACCGATTTGAAAAATTCTTTCACCATTAGAATCCTACATTATCTCTGATGAACATAGGCTATAAATTATTTTCAAAAAAATTAGAGATCCTTATGAAAATTGCAATAATGTAACCAAAGGTGTAAAAATTTTGAACATAAAATTCTTCATATCGCGTGCGCTGCGAAAACTATTGATGATAGAACAAAAAAATGTTCTACAATATTAAAGAACGTATCAATATCTACAAAAAAGTCAGCGATAGCATATGTCCAACTATTGTGGTTGTGTCAGAATAACAACTTTTATAATTTAAAAAGTGAATAAAAATGCCGACCAAAAGCAGACCACGTTATTCTTATTTTGGTATTTATTCTTATCCAAATAAATTCCTTCGTAGTAAAGGCTGTTTCAGTACCTGTCGATTACTTTTTGAATGGTTGAAATCGGACATTTTATTCAAAAGTTATCATGAGTTTAAAAATGTAAGATACATCGCGGCCACAGAATAAATATCAGTTAGTACGGTAGGACAAGTGTCTGGGATTTTTAACACAGGTAACGGGATATTAACCATGATTAATACCATAGATACTATTGATCATGGCGTATGCAACTGCGCCGAAATATCGGGAAACTCAAAAAACATTAAATCATGGTAAATATCCCGTTAAGTGTGTTAAAAATGTTGAAAACCATGATAGTTTAAAAAGTGTCTGGGAACTATGGAATGGGAGAGGGGAGTGGTAATATATCAATGAAATATAAATGGGAGGTAGGGGAGCATTGGGCAGTAGGGAGGTTTGGACACCCCCGTGTCATGTCGGCCATAAACCATCATGCCTATCGTCAAATCGGAATTTGATCAGTTAGAATTGACCATGTATGGGGGTGGATTGACATGATGGTGTATGGCCGGCATAACACGGGAGTTTGCCGGTGGTGTCCAAACCTGCCTTACTGCCCAATACTCCCCTACCTACCTTAGACCTTACCTACATATTAATCTCTAAACTTTAAAGTATCATACATCCCGCTCCGGGACCGCCATGTTATTATTAAATGTTTGTTAAATCCATACTTCCATACTTAATATTATAAATCTGAAAGTAACTCTGTCTGTCTGTCTGTCTGTCTGTCTGTTTGTTACGCTTTCACGCCCAAACCGCTAAACAGATTAATCTGAAATTTGGCATGGATAAAGATTATACCCCAGGGACGGACATAGGCTACTTTTTTCTTTAAATATTTATAAGGGGGCGTGAAAATAAGGGTTGCAAGTTTGTATGGGGAAAAAAGTTGAGCGACGCTGGGCGAGGTCATAAAGATGATGGGTGACCGCCACTTTTTGCTCTGTTTTTGCATTGCAGATTTTTTTGTTTTTTTTCTCATTTTGCATGATAAATGATTTTTAAATTAATTAAAAACATTTAACATGTATATTTCCACTCATCAATACATACGAAATTAAGATTTTTTTGATATATTAAAATACTTTTTCTTAGGCTTTGGTTAGAACGCCATCTATATCACCGAGGTCAAAACTGCTTTTTATTTTTTTCTCCTAGGTGGCGTTTCTACTATAGCGGTGGTCGAGATACGATCATTTTGAGTTTTGAAAGCTATTGGAGATTTTTGCTTAGACTTTTCGATAATTTTTATAGGTTTTCAACTTATGTTATTTTACTGACGAAATCGCGGATACATACCAGCTAGAAAATAAAATGTTTTTCCTTGGCGTTGATTAGCAACGCCATCTATATTTTTCATTTTCACAACTAGGTAGCGTTGCGAGATCAAGAATACAGATCATTTAGCGTTTTGGAAATTAAAATAGGCAGTTTCATAGACGTAAGATTCGAAAAGAAATGTTGTGTTAGTGAACCTTTTTTTTTATTGCCACGTATCTCCGATTGTAGTGAAATTTGGAACGTAGGTGCTTTAGCTTTTTTACTTGAATATATGCTTATCTAATTAAAAAAAATCAACCCATATGGATGTTTTACAGGGTGTTAAAGTTAGTACTTATGGAAAATTTGATTCCTTTTTATTCACTTCAAACACAGTGTAAATAAACTTTAGGTAACACTACAGAGTGGATCCCACGGGACAGGAAACGACCACGCGGCAGACCCCGGCGACGGTGGAGAGACGAACTTGACTCTCACTCTCCTGATTGGACCACATTAGCTCACAATAGAGAGGAGTGGAAGAAACGAAGGGAGGCCTTTGCCCTGCAGTGGGACATCACGGGCTATTAATAATAATTAATAATAACACTCCTGCACTTGAATCCTAATAATGCGCAGACGAAGTTGCGCGGGTCAGCTAGTAAATAAATAAATATATTTATCTCATTAGTATATCAACGCTTATAAGAATATAATTGTGTTGAAGCGAAACGCATATTCATATCATAAATCCATTGATTTGGATTGAAAGTCGAGGCACAACCCCATTCCGCCAACACGGCTCCTTGTTTAATTGTATATGATAATAATTTTTTTTATTTTCAGTGCACTCAGGGGACATTAAAAGGATAAAGATGACTGTAGACAACCTGTACATCGAGAAACAAAAGGCAGAGAAGAGTGATAAAGGCAAAAAGCCTAACAAAGGCAAGGGCAAGGCCAAGTTAAAAGTTGAAGGCGACAATGTGAGTACCTTAGGAAAATGGATGAAGGTCGTGGGTTTAAATCCCAGCCGTGAATTTATATGCGCTTTAATACGAGCTCTGAATGGTGAAGGAAAACATCGTGAGGAAACCCGCAGCTTAGAATTGACGTTGTCTTTCCTGTGGGCGGCTGATTAGCTAAGAGGATGGTTTAGGTGCTGGGCAAGCCTATTCCATCTCAAACTATGTCCCAGGCACTACAGCGTCCCGTTATGTGTAGGCATGGATTGCCTCCTGATGCTGTATAAGTCATCTAATATAGATGTAAAGGCCCAAGATTTTTAGGAAAATGATACAGGATTATGATTACTCCAATGCATGGATGATTCATGCTAATGCATACCTTTGACATTTTTGTCATTCTACATTGCGAGAATGTCTACCGTGCGTGGGTAGTCGTGTTTCGTTATCACTCTTATCTCTGAAGCCATGCATTATGCACAAGTCATTTAAACCTACACAAAACTTATCTCGGTGCGTGTCGATAAACGTTGAGCTGTTCACAAACATACTGCAATCTGTTGTGACATGTTTGTGTCTAAAGGGGGTGTTTCATTGGCGATACCGGTGAACTAACGATGTATAGTAAATGTAAGTTTGTAAGAGTCAGTGTCCAACTCAGGTGACGGAGTTTTGAGGCCAGTTAGCCTCCGTTATGGCATGACGACTTTTAGGTCGGGACCGACAATTTTACGTGCCCTCCGGAGCACGGAAGCGGAAGTTCATAATGTCACTGGCGAGCGGTCACCCATCCACTTACAGACCGTTTAGATGTTGCTGAACTTCAACGATTAGACAAAGCAAGCTAGCATTTTTAACCTACATAATATTTTCCCACTGCTGGGCAAAGGTTTCCCCCATATTTTTCCGACCAGTCTTTTTTTAATTATTAACGACGGGATTATTAACGCGGGACTTCGCCCGCGTGGTATCAACTTTTTGAATAGCCTATGCTATTCCAAGTCACTATCTACGCCTATTCAAAGTTTCAACCAAATCGGTTCACTGGTTTAGGCGTGATTGAAACACAAACATCCAAACAACCAAACATCTAAAGATAGTCACAAACTCAAAATAAATAAATAAGAACTTTATTGAGGACACATGAAATTATATGCTAAGTTTCGATAGTAATGTCCTACAATCGGCGATTTCTTCCAGACAACCTTATACTTATACTAAGTAATACTAAAGCTAGGTAAATGTAAGAACAGACTACGAAGTTCCGCACTTTGGGTCTTATATTAGTGGGATAATTACTAAATATGTTTTTTATTCTTTCCCAGGCTTACCTCAACAATTTTGATAACCACGGCAACTTTGACGATGACTACGATGACTTCATGTAAACATCACCCGACGCCTGATGTCACAACTATTCTGATCTTTATATCTCTTTTAATACGAGTGATGATCCTTTGAACTCTTGCTTCCTATGTTTTTCCTTATGAGAGTATTTGGCGCAACAAATATATACAACTCAGAATATACTAAGTTTGTATTTAAAATTCAACTTACAAAATCTCAAAGTACAAAAGTGAAAAAGATCTTAATATTCTCTGAATAACGAGTTTTTCAACTATTCATAGTCAACTTTTTCTTGAATTTTTGCGATCGTCTACATATAATACATAGTCATAAGTTATTTAATCTTCGGCCTATACGTCTTTTACAGACGGTAAACAGTGTCTGTATTTCCGCTGAGCTACGACCCTGTTGTTTTTAAGAAGAGAGTTAATAGGTACCTTCTGGGTAAGCTCGCTCCATCGTAGACCTCACTCTTGCCTGTGTAAGTTTCGAGGTCAAGAGCCGACCCATTCATCATTAAAAAAAAAAACACACTTTTGATGGCTGTACAAGCCAATTCGGGAGCGGACAGTTCGCCCACAGTGGATACAGCTGAGTGAACCTATAGTCAAGTTTGTTATGCTGGCGTGCCTCTTAGCCCTTTTATGAGGCGAACCAGGCTGTAACAAATCAACACTTTATTTGAAGATGAAATAGGCCGACATGTAACTTAAATCTATTTCTGTTATCATCACTCATTAACTTTTTTAATACTGTATGTATACTTTTATTATCATTGTGTAACTTATTTTAGAAAATTTCATTGTGTTGTGGCATTAGGTACATAAAAGGTCCAAGACAAAACAAAATTTGAATTATTTATGTAGGTCCCGTTTGGTCCGCTTCTTCCTCAGGCTCCTACTAAATTCTACTGGTAGGAGCACCGGGACACCCATGTCCTGATGCTCCTACTGAACATAAAAACCACGGGATCTGGCACTCGCCGGCCGCTACCGCGGCACGCTTCGCTCGGCTCGTGCGTGGTTGTTCACTATACACCGAACCACTCGTCGCTTCGCTCCTCGCAACCTATTCTATAGGTCTGTTAGTTACAGTTTTTTATGTTCAGTAGGAGCATCAGGACATGGGTGTCCCGGTGCTCCTACCAGTAGGAGAATTTAGTAGGAGCACGAGGAAGAAGCTGTTTGGTCTATGCCATGTTTTATAGAATTAATGGGACTTGCTAAATTAATTCATTTATAGATGATAACTTATTGAAATGCTTTTTGTTTCTATTTTTATCACAAACTCGAAATATTATTTTGTCTCGGACCTATGAGACATTTTCCTATAAAAATACTATTGATTACCAATAATGTAGTATTTTTGAACTACTGAACCACTTTCTTATTCAAACTCTCAGCCAATTTTACAAAGTAAATTGGCAAATGCACCGTTTAATTGGTGTTTGTATAGGAAAATGTCTCCAATCGCCTTGAATATAGCCTTGTATACTATACTATATTCGATACAACGTATAGTTTCATTTTACGGTTACGGTCCGATGTTATGTTATATAGATAATACATTTTTTATTATAATATCTGTGCCTTTTTACTATAAAACTTGATTCTTCCTCTCACCTAACTTAGATTAGATAGAACTTAGCCAGTGAAGGACAATTGAATACGATAAGTTGATTGAATATTTCACGGGTCAAATATCTTCCTACTTTCAGACTTCAAAGTAAATACATACTTTTCGATAGTACTTTTTAGGTATACAATCTCTTGGTTATTAGGTTGTCAAAGTCAAAATGCATTTATCCACAGTAGGACCACTAGGATTTTAACAAATTTTACTCCTGTTCGCTTGCGACCAATACCGTGAAGAATCAGGGCAACAAAACACTGTTTGGGGCCTTGCATTCTCTTAGGTAATCAATCTTAAAATTATATACTTAGTCAATCTCCAGTGGTATAGGTATATCAACAGTAGGTACCTAACTGACCTCCGAAGAAGAGGAACGATGTACAATACGCACAATCGTTCTTTAGCTCTCTGAAGTAGCTGCGCAAAACCCATTTTTGATAACGCCTATAATCGTGCTTTCTCGCTTACTCTACCAAACCTGCGCAATTGTACCAAATCGCAATTGCACCTTACTTCAGAGAGCTAGAGATCCGTTGTGCTTAGGGAATTTTTAAAACGGTTTTACGATTTCATTATTTTGATCTATTCAAGATCTTATCAAGTAACAATTTCGCAATTTTTCTGCAGTTTCATTCCTTTCCCACAAAGAAGTACTTACATATTTGACCCAAGCTATCAGGTAATCTACACCTACGTACGTCGTACCTACCTACACCATACATGGCTTTTTGAACAGCAAAGGAATGAGTCTTGTCTGAGGTCATTGTGTGAAGTAACTAAACTTACCTACTGCTGTTTTCTCATACAATCGCATAGAAGGGTGAAATTGCTTTATTTTTGGTTTTTCATGTGGTTACATTTCCCATGGTAGGTATTTTTGTAGCTTGCTGGCTTGACAAGCACGCACCTTATTTTTATTAAAACTTCGACAACAAATTGATCCATATTTTGGTATGCAGTCTTACCACCTTTACCAAAGGAAAGGTGGTTACCGAGCCTTGCCTAATTAGTAAAAAGTGGCGTAATTCCTACGTCCTACATACCTTTGTGAATCTCGTGTCCATAGAAGGTCGAAGCCGCTTCAAAAATCTTAATCCTATTCGGACGTTCATCTTGTCTAACTTAAAAATTCTAGATTAGATAGGTATTTAGGTACAGTTCGCCCCTACAGATCTAGGCATTCGTGAAGTTAGCCGTTTGTCTGCGAAGTGACCGCTTTTTCATACAAAATTGTGTTCTGTGCTGTAGGTACACTTACGTACCTACAGCACGTTACAGTCACCGAGGAACAAAGTCCTAAATAGTTCATAATTCAAGTCAAAAAGGCTTTATTCAGTAGGCAGGATCGCTAGTGACTCATCTGCAGTTCCTGCCCGATCAATAAATAGGTACCTATACATAAGGGGACTATCACCACGACTGTATCCCTAAGGCGCGGTAGACATTTGGCCAGATCTTTTTATATTCCAGATCCATCGACGATGCCGTGGTAGTCAGAAGCACGTCCAATTATACAGGTGGATTTTTGAGACTTTTGCTCATGCACATTTTGCAGAAGTCCTTAGGTGACAGGTTGCAAGCCCACTGCCGCCAGTTTCACTGTGACACGCTGTGAAATTAAAATCTAGGACACATTAGACCGTCAAACCGACAAAGTAAATGCAATCTCTAATTAAAAATAAAAGAGATCGGAAGGCCGGATATACAACACAATGGCGAAGGGGCGGTTGTGAGTAGACGTTCCGTGAACATATTTACACATTGCGATACGACCAATGATTTGGACACGACTTACACACTCCTACAAAATTACAATTAGCAGGTACCTATAAGTATCCGTAACTGATAGTTTCATCCAGGCAATAAAGGAGTGGATAACTCTGATGACCACGTGAAAAAATGGTCTAGGTACCTACTACTTAGTAACTTAGGTTTAGCGCAGTAAAGTGCCTGGAAATTTGTTAGTAGTCAACGAATCTAAGCCTATCTACGCATAACGGATCTAGATAGACAATCGTAAAGTAAGCTGTTTCGATAAGTAGAAGGCGCATTTTCATACAAAATAGTCCACCTGTCGAAACGGCGTCGGATCGTATCGTCTTTCTAAAACAAAAATTGTTTCTGTCGTATCGTGTAGTGTGAAAATAGTCTTACGTAATAGCTATATTTTCGTGTGCTTCCTAGATTATTATCAATTTGGTGTCAATTGTATTTGTTACATTTGTGGTTGGACCACGGAAATGCAATGAAGATGCACTCTATTGATGTTTCGAAGTAGGTACAATCTCTTTATTGGGTAATAGTTTGATTGAAAGAACACGAACCACATTATTGGTACTTCAGCCTCATGACGACTGATAAATAGGCGGAAAATCGTCGTCATAATTTCGGCCAAAATTAAAACATAATATAACTTCGATTTGAGAACCAAATGACTAGGTTTAATTCATGTTTAGGTATTTTCTTAGTCAAAAAAATCACAGAATTTTAAATGAATTTGGATTAAGTAGGTACCTAATTGATTCTACGACAAATCATCTACTCATCAATCTAACTACGTTGTTCATCATGCCAAAATCGACTTAAATGGCCATAAAAATCTAATTGTCCCTTCTTCAATTTAATGATGATTACGACCCCATTTCGACCTAAACTGGGCAATAAACATGACGAAAACGACAATAACTCACTGGCAAATATAGAATACAATGAGTTGCAACACAGTTTCTGTGTAATGTGTGAATCCTGATTCTTGTTAGATAGCAGATTGTATAATTCTAAGTGGTCCAGTTTGTAATGAACTGATGTCTTGGATTTGGCAAGACAAAGGAGCAATTTTAATAGCCATAGATTGCCTCTCAGGGTCAGTTAACTGGGACGCCACGCGGTGCAACCTGTTGAAAATGGTAGTAACAGGAGTAGAATCTGACCCATTGACGATGATTTTGATTGATGGGTCAGATTAGCGCAGGATCGTGGTGGATGGCACAAGCTTAGGGAGGCCTATACCCAGCAGTGGGTGAAGTCAGGCTGTGGATGATGATGATGATGATGATGAGTAGAATCACCTAGTTTAAGTGATCCCAGTGGTCCTACTGAATTATTGCTTTTCAATTTTGACTTTGTACAAAACATTTATCTTACGCATTGCGGCATATTCCATTATGCTGCGGGATCATACGAAACTTTTGAGTTCATTAAACATCCCATAGGCTCATTAGTCATTACCAAAACCCTATAATCACCACTAGTATGGTACATGCACAGTTTATAGGTAAGTAAGAACGTATTTGCTAATTATTATTACTATTATTGATTTTATTTGTGAGCTTTTCATTTAAAATGTGTGTGATATGGATCATGGTATCTGAAATAAATGTATTGAATTGAATAATCCAATGGATTGTGGATTCATCTTCGTTCATAAAAAAGACTTAAACGCGCTTCTTCTACATTTCCTACTAAAGGAAAGTATCTAGGTAACGTGCTTAGTACCTAAAATACTACGAGTAACTGGTTTCATCACTAAGTTTTTCTTCACTGAAAAGCTTAAATTCATTGACAGATTTCATTAGTTGGAAGGTATTGTACTGCTGCTGATTGCATGTTTCGCAATAAGTGAGTCGTTAAACTAATGGTGCGAAGGCATAATGCAGAAAATTTTTTACTTACTAACAGACAAATAAGAACCATTATGCTAAAGTTCGTATTAGTTAGTATTGACTCAAAGGGATTGGCTTAGGAAACCCTTATTCATTATTTTTTACGTTGTTTTGAAATCTTTTGATGCTGCCGGGTTTTGAACCCACGACCTTCGGATTGAAAGTCTAACAAGAAACACCGCTTCAAAAAATTATAAAAAAATCACTTCAGGATTATTCTTGATCTTCTGTGTAAACAACCCCGCTTATCATGACAACGTGATCTCTACCTACTGTAGAAAAGAGAAAATTACATTTGAGTAACATCGCGGTAGTTAGTAGAAATTTTTTTTTGTTTACTATATTCTTTCGTAGATATAATAAGGTCATAAAGTTGAATTAAACATTGTTCAAAAGAGCACAGTTCTAGAATACGGGCTCAAGTGACCCTTCTATTTACACGTAACGTTAAACTTGTAAGATTAGCCAACAGACAACATCCTTTCACTTTTACCTATAGATAGGTATACTAACTATATTTTGGTTTTACTTAACTTTAGTTAGGAACTTATTTCTCAGTTTTCTGGTCATTTAAAAAAATAAAAGCTTACCATGGCCAGCCTATAATTTATCTACGTAGAGTTGATTAAGTAAAATGACATTTGAATATAGACTATTTTGAGTTTCAGAAGATTATGAACGCTTTCAAGTAGGATTGGTGACAAACCGTAGAAGACCTTCCAGGCCTTGATTCATAATACAGCGTAATGCACTCGGTTCCGAATCGACCGACAGCAACCAATCACAGTGCAGGAATTGATCCGAATTTGACAAATCAGGCGCGGTTTTTGAGGGCTGGATCCGCGCCTGATGCAAATTGTATAAGATGTGAAACTTCTTAAGAAGCAAATAGTCTAAAATCACCTACACAAGATAATGACTTTATCTTTCGACTACGTAATAGAGTTTTTAATCTGATTGATATCGGCCACTTGAGTGCGAGTCTTTTATTTTTTAGCCACTAGAAGTGAGATCACGATGACGGGGGAAGCCTTTGCCCAGCTGTGGGACAGCTTCAGCTAACTAAAAAAAAGTACTTAAAAACAAAATTACTTCCAACTTAAATTCTTGGAATGTATCTTCATCTTAGATTAAAAAAATACAATTGATATTACGTAAATGGAATGATGTGGTTCACACCGGGAAGATTCGATTCGGTTTTTAAGATGCTTAAACACATGAAATGTTTAAAAGAAAGTGTATTTGATTACGCATGTCTTCATTAGTTATGGTTTTAGGAATACTTATTATATTAGCATGGTAACTATCAATTATTTTAATCATATTTTATTATAAGTAAGTATAATCTTTTTATTTGACGACCTCTGTGGCGCAGTATGCGAAAGTCCGCCTGCGACGCAGAAGTTTGCATGTTCGATCCCCGCCGCGGGACAAATGTTTGTATGACCTACAGATATTTGTCTCGGGTCTGGGTGTTTCTATGTATAATATGTATGTATTTACAAACAAAATGTAAATAGGTAGTTTATCAGTCATCTAGTACCCATAACACAAGCTCTACTTTGGGGCTAGATGATGCTGTGTGAGAAGTTCAGCATTATTTATTTATTTTATCATCGTTTTAAACCCATGCGGAACTTGAACTCGCGACCTTCACCGATCCTTGGTGACGCTCACTGAACTGATCCCTAACTAGTCAAATTGCGATATGGTCCAAAAGCTCTTAACCCAGTCAATTGTCATTATAATTAATCTTCATTATTCTATACGTACTATATTTGAACTTGTAGGTTGCGAATAAAATAACCGGGGTGATTCTTGTGACCTTGACTGCCACTTACGACACAGTCAATATTTAAGAGAATGCTCTACAAGGTGCCCAATAGATTTAGAGATCTTCATTGGGTTTTCAATCGGTCTAGGTAGGACTAGGTACTACCTACTTATAGCTAGGTAGAGCAATAATCAACAATAGTTAGTATCTTATATCGTTATATCTAAATGTGGTTTAACACTATAAAAAAATACAAATTAAATAGTTAGTATATTACCTATACCCATTTCCTTTTTTTTTTAAATGATAAATTAACTTACTTATGTTATTTTTCAAGTCTTCGCCTTAACCGAAGTAACATTATAATCTGTGCCTCAAATCTTAATAGAACAATACACCGAGGTGTTGTGGCACCATCACTCATCATTCTACAATGACACTACATATTGGAATAATAACACAAATTTTACACGTTTTGTAACACTTTTATGCGTTGTGTAACACCATTGACCGGTAGTGCCGTGTGAGAAACTGTATTCATGACCTTTCTAATTTGCGAGGGAAAAATGTCAACACAGATTAAATTCATAACAACATAATATTACGCTACCTGACGACCCTTTCCTGAGTGAAATTATTTTGAATTTTGAAGTTTTTATTTTTTTCTCATAGATTTAGCATGGTACCTTCTTTGGTACTGTTTTGTCTAAACTCAATCAAATGTAATTTTACCACATGCGAGTATAATTTTGAGCATTTTATACTACCGAACGTTAGAGATTGGGCTAGTCACGGCAGGAGGATGTTTTTTTAGTTTTAGTTTTACAAGAAAAAAGTTTAGTGTTTTGGGCACGCTTCCGACTGGTTGTGAAGTTATGTAGGTAAATTCAGTCTTGTTTGAAAGAAATGATTATATATTTGTTACGTCATCTGCACACATGAAAATATAGATACGAATTAAACATGCACACCTCAGCCAATAGGTATTATGTAAACAATTGTTGATACTTATAGTATGGTGGTAGGACACTGTCATGTTTGCTTACTCAGAACTCGGCTAACTGACACACGGCTACAAAGGTTAAAAAATAATCTAGGTATATTAGGCAAGACAACTGGCGCCCTGGTGATAATATGCGATAGTCAGTAGAGTCTTACAAATTTGAACTAAAGGAATTCAGGTCGATCGAAAGCATGCTGGGTCAACCAACGATATGTATACATAGAGTCGGATCGTTTGAGCGCGAGAGAGGTAGAAGACAGGATATTGGCTGATGATTGATGAATAATCTTATCACAATGATGGAGAGAAGTGTAACATCCTTCCAATATTTTATTTGAATTGAAAATTATGTTTATGTTACTTACATATTGGAAAACGCAATAACGCAACTAATTTGTTCCATC
Source organism: Epirrhoe tristata (assembly GCA_951394285.1). Taxonomy (NCBI): domain Eukaryota; kingdom Metazoa; phylum Arthropoda; class Insecta; order Lepidoptera; family Geometridae; genus Epirrhoe; species Epirrhoe tristata. The sequence goes on from OX596154.1 coordinate 8,438,726, forward strand.
GCCATTTGAATACGAATAATAAATTAATAAAGTTTTATTTTCTCCACATCATATACAACAGTTACAATACGTAGGTACTTAAATCTACATAATTTTATGTGGGTGAATATACGGCTACCCCTCAGTATTAGCTCCAACAGCTCAAGAGTGTTGGAGCGCTGGTTTTCAGTGGCGCCATACTCGTTGTGGACACGCGTCTCATCGCATTATTATCTTATTAGTTAATAAACAATTTAAGAAGACATCAAGAAATCAGGTCACTTACAATACTTTTTTGCATAATAACTAAAATCCAGTTTCTTTTCGTTCATTGCTAGCCAACAAGCTAACTATTGTCGACGTCCGTGTGTGCTGGTAGAAAGGCGCACACGGTGAAAGCGCGTCCTTCTGTCATACGCTTCCTGGTTAACTATTATACCATTTAACTGTTCTATACGATACCTTCTACAGAGGCAATTATGCTGCAGAAAACATAGTTCGATCCGTAGGTTAGTAAATTCGTAGAGTTCTGGGGGTTATTCGCGTTCATTTTTTCATTCGTTCGATGAATATTCGGATGTTTCTTACTATAAGCTCCATTGTATTCGGTCGCTATGATCAACGTTGAAACACGGTCCTAACCTAGGACCAAATATTCCAAACCGAAAAATTGGCCCTTGAAGTCGGAAATCGCAGTAAGAAACATCCGAACATTCATCAAACTGACGAAAAAAGAACGGGAATACGGCCCCTGGTCACTGGTAATGAAAAATTAAAACAAGAATGTAATGAAAAATTAAAAAAGATTTTAGATGCTATCTATCAAGATCACACAATAGGTATATGTACCGATGTCATGTTCCTTTAAGCAGCAGCCTTAGTTAGACAAACTTGAAATTCATTCCCATTTGTCATCCCAATAGAGCTCCACCAATCACATAATAGGAAAAAGACAATTGAAGTCCATAATGGGTTTCAAATGTCAAAATGAAGCCCATTTCCAATGCCAGGTTAAAAACGGCTATAGAATTGAAACAAAGTTCGCTTGAAAGCCCATGTGTTGAACAATTCCAGTTTAATCTGATAAGTATTTTATTAATTTAAGCAATTCACACCAATTGGCTAATATTACCGGCCAATATAATTATCTCATACATGATGCAAGTAAAGTATATTGAATAATACTAACAGGTAAGAAAACACGATCTGACCTAAAAGGGCATTGGTGTGACTACTCAACAACTAGCTACGTCCCGCGGTTTCACTCGTATCCCACAGGAAAAGATCCTAGGCTGAAAAACATAAACATGTGACACATCTTCTTAACCTTTAATCCGAAGGGTTTGAATCCCAATTACCATCATTGACTTTTACATTTTACAGGATATGAGAAGGAGCGATGCAACAGACTTGCCCAGCGCCTAAAACCATTCTTGACGAGGTATTTATAAATAAATTGTACTTCAAATGGTTTAAATCTTGGATAAAAATCGTGATATAAGGATCTGCCGTGAAAGGAGATGACGCAATAGTTTAGCCAGATGAAATTGCTTGGCCACCGATGACTTTTAGTATCGCCTACATCGCCGTATCCAACTAAAATACCGTAGCAACTAGCAACATAAAAGTAACATTACACCTAACGACCTTTCCTCTGACATTTGCTAGTCCGTAAGAAACTGCATCTAGAATTGAATCTAAGCTTGCCTGCTTACCACTTCTTTATCTCTACGGTAGACTTCTTTCGCCATTTTTGAAGGAGCTGGTGGCTCTGCTATTTTATTTGGTTTTCTCGTGTTATACTAGGTTTTATTATGTAATTTCGGTGGCATTATACTAACGAAGCCTTGGATACGTAACAGGAGATTTGGCAAATCAAAATTTTTGTTCATGTAAATTAAAAAAAAAACTCTGCGGTAGAATACAGTTAAATGACATTTATAAATTTGAAAAATTAGGCAAAAGTACTCAAAATCGCCTCGAAATCTGTTCTAAAAAGGAACATCATATAGAAATCCACGATTTAAACTTCACACCATAAATAAATCTTTCCTAAGGCAGTTAATAAGCTTAAAGAGTTATTTAGGTGTTGGGCAAGCCTCTTAGATTTCAAACCATGATCCAAGCTCTACAGCGTCAACATCTCTTTAGTACTTATACCTATTTATCTCCTTTTCAATATAAAAAAGAGAGCTATTTTTATCGAAAGTTCGACTAACAATAAAATTTTCAAATCAATAATTTTCTAAAAATTGCCGTAACTATAGAGTCAAAGGTTATGTTTTGCTGTTTTCTATAAAGACATTATGGAATAGAGAGGAGATTGGCTCCGCCATTTCTTTTCTCCTAATATCCCATAATTATCATCCACACTACACTGAATCTAAGCCAACTTATACTCGTATTAAAATAGATATGATCCTACTATTTTTATTTACATATAATACTTACTTTAACACAATTGAGGTAATCTTGTGCATTACGTAGTCTGTGAAACCAGTCAAATTATTTTATTTTTATGGCATTTTGATATGTTTTATTCTGTAGTAACTATGATACACTCAGCAATAAAACCCAAGAACATTTTTATGTTAGTCGTAACATTGAAGCTATTCACTAATAAAAAAAATAGGACGATATCTGAAATAGGCTATGGAAAGGGAATTAATGACGTTAATTTTTTTAATATGGCAATGAAACTAAATCTTTATGCATATAACTCAAGTGTTTTATGAAACAAAATACTTACTGTATTTCGTAAAGAAATGGAAACATTTAAAGACAGCAATTATAATGATTGATAAACATCAAAAGATCGTGAGTAAAGGAAACGTTAAAAATATTAATTTGAGGGTCTAAAAGTTTAGTGATTAATTGGATGTCATCACCGTTGATATACGGGGTTTCAATTCGTCCGTCGAAGGAGATTATTGGAGTTGCAAAACATGTTTATTTCTTAGTATTTACTTGAAAAACAGCCTAGCCTGCATAACATGACATTTCTACTAGAATATAGTAAATTTTCAGTATCTCTACCGCGATACAACTCAAAATCGTCGAAACTTTAACGACATTACTTACCTATTTCTACTGTACCTAGGCAGGTGCCTACAGACCCTTTGCACGACTAATGTCCATAGCACGCAGGCTAATAAGAGAGCAAATAAATTATAGAGAATTCTGTGTGATAGAGTCCGAGTACGCTCATATAAATCAGTTCTCGTTTACTGACCTCGCAAAAAAAATGTATAAAAAAGCTTTGTAGCTTTATGACGTTAAAACAAACTTAATACAGAATACATGTTTTCTAGACTATAGGTACTTATAATGCATGTTTTATAATACTTAGCTTGGTGTAACGTTGCGATTCTGCCCACAATACACGCCCGTGTATCGCCATAACTTTTGGCTCTTGTAATACGAACTCCATGGTACGTTTCGCATTAACATTTTCTAGCTCGTTTACCAAAATTACAGAGCCGCGTCTTTTCAAATTACTCAATACTTTTCGGCTCACGCTAACGATATTACATAAGAACTTTTTTGTGGCTGATAAATCAAGAAAGACTCAACAGGCTTACGACTATATTTCTTTGTATTTTCTGTAATAGTAGGTATAATATTCCTTGTTGTTAAGAGCCGTGTTGGTCGAAAGGGGTTGTGCCTCGACTTTCAATCCGAAGGTCGTGGGTTCAAATCCCGGCCGTGCATCAAAGGATTTTTCGTTTCGTTATATGCGCTTTAATACGAGCTCTTAACAGTGAAGGAAAACATCGTGAAGAAACCCGCAGCTTCGTCACTCCACACGTATCGACGTCGTCTTTCCTGTGGGCCAGGCTGATGAAGCTGAGAGGATGGCTTAGGTGCTGGGCAAGCCTATTTCATCTCAAGCAATGTCGCAGGCACTACAGCGTCCCGTTAAGTGTAGGCATGTATTGCCTCCTGACGCTGTATAAATCATCTAATATAGATGTAAAGGCCTAAGTTAAGTAGTTGTACAGGCTACGCGGTCACGCGTTCCGCGTACAAAGTCGAAGTGAAAGTCAAAGTCAAAAAGCATTTATTCAGTTGGACTGCTGGGATCACTTTGAAACGTCTTAAAACTAGGTGATTCTACTCCTGTTCCTTCGCGACTAATACCGTGAAGAACCAGAGCAACAAGCACGGTTTGGGTTACAGGTTGACTCGCGCGAGTCAATCGGGCTACGAATTCATTGGAACGCGAACCCGCAGCTTTACAATTTAGGGAAGTTTCTTACCTACCTAATATTTGACACAAACCCAAACTTTGCATTGGAAGTTACAGGTAAGTATTAGCCAAGAATAAAATAATATTCTACCATTGCCAATAGTTTTTATATTACATAAACATCGTGAAAATACTTATTTTAATAGTTATGTCATTGTTTATATGTTTATAATGGTAGGCTCTCAAGGTCGGTTGGCCCACCAACCATGCAACTTATGTTAGTCCGTCAAAGAATGAAAAAGCATTATGACAGAGGGTCTACCTAAATCTGTACGAAATCATAACATTGAACTCTGAACTGAATTGAAGATATCATAACGAGTCAGCCATAGTTGTCACTCACTATGAAGAACCTGTAAAAGTAATTATGTCTTCCAAACGATTCCGTTACTACTCATTGGGTCATTGGTCCCTGTCGGTTCTCGCCACAGATCGACTAAGATCGTGTGTTCAAAACCACATAGGTAGTAGCATTTTGGTATTTCTGAATAATCGTCTTCTATAAACTGTATTAAAAAAACCTCCGTGGAACACTCGGTTGGTCCTAGGTTAGGACCGTGTTTTAAAGTTGATCTTATTGACTGAATACAATGCAGCTCGAAGTAAGAATCATCCGAATATTCATCAAACGAACGCGAATAACCCCCAGGATAATTTAAACATTTAAGTCTGTAGCAAGTATATCTGTCTGATCTGCTCCCTTAGGCTTTGTCCAAAGAAAATATGGTAATAAAATATTCCATAGACGCACACACACAGTGGGCAGTAGACCCTTCACTTCACTGATGAACCAATACACTCATTTGAGTTAATTCCGACCTATTCTATGTGTTGTACTCGTAGAAAGGGAAATAATATGTTAGCTATTGAATAACACAGTGACATAAGTTCATGAACAAAGATAATTTACTTACCTATCTTGTACCACTGCTGGGCAAAGATCTTAGATATAAGTACATACTTAGTGATAGATTATAAAATGAATCTTTTTTATGATATCTGAGTGTGAGGTTCACAGGACAATAGGTACAGTACAATTACATTAATAAAGGTTTCGGTTGGTTTCGCATTTCTCTCTATTTCCGAATACATCAAGAACTACAAGGTAATTATCTAAAAAATACTATACTAGGATAGGTAAAGGGATATAATTACTACCTTAAAGACGATCGGATGTATTCGGAAATAGAGAGAAATACGAAACCAACCGAAGCGCTTTACTGATCTACCAACTTGTAATTTTTTTATACTTAACTACTGTGTAAAAAAATACGTTTTTCTTTCTTTATTTCCCATGGGTAGTGTGAGGCACGTCCACGTCTAGATACACTTTTGGCACGTGTCCGCATTCACATAAAAATATCATTACATATTCTAAATGTTGACTTAGCTCCAATGATATTTTATATTAACTACTTAAATCAAATTAAAAATCAAATCTCAATAATTAGATGTCGATTGAATAAATTACCAAACGGATCCAAAAAACACATAGCCAACTGATTTAATTAGTTGAGTAAGAAAGTTAATGATCACATATTTATGTAAACTATACTACTTTCTATAAAATAGCGAATAGTAGGTATACTGGTATACTTATTTATATTTTTGCAATAGAGTCACTAACCTTTGTTTGAATAGATAGGTAGCCTAGGTACCTAAGGCAACGCTGTAGAAATCAAAATGTTTATTTAATTATTTACAAACTAAACTTAGTGGGGCTTATTACAAGAAAATGAGCCGAGTTTAGACCAAGTCTAACTAAAAATCTGTCCATAGAAAAACGATATTTAAATACTCGTACATAGGACGCTTTTTTCAACCGACTTCAAAAAAGGAGGAGGTTCTCAATTCGTCTGTATGTTTTTTTTTTTTGTATCTTGTTACGCGATTGCTCCGCCATTTGTTGACCGATTTGCAAAATTCTTTTTATGTTTGAAAGAGTATACTCCAGAGGTGGTCCCATATAAATTTTATTCCTGAGGGATTGATAGTTTCCCCGTAAAACTCTTAAACACCTTCCCTCCTAGCCATGTCACAAATAGAAATTGAATCGACAGCTTGACGCCCTGAGTCACACCGCGTTTCGAGTCAAACATTGAAGTCGGTTTTCTTTTTAGTATAAAAACGTAATTATTGTGTTAACAGTTTTGTTTTGACATGTGTTAACATGGGGTTCAACCAAGGTTTTACGTTTTTATAATAAGCAGCAGTAGGTATAACATCCTTAGAACATCACAGAAAAAATCTAAATCGTCATCCCTCTAATCCTAGAGCTGAAAGTTTGTACGTTTGTTTAGATTTTTGGATGTTTGTGTTTCAATCACGCTTAAACCAGTAAACCGATTTGGATGAAACTTGGAATAGGCGTAGATAATGGAATAGCATATAGGCTATTCAAAATGTTGGTACCACGCGGGCGAAGCCACGCGCAGTAGCTAACAAATACAAGTAAGTAAGTAGGTACACATAACTAAAACAGAAAAAAAACACAAAATAACCTATAGTCTAATTACTTAACAAAATCAAGGGAGTCCTCTGTCCAAGTCCCTATTACCAATTTTACTGTGAACCTCACACTCAGAAGATGCATTTTAAAATCTCGAAGTCTTTGATCCAAAATCTATCATTTTAAAATCATCTTCATGTGTGTAATAACTAACCTTCACAGTCACTTTGAGATGAGCTGTTGCGAAAGAGGTTTATTAATACCTGTTGCAAATAATTCAATGCAATTTGATTTCATAATTGAACTTTCAGGGGCATTTTTTAAATATGATGTGCATTACAAACATATACACCTAGCAATTTAAAAATATTGTCCAAGTACAACAGCAAAATAAAAAGCTTGCTAGTTTTAATACAAGGTAATGTTCCGATCAATAAAATATGCATATTCTGACTTATAAAATATACCTAAATAAATTGTATTAGATATTTTTACAATTCATTATAAATATAACATAAATCAAACATTAGTAATATTACTATTAATAGGAACTTACTTTAAGTTTTATTTACAGAAACTAATCTACTAGATATTTACATACATTTACAAAATACAACAGAATTAGTCAAGCTATCTAAGGATCGTTAGAAACGATCTATAGATAGCTCAACTGATCCAGGTCACTGTCAGTCGGAAGCGTGCCCAAAACACTGGCGGCATTACCACACTGGATGGCAATACTGATCCTTTGAGCCAAAAATGTGCCAGCTCTCGGATCACGCGTCGCTTCGACCAGACGCCCTGAAAGAATTTTCAAATATATAAACCCTATAAAAATAAAATAAATATAAACTATTATAAAATGGATAAATCGGAATACATACATACATACATTGGCCTCTTCCATCTAATATAGATGATTTAGGTGGCAATATCCACGGGATCATCTATTTGCACAAAATGTGGTCGTGTCTGCCACTCCCGTAAACTCCCATCAAGGCCTCTTCGGCCATGAATGAAAATGTTTGAATCCCACCTGACGCCACCTAAATCGGAATTATTACTTTACAAAAAAAACCTTAAAAAATTACCTACAAGGTACACACAATTACACTCTTCTGGTATTCAAATACCAATTTAAAAAACAAAGGCTATATTTATTAACTTTTGTTTTCTTTCATGATAAGCGCCACATTAAAAAGTTTATCGTTCACAATCAAAGCTATAATTTTGAATGTTACCATTACACGAAACATGGATAGGTAACGTATAAAACATAATGCCTTACCATAATGCACTTGCGTTTTTTCGTTCAACTTTACATAATATTACATTCGAAATGTGAAGGAGAGCTTTCGTTCGACCTGAGAGTCGACAGTCGAGAGAGCGGCGCGAACAGTCGCGCTTGTGTAGTGCCTGTTTTGTTTTTTTTTAATTTTAAGTGCCTGTGTTCGGATATGCGTCTTCTTTTTTGGGTAAGCAATTTTTTATTTTTTAATGCCAGGATTCGATTTTTGGATATATCAAGTCCACTTTCTTTAGTGAAAGTCATGGGATGACCAATACACGATTCATCATCGGAAGGTAAGTTTTTATCGATAGGCCGAGTAGTATTTTTATACGCTGGTAGCTTTCTTGAGTATTTTTATCGAGTGATTCGAAAGAACATCTAAAAATAAAAATATTTTCATGATTTTTAAATAAATTTATATTTATTTAAGTATTTTCGTAACTAATAATAATTATCGGTTTGATTCGATGGAGATATTATATCTAAACTTAGGTATTGCGAGTCATTTACTGACTAAAGAACTTAATTAGTTACTTACTGGCCTAGAGTGTGTTCAATTTAATTTGTAATTATGGTGCGATGCGTTAACCTACTCGTAGAAATAGAATAATTATTGAGAACGTTAGAAGTATCTTTTTACAGAGTAGGTTTATCAGATGGAAATAATACCATACATCGTTTATGGTACTATTTCCATCTGATGTTCAGTTGAAGATTATTCACTTTAAACTGTTCCAAAGCTTAAATGCAAGCGATTTTTGTTTTGATGCTGTTATTATTAAGTAGGTAGGTACAACAATCTTTACGAGCAGGTATTAGTAGTAGGCCTAGGCATACCTACTCATAGACAGTTGACTGTCTCCACTATTTTCAGCGTCTTGGGTGTGTACCTAATTAAGTTTTAATCTATGATACTTATAAAAGTTTTTAAATTTTATAAATATTATCACCATGTTTCAAAAATCTCTTGATTTCACTTATTGAATACAAGATTCAAATCAATTTAGTAAGTAAGTTTTAATTAACAATAACAAAAATGCAGCCATTACAACACCGCTGCACCTGCAATTTCTAAAGCCTTCTAAAATTACATATTACTCAATTGGTTAGCATCCTCTCTATATTACGTAAAACAAATATGTTGCGAAGTGTGTCAAGCTCTCGGCGAAATTCGCGGGCGGAACTCACCGGTACAGTCACTGGTGGCACCGATTTTTACTTTTCTTTGAGGTTTCTTAATCGAACATAAAAACCTTATAGATTTAAAATTTTAACCTTTTATACTCATACCTTTTTTACCAATTTTTTTTTTTTTTTTTTTTTTTTTCTCGCTGGGAAAAATGCGTTACGCATCCCCTCCGCCGGGGGGCGAGAGGGGTATGTGGGACTCCCCGGGGACTCCCGGTATACCCACTAAACGACCCAGCGTCATTCCGGCGTCGCCTGGAATGGAGGGGGTCTAGGAAACCGGCATAGCCTTTACGTCCAGTCCCCCTCTGGCGATCCCCGCCCTTAAGGCGGCCCCACGTCGTGGTGAGTAGTGCAAGGCGGACGAAGGTGCCCCCACACCTAGCCTCTCCACTCCCTTCGTCCACTGCGCACTCTAATTAAAGAGGTGCGCGTGGAGAAGCCTCCAAAAACGGCCGCAGAGGACAGGGAGAGCGGCAACGTAACACCGACACTCCTGTTCCACTGCGTCCCCGCCGCCGACGCATCTTACGGTACGCCACCGTTGGGTCGCGGGAGATAGGACGAGCGGCAACGAAACACCGACACGCCTCTTCACCCGCGACCCTATCCGCCAGACGCCACCAGGGCGTCCCCGCCTGGGATTCCTTTTGGCTTCACCGTGGGCCTCCAAACCACGGTTACTAAGCCCCCCCATCGCGTCAAGATTGGAATCCATGGGGGGGGATACCTTTTTTACCTATGTCAACACAAAAAAAAATATATGATAAGAATAATCAACCATGAGGTTCTCATAAAAAGCGTTGCTTACTTTGGGACCAGTTGAGCTATGATGAGCAACGTGAAATTGTCACGGCGTGAGATAAGAACATTTGTCATGCTGGCATTTTTATCATTTTGCGCTAATATGAGCGCCATGACAGAGACTATGTCGCACTATCACACAATTTGACATAACGATATGAAAGAAATTCTGAGTGAAATATCCAGCGTTACTGATAACCACACCTCTTTGCCGGTATGGGTAGCGCAAATAACTCAGATTTCCTTGCTCCGATCTAAATAAAATATATTTTTATAGGTAACGACTTTTATAGAGCCGTGTTGATGCGGCGACTTAGACAGGTGAACTAACTATAATGTACTTACATTTCGTCTTAATTTGATTTTTGTAAATAGAACCTACTTAAGAATCGGTACTTACCTACATTATTTTAAAACACACAAAGTAGGCCATAATAACTCATAAAGTAAAAGTCGGTCGTAATTTTTTTTTTAAATTGAACGACCTTGGGTGATTGTCGTTTTTCCTTTTACTGTAAAACGTTTGTATTCGACTGTACGCGATGCCACAAAACGGAAACCTATCTTTCTCTCATTTACTTCGCAGTATGGATGAGTTTCGTAACTAGTTTTATATTTATTTTTGAAAATGGCTATGTCATACTCTATTCATCTAATAAGGCTCTGGTGACTGATATTATTTTCAACTTGGACATCCGGTACATTCCATTTAACCTGATCGCACATTCATTTGGCCGCGCCGTACGCGCCGCAGTTATTTTTCTATACAAAAAATGCTGATGACGTCAGAAAATGCGCTCGCTTCTGACGTCTCAGAATTTCTTCTATTGAATTGACAGTTCTGAAAACAGAAAAGTTAATTTTTTCTTGGTTATCGAAAAAAAAGCCATTTTAAAAAGTTCGACTGTTAATCGACTTTCGTTGCTGACTGTACCTCATTGACTTTAACAGTACGAAAATAGCTAAGTTAAAAAACAATGTTCTGGTAAAACATAATTTTAAATATTTGAAGATCTTTTGATAGTAAATTAAATTATTATGGAGGAAGTACGACGATTCCACATTACTGAGGTTCGCGATCTCTCACTAAGATTTTCCGACATCAGGGTTTTTCAAGTTATCCGATCGAAAAGGAAAGTAAGTAGGAAGTTGTGAAAAAACATTTATTCAGTCACTTAAATTCTTAAAAGCTGAGGATCTATTTTTGTTCCAAAATTTTTAAATAATTTATTTTTTTGTCGGGACCTAGCGCACTTTTATGTGACTGAAATATCCTCTTAGTAATTAATGCTATATTTACATAAAATAAAGCTCAAAGTGATGTTCGACAAAGTTAAATTACCTGCTCGTGTTAAACAAGGAATTAGTTCCTCGAAAATTTCATGCCAAAGACTTCAACGCGCTCCACGCTAACTATACTTACTTTTTTTTATCTAGTTTTTATCTAATATCTCATTATATCTATTTTTATCATTATATAATTAATGGACTCTTAGTAATATTTACTAGCTATACGAGGGACTTATCTGCGTTTAATTTTATTAGTTAACGCAATTTTGGACATTGCATACATTTTATGTCAAATCTCGCGATTGTTAACGGGCATTAGACACAGATGACATTTATCGAAACAAAAAAACATACGAAAAATACAAAATGAATTGCGACGCACATGGTTGCAGGTTCGATCCCCGCCGCGGGACAAATGTTTGCATGACCTACAGATATTTGTCACGGGTCTGGGTGTCTATAATATATAAAAATATGATAAGTATAGATATATAATATATCTATAATATGTATGTATTTACAAAAAGTATATAAGTAGTATACCAGTCATCTAGTACCTATAATACAAGCTCTGCTTACTTTGCTGGATTTTTCACACAGCATCAGCTGTGTGAAAAATCCAGCATTATTTACTTTATTTTACTTTAATTACAAAACATGACACAGACTATGACACAAAAATCCGAACGGAAACTTTTTAAATTGACATTTTATTAGAATGCACCAGTTTTTATTCAAGTTATATAACAAAATGAATGCTAATGTGATGGTACAATTTGAATAAAATGATGTTTAATAACATTTTGCTGGGTAATACTGACTGTGCGGTTACATCGTGCTAAATTACAGTGACGAGAAGCATTTCTTTGTTTCCGTACTTATAAATGGAGCAATTAATCGTCGTCTTTTCTATGATTGTTATGTAAATCTTATTCTTTATTAAATACTTAGTTTGAACAACGTAAGAAGACAAATTGGGATTTAACACATGTCATGAGGAAAATAGTATTATATGCACAAAAGACTTGAATTCTTATTTTACCTACATCAAAAATATATACTCGTATTCAGTGGCGTAGCTACCGAATGGCTAGGACTGCAGTGCACCGGGGCCCCCAAGCTCAAGGGGCCCTCGGACTCCGAGTCCCGAGAGTCCGGAAGGTTTTGTTCTTAGGAAACTATAGGTACTTATGATTATTTTGAAAATAAAAACAACTGCATTATTAGATTTTTGAAATAGTTACCCAGAAAATGTCGAATCAAATCTTAAGTTTTTACAAAAAAATAAATAAATTTACATTTTGCCACACCCTGCATATTTTGAATTTATAAAACCTAAACCGTTCAGTTAGGGCCCCGGTTTATTTTGCACCAGGGCTCTTGGCTACCTAGCTACGCCACTGCTCGTATTAATGCCTGAATTTAGATTTACGTGAAACTATAAAAATAATATTTATTTATAAAGTTTATCAAAATTAAATTATTAATCGTAGTGATAAATCGAAATCACAAAACAAACATACGATTAAACATATTAAATAGTGAAAGTAGGTAACTGTTTCATTAAAATAATACTTCGTATAAAAGCGATTCGTGTCGAATGACTTCACTTTTACGTGGTGTTATGTTATCTGCGTTTTTTTAATGCCACTACTTATTACATGTTAACTATCGATCTAAGTGTCTTAATAATTATATTTACTACTATTATTATTCAATAATAAATTACTTCATAAAATAAAAAAATACAATAAAATATCCGTGACAATTTATAAATACCTACAGTGAAGCTGAAATTTAATTTTTCTTTGCAAAGAAACTAGACCGTTTTGAAATTCAACTTTTTTTTGTGACATAACGAATGAAGTGTAGAACTACCTACACAAAATATAGTCCATAAAGTGACTTACATACTATAAAAAACGTTGACAAAAAGGATGTTTACCTGAGAAAGGATGTGTGTTAAGGGAACAGGTGCGTGATTCGACTCATAATACGATGAAAGTGAACTGCTGTGAACTTATTGGGACACAGAATGACATGGTTAAAGACAGTAACCTACAAAATCTTTTTAAGTGACACCTTTTTACCCGAGGAAGGGTTATGTTTTTCGCGCGTATCTTGTATGTATGTATGTATGTGTGTATGCAATACGTTAAATTTCTTTGTACCCACGTATCTTTTAAATAATCGTTGAGGCTTCACCGGTTTCACATGGACAAATTAAAACTGGACAAATAATAAGTATAAATAATGGTACTTAATTACCTTTTAATAATTAGGTAAGTATACCTAGCCTAGTAAGATAAAAATACTTGTTAAAAAAAGTACGTGAGTATCGTGGAACACTCGGTCGGAACGAAGTTTCAACTTTGACATTTGTCAAATAAATTATAAAATCCTAGCAACGCTCTCCGTACTAACAATGCAACAATAATTACTTTGCGGCTAGATGATGCTGTGTGAAAAGTCTATTATTATTATTATTTAGCCTGTGTTGTCCCACTGCAGGGCAAAGGCCTCCCTTCCCTTCTTCCACTCTTCGCGATTTAACGCAGTAACAGGCCAAGTTCTCAGGTGAGAGTCCAGCTCGTCCCGCCATCTCATCCTAGGTCTTCCACGTCTGCGCGTCATATTTTGTGGGGTCCACTGCGTGGCTCGTTTTGCCCACAAATCGTCTGACATGCGACAGACGTGTCCGGCCCAGTTCCACTTCAGGCTGGCGGCTTTGTCGCAAACGTCAACAATTCTGGTTTTAGAGCGCAGTATACTGTTCCGCATGCGGTCTGACAGTTTTACACCTAAGATACTGCGCTCCATGGCCCGTTGACAGACCCCAAGAGCGGACTTCTGACGTTTTGTCAAAGACCAAGTCTGAGCACCGTACGTAAGGATGGGGAGAATGCGTACGTCCATGAGTTTCTTTTTGAGAGTGAGTGGTAGGTTGCCCTTCATAAGATCTTACATTGACCTGTAGCATCTCCAGGCGTTCTCTGTGCGTCTAGCAACCTCTTTATCTGCTCTCGCCTGGAATGAAACTACTTGGCCAAGGTAAAGATACTCTTGGACGTACTCAATCCCCACACCACCAACGTCTACTCTGTGCTTTGTGCTATTCGTCATAAGCTTGGTCTTTGACATATTCATCTTCAGTCCGACCTCGAGACTGGCATTGTTGAGTTCGTTGATCATCGAACGGAGTTCAAGCGCTGAGGAGGAGAATAAGACGATATCATCGGCAAAACGTAAGTTTGTTAACCGTTTGTCTCCGATGTTAATTCCCCTTTCAACCCAGGCGTCCGTCAAGTTCATAAATACCTGCTCTAAAGTAGCCGTGAAAAGTTTAGGAGACAGCGGATCTCCTTGCTTGACTCCGCGTTGTATATGGAAAGATGGTCCTGGAGTGTGCAGTTTGACAGCAGCGGTGCTACTAGCGTAGATATTTTGTAGGAGATGAATGTAGGTGGGATCTATTTCTTGGTTCTCTAATGCTTGAAATATTGAAAGATGATGCTTAGCCATAGGTTACTGTGAAAAGTCTAGCATTATTATTATTATTATATTATTATTATTATATGGACTGTTTCGCGACTGCGCTCTTCGCACTGTGACTTTTTGACCTATGTTTAGGACGCAAAAATCGAACACATTTTTCGTTATCCGATACTGTCCGAAAAGGAACTTCGTTCCAATAATTTAGTCTAATACAACGAATTTGAAAAAAAATCTTATTTGAGCTGTAATTTTTACATAATATCTTAAAAGTAGGTCATGTTGTCAAACACTTATTTCCGTTCTCTCTGGGTAATGTCAAAATTATTTGCAGTTGACTTTTGGCAATGACAATATCCGCTTTTGCTTTTGCAATAAAAATGTTAACTGAACCAAAATGTTCTGTCATCCAAGGCTAGGTAATTGTGTCCTAAAAGGTTTAAATTCTTACCTAAACCTAATTATATTATAGGTAATATAATAGGTATTTTAATTTATATTTTTTTATAGTGTTAAACCACACTTAGTATTTCATTGAGAAATGAAAAGTCTTATCAAAATTTTCGATTCCGACGGGATTCGAACCCGCAACGATCAGACGATCCTCCTAAAGCCGGAGTGCCTTACCATTCGGCCACAGAATCCATGCCGTCACAATCGAAATTTTTGATAAGCTCATATTTTATCGGTTATAGCAGCGGTACGGTATAGGTATTTTTTAAGTACTCTTGGGCGAACTTGTATGTAACATGAAGTACTACTTTGACATAATTTGGAAGGTTTTTTATATGTTAGTTTTTTTATAATCTTCTAATTGAGATTTTTCTTCCTAATTAGAGCAATTAATCTTTTGGCTACATGTCTGGCAATAAAACAGGGTTTTGGGCCCTCATTTGGTAAGTAATAATGAGTAGGTAATATCTTCAACTATCTTTGCTTTTTCAGTTAGTTTTCCCTAAACTTATTTCTATGCACGTAGCCCTCTGTTGCTTTAAAATGTATAGTAATATATACAGCGAAGGCAAGAGAAATGTAGTGATTTATAGCCGATAGTGAATGAAGGCTAATTTTCAGTCCTCTATGATCTTGAGATCGTAATATAGCGGTGATAGAAGTTGAAATAAGAAGTTCCTATCTACTTGACTTTAATAAAGGTCATCCTACATTACAATTAAGTAGGGTAACCAAAAATTTTGAGATCAATACGTGTCAAAAAATTATTAATAAGTTCTCATTACTTTTAGGAAAATAAAAAAGGTGTTATGCTCAAATACGTCTTAAAACAAAATCTTATTCTTTATGCCTATTTGAAAGTGGTTTAGCGGCATTCTTTTTTCGAAGGCTTAGCTCTGATTCTGTTGAATGTAAAGTGGCCTCGATTTACCGGCTTAAAGTAGGCACCGAGAGTGTGTCACCGAGCTATTTGTTACCTATGGCTAAGAATTGGATTCTATGCGTCCAGAATTTTAAAGAAGTTGACTTTAATCGTATTGATAGATCTAGAAAAGAGTAGCAATGTAGCAAGTGTATTTTATTTAAATACCATTTATATTCATAACTAGCTGGTACCCGCGACTTCGTCAGCAAAATAACATACTTGAAAACATCTAAATAGAACTGAAATCTGCAAGAATCTTCTGAAACTTATAAAAATGCAATAATAGCACCATCTCGACCTCAGCCATAGGTTAGCAACGCCATCAACCCTTATTTCACGCCCTCCATGATTAATATAGAGATTTTTTCTGTCATAAGAATCTTCTCCTGACAATAACAAACACAAAAAAAAAATTGTGAAATCGGTCCAGCCGTTCACGCGTGATGGCGTGACCAAGGGATATAGGGATTCGTTTTTATTTATAGAGATGACTAGCAGTCATCCACATTTGTGGCAAAAAGTTGCTTCAACGATCTATCAAAGGTGTGAGCTACACCAAAAGCGCTTCACAGCTAATAACTCTTATTGTTGTCATACAAGCTTCTTGTCTGACACAATTCGGTAGTTGTAGAGAGATATTCGTGCGGAACCGTCTCACTTGGTTGGAACACGCGCAACGTTGCGGCCTTGACATTGCATCAGTTTGAGGCTGTTCTTTAAAGAAAACCTAGTTAAACTACAGTTGAAGGACCTAAGCAATAGATTGTAGGTATTTGTGATGTTCTGAGGCGCAAGCAAAATAAATAAATAAAATAAATATAGTTAGTATATATATTATGTATATATATTTTTTTATGTTATGTTTTTTTATGTCTATATATGTTTATTATACTTTTACGTTTGTTTAAATAATAATATTTGTTTCTTTCATTCTCTTTGTACATGTACCCACTATCTTTTTTGCACATCTCTCTAGCCTCAAAGGTTTGCTGGAAGAAAACTCTTTGTAGGGTTAAGCTCGCCTTTGTACATGTCCTTTTTTATGTTATTATCCTGTGTGTGTCTATTTGTACAATAAAGAATTAAGAATTAAGAATTAAGATCCGTTTACCAACTAAGAAGATAACCTAATGGATTCACTCGTTATGGTTGCACCAATCTATTTTTGTTTGCAACGTTGGTTTTCATGGAACTTATTTGAAAGCTGAAATTATAATTTTTAAAACCGCGTACCCACATGTGGTGTAAGCTCAAGTGGATGCAAACACACTTTCAATACAAGTCATTACAACATCACATGAGTATTACAAAAAGATGCATCCTACAAGGTCAGAGGTGAATATTTTCCTTGATTCAGTATAAGTTTTGTAATATAAAATAAATGATAATTTACCTTTCACTTTACTAATGCTAAAAGCTTTGCAATACTACAGTTTATGAGACAAGCAACAATAATAAATATTTAAATTGCAAGACGTTGGGCCATGTTTGAAGTAGGTTGGTACCTACTACTTTATTTACTTTAACTATTTATTTATTTTATTAACCTATTTCATCCCATTGCTGGGCAAAGGTCTCCCCCAATTTCTTCCATCTGTAGTTCTATCTATAATTGGGGGGTTTAGACCATAACCCACCACGCTGGTCTAGTGAGGGTTGGTGGGTGGGGCGCCAGAGCCTTGTTCGTTATTCAGCAGGGTGTACCGTGAGCAGGTGAGGTTGGCTTGGGCTCCTGAGATGTAATTCGGAACCCCTTACACTCAACTCTATTGTAAGCTAATGCTGTCCAATAAATAAATAATGCTGGACTTTTCACACAGCATCATCTAGCCAATGTGGAGAGTGTGTGTTTAATAAGGTGCAGTTATTTGTTAATCTTCAAATAACTCACCTAATTTCTTAATTTTCTCATCAATATTAAATATCATGTACTTACCTAAATAACTTTAATTATAATAAATATGTACAAATTGGAAGAAACATAATTGATAGACAGTGTTATTTCCTAATAGTATATATAATTATCACAATCGATTCTATAACTCAATAGAAACTCCAATCAGTGTAAATTAACAAAATTGGTGGTATCCAAATCTTCGGGCAGTTAGATAAACATGTAATTGTATATCAACTATTTTTATTCTGTGTATAAGATGTCTTGAAAGTGAATAATTGTGAAATACTTTCTTAAGACAACAACGCCTACAAGTCAACCAACGTTAAAAAAACAAGATCATGACTCCACCCTATGCACGGTAGACATTGTCCTTTTCAAAATATTTTTTAATTAAAAAAGTAAAGCACTAAAGTCAAACTTAGACCATCTTGGTCCATAGTTTATTTTTACGAAAGAGGCGTGGTTTTACGTTTGTAGAGCCAAACTCGAAAAGAAGAATCAAGCCTGTATTTTAACTATAATGCCGCGATTCACATTTTGTTTCTTTCCATTCATACACTTCCGAAGATAGATGTAAGTTGTTTTATAAACACGTTACTTTGGCACATTGTTGCGATAGTGACAGTTTTTACAAGTTCTCCATTGTACTCGATAGATGCCTCTCATTCACATCAATCAGTTGGAACGATGAATGAATGCAATTGATTTGCTGCTAAATATTTTTGATTGGGCGTTTTCTTGTGGTTGTAAATGTCGATTATAAATGCAGCTAAAATATAAGGCAGAGAACATCATGTCATTGCTTTTATTTATTTATTACTTATTTTGTGGGTTTGTAGAGATTGTAAGTACTAAAATAAAGAAAAATATTTTTTTATTTTTATAAATGTTAAAGAACTTCATTAAAACTATGACCAATGTCTCAGAATACGTAAAACTTGCTCTACTTATAATACGAGTATTTATTTTCATGCTTAAGATTATTATAATCTACCAATTTGCTAAGGTTCTGTGTTGTTTGGATCTAGTTGTACTGAATACATAACCTTTTACTAGAAAAAACTATGGAATATTTTTCAAAACAATCCGCTCCATGCTCTGTTCTACGCGACCTTCCGAGAAAGTTCATAGCACATCAAAAGATCCAACGTAATCGCAAAATTAAGAGTTACATCAAATTTCATGCAATTAGCAACCTTATGTAGGATGATACAAGTGTCAAATTATGAATGGGAGGCGTAACTTTTACTTTTTTACTACCTATGTGCTAAGGAGCGGTGCAAACAACGATTCACTTTCGTTCAGGTGTTTCGGAGACGTATTGGGTGTGTCGATTTTAGTACTTATGTAAATATAGTATAATTATATTTGATAACAGTTAAAAATAATTACTATCTTGCGAAATGAATAGCTGAAAAACTAAACTATACCTTCTTTTGAAATGTATTCTGCTTCTTATTGTCGTGTACCTAGGTATTCCTTCGAACAAGTGTGATGAAAAGATTTGAAGTACACCTTAAAGTTGCACCAAAAGTAGAGATTACATAGCTAGGAAGGGTTTTACCTTATCTTACTTGAGACCTTCTCTATCATAGAGTCAAGTTCACCATGACCTTCAAAGGTGACACTAGCAATGGTATTTTAATCCAGGTTTAGAGGCACCAAACGGGTCGTATTTATTTTTAGGAGGGCATCATTAGGTACTTATAATTTGTATTCCAAACTAAATTCTTTGCTTTATCACACATCAGTTTTTGTAAAAGTAGGTAACTACTTACATATAATAAGAATGTTTTAAAAAATGTTAACCATATGTCAATAAAAAAATATGCCCTTTAGACCTCTATTTTTAACCACTCTCCTTTATAAATTACTGACGAAAAAAAAATTTTCTTTTGTATAAATAGCTAGGTATTTTAGGATGATATTTTTGATTATATCAGTCAATGATATTTTTTTAATATCATCGGTGTCACAAAGTAGGTATCTGTGTTTATCACTATTGCGTGTACTACAGTGTCCAGAGTTACGAAATTACGTTATTTACGTAACTTGAGATGAGGCTCATTACAGACGATGGGGAAAGTAGTAAGATATGATGCCCTGTAGTCAGATAACATCAATGACGATCATCACTCATGTGCTGTGATTGATTTTAGGTAATTCGTCATTATATTGACGATCTATGACGATAGACGTTTAAAGCTTCAGTTTGTAAGGATTGCTGGGTGAAAGAAAACATCATGAGAACCACATCGTCGGGAGTCACCACAGATCGGTGAAGTTTATGTTAGTGTCGGTTTTGTTTTATTCCGTGGTGGTCCCCGGGCTATAATAAAACTAGAATATTTACTTATAAAATTCAATGTTCGCTACCAGATACAAGTTCAGACATAAATTGAAAAATAACTACTTATCCTAAGCACAACGGATCTTTAGCTCTCTGAAGTTAGGTGTAATAGACAATTGCACAGGTTTGGTAGAGTAAGCGAGATAGCACAATATAAGGAGTCATCAAAAATGGGTTCTGCGCAGCTACTTCAGAGAGCTAAAGAACGATTGTGCGTATTGTACTTAAGTTTAAAATTAAGAGACAAAAATTTGGCTACCACTCGGCATTAATTTTTCTCCAGCAGCACAATGACTGCTGTAGCGCTGGCTTTCTGTGGTGCCGTAAAGTGCAATATTATTACGCCGTTTACATGTTAACACTGACGACCTCTGTGGCGCAGTGGGCGAAGGTCCGCCTCCGATGCAGAAGGTTGCGGGTTCGATCCCCGCCACGGGACAAATGTTTGTATGACCTACAGATATTTGTCTCGGGTCTGGGTGTTTCTATGTATAATATGTATGTATTTACAAACAAAAAGTATATAAATAGTATATCAGTCATCTAGTACCCATAACTTAAATGATCCAGGGTCACTGCCAAGTCGCTTACGCTATCTGATTGGCAATGATTGCATTTAATAGAACGAGTTAAAAGCTTGGAAATCGATCATACTACATAGTACCAGTAACCGACAATCAGCTACTAGTTAATCAGCACCCACAAGACCAGTCGACATCCTTGAGACGGTTTCCCACGAGTGAAAACTATGTGAAAACCGACCACTGTCGTTTGGTAGAGAATCGCTGGAATGTAGAGTGAAGATGCTTATTAATAGTGAGATTGCTTATCCATGGTGTGGCTGGTGGTGTCAAACCTTTGCGGGTAAACATTTAAATTATAATAAATAAATAATGCTGGACTTTTCACACAGCATCATCTAGCCCCAAACTAAGCAAAGCTGATAACTGATGAACCAGATAACTGATACACTTCTTATATACTTTTTGTTTGTAAATACATACATATTATACATAGAAACACCCTGACCCGAGACAAATATCTGTAGGCCATACAAACATTTGTCCCGCGGAGGGGATCGAACCCTTAATCTTCTGCGTCGCAGGCGGACCTTCACCCACTGCGCCACAGAGGTCGCCACAGAGGGTTATGTTATTAGATACTTATACGTGTTATAAGTATAGTATTGTGTCATAGTGTCATGTTTATTGTCATCATAATAAGTGATTTATGGACATTCCTTATATTATTTAAGCATCATCAATACCAAACAGCATTCATTCACTGCCGCACCCTCGACTTTCATCGGTGTGACGTCATCCGCGAATTTTCACTACAACATGACAAACTATGATGTTCACTGGTTCCGAATCTCACAGGCTTAAGTAAACAGCTTGATCAAGCTCGCAATCACAGTTGCTGCTTTGTGCGCACACTGCACACTGGCGCATGGTGTCACGGAAGACCAGCGTTATAGTAGCTCAGTTACATAAACTACTATAACAAAATGCTGTGTGGCGGCCAATTTTGTTGCCATTAATATTATAAGGTACCTACGCAAAAATAACTTGCCTATAAATTAAGCTTTTTGTTACTACATTCTATGTATTTTATTTTTTTGTTGTAGCACAAAATAAACGATTTTATCTTATCCTTTTATCAATCCAAGGTATTACTAGCTTTTGATCGCAAGTCACGTGTACAGCTGAGTTTTGACGTAAAATAAAGTTCGGTAGCTGGAAGCTTTGGGGTAAATACAAGTGAGCGTTTCAGTTTCAAAATGTCTATTCAAAAGCACACAAACTCTCATTTGATTTTACATAGAAAAAGGTTTTTTTTTAGTTTCCAGCCAGTTGAAGATGTGTGTGAGCTCACACTCAAAAAAAGTTTTGCATTGCCATCGAACCGCTGAAAAAGTAAAAATAACTATTACACAATTAGCAGGTCACGATTCTGCAAGTTTAGAATGTAGTAGCTGTTATCCAGTAGCTGTGGCCGGTCAGCTTTCTCGGCATTCCAGCCAGGCCGGTTCGCGAAGAACTCGCTTCAGACGCGTGACAGACCGACAGACGCTCAAATATTATTATTAAACATTATTTATATTAATACATAGGCTAGTATATACAGGGTGTAAAAAGACGTCTACTGAAGCCGAAAGGGACAGAGTAGGTACTCATACATAGGGAGACACATAGGCAGGTATAGAGTCTGGCAAATGAAAGTAGACCCTGAAAAAGAGGCGGCAAATTAAAAAATATATGCGCGACAACCCATTAATTAATAACTCTAAATAATCTTAATATAATTATTATAATTGGTACTAGAAAATAATATTCAAGTATCAAGTTGTGTTCTTCCAAGTCCTTATGGGGTTACACGCTTATATTTTTTAATTTGCCGCCTATTTTTCAGGGTCTACTTTCATTTGCCAGACTCTAGGCATTGACATGGTGTCTAGACTTCGATTAGGTCTTATTATGGTTCGATATGGTCACAAGGACTTAATTGAAAATAGAAAATAACTAAAATTTGTAATAAGCAGCGATAGGGTTGCAAGCTGTTAAAGCGCTTTATGAATCATCTAAAATATAAATTATCAACGAAGATTTTCCTTCTGATTGCCGATCCGTTGAGACAAAATAATTCAGCAACTCTCTGACCACGGATCGCTTTTATCGGAAGATGAAAACATTTTAAAACGCGCTCAGGTACCCCAAACATGAAAAAAAAACGACTTATTTTTAGTGTGCGACTAAGGAATTTCTGATCCAGACATTAACACCTATCAAAGTTCCAGTAAAACGATCGTGTCGTTAGAAAGCCCTCCAATCGGCCGGTCACGAGTATGTTTACATTCACTAACAACTAATGCTTTAGTTTTAAAATATACAACACCGTCATATGAACCACGCTCTCCTAGAAAAATGAGTAGCTAAGGAATTCTTCTATATAGGTTCGGGGAAAACATAACATTTATTACAACCGCTTTAGGACTCAAAATCGTCTATCAAACGTCATTCTATCAGTAGGTATAGAATAGTTTGGTCATGGTAAACAAGCTTAATTACCTACTTCTTAGGTTTAGAAGAAGTAATTTACAATAATTAAGGCTCGCTCAAGCTCTATTGGGAAGCTCATAAGTCATACCTAGATAGCCTATGAAACATACACACGCATACCAACAAACTTTAGCATTTAGGTATGCGTGTGACGGTGCCCGCTTTTTAGAAAAGCCGAGTCGTGTCATGTAAATATTGATAACACGTAGAAAATAAACGCCTTTTTCCGAGACGAGATGCAAAACAAAGTCGAGAGTTGAGAGAGCTGACACGTAGTAGGAATGTCAATAACATCATTTAATTGAAGTTGAGTGACGTAAATTAAACACACTGCCTACCTAAGTAGGTACTCGTAGAAGCCTTACGCACACATTTTCATATTAGGTACAGTGAGCCGCGTTAGTCGAATAGGGTTGTGCCTCGACTTTCAATCTGAAGGTCGTGGGTCATAGTACAGACCCCGGCAAATAACTTGGCAAGGTTTTGGCGTACCTATTGGGAGAAAGTTCGCGCATCGTACATCGTACAAAAGAGACCTAAAAATCGACTTCTGCGCATCCAACGACTCTTGCCAAGTTATTTGCCGGAGTCTGTAAAAAAACTTTTTAGAGACTCCGGCAAATAACTTGGCGATAGTCGTTATGTTTGTGAATGCCGGTGTTTATCATTAAGACTGCGCGCGTTGGATTTACTTAAAATAACCATTTTGTGGAATAACTAATGTTTCTACTCCCGATTCCGCCAATAACGTGAAGAACTTTACAAACACAATTTGAGGCTCCGCTTTCTTTTCAGTGAGTAGGTAAAGATGTAGGTAGGTATCTCTGCTCTTAAGCAGACTGTTATTAAGTACCTACTTACCTACTTAATTGATAAAAAAAAAAGTTTTCTGTGTTCTCAGCAAAAATAAGCTAAACACAATGAGACAAACCGTGACAAAACTTGACCGTGACCATTCAAATGTTTTAGTCTTGTTTACATTGTCAATGGTTCATTGAGTTGTTTTGAGTACAGTTGGCATCAAAAGTTAATCAACAATTTATTATTTAGGTACCTACCTACTAACGTGATCAAACCAGTGCATTGTAACGCTCACAATGGTCGATGAGTCACTCACAAGACACCTTCTGTTCTGATGCATGCGCTTTCAACTCTTTGAACTTGACAAACAGTGGAAGTTTGATTGAAAGTCACATAATGAAAATTATACATTTTTGTTTCGGTCCAGCGTGTAAGTTGAATAGAAGTCAATTATAATGACGGAGTTTTTAGACCGCTTCGGTTCTCGCGGGGGATAAAACGTACCCGCCTGCGACGCAGAAGGTTGCGGGTTCGATCCCCGCCGCGGGACAAATGTTTGTATGACCTACAGATATTTGTCTCGGGTCTGGATTTTTCTATGTATAATATGTATGTATTTACAAACAAAAAAGTATAGAAGTAATTTATCAGTCATATAGTACCTACCCGTAACACAAGCTCTGCTTACTTTGGGGCTAGATGATGCTGTGTGTAAAGTTCAGCATTATTTATTTATTTATAAATGGGTTTTTGGGATAAGGGCAGGAAGAAGAAGAAGAAGAAGAAGGGTTTTTGAAAAGATGCGAAAATTCGTGTTCATTTTTTTTCAGGACATTCATTATTCCATCACTATAAAATGTCCCAGACACTACAGCGTACCTACCTACAGCGTCCCGTTGAGTGAAGGCATGGATGGCTGCCTCCTGAAGCTGTACCTACCTATATAACTAGTACTAGTAGGTACTAGTTAGATGTAAAGGCCAAAATTTCTTTACACAAATTAAATACCAAAATTACTTATTTCCGTTTCTATCAATAAGCGCTTTCTAATCTCAAAAATGTGAGAAAAATATGTAAATTTAATTATTAAGTATTCAAAACTTGTGAAACAGGATTTAGCGCGAACGCGAAAAAATCTCGATGTCAACTGACAATGAACACAATAGAACCTGCAGTTAGGGCAGGTGTCGACTGAAGCATCACTCAAGTGCTTGAAGGTAATAATAGTTTTTTGCAAAATTAAAAAAAAATCTTTAACGTTATTTTATTTATTTGTTCGATCCACAAAACTTATTAGTCCTGGCAAAAAGGGTTTAGGACAAAGAAAAGATAGGGCAAAATGCAACTTTGCCTCCTAAGGCACGTTTGCAATTATTTCCCTATAGGTACTAAGCGAAAGGAATTTTTCTAGTTGTCCCATTACGCCTCACACACCTAATTTGGATAAACATATAATATTAAACTTACCTAAGTGCAGATGATTTAAAAAAAAACTTAGGCCTTTTATATTAGATGATTTATACAGCTTCAGGAGGCAACCTATGCCTACACTTAACGGGACGCTGCAATGCCTGGGACATTGGTTGAGATGGAATAGGCTTGCCCAGCACCTAAACCATCCTCTCAGCTTAATCAGCCTGGCTAATCATTTAACACGAGCTCTTAACGGTGAAGGAAAACATCGTGAGGAAACCCGCAGCCTTAGTCAGCTCCACACGAATTGACGTCGTCTTTCCTGTGATGATTTAAAAAGGTCGCATTTAGCTTCAGTACAAAATGATAGACGTTACCTAGTTGCGACAAAATATTTCGATTTAGTTATAAACCCTAGATTTTAGACCTAGGCTATAGTGGACGGCATACTCTATAGTTACGTCACACAAGTAGAAAGGTTACCATTGTACACAGCAAAATATTACTGTGGTTTTGCTCACTGTTTCACTTCCTCATGACCGGTGTACAGACAGGGTGTACAATATTACTACTCAAAATGAGGGTCCTTTTGTACAAACTCGTCAAAGACAAAAGCTCAAGGAATGCAACATTTCCCAAGATGACGTCATGGATACAGCGAAGTGGAGAAAGAGTGATAGGAAGGCCACAATGTTGGATGAATAGTTAAGACGAAAGAGAGTGAAATACAAAACCTCACGCCTGAACATTGACACGTTACGGGGGGGTTATTCGCGTTAGTTTTTTCGTTCGTTTGATGAATATTCGGATGCTTCTTACTACGAGCTACATTGTATTCAGTCGATAAATCAACGTTAAAACACGGACCGAACCTAGTTCCACATATTCTATATTGAATAATTGGCCCTTGAATTCAGAAATCGTGGTGGGAAACGTCCGAATATTCATCAAACGAACGAAAAAAGGAACGCGAATACAGGCCCTGGACCATAATAGAGACCCTCCTCACAACTGTTTGAGACGTCGATATCTTTCAGAATAGTAGGTACCTACGACAAAGTTAATTAGACGTAGCATTTAAAAACGTCTATAACGTAGATCTCGCAACCTGATTTAAAGTTAAAGAGTACACCCACAACACAACAAAGGCGGCTCTTTTTCATTATTCAGTTGTAAATCTTTACACCCATTACAACAGGTGCCTATACCGAGGCTTAGTAAGGTGTTCATTGTCCAGCAACAAATGGGCTATGGTTATGGGTGAAAGGACATGAAACCTTCATCTTCATTGTTGCTAGATTGCTGGTTCGTTACGATAGTGTTACAAAATGTTAAAGTGAAGTGAGACATATCAACAAGAGTTTTATGTACCTACCTACACTTAATAGACGTTTGCAAGACGATTGCTTGTAGGTACTTTATTGTCTGCGCCTAAACGCCATCCATCCACATATCCTCTTAATAAGCAATGACGGAAGCCTTGGTGACTTAAAAATTACATCGCTAGAGATTGCCACTATATCAGGGGGGTTATTCGCGTTCGTTTTTTCGTTTGATGAATATTCGGATGCTTCTTACTACGAACTCATGGTCCTAACCTAGGACCGAATATTCCTAACCCAAAAATTGACCTTTGAAATCAGAAATCGTAGTAAGAAACATCCGAATATTCATCATACGAACGAAAAAAGAACGCGAATATGGCACCAGACCTACTTATATTTTTTTATTGACATTTTGGCACAAAACCAAATTGAACAAGAGAGTTTCTACCACCCGGTACTACGAATGGCACAATTATTCAAATTAAGTCATGTTGGTAGCCTCGTTCAATCGATCTAAGTAGTCAAGTTCATCACTTTCTCCTACGCCTACAACTAATGCCTACGGTGTACTGTACTCGTTGACTGCTACTCTGGCACATTAGAAGGGGTAAGTGTTATAAAATAAATAAATAATGCTGGACATTTCACACAGCGTCATCTAGCCCCAAACTAAGCAAAGCTTGTACTATGGGAACCAGATAATTGATATACTATTTATACCATTTATATTTATACTTTTTGTTTGTAAATACATACATTATACATAGAAACACCCAGAACCGAGTTAAATATTTGCAGATCATACAACAAAAGTTCCATTTCGGACGGTATTAAGGATAGAGGCTAGAAAAAAAACGTTCGATTCTACCAAAACGTCACAGTGCGAAGTGCGCAAACGCAAAACAGTCCATAGATTGATTGTTAGATAGAGCGTTTCTAGGATTTTAATATTTGACAATAATTTATTTGACAAAATGCCAAATGTCGAAGTTGAAACTTCGTTCCAACCGAGTGTTCCAGGAGGTTCCGCGAAGAAAATTGAAGTCATAAGCAGTGCGTGCCACTTTAAAAGTCGCGACGCTATTCAACAGTTCAATTCGAAGCACGAACACATAGCACAGACATCCGCCTCGCCTCTGGTGACAACAATAGAGACAGCTTAATTGATCACGGCTGTATGCTAGTATGCTACTGACCGGAATAGACATGCAGTCTACTTATAAATTATTAATAGGTACAATGTACTAATTCAATAAAATCTACCAAAGGTAAATAAGGTAATTCCTGCCTCGCACAACAGACCTATGGAATCAGCTGTCGCCAGCGGTATTTCCAGACCAATACGACTTAGGCGTCTTCAAAAAGAGCCTATGCCTACCTCAAAGGCCGGCAACGCATATACAGTTGTCTGTGGGCGGTGATAATCACTTATCATCAGGTGTGCCACCTGCTCGTTTGCCCCGTCTTTAAAAAAAACAATGGTAAGACTTCAGGGGTGTGGTGGACGAGTGTGAGTTTTATTCTCACAGTGAAGTGGGAAATATTTCTATAAGGCACCACCTATCTGCAGAAGTTGTCTGTCTAAATGCTGTGGTATCATGGTAGGTACTCCTACTTATGATACCTACGTACGACTTCAAAGAGAAAAATACTTTAGGCCTAAGATAATTTCTATTCAATTATAGTTAGATGAGAAAAAAACCTTTGAAACCTATGAACCTTGGAAACGTTGGCGAGAAATCGATGCATTCGAGAGAGATTAGTGGAGTGGATCGGGCCAAAGAATTTTGGAAGAGATTGACGACCTCTGTGGCGCAGTGGGTGCAAGCCCGTTTGGGACGTAGAAGGTTGCGGGTTCGATCGCCGCCAAAGTCAAAGTCAAAGTCAAAAAGCATTTATTCAGTAGGACCGCTGGGATCACTTTGAAACGTCTTAAAACTAGGTGATTCTACTCCTGTTCCTTCGCGACCAATAGCCGCGGGATAAATGTTTGTATGATCTGCAAATATTTAACTCGGGTCTGGGTGTTTCTATGTATAATATGTAGGTATGTATTTACAAACAAGTAGTCAGTTATCTGGTTCCCATAGTACAAGCTTTGCTTAGTTGAGGGCTAGATGATGCTGTGTGAAAAAGTCCAGCTTTATTTATTTATTTTATTTATAAAACCTTTGACAGTTGGATGAGATAGAATAAAAAAATATTCTACTTTTTTATTTTCGTAATGTTTCCTTATTTAGCTAAACTAACATCCGTCTTGTAAGTGACATAGCTCACGTCAAATTGCCGTGACCAGCGTGATGCTATCTCAAGGAAGGGAGCGCTTGAGAGCGTTGACACCAAAAAAAACTCAGGCCTTTGCATCTATACCTACTACAAATAGATGAATATGCCCAACGTATTCCAGATCCTTTGATGATGTCTAAGGGGGGTAGTCAGAGGCATGTCCAAACACATACCTAATATTTGATACGTGCCCACATCTTGCAGAAGTTAGTATTCCATACGTGATAGGTTGCAAGCCCATCGCCGCCTATAAGAACACTAACTGGTTTCCTCACGATGTTTTCCTTCACCGTTTTAGAGTTGACACAAAGTAGAAGATAATAAGGTAGGTACAGATGTCAGATGTTCAATCTCTCATTTACAAATCTGTTGAACAAGACGTGTATCTCTGATAAATAAAACCCTATCGGCCTTATTAATTAGATTACCCTAATTCTAGCTTAATACGAGACTACTCTCAGACTTGTTACTTCTTTAGTAACGAAGGAGCAACTTGAATATTTTGATATTATTAATAAACTGGTAGTAGCCTCGAATGAGTAATACATTCCTTACATCGGGATTAGTAGAAAAAGAGTGAATGAACGAATGATATTATCATTCAAAATATTATCTATCTCTGTCATTAATTATATGAATGAGAGAGATAGACAATAATTTGTATTTGACAATCTGTTTTATTCAAGGAGGTTTTATTCTTCTAAAACTTTTTGGTGTTCATTGTCGACCAAAAAATTTTTAATCATAAAAAATTATTTATTCATTTTAACTGTTTTATTATTTCTTGCTAATCCGAATGGTTTTTCACCACAAAATCTATACCTATCTATGCAGTGTTACTTGAAGTTCAGTTTTTCGAGATCGTCCAATAGATTCTTGTAAATTTTCACTCGCCACATTTTTGAAACTGGTATCCATCCTCATTCAATTCTTCCTCAAATCATCAACATAATCCATCCTATTTGCACAACCTTTTTTTGTGACGTAAAAATTACAAAATTCATGATACGTCTGCCTACTCCATCTCTCTCTCTCCTCCACTCCGAGAGTAGAGTCGAATTAGCCTAGTTCCTCCTTGGTCTTTGTTTATTAATACTGAATTGACCTACTACAGCCTTATGCTTTGCATTAGCGCTAATACAACCCTAGTTCGTGTTTATTAATGACAGCCAATAACAATATATAACAATAAACATATCTACCAATTATTAGTATTTTTATTTTCTTAAAACAAATTACAATAGAAACCATTAGACCATAATTACCATTTTAAGAAATAGGGCCATGATTGACGATCATTTTATCTCCATAGATTGACAGTGTGAAAGCTTAATTGCAGGATTTCGTAATATTGGAGACCATCAATTAAAATACTGGTTTCCACCCACTATCTTGCTCATGTCAGGTCAGAATTCAGACTGGCGCCATCTAACTATAATTAAGTTATTTAGTATAAAAGAAAAAGCATTTCCTTTTTTAATATCATCACGAACTTAATGACAAAAATTTTATTGGTTTTTAAAATCAAGCTTGTTTATGGCCTATTATTGTTTCTTGTCCTAGCATTTCATAAAAACAACTTTTGTGACGTCAGTTGGTCAATACGAATTCATTAGAATGCCATTTGGTTTTCTATTTGCATGCAAATAAAAGATTATTGATTGCAATTTCTTCGCGTTTTTATTATTCAAGATCTATGCAAATGCTCAAATGTAAAAACTGGCAATACATAACAGAGAAATGCTGATTAGCATACCGTTCTCACTAACTTATGTTATTTGAAAATGAACTTTATTTTGATAGCAACAGGGAGACGTGACAAACGAAAGTCAAAGTGGTGTGATATAACTTGTATAGAATTAAAATTCTCACGTTTGAGATAAATCGTGGAGTGTTTAATTTGATAGTTTTTGTAGGACTTATAAAGGGGAAACCATCTGATAGTTAGACTAAAGTAAGTTAAGTTAGAGAAAACTCTCTACCCTCTACCTAAGTGCCTACTCCGCCTAATAGGAAAGCTAAGGCTTCTTGGCATCCTAGTTCTTGTAGGTCACTTTGTCACCAAAAACTTGTTTGTCTTCAAATTAACTTGGTATCAAAGGTATTAAGTAAGTAAAAAAAGTATGGAGCGGCGCTCTCTCACTCACGTACCTAGTACGTAAGTGAGAGAGCGCCGCTCCAAAAGGACTTATTCGTAGCACGGTTTACTGCAATATTCTCAGCAATTTACTCAAATGAAGCCAAACGTAACAACTTAGCATCATTAGCTGTCAGTTAAGCTGTTGACCCCTGCTCTTCGGTCGCGCAAAGCTCTCGTTTACGCAATAGTGTGATGTTCACCGCACTATTTGTCGAGTTACTAGTTCGTTTGAATTGAACCAGGGGGGTTATTCGCGTTAGTTTTTTCGTTCGTTTGATGAATATTCCAATGCTTCTTACTACGAGCTACATTGTATTCAGTCGATAAGATCAACGTTAAAACACGGTCCTAACCTAGGACCAAATATTCTAAACCGAAAAATTTGCCCTTGAAGTCAGACATCGTAGTAAGAAACATCCGAATATTCATCAAACGAACGAAAATAAGAACGGGAATACGGCCTCAGTAGTCTGGTCAAGTAGGAGTAAGAAGGCCTTTAAAAAAGCTCCTTTGCACTTGACACATATTTTCGTTTTTTTTTTTGTTGAGAAGCAGCTTAATTTTACCTAAGGTTTTAAACACATGATGTCTTCCCGAAATAATAAAGTTTTGAGTTTAAAAATTTAAGTAGGTAAGTAACTATGGTCTGGGGTAACTAAATGAGTAAGTACCTACCTAATTAAACTACTTAGCAGGGGCATGGACTTCGTCCATGGCAGGGGTTTATGTGCTTGAGTGGAAAATAAATAAATGTCTATTTATTTGTTTATTTTATTTATTTATTTATTAAGAGTGGTGTAAGGGGATCACTTTGCCCTACAGTGGCACACTTCAGCCTTTTAGTCAACGATTTAACTAATACTTTAACCACCAGTTAATCTGTTTGTGAACGTTACCTATCACTACAGTTTTGACCGCTTACTGAGATTCTGCAATCGGATATTACGTCATCTTGTATTATTTCAACGGTTCCCATAAAAAGAGTCACATTTGACCCACATTTCTTACCTACATACATTGTATAAATGGACTCGATAATTTTGGGTAGGTAGGGCAATTCTCGCCCACGATTGATTTTATTCAGCAAGCTTTTGTTTTACTTCATATTTAAGTAGGTAAGGTACCCTACTTAGGTGCCAAGTTAAGTAAGAAAGAGTCGCGTTGGCCTAATAGGATTTGATGACCTCGCGAAGGACCACCTGTGTTTTTTTTATTGGAACAAAGTTCCTTTTCGGACGGTATCGAGGATGGGGACTACAATAAAAAGCATTCGATTGAAGGTCTCACTCCTCGAGGAGAGGTAGTGCGCAGTCGCGAACCAGTCAATAGATTGTTACATTTTTTTAAGGACCATTTTGTATTGTGCCAAACGTTCATTCTTTGGTACAAGAGATGCGAGTTTGATTCTCTTGGCGGGACAAGAAATCTTCCCACAGTCTTATTACTTTACTACCCTCAGACAAACTGGTTATCTAAGTTGCTACCTTACCTACAAAATACCACTATCAACCACTTCCTTCATCATCTATCCCACTAATAGATGTACAAACAGTATAATTCTGTGGTAGCAATTTGTTACCAGGCCGTGGGAAGGTGAACAAAAACAGATCAAGTATGAGTGTTCAAAAATAATGAAGGTTCTGTAGGTTTTAACGTGGGCACGCGCTAGACATGATGTTTTAAATACTTAGGTATTACGTACTTAGAGTACCTACTACTACTTATAAGGGCATAGGAATAGGCGAAGTTCCTTGTTGAGGTGTTAGTTCTTTGTTAAGGTGCATTTACACGATGCGATTTCAACCTATACGATATCGTATCGCACGCACGGCAATTTTTCACGTGTAAACGCTCATCGTATGCGATTTGTCATAGTCTAGTCGGTACGTTCAAGTGGCGGGGCTTAGCAAATCGTACGAAAAATCGCGTCGCATAAATGCACCTTTACTTCTTGACGTATAAATGCTTACCCACCTACAGTTCGCCCAACGGATCTAGGCATTCGTGAAGTTAGCCGTTTGTCTGCGCAGAACACAATTTTGTATGAAAAAACCGATCACTGCGCAGACAAACGGCTAACTTCACGAATGCCTAGATCCGTTAGGCGAACTGTACGCATCTTCCTACAAAGGCTTTTGCAACTCACATCGTAACCCTAACTACAATGTTGAACTGTGGCGTGGGGACTTGACATTGGAACACGGCTCTGATTGTTAGCTGTCACTTTTCATTCAATGGATGAACTCTACAATGTGTATACCTACCTACTTAGGGCGCGTTTACATAGAACGTCCGTCTTTACAGAATTCTTCGGATCTGGGGGTTATACGCGTTCGTTTTTTCGTTCGTTTGACGAATATTCGGATGCTTCTTACTACGAGCTACATTGTATTCAGTCGATGAAATCAACGTTGAAACACGGTCCTAACCTAAATATTTCAAACCGAAAAATTGGCCCATGAAGTCAGAAATCGTAGTAAGAAACATCCGAATATTCGTGAAAATAAGAACCGGATGATTGTGGTTCATGATTGAAAAGTGAGGCAAATGGCTACAAACGCGAAGATAGGGCGTTTTGCGTAAGGTTGTGGTTGTTTGGGTCACTCAATCTCTCAAATCTACAAAATGTGCAACCTTCTCTAGGTAGGTAAGAAGGTAGGTACCTTCCTACCTAAAGTCCAAGATGACTAAGGACGGAAGATGACATTCAAAACCTTACCTTTTTTGGCACTAGGTACTTACCAACTGCAATCGCAGCCTACTTCCAAAACCACTTTTACATACTTACCGCTTACACCCAATCTTTATTGCTTTTGATAACAAAATTAAATAAGTAGGTAAGTACCTTATTTATTTTATTAAGCAAATGGCGTAATAGGTACTTACTTACACATGTAATACATGGATGTTACCGAATTCGGGTTAAATGCAACAGTTTTTTGCAAGGTAGAATGGGTAGAACCACGGATTTCTGTGGGTAGAACCGAAGTTCGACGCGCAGGTGCAGACGCGCAGTAGGTAGACATTTCCATACTTATTCTCCGCCCAACGGATCTAGGCATTCGTGAAGTTAGCCGTTTGTCTGCGCAGTCACCGCTTTTTCATACAAAATTGTGTTCTGCGCAGACAAACGGCTAACTTCACGAATGCCTAGATCCGTTGGAAGAACTGTACCTAATTACCTACCTACCTACAGAATGCCTAGTAGCGTATCTAGTGTACCTACCTACTTAGATAGAGATCATGTTGTTAGGTAGGTAGATACCTAAAATTACCTACCTAAATGTTTCGCTGGTTGATTTATTTACGGGGTTAGTACACCGACGCATTCGCATGCGAATGCGAAACGATGCGAACCCACGTCTCACTCTAGCACATAGCTAATGACATAGGTGCGTCCTTATCGGGTGCGATCTGTCGATGCGAATCGCATGCGAATGCGTCGGTGTACTAACGGCGTTAGGGAGGTAGGTCCCTACCATGCCTACCTACCTACGTACTAGTACGTACGCACATGAACGCATTTTACACGCATTTTTCACTTATGCATAAAAAAATAGATTACACCCTCATTATTACGCACCCTCTTGCAAATTTCGTAGATGACGTAATACTACAAGAACAGAGAAATAGTAAAAGTAAAAGTTTACTTACCAGAGAAATGTTAAACTAGCTAATCACTTCCCTGTACAAGACGCACATGATTCGGAATTGTGGCAGAGGGGAATACAAGGTAAAAGCACATCCCGTCTTTATGATCTAAGGTTACATCGTTAGATCCATGTTAGATCACTTCTAAAACGTAGCATCGGATTATTAGCCTGGAAAAAAAAGAAAAAAAAAACTACCAATTTAGTAGAATTTGTAAACTTTGGCAAGTTTTCGAAGTGACATTTACATGAAAGTTACCAGCATAAAAAAATTATCAAATCTATTACTAATCGGAACTTCAATCGATAAACGTTGTAGTTTTAGTATGTTTCTATTTTCAAGCAGTTGTTTATTTTTTTACACAATTAAAAGTCATATGCATCTTTATTCTAACAATTGTTATTCTTGTTGTTTCAGGTCACAGCTTTGGCTGTGCTCAGCATAGCTTGGGCCAAAAACTCGACGGCAAAAACTAAACCGAAACGACAACTAGACAACATACGAACTGCGCAAAACCTACAGTATTCACTTGTGTTGCCACACTCAAGAGTCTCACATTTTAGATCCCTGAACAACAACAACAACAACAACAGAAGAATAGCTCATGGAGCCAAAGGGGGAAAACTGCCACCATACGCGGTTCAAATGGAACCAGTGGTGCAATATTCCCAAAAAGATCCCCTCTACGATCCAACCCACGAAAATTTAGATGACTCTGTTGTGAACCAAAATCAGATCTACGCTCAATCAAAGATCCTCAATACTCAGGATTCACATGAGAGTTTTGGACCTCCTTACGGATCTCTGCCAACAGCACCTTTGTATAGTCACGAGCCCCATTCTCAATACTACGAATCTCCAGAACCAATCATTGAAATCATAATCAAAGAATCTAACGAAACTCTACCTGCACCACCACCCCCACCAGTACAAAAAAAGAAGAAGGAGCCTGTTCACGTTTTCTATGTAAAATACAGCAAGGACCCTCATTCTCACGACAAAGTGATTTACGATAAGCCTATCCCAGCCGTTACCCCTCCAACTAATGACGAGGAACAGCATCATCATGAAGAATACATCACTGTAACACCTGAACCATATGTTCATCGGGAGACAACCACTCTGAGAGCATTGATCAAGCCTGAATCTGAGCAATACCACAGTGATAGTAGCGTAAAAATTACTTTTGGTAGTGAAGGACGCCACTACAGCGACAGACGAGAAGGAAACCATGGTGAAGATCATGAAGAAACCGCTCCGAGACCAGCGATAGCTTTCCCAAACCAAAGCATCCAACAAAATCATCCTCCACTTGAAAGATCAGCATCTCCTAAACCACAGTACAGTCACGAAACTGAACTAAAATCTACCGTTTACCATCCAAGTGCTCAAACTTACAGACAAAACTCGCAACACGCCCAGAGCCGCATCCAATTCCAGCCTCAAGCTTTTCCCACTGAGCAACAACTACCAAGACAAAACCCGACCACGGTTCCGTTTAGGTCCCAATCCCATGTGCCTCGTCATCCATTTGGTCCATCTCCTTCATTAATTCCCAACCCTGCCTTCGCTAATGGGCCACCAGGACTTATCAGCCATTTTGGCGGTCCAACAATACCAACACCAGTTGGACCTTCTTTCCAAACAGCTTTCCCTAGAACCAACAGCGGACCATCATTCAGTTCCCGTCCAAGCAACCCACCATCATTTGGTCGTCCTCAGTTTAATGGCCCGCCGAGAGCTAGTTTCCATTCTGGACCCCAAAGACCTTTCAACCAACCTCAGCCGCAATCAAAACCATACTTTGACGAGGCTAAATATCTACAGGAAAACTACCATACTATCACCACAGAGCAGGTTGATCCTCCTAAAGAGCAGATTTTACCAAACAGACAGCCACCAACTTTCACCCGCCCAAGTCCGACACCAGCTCAGTTCCAAGAACATTTTAGTCGACCTCAAATCATTCCCCATAATCAGCAGCTACCTCAACAAAGACCACCACAGCATTTCGCTGAAAGTAAGCCTGCTTTGAGTCCTAGTAGTTCTCCATTCTTCAACCTCAAACCATCACCTCCTCTCGTTGAAAGCCATCGCCCAGCATTCCAATCATCTCAACAGTTTGGTTTCCATCAAGGTCCTCAAACCTTCCCTGGACCTTCCGCATCACCTGCCACTCAAGGCCAGCACTCGTTCTCATCTTCAATCAGTGCCTCGCCACCTTCTATTCCTCAAACTCAATTCCTCCCACAACCTTCTTCTCCTTCATTGTATAATTTCCAACCGCAACCGTCTTCATCACCAGAACTGCACTTCCACCGACCAAGTTCTCCATCCGAAAGACCGCAGTTCCAACAACCTCAAGGACCTTCAGAACGACCACCTTTCTATCAGACCCACGGACCCTCAGAGCGTCCAACGTTCAGCCAGCAGAACCACTTCAGGGATCAGCATCAGCAAAATGTGGATCAAATTGTTCCCAACGGGGGAGAACTTATCCCTGCGATACCTAAATACGAACAGCACATTACAGTCAACGGACCAACAGGCCAAACGCAATACAATTTGCTAGGTGAAACAAATCCATCACCTACACCTTCAAGTGAACAGCAATACCTGCAACAAAAGCACAGAGAGCAACAGCAGCAGCAACAACAACAACAAAAACATAGAGAACAACAGCAGAACCAACAAAGGGAACAACAGCAGAGAGAACAACAACAAAGGGAATACCAACAAAGGGAGCAGCAGCAAAGAGAGCAACAACAAAGGGAACAGCAACGGGATCAACAACACCGGGAATACCACCAGCAGCAGCAGGAACAACAACAACAACATCTGCAACAGCAACATCAACAGCACCAACAACAGCAACAGAACCAACAGCAACAACAGCACCAACAACAGCAACAACAGCACCAACAACAGCAACAACAGCACCAACAACAGCAACAACAGCAACAGAACCAACAACAACAACAGCACCAACACCAGCAACAACATCAGTATGATGCAGAGCAAGAACAAGTTAGACAACAACTTGCACAGAACGTACAAAAGCAACAGGAAGAGATCCAACGTCTTCAAGCCCAACTCTATCTG
Organism: Epirrhoe tristata; assembly: GCA_951394285.1. Classification (NCBI taxonomy): domain Eukaryota; kingdom Metazoa; phylum Arthropoda; class Insecta; order Lepidoptera; family Geometridae; genus Epirrhoe; species Epirrhoe tristata. The sequence goes on from OX596154.1 coordinate 8,476,870, forward strand.
TCACAACAACAACAGGAACCTCATATCAGGCAATACAACCAACAGATCGAAGCCTCTTCACCCAGATCACAGTACATTCAGGAACGCTCTAGGTACCAATCCAGCACTGCATCTCCACAGTACTATCAGTCAACATCTGGAACGGTTGAAATTAAACCTTCAACTCAAAAGTATGGTTCGTCTACGGCCAACTCAATCAGTACGACACCAAACCCTCAGAAAGAAGAGAAAAAGAAGAAGCTGGCTCTTGAACTTCCCGACGAAGTCCCTGATGACTTGAGGCAGCAACTTCTTTCATCTGGAATTCTAGACAATGCCGATATTAGTGTATTGGACTACGACAAGGTTGGAGACACACCTTTGGACTCCTTACCCCCAGATCAACTCGCCAACTTTTTCAGTGCAGGTGGCGCCCAACAGATTTCAGCTAGCGAAAACAGGCCTATTTATGTAAAATCGAATGGTGACCAAATAGAATCTAGAAATATCGACGACATGGAAGATGATCAAGAAATTGCGGCGTCTGAAAATGTTCCTAGCTACGTTGCTGCTCCTCCTACCGACAAACAAGCTGTTGAAATGAAAGTCGTCCATTTTAACCCAAATACAATTGAAGGTCAAAAGATTGCGAAAGACTATGTGCAAGAAAATGCAACACAAGTGGACCCTGTTGCCTTAAACGATAAGAAATATAACAGATACCTTCCTCTAAAAGTAAGTGGCAACCAATTTCCATTACCTGATATTCTAAAAGGAAGAAAAGTGACTTCGGTTGTGGTGCTAGCTCCGGTGGAGACAGAAGCCCTATCTACTGAACATGAAAGGAAAGAAAGATCAACCACTAGTAGCAGTCTAAAGGGAATTAAGTTCGTTGCGGGTGACAGTCTACAAGATTTGTTAAAGAAACCCACGAAAGATAACTTTGAGAAATGGTTGTCTGTCGAGAAAAAAACTGCGGCCGACTTGCAATCTATAATTTTGCTAGTTACTGGGTAAGAATCTTATTAACTGTTTTGATGTTTATCGAAAAAGATTGGTTTTAAAATGCTTTTCGCATCCATCGTGATTTGAGTAACTTGATAACGGATCACGCTGTTTACATTTTTGACTGTGAAATAGAACTTATCTCGATAGAGAAACACATTCAAGACAATGTATGCTTAAACAGCTTCAGAAATAAAGTTTCCTGTTATGGCGATAAATAATCCCAATTTTTTTGTTTCAGAAATGAAGCTCCGGAAGAAGAAAGAGAAATCTTCATGTACGACATCGCATCAGGAAGCGTCAATAAACTGAGTGGCGAGCTTTCGAACGCCTTTGTTGAAGCTGCTGAGAACAATTCACTTAGCAAAAACATCGAATCTCTAGCTATTGAAGGAGAAGGAGTCCCGGAAAACTTCCAAAAAGATGACGTTGTAGCCGAAGGTTCCGAAAATGTGCCATTATTCGTAGACTTATCAGGTGTAAGCTTAGAAGATGGAAACAGTAACAGTGTATCAATATCTTCCAGTTACAGTAAAACGAAACTCGGTCGATCACTCAGAAGAAATCATTGACGAATATCGCCTCCTGGCGTCAAATCCTTGTAAATAGTTTAGATATTAGTATTACTAAATTAAAACGGCGCATGTTGCGTAATAGTCGTAAATTTTATACAAAGTGATAATGGTTGTACAATAAAAGTATTTTGCCTCCCTCTTTATTATTTTATTTCCGAATTCCTATGTAACAAAACATGAAATGGTGTAACTCGTTTTAGTTAATAATGATCGAGCAAAACTTATTTTATTGATTCAATCGATACTTATGGTTTTTTTTATAGCTAGCAACACATTTTACTCATTGACCATAGATAGAGTCGCTGACATAATCAGCGGCTCAGCTGTCAGATCAGATAGCTGTCAAACGTAGAGATCTATGGTGGAACGTCTGACCGCTGTGTAAATTTACAGTTTTGCTGTTCTAGATGATAATTGAATTATAATTTCAAATTTATTATGATGGAGGGCTCACTGAGTAAATGGACGAACGTTATGAAGGGGTGGCAGTACAGGTGGTTCGTGCTGGACGAGAATGCAGGCCTCCTTTCCTATTACACGGTGAGTGACGTATCGAAGTTATCATCATAGCGGTGATTTCTTTCTCGCCTTTTATAAGCTAAAAAAATGCAGTGTATAAATCAAGTATATGTGCAGCAGTCCAGCAGCTCACGTTGCTCGTTTATTACAAATAGGGCAAGACACATTAATTAGATTCAATTTAAATTAACTACCTTGAATATTGTTTACCAAAACCTTGTTTAGAAATACTTTAAAAATAAGTGCAGCCCGCGTGTCTTATATTTTTCAGTATTAAACGACCATTAAATCAACATAATTTAATAGTCAAGGTTAAAAGTGTTTGTATTAATACAATAGTAGCTATAGGGCAAGGTCGTTAACATGCAAATATTCAAGATATCTATTTGACTTTTGCATTATCTAACCCGCTTGATATTCTAACCATATCTTGGAAAATAGTGAAATCTGATCAAGTATTTTACTGATGACATAAAGAAAGAGTTCTTTGAATCCTAACATTATACAATACTTACTTTTCTGAAAGTTACAGTATACTGATTTGGAATTAATAATAATTATTAATTTCAAATCGGTAGAAAATAGTATTTTGTACAATATTGTATACAAACTTTGTTCAAAATATTGATAGTTTTTTTCAATACACAATTTAGCTAAAAATGGCTGTATCTCAAAGCTACCATTGTGTGGGTTGGTTCCGGTTTGCGTAACTACGTCCAATTAATAAATAATGCTGGACATTTCACACAGCATCATCTAGCCCGAAACTAAGCAAACCTTGTAATGGGAACCAGATAACTGATATTATTATGTCCTGAATACTGATGAAAAGACATATTTAGATGAGTATTGTTCATTCAGCTAAGGAGCTGGTTAGAAACTGGGGGTACAAAAAACCACGTAAATCTACCTACATGTTACAATTTTATTATGACAGGTATAAAGTGTACAGCAAAACTAGACCCTAAAAAAGCTTTAAATGACAGATATACTACTTATATACTTTTTGTTTGTAAATACATACATATTATACATAGAACACCCAGACCCAAGATAAATATTTGCAGATCATACAAACATTTATCTCACGGCGAGGATCGAACCCGAAACCTACTGCGTTCCAAGCGGGCTTTCACCCACTGCGCCACAGATGTCGTCAAAGATGAATGAAATGAAATAAAATGATTTATTACAATTTGATAGAAAGCTTACAGAAAAATCCAAAGCGCTTAACTATCTTAAACTAACATAACTTAAATACACTCTTAAATTTTTCTCTCTTAATGAATGTTCGACTAGATAAAGATTGTACCCTGGAATTGCATAATGGCTATTTTAAATGTTACCATGCAGTGAAACTTAAGGCAGAATATAATCCTAATAAGATAAACAAGTCCAATAAAAAAAATCAATACATCATAAAACTATTTTTTCTTCATTACAATTTTATTTACTTTTCAATCCATTGCCATTTACACTTTTATGTACATAGTTTTGAGCATAAAAGTTGTAGAACATGTAGTATACAAATATTACATTAGGGAAATACATAAGAGCTACTCCGAGAGGTGCATCACAGCTTGGTAGAAACACTTGCGAGGAATATATCAGCATTATTGTAAATTGAACCTGGAAACAAGAACGAAATTAACATAAAAACAAAATGAACCGAGTTTAGACTAAGAGCGTTTTCACATTATCCGATCCGATATCGGTATCGGACTCCGATACGATATCGGAGGCAAGTAAAATGTATGAAATTGTTGTTGGAGAAGTGTCCATCAGTTGTAACATTATGGTGGAAATAACTTATTTATTCAGAGATGATTAATATTACCATCTGTGTAATAGTGATCCACTTCTTGTACTTGACTAGGAATCTCTTGACTGCAGGGCTGCCCTCGGTGGACAGCAGGTAGTATGTGTACATCATCACGTGGATTGCATTGTTCAGCATGGGCGAGAATGATGTTATACCACCTGAAACAAGAAAATTCAGAAATTACAAAACATTGCAGAAAAATATATAAATATGTATAAAAACAACTGATGTCGGTTTTCAACTTCGGAAATCATGACAAGATCTATGATTTCGTCGATATTTGAAAATTCTTCCGAAAACAATATCTTAGATTTTATCAGAAATCACAGACGGAGTTGTTCTAGATTTCTTTGGGGCATAATATTGAACATGCTGCAAGAAAAGTCCTTCTAATTCACCAACCGGATTTTGGTCTTAAAATCCAAAATCAGTGCCAAAGTATGCAGAAGTTACGACACGAATGCTACCAACCAAACATGTCAAATGACACGTTATTCCGTAGGCTTAATCCCTACTGCTCCATTGCAAAGCTTCATTTAGGCTCCATGTAGTGCTATGCGGAATTGCGGATGGTCCGTGCGACCGTCTGATACGGAGCTACGCAGTATGGATCGTCCGTACGGTCGACCATACTACTAAACGCGATAATTGATTTCTATCGATAGCTCCGGACAACGGACGTCCGCACGGACCATCCGCATAGCACTAAATGGAGCCTAAAAGATGTGGTGGTCTTTGACGAGGTTTTGGGGCACCTGTATTTATCATCATCAGACTGATTTATTAGGAGTAAGTGAGGAGGCTCCTTTGCCTAATCTTAGTTTCTCGAAGTTTTCCCACAGAAACTTATCTACTAACTAACTTGTGCCCCAAATTTACAAAAAATACGGAGGTATGTGAAGCAAGCCTTTTTGTGTTAGACCCGTGCGGTGCAGAATTGAGGTGACACACGCGAACGGCGGATAAAGATTTGGTTAAAACACCGTCATTGGTGCTTTCAACACGATGCACGATGTTATTATGGGCAATGATAATGATCACGCAAAATAATGCATATTCTGATGTACAAATCACTACACTACAGCTATAGTGTATATGTACGCATAGATTGCCTGTTATCGCTGTATAAATCATCTAGTAAAATGTATCTGTAATTCTGTATGTGCCTTTAGTATCACGGCTGTACAAAACAACAATTTGTTCCGTGTGATCCGTTCCGGTTGGTGTGATTGAAGCTCCATTCCGGTCAGTAACTAAATATTTAATACAATTCGCTGCCGAGTAAACGGTCAGTTCTATTTGCGTCGCATTTATTATTAAAATACAAAATTAAAGCAACCCTTCAAATGGATTGGGAAAAGGTTGAAAGCAGCTGTAAAGTGAATTTCATGCCATTGGACTCGGCCCTTTTAGTTAGACCTTTCAAAACAGATTTAGGCGTACAAATGTTACGTAACATGAAGAATATATTATAGGAATATAATAATATATTATGTGTATTTATTTACTTTAAACAAGGACACTTCTTCAATAATATATTAGTAGAAAGAGGATGAAATCTTAGAATCTACTTTTCTAACTTTCAGAGCTATTTCTTCCGAAGCTTTTGTTTACAAGCTCGCTTTCACCAGCTGGTATTAGAAGTCTGAAAGTCTCCACTTTGTACTAAAAATAAATCCGAGCAATTAAAATGTCTTTTGTTCCCGCCCTCTTGAAAGGCCAACGCCGAGTTGAGTTGGACTCTACATATTTGAATTTTGAACATCGTAGAAGAAACATACCTACGGCATATCTTTGAGTTTTTAGATTTCCTTATTAAACTATCATTAGTACCACTTCATCCCTGGTAGAGTAAAGACGTAATTTATAATTGCGCTAAACTAAAAGTATAGTAAACAAAATTACGAAAAAACGTTATAATATCCATTTAGATTATACAAGAATTGTTTCTGCCGAAATGTAGAAGCCGGCCGTAACTTAAATTAAGAGCACCTACCTATTTCTGTGTACATTTTTGATGGAAAGCTTAGCTTCGCTTTGAAGAGGGTATTATAAAGGTTTATGGGACTAGCAATGTTTGACTGGTACTCTACCAGCACCAAAACATTAAGATGGAATAAGTACATCAATAAATATGTAGCTAGGCTTGCCCAGCACCGACACCATCCACTCAGATCGGCCTTATCCACAGGCAAGACATCTCAAAAATAACCCAGAGAATAAATGGTCCCATTGAGTGCAAGCATAGGTTGACTCCTGAAACAGGCTTCAAGAGGGTTAATATACTAGATGAGTATAGGTAAAGGCCTAAGTTTTTCGTATAGCTAGAGCCAATTGAGCTGTCAGGGCCATCAAGGGACTTAAAACCTTTAAAGCGAACTGAATTTGTACGCTCTCCGATTATGAAAAGGGAAGCAATACGGCATAGCAAACTTGAAAGTGGTAGATCATTACTTAAAATTGTTGTATATGAACACTGATGAATACTATAAAATCTGTATGTAAGTATATCTTTCATCTAAAAGTGGAGTAAGCGATAATCTTTTGCCCTGCAGTGGGACGACATTGGCTGGATGATAATGTCGGTGCAAAATTAATTAAAAGATTCATTCAAAAAATACGAAATCATTCCTATGTTGTATACTATTCTTGTAACGAACAATTTTCAACTCTGAATTCCTTTAACGAAATTTCGTAAGGTAAATAACCGTGAACAAATAGCTTATATGGGATAATGCGAGCCCAAACCGAGCAACAACATGCCTTTATGATTTAACCTGCCTAATGAGGGTAGAACCAATAAAAATACCACACTAAAAGGTCACGGATCCCACGCAATGCTCAAAGCAAATACTGTCCCGAACACTTTCTGATGTAATGGCAGCTATAAACGTAGAAACAGTCTGTTATTTACGTACTTTACTAGTAAATCTTTGCTAGGTGATAATTTCTCAGAGTCTTATTAATTTATTAACTAGGTGGTACCCGCGACTTCGCCAGCAAAATAACATAGGTACTTGAAAACATCTAAATTCTTCTGAAACTTTTAAAAATGCAATAATAGCGCCATCTCGACCTCAGTTAGCAACGCCATCTATTTGGCGTTAACTGGAACTTTCAACTCCCCATACAAACTTTCAACCCTTATTTCCCGCCCTCCATGATTAATATAGAGATTTTTTCTGTCATAAGAACCTTCTCCTTACAATAACAAACACAACAAAAAAATTTAGTGAAATCGGTCCAGCCGCCGTTCACGCGTGATGACGTGACCAAGGGATATAGGGATTCATTTTTATACATAGAGAATAACTCTTAACGAAGTACTGCAGTGCCTAGGATATTATCGACACGAGTAGGCTTGCAAAGCGTCGAAATCTAAGTTTAATCGGTTTTATCCACACATACATCGTCAAATGTAGAGTAAACTAAACCGAGAGTTTCTCTTACGGTTGTAACGTCATATACACAGAAAAGCTAAGCTAGCTAGCTGGTAGATAATCAAATTTTTTATTATTTAAAAGAGACAGGTGGATGAGCTTCTGGTGTAACAAAAACTGATTAAATATGTACATTGTTCACTCTATGACAAAGCTACAAATACACACGCCCCGCTCTGTGCGTCGGTAGTTAAAAAAAGCAACCCTTTATCGCAACCAATCAATACCATAAAATGTGCATATTTCGCTCGACTCACGGCTGGTTTCTCGTATGCTTTTGTAATTGACAAGCTGATTAAACGGTCTATTTTGGAATACTTGGTCCTCATTGGTTTATAAAAATTATTAGTTAATTTTTTAAGATGATTTGCGTTCGAGAAACCGGCCGTTATACTCCCAACAAGAGTATTTAATGAGCAGAATCACTTTCGATCGGTTCCAAGGTCATCGCAAACACGGATCGTGTTAACGATGCTGCGGAGTCAAAAGTTAACGAGCATGTTCCACGTACAGTCAACTAAGGCGGGCCCTACCTAGACCTATAATAACATTGTAGGTACAGTAATTTTTTTTACAATAAGATTGAAAGGCGTTTTGAATACAAACGATGAATTATTGCACAATAATACGCATTGCGCTATGTTTTCGTTTTCAGTCGTTCATAAAAACTGTTTTTTTTTTTTAGCAAAACTGACCCTACACGATGCAATGTAATAACATTCGTAAAACTTTGTTGGAAATGTATCTGAAATGTTCAGAAACGTTGCGAAGAATCTGTAGAATACGACGTTTTCTTTGATATTATTATGATAGTATCAAATTGCAAAATCGAATCCAGAGATTGCAATTTACTTGCCATTGAAAAATCAAACTGGCAGATTTCTGCAACTTCTGAAGTCCTCAAGTCTGAAGTACTGAAAGGTTATGTGCTGTGCTGTCATATCCTAGCTAGGAAATTGAGTTTTCAGCCCGTTTATAAGTGTTGCTATATATAAATAAGTGTTGCTGATTATACAATACAAACAACCGACCGACTCTTCAACTAGGTCGATTCCATATATAATTTGGTAATTCTTTGCAATGGCACTACCTTATTGAGCAAGCAAAACGACTTGAATTCAATTTGCAAGTAAACATTTTAAAGTGCTTCGTAAAGATCCGTAGATGTAACTCTAGTTTCGTAAAACTGAAGTGTCATGTTTTCTCATATTTTATGTTCTTGTTTTAAAACTTATTATAAACTTATTATTTAGCAAAACAACTCATCACTGATATCAATGTGAATAGTGTTAAGAGCTAGGTTTTTTCTTGTCGTGTCACCAGTTCTTTCGAACCAGTGTGGTGAAAAGATTTTAAGAGCGCCTCAAAGAGGCTCCTTTCGTGCACTTGACAGTCATGTTTTCGAACTTTTTTCTACGACATACCGGTTACCTTGAGAGAGAGGCTTTTTAAAAGCTAAAAAAAAAGGTGATGATGCCGTTCCTACGCAACCAATACCTTCTTTAAAATATCAGGGCACTAAACGGTTTAGGGTCTAAGGTTAGCATAGCAATACCATTTCTGCCTATACCCTTCCTCGTCTAAACAAGCTCTTATTGTGCAATCTTTAGTTCTAAACTCCTGGTGTTGCTAGAATTTCGGACCAGACGATTCAAATTAAGCTGACTCATAATATGATAAACTCATTGGGTTTCCGATTTTTGTGTTGAGCAATCGCTTCTCGTGTGAATGAGTGTTTATTGTAGGTACAAGAATTTAGTGTTTCTGAAGCGATCCTTGTACTTAAAATATCTAAATTTTATTTGGTTTTGTTTGTCTAAAGGATAGATAATGTTCGCAAACAACTGTATCGCCAGGAGAGCCTAATCTTCACATTTAAGATAACGGACAGTAGACATCTATGATCTTAAACACTCAAGTTCCTTTGAAGAATTTCAAGGGTCATTGACAAGATCAAACACTCGTTTAGCCAATGACCATATTTTTCATGTATCTTCTGTTTCAATACTGCCTTGGGGATTTATCGTCTTCGGTTATTTCAAGAATTTATTTCAATTTGTACTTGGAAAATGTATGGATCGTGTTTTATCAGTCTCCAGGGCATAGTTCTGCAAGCTTTGCCTACATTGCTGTGTTAATAATTCCGTACCTAATCGCCGTCGTATGAACGCCTACGGCTGCTACGTAATTCCTTTAGCAGCTACTCTTCCGAGTAAAACTATGCTAACTACTTTCTGAGTACGGCGTAATAGTCATCGATTACCCACTGTATTGCGGTCACTGACCCTGGCTTTAAATTTCCTAGTCGAGGGTTATGTTTTGGTTTTTCCTGATTTTTTGTAAGAATAATTTCCTCGTTATCTCAAGGGTTCTTTTATCTTGATAGTTTGATTTTGGACTAGATTTGTGCCAGCAAAACCAGTTGGCTTCTAGCTCTTGGTTCATTATTAAAATGTTTTTTGCAAGGTCCGTTTTTCATAGTCCACGTCCCTGAAATGGATATTGGATACCTCGCCACACCCCATCCATCGTTCTACTCGTGGAACAATCAAACAATGAACAATGCGATGCTGCTATGGAAACGCGCACCTTTATTTGTTGAAGTTTGCATGGAAACAGTTGGTGTTCAATACCTTTGGTCTTTATATTCTTGATGTTATACTTATACCGCATCAAAAGGTAAACTTATGCCTCTACCTAGGGATTTTGATATGCAAGCTAAATTCAGAAAAGAAAATCAAGGGATGCCATTTATGGATTCCACACATAGCTTAGCAATAGCACATTCTGGCGGTATCATTGACTGGCGCTATAGGCTTTTACATCTAACTGTCGATGACATACAACGTCACACTAGCCCCCATGATTATCAACATTAAAAATATTTTCAAAATGTCAGGGGAGGCATTTATAAAAATAACTTACCTCCAACAAACTTGACTGCAACCCAGACAATAGTCAGAGTGCTGCAGTGATGGTAAATATGGAGAAACGACGCCTGACTCTCCTTCTTCCTCAGTATGAAGAAAATAGTCTCTATAAGTTCCACCAGCTTCAGGATTATGGTCCACCAGAGGAATCGTAGCATTCTCATTGGCTCCGGTTTTGTGGAGTAGTCTGGTATCATGCAGCCGAAGTGGTATGTTGTTGTCCAGCCTGACGTCATAATCTAGAAACGAAATAGGATCAAGACTGACTGACAAGACAACTGACTGACCCCAAGACACGGTAGACTAGATATGTTCCGAGATCAAGTCTTAAGAGTATTCAAGACGTTTAAAGGGATACTTAGAGACACCGAAGTCAAAGTCAAAGTCAAAAAGCATCTTATTCAGTAGGACCGCTGGACGAATTTTACGAATTTTACTCCTGTTCGTTAGCGACCAACACCGTGAAGAATCAAGGCAACAAACACGGTTTTAAAAATAAATAGTTAATCTCCAGTGGAGGAGAGCCAGTTAAACAAAATTGAGGCTCGTCAAAGTAAGTTTAGATGCTCTTAAAGTAACCTAATGCGCTCAAATCCGACATATTTTGACATTATCATAATCATCACGTAAGAAACCATCACAAATCTAAATAAGTTCCAAAGATTCTGCAAATACTGAGTAAGTGGTATCTTGAATTTGGTAAACAAAATCTGACGATTCTCTTAAATATTTCTTCAATACCATCTAGCAAATTGCAAGCCTCCGTCTTCCAAGCCCCAATACAATTTCAAACTTAAGTTATTGAAATGTCAGCTAATGATTTATCGTCGTAGTGGCGCGCGGAACAGTCCATTTAGGCCCAGTTTCACCTACAACGATTTCAATAAGAATTTTCTTTTTATTAAGCCAAAAGGAAGACCTATTATTAAATAGTCTTATGTACCTACTTATGTGTTATTTTTACGTATTTTGGATTTCAACTACTCATCGTGAAAGGAAAATGATTTTTTGTTCGAAATGTTGAACGGAATCTATTAAGTTTCAAAGAATTGGTTACAAACGTTAACACGCATGACCATACATTCTGGTCCTGGTTTCACCAGGTCTTAACCGAGGGTTACGTTAACCGGTCCGTTTCTTCTGCGGTTTAACGGACTCCGCTAATTAATTTCCTCTCAAGGCCTTTTCACGGCACGTTAAACAATTACAAAATCTCTCGAGCTTAAAGCACTTACCGGCTCCTATTAGCAATATGTATCAAACGACCTCTGTGGCGCAGTGGGTGAAAGCCCGCTTGGGACGCAGAAGGTTGCGGATTCAATCCCCGCCGCGGGATAAATTTTTGTATGATCTGCAAATATTTATCTCGGGTCTGGGTGTATTTATGCATAATATGTATGTATTTACAAACAATAAGTATAAGTAGTATATCAGTTATCTGGTTCCCATAGTACAAGCTTTGCTTAGTTTGGGGCTAGTTGATGCTGTGTGAAATGTCCAGCATTATTATTTATTTAACTGGGCTGATTCGGTGAAATATGTTTCAATCAATTAGGATATTTTTAGAAAACTTGAGACTCCTTTATGGTACCCAAAATCTCATATTGCTTCTATAATATTCGTGCCATTTGTAACTCCTGTTGTAAAAAGTATTTAAAGTTTGACGTGTCTGTCTGTTTATTTGTGTATCTGTGTCTCAGGTACAATGTCTTTGTAGCTCCCTAAATGCATGAATGGATATCGATTTACTTTTTTTTGTTTGAAAGGTTCCTAACTTTGGTCGCGAAGGAAGAGGAGTAGAATCACCTAGTTTTAAGACGTTTCAAAGTGATCCCAGCGGTCCTACTGAATAAATGCTTTTTGACTTTGACTTTATCGAATGTTCTAGCTTTGACGCAGTTCAGCTGTTTGAAAATGATCAGCAGTTTTTTAGACGTGATTTTTTAAGGTTCCGTACCCAAAGGGTAAAACGGGAACCCTATTACTAAGACTTCGCTGTCTGTCTGTCTGTGCGTGTGTCACCAAGCTATATATAAACGTGATAGTTGACAGTTAAACTTTTCACAGATGATGTATTTCTGTTGCCGCTATAACAGCAAATACTAAAAAACAGAATAAAATAAATATTTAAGGGGCTCCCATACAACAAACTTGATATTTTTGCCGTTTTTATAGATAATGGTACGGAACTCTTAGTGTGCGAGTCCGACTTACACTTGGCCGGTTTTTCGTATCTACGGGCTTATTCCTGTTAATTGTAGGACCAGGATAGTCCGAGTAGGATCCCTCCCTCCCGTTTTACGTTCATGCAAATGAAATGAATGCTGCAGTTGATTTAATTACTCGAACGACCTTCCGATACGAGGCTCAGGGGATTTTCTATTTGCGTAATACGCAATGTTTTCTTAGAAGGTACTAGATATTAAAAGGTTTCAAGCTAAATATATGTCTATCTCGTTATCGAGTTTCTTTCTGCATATTGTTGTTGAGATGGAAGGAAGAAAGGGAAGGATGCTATTGAAGAGTTACTTTCTTGATGATGGTGTTGAAATGTAAGGTGTCTAATGTAATTGATAACATAAGTAGTATATAATAAAAGGAAAGGTAAAAATGTATGGTTAACTATAGTTCAGTAAAAACACAACTAGATGTCGCCCTTAAAATTGGCACTTTTCTAGATCGCGCTATCGCGAGGTTTTAAATTGCATGAGGATAGCGCACTTTGTTTAAATATATGCTTTCTACTCTAATGGCGATTGTTTTATTGGAGCGATCCCATAGGTTGGCTTTGATTTGTACAGAAGGGGACCTCATTTAAAATAGACACTTAATAGTTATTGCATTTTTTACCATTATACAGGGGGCGCGTCAAATTTTATTAGACTAAAACTGTGTGTGGTGTGTACCTATATAGTTATGTTAGCATTAAGCCGATTGAAGAGAAAATACGGGTTTAAAACGAATACTTATCGGCTAGAATTAAGTGTTGGCAAAAAATGAATACGCGACTTTCTAACACGAATACATGAATAAAATTCAAGACATCATAAAATTGAAATCAGTTATAGAATTGATTAATAATTAATTTTAATTAACTTTAATCTGCTTAATCGAAGTAATACGAGAAGTGGCAGTTTTAAACCGCGCCTGCACTTTCATTAGACATTTTAAATGATCTAGTTTGAAAAGGAACAGCTTAGTCACTACGGTGCAGGTAAATAGGTGTCAACTGTCAAGATACTTTTGATAAGCTAATGGAACCTATCTGTTTATCGCCTTCATCAGAGTACAGGTGACACCTATGCACAGAAATTAGCAGACTATATAACTTATAACAGAATTAAAAAAAAATTAAAACGTGTTCTTGAACTAAATTTGCTGAATTGGTATTGTGGAGGTTGATATGTGGTAAGGAGGTTGTCTTTTGTTGACTTATTAAATAAATAAATAAGAAGAAGAGATTTAGCCATTCTCGTCCCAGTGCAGGGCAAAGCCCTTCCTTAAAATAGATGAGACCTATATAATATTAAGTATTTGCTTGTTGTTGTGTCCAGCTTCGGACAACTGATTAAACTAGAGTCATTTTACATTCGAACTGTTAGGTTAGGTTAGGTACCTAGGTGCTATACAAAATGGTATAATTCAACATGCTTCCTTATAATTATCGGTCATTCTTACCTTATTTAGATTATCTTGTTTGCCTGTTAATTTAGTGGAGTGATCTAGCTAACTCCAAAGCAGCACTCAATACATCCGTGATGAGTAAATGGATTAGTCACTCCCAGTGAGTGAGTCGCTTGGCGGATATCGAATGCACACCGACCCACTTCTGATACATCTCCTACCTTTGCTGTCTCGAAACTGGGGTTTTACTCTTAAAACATCTGAATATTCGGTCCCGACCACAGACAATCAGAAATGAGGTCCCGACATAAACACGGCCGGAGCGATTTTTGAACTCCAAAGACTAATTTTTTTGGTATAATACTTGGTTATAGACTGAGGACTCATGGACTGAGTTCATAGATGATCGTAACGACCGAATACAATGTAGTTCGTAAGTAGCTCGTAGTTGTTCGAATATTAAGCCGAAATATGAACGAATTTAAGGCGATTGTGTTATTGAATTTTATATTCGAAAAACGAGATTTGTTGTGAATTTTTGGGTACGGAATTTATCAATTGGCTCTTCCCGAACCCTTTTTGGTCCCGGTCTGGCTTTGACTTATAAGTGGGCCTTCAACAGATCAATTTAGGAGACTACATGCAGCAACAAAATTGCTTCACAATCCAATAGCACTTTTAAAAGTAAAGTCTACAAAAGTTTCTTGTTCAAAAACACTTTCTCTGAAATTGTAATCTAACAAAAACCAAAAATTCCATGCCCTAACGAGTAAAATGACATTTGAGAGACGAGCCGAGTTTTATCGCGGTTTTAAAAAATATGGTTTTACCTAAACTCAAATGTATTTTTCTCTTTTAACCGATATGGTGTTCATCCGTGGTGGTCATTTTTAGCAGACTAAATCGATATTTAACCTAGTTAGATTCTATCGCTTATCAGATAGTCCGCGTCATGACAGTATGACAGCCCCTTTATTGTCACCGTGAAGGTAATCTTGATGGTGTTGACGGAAACGCCATTCTATTTCCATATTTAGACGGGGTAAAATTAGATTTGTTTTATAACAATATCGATAAAGGTTTGGATTGGAAACGAAATGATAGTGAAATGATTCATTATTATCACGACTATTCCTACCTAAAGTCACAATTGTCAATTTATTACTTGGACTCTTTTTTTTTTTAGTTAGCCTATACTGTCCCACTGCTGGGCAAAGGCCTCCCCCGTCATCTTCCACACCTCGCGGTCTTCCGTAATTTTCCCCCAATCCTTCCTAAAAGTGTCCAGGTCATGGCGCCAGCGCTTTTTAGGCCTGCCTCGGAGTCGCCTGCCATCCACCGGGATCTAACCAGTCACCACTCTGGCCTACCTGTCTGGGTGCATGCGGGTGACATGACCTGTCCACTCCCATTTTAACTTGGCAGCCTTTACGCCCACGTCAGCAATACCAGTTTTTGAACGCAGCCAGGTGTTTCGAATTCGGTCGATTCTTTTCACCCATGCTGCTGCGTTCCATTGCTCTTTGGCAAACCCCGAGTTTGGACTTCTGGGAACTTCTGACCAAGACTGAGCACAGGTTAGGACGGGCAAAATACACATATCGATGAGCTGACTTGGACTCAATAGTTGTTATATCTTATGAAGGCTGGCTTGTCTTAATTATGCTTCTGTGTCTGTAAGTTCAGCAACGCTCCATGGACGAATGAGCGCTCAATATCGCTTACGCGCACAGAACAAATCAACTCACCCCCCAAGTAACAACAGCGTTCGCAACGATCTGCATCAGGTTGTACCATTTCATGATGGTCCGCAGGTCTTTCGGTTTCCTGTCCCTCATGTATGAAGGCAGGCACACCTTGATGAGGAGCAGATATACGGATATAATGCCCGCTATTGTCCATGGCGATCCCATCAATGGCCAGTCTTTTACCCGGGGATCTAGGAAAGAAAACATTCACATTATTAAAACGCTTTACAACGTAAAAGCATTATTTTGTTTAAACGGGAATTCAGCGTGAAAAAGAAAAGTGAATTCGCCAAGAACTTCCTTATCCAATTTTAATGACATAATTTCAGTAACATTCAGCACTTTGTTTAAGATTTAACATAAAAAAGTAAAATATCCGTTACAAGAACACACTGAATCAAATAATATAACTATCACACGCAACAGAAACATTCTCTACAACAATTGAATGTACTCCAGTTTTTTTTCACCAATCACTGTTACAAATTGCAATGTATTTCAAAATTGTATGTGGGTCAGTACGAAATGTGATGTTCATTTCGCACAATTGTTGAAAGGTGCACGTCCATTTGTCCTGAGCGTATTGAGTGATTGCAATGCTTCGGTTTTTAGAAATAAAAGTTATTGTCTACCATCTCAGAACGAACAGAGCACACCAGGGGGGTTATTAGTATGGCGCCACTGAAAACCAGCGCTCCAACACTCTCGAGCTGTTGGAGCAAATGCTGAGGGGTAGCCGTATTTTCACCCACATAAAATTGTGTAGATTTAAGTACCTATTGTAACTGTTGTATATGATGTGGAGAAAATAAAACTTTATTCTATTCTATTCTATTCTATTCTATTCGCGTTCGTTTTTTCGTTCGTTTGATGAATATTCGGATGCTTCTTACTACGAGCTACATTGTATTCAATCTCACTATGACTATCTCAGATTTTTAAGCTTTTAAAATTCTTTAATGATATCTAAAAGTGGCCAAAGACCCGAGAGACAACTATTTAAAAATAACATAAGTACGTAGAATAGATTCACCATCGGTCCAGTATATTACATGTATACGCTACGCTTTAGTGGACTCAGACCTTTAATTAAGTATTTAGTACAAATTGTTCTACCTAACCTTCACGATATTTATATGAGAAAGCTACAATGCAATGGAATTTAAAGGTAAAACCTTGATCGAGTTGAAAAGCAATCAGATTAGAAGATTAACATCTTTAAAATAACAAAGATTTATTAGATTAGTTAGATTATATTATTGTAATATTATAATATTGAGTCGTGTTGGTCGAATGGGGTGGTGCCTCGACTTTCAATCTGAAGGTTGTGGGTTCGAATCCCGGCCGTGCATCAATGGATTTTTCGTTTCGTAATATTTATATGCGCTATACGAGCTCTTAACGGTGAAGGAAAACATCGTGAGGAAAGCCGCAGCTTAGTCAGCTCCACACGTATCGACGTCGTCTTTCCTGTGGGCGGCTGATTAAGCTGAGAGTATGGTTTAGGTTCTGGGCACGCCTATTCCATCTAAAACAATGTCCGAGGCACTACAGCGTCCCGTTAAGTGTAGGCATGTATTGCCTCCTGACGCTGTATAAATCGTCTAATATAGATGTAAAGGCCTCAGTTTTTAGATTATATTCGATATAAAGCACGAAGCAAGAGATATATTTTTTAAGTAAATTACTCATACATATAAATAAGGTAACTAAGTTAGCTAAGGAATTAGCCTAAGTTTAGATCTAAGATAAATCACCTAAAAAAGCTAGGCCCCAAACCGTGTTTGTTGCCCTGGTTCTTCACGGTATTGGTCGCGAAGGAACAGGAGTAGAATCACCTAGATTTAAGACGTTTCAAAGTGATCCCAGCGGTACTGAATAAATGCTTTTTACTTTTGACTTTTTTGACCTATACAAAATTTGATTTCATAGCTTATTTTATTCTAATATCCATGAACAAAGAGCTTAAGATCCTACGGTAGAAGCTCTACAATTATTTCATCATACCTCGATTGATTTCTGTTCGTTTTGTCTATCATTATCGCTGCATCTAGGTTTCGTAATCATAATCTAAATAGATTATCTATATGCAGTTCATATATTTGAATGGAACAACTTCGGTTCTATTTGTAACAGTCATTATTCACTGTCAAACGAATTGATGCATCAAAATGCAATCAAGTGTGATGCCACCGCAAGCTTTATAAAATTAAAATTATATAACTTTCGTCGTTATATAATGACCAGTGTCAACAGTTAATTTGGAATTGATTAATATTAGTGTAGGATAACTCAAATCGCTGTGTTTTTAGGGTTCCGTACCCAAAGGGTAAAACGAGAACCCTATTACTAAGACTTCGCTGTCTGTCTATCTGTCCGTCTGTCACCAGGCTGTATCTCATGAACCGTGATAGTTAGACAGTTGAAATTTTTACAGATGATTTGCCGCTATAACAATAAATACTAAAAAAAGAATAAAATAAATATTCAAGGGGGCTCCCATACAACAAATATGATTTTATTTTATAGATAATAGTATGTACGGAACCCTTCGTGCGTGAGTCCGACTCGCACTTGGCCGGTTTTTTATTTTTGATTCCACACTAGGACCTACGTCAGAAGAACTAACATAAACTTACTCGTGGAAGTATTACAGGCCAACTCTAGCTAAGTTTAGCCACAGAACTATATTTAGATATAGTTCTGTGAGTTTAGCCTACGTATAATTCCATTAATTATTTATTTTGACTTTAGATATACTTTTTGTGCCAAATATCACGCTAATTCGCTTAAGTATACCGTTTGATATACCTAGACAAGTCCCTGGGATAACGCATACACACTAACATGAAATAACAGTGAGAAAACCCACTCTCTAAAATTATGTAGCACACAAAGTTACATCAAAACACGTGTATTTTTTGGAGATAAATCCAGTAATGTTTCTTCGGCCGAAATCAGAAATAAAACCCTTAGGGTCAAAAGTCGAAGTACCTCCCACTACTCCAACACGGATCACTATTAGTAGGTACTGTTAGTAACAAAAGTTATTGAACATTTAAAAAAACTGATTGATATAGAGGTCTTGAGAGGTGTCGAATAAAAACGAAAAAGATACATTTCTTCCTAAAAGATTCAACTTTCGAACATTGTTTCCGAGCTAGGGTGTAAAAAGACTGCTACCGAAAACTGAGGGAATGCAATCAGACCATGATTCTGAACATATTTATTATTATTATTATTATTATTTAGCCTGTGTTGTCCCACTGCAGGGCAAAGGCCTAAAAATATATGAACATATTTATCGAAAAAAAACTCAATTTTTTTTTTGACTTAGCTACGTCATTATATTTTATTTTCTAGTTTTTTGCTACTAGTACAACATAATAAGACCATACCTACCTAATCATTTCATTTATAAAAGATAAAAACAATTAAAACTCAAAATCCAGCAATCTACGTATAAAAACGCGCCCAGTACATACGTTAGACCAGCTGTGTGGTCGGTTTTCTCCGGATATAATGATTTTTTGGAAAATCCTTTTGGATTTGGCTGTGTTTTGGGATGCTGTACCTACCCCTTTCGGCTTCGGTAGACGTCTTTTTACACCCTGTATTCTTTTATCCTGATTGTTTATCGGTTTTAGTTGCTATCGAGCCCGAGACTCTCCGAGTACAACGGTACATCGCACACTCAATGCAAAATTGCGAACTCGACTATTTCGTGTTCATAAATCGTACGAGTAAAATTAGTACAATTCGTGCGACCGGCCTTAATCCACTTTTGTCGATAACCATACATCGAAAATTGCTGATTATGTACATACGTGCGTTCACAATTTTGTAATGATCATGCCGGCTAATGTGGCCAGTGAAAGGACTGCACTGCAATGCATAAGTAATCAGATTGCCAGATTTAATAGCTTAGTGCTCTGATGAAGAAATATTAATGAGTAATTAGTACCTAAGTGAGTAATGTAATGAGTTTATTTGTCGCACCACTCGGTCTGTCCGTCTGTGATGTCATATTATATCCAACCAATTAATCGATCTCACTTGTCGGTGCAATTGATGGTTATGTCGTAGTAGGCTTCCTTCAATTGTTTCTTCGTTCACCCCTTATCTCAAGTCGTTGACCCTTCATACTTCATATATTCTTCATATATTATGCAACTAAATTCACATCCGATGATGTCAATAAGCATTTACCCAATAGCAATATTCTTAGTGCGTATAGATGCTTTTATTTATTTATTTTTAGGTTAAAATTTTTGTTTTGTACTTTTTAAACTTAATATTGGTTCTTGTCGCCACCTGTTAGTACCTACTGTTCGTTTCATGCTATACATAGTTCGTTGATATTTATTCGCGGAAACTTGTAATTGGCCTTCCTATAGTATGAGGCTCCTACTGCATACTATTTATAAGTTATACACTAAAATGTTCATACCTAGCTGTAAGTTTTCCCAAAACTTGTAAAATAAAATAAAATAAAATTTATTTTATTTAGTAAGATCAATTAAAAATTGCACGCCATACATGGTCAGAATACATTATTTCCGGATTGAGTTTTTATAGCAAAACAACCACCATTTACTACATGTATTTCACGCAATAAATCTTTACTTTACTATTTAAATTATATAATCTAGAATTATCAATGATAAGGCGTAATGCCTTATTAATCTTATTATTCTAAAAATGCGGCTCACTTATAGATGTCGCAGCCAACTGGTTTAATCCGCCGTCTGATTAAACGCCTAGCCATTTGATTAAACGGCGCAGTTCAACTAGCGGCCTGAATGATTTTATTCAAATTTATGCCTGACCTCTCTAGATCAAAGTCAGTTGGTTAGGTTATGTTAGGATAGTGAAAAACTACGCGTGAGGCTAGCTACGCGGCCGCCGATGCACCAGAATACTATTAAATCTATCTAAAATTCTATAATAAATGAATAGCCTGTGCATCCAGCCAGCCAGTTCATTAAATGCTTTTAATTACCAGACGGCTGAATATCATTCAGGACGCTAGTTGAACGGCGCCGTTTAATAAAATGGCTAGGCGCTTAATTGACCGGCGGATTTAACCAGTTGGCTGCGACATAGACATGAAATGTAAATAAATCAGTATTAACTAATAAAAAAAAAAGACATGAAATGCTTTGGGTCATATTCTATCTTCAATATTTGAGTTTATTATGGAAGATTTAAATGTCTATCACGCACGACTGTTCGTAAATAGGGTTAAGTATAATGTTTTGACAGACTACCGATGTTTAGTTACATGTTCGTGCCAAAGTTATTACATAGAATATGCCAGTCACGCTAGGATTGTGCAAATTTAAATGAATAGCCTAGACTAGATTTGTGGGTCTGCGGTCACTTTGATGGCACACAATAGTCTAATTAAAATGATGCAATGGAAAGAGATGGATGGATCTAAGTCTGATTGAAGTGATGTAATAGAAAAGAAGGAAGTTATTTAATTCTTGAAGTAGGTAAGTAGTAGGTTTTAAATTCAATATCCATCCATACTAATATTATAAATGTGAACGTAACTCTGTCTGTCTGTTTGTTACCTTTTCACGCCCAACCACTGAATAGATTAGGCTGAAAATTGGCATGGATAAAAATTGTATCCCAGGGCATACATAGGCTACTTTTTATCCCGAAAAAATGAGATCATCCCGATGGACCGCGGGTCACACCGCGCGAGCGCAGCTAGTTACAATTATATCCGCTATCGATTTATGCTTATGGTCTCAAGAAAAATAATTCGGCAAATGGCGCGATAAAACCATCAGAACTAAAATAATAAATAAATCATATAAGTATTCTATCAGTTATCTGGTTCCCATAGTACAAGCTTTGCTTAGTTTGGGGCTAGATGATGCTGTGTGAAAAATGTCCAGCATTTATTTATTTATTAGAACTAAAAATTGGTCAATTTTTTTTGCAAACATAATATTAGGCACTTATTCCTTGCACCATAACTATTTACAACTACTAGTATTTGACAGCAAAACCACCACATGATATGGTTTGAAATGCCTGTTTTATTACAAAAAATATGAACCGAGCTTAGCGAAGCACTGACTAAAAACTCTAGAAAAACTATCTTTAAATACTCGTGCATAGAAAGCTTTTTTGTTGTAACAGTTTTGTTTTGACATGCGGCAACATGGTGTTCAACTAAGGTTTAACTTTTTTTGTAATACCCACTTATCTCTATGTGATCTCTACTCTGTTTTTTCTCTACAAATCCAAATTGATTTCTTGTTAGTGAAATATTATTTGTAAGGCGCTCCCTCGGGACCCTATCCCATATTTATTGGCGGTATAACCGAGTTGTTTCCCGGGAATTTTATTTGAATGCTATAAAGACATACCTGTCATGTACAATACTAGAGAAATATATGCTAAATAAATAAAAGATGGGGTTTCACGAGATCCACTCCACTGCAAAAAAACGTTCAACATTCTGTGAGGTCCCATAATTGATGGGTGACTACTAGTAGCATTATAAACAGAGCGCTTCTATGCTTTGGAGGGTAAGTTGAGTCGTTCTAAAACTCCGTTACTATAGTTGTCCACTTCACCTACCAACTTTACATACTTACTGCAGAAAAGTAGGCTGTGCCAAATTTTAAGTTAGATTTAAGTTGGGCTTAGTGCGAATAAAGTTTTTAATTTATCATTTTGGATCCATCGAAATTTTTATCTTGACTCAAACCAAAAGTAAGTTTAAGTACTTATCTAATATTCGTTTTATAATAAGGAGAAGTTTGATCACCGAAAAGCAAGGACACAAACCATGTTTCTAGACGTATAGGTCTCAGGAGAAGTATCACCAAGCTTTTAAGATATTGAGTGATAAAACTGGTCCTACTGAATAAATGCATATACATTCACATGTATTTGAAAATACCTGTCAATCCACTTCTTATTTCTAGCTATTTACCTGCTCGTTCATAAAACACATCGTTGTAAGCTTTCACTACAAAATCCATTTTTGAACCTGACCGCTCCAAACAAATCACAGACCACAATTGATGATGGAGTTTGTACTTTAATAAATGCAAATACATTTATTTATGTATATGTGTTCACATTGTGTTATGCTTGATAAAATCCAGTGTCCCTAACTTTCAACTGTGATACCTAACCGATATGCACCTCACAGAGTCTCCTTTCGTGCACCTAACATAATTTTTGATGCCGAACTTTTTAGGTTCTACGACATGCCGATGCTTTTCTTCATCATTTGAGAATACTGGCATTTTGGTCAGAAAAACGAAACTCTTATTACTTATTGACTTTATATTATACTTTATTACTTATTGACTTTAATAAATGTAACATACTACCTACTATCATCCTCTATATAAAATGCGTATGCTTTGTAAATGTACACACATACATAGTAAAGCTACTTTAATGTAATGTATTTATTTGTTTTCGTAGATATGCCAATATTTTGTACAGGTACGTCAGGTGTTAATAAAACTTTGCTCGGAAATTTAAGGATAGAACAGATCAAGGTTTGTATATTAGTAAACTAGATGGCGACACGGATATTATTACGATATTGCCTTCGTTTTCACATGTCAATATTATCGCATCTTTCCCGTATGGGGGCAGACACCACAAATTTAAATTTGCTACATACGACCCATCTTTGTATGCAAAATTACATGATTAGACGTGGAAGCATTTATAATTTAGTTAATACATACATTGAACATTAATTAATAGGATTACATAAAACCAACATTTTGGCAGGCCATTTACGTCATAACATAAATTATTGGTGTACTATAAATAAGTGTGTGGCCTTGGCTGACCTAGAATTTAAACATAAACACTTAAGTATGTCGTGAACAAATGGTTAATAGGTAAACCCGAAAAATGCTATTTTACCTACTAGTTCCGCGGCTTCCTTCGTGTTTTACCAACATTTTTAATTAGGCTAATGCTCTACGACACGCTTATACTAAGTGTACGCCTATTCCAAACTTCATGCAAATGAAATAAATTGCAGATCATACAGACATTGGTCCCGTAAAAGTCGAAATCAAAAGCAAGTTAATTGATCCCGTGATGGGAATCGAACTCAAATCCTTCTGCGTCGCAAACAGGCTTTTGTCCACTCCTTCAAAAAGGTCGTCAAGAGCTTGGGACTTTTTGCGAAGACTTTTTTGATAAAAAAAATCACAAATGTCCCCAATTTCTTAACAATGTCCATGTATTTCTTTCTAGTCAAAAGAGAAAATGACACGCGGTGTTAGAAGAGGCTGCGTGCGACTACGCGCGGCTGTCATCGGCATCGACGACGAAGACGATTCCACCTTCACCATCACCGTTGACCACAAGACCTTTCATTTTCAGGTCGGTTTCTATTTCTTTCTGAAAAAACTCATTCCTCTGCCCTTATCCCACGCTTATAAGGACACCCACTCCTATCATTCGTCATCTACTCCTTTCACATTCATTACCATCTCACAAAATCCAACCACTTCTTTTACTGCCTTCCTGTAACTTGCAAGCCTAGTTACTCTCATAATATTCATGGTATCAAGCTGAAATAGAAACTCCAGCAAAAAACATATTATTTCAAACCAACTTCGAGAATAACAACTTGTAGAATTAAAAAAGACTTGTCTTGCTATATCATGCCATCTCTCTTTTCCAGGCTAGAGACGGGCAAGAGCGAGAGAGATGGGTGCGCGCGTTAGAAGACACGATAGCGAGGCATGGCCGTCGTGAGCGATGGTCGCGTTCCGTGCCTGCGCCCAGACATAGGCACGGAGATCTGGAGCGAAGAGTATCGGAGGCTGATGCATATCTACAGATCATGATAGAACTAGTCAATGTAAGCATGAAAGAGATATATGAGAAAACGTGCCCCCATTTTTCATACGTGGGAGTGGATAGCCATAAGTGTTACCGTACCGTGTAACTGTTACCGCGTGGGGGCAGACGGTAATAATTCACAACTTTATGGTACTGTTTTTCATTACAGAAACTGAGCTTACGTGTGACGGAACTCTGCGACCCCAACGAGAAGTTAAAAGGGCAAGTCATATTAGACCATTCCAATGTAAGTATTGTTTAAATAATTCAAACGATTATAGAAAATATTTTCAAATTTCAAATTGAATGTGGGGTGGTAAATCTTGAAATTTTATTTATTTTACGTTGGGCCCACCAGTGGGCCGAACTGAGTGGGGACAACGGGAATACACCAACATATCTGTGTATCTAGTGTACCTTACACTATGTTTGAAATACACAATCATACAATTAGCGCTGTTTGACATGTCCAGCATTTTTATTATTTACATGTTTAAAAGGATTGGGGTAAAAGGATTATTATGCTTATGGGGATAAAAATATGCTTATTAAAACAGCCAGCATATAAACTGGTCTTATTTAGGGCCTTACTATCGATACTTGTCTTGATTCCCATTCTACTAACACTTACCTAGCATTTGTTACTTAAATAGAAATCGCTTTAAAATATTGATATTGACTAGCTGGTACCCGCGACTTCCTCAGCAATATAATATACTTGACAACCTCTAAATAGAACTGCAAACT
This sequence comes from Epirrhoe tristata, assembly GCA_951394285.1. Lineage (NCBI taxonomy): Eukaryota > Metazoa > Arthropoda > Insecta > Lepidoptera > Geometridae > Epirrhoe > Epirrhoe tristata. The sequence continues at coordinate 8,502,112 of OX596154.1, forward strand.
GCAAGAATCTTCTGAAACTTTTAAAAATGCACTCGAACTCAGCCATAGGTTAGCAACACCATCTAGTTGTCTTTAACTGGAACTTCCAACTCCCCATACAAACTTTCAACCCTTATTTCACGCCCTCCTTGATTATTTTTGAAAAAAAAAGTAGCCTGTGTCCGTCTCTGGGACATGTCATATTTCAGCATAATCTGTTCAGTGGTTTAGGCGTGAAAAGGTAACAAACAGACAGACAGACAGACACATTTTACTACATAATAGATGGCGACACAGGAAAAATTAGATCGCGCTATCGTTGCGTTTTGGACTGTGTAACATATAAACTCGCTTCTATTTTTCAGCTTTATAAATTATAATATTATATTAAGTATGGATGTGTAATTATAATGGGAATCGAGTTTTTAAGGCAAGTCGCTAACAGCAAAGTCGAGGCGGGGTCGAGGCGGGGTCGTGTATGTCTTGTTTCATTCATTCAACACTAGTGGACCCGGGCGCGATCTCGTCTGCGCATTGTTTCGTCATACAAACTTTAGAGATAGAACTACCTTGTTCATTGGAACCCATGAAAACACTGAATTCATTTTTGGATTTGCTGTCTTTAAAATAGTTCAAGAACGAAATGACATCGCCATTTCGAAATGTCAAAAGTTATTGGTTGTCATGGCAACCTTAGAGCAGTGATCTTTGTGTCAAACAGAGTACTGCTAAAGTTTTTATGCAATATTCCCGTTGTCCTTTTACATATTTTATGGTTTTGGAACGTTTTTCGGGAGCCTATATGCTATTCTAGAGTTATACTTTTCACCTTACCAAATTTCATTGTAAACTGTTTCGTAATTTGAGCCTGATCCTTACACAAACATATAAACATTCAAACATCTAAACAAACTCACAAACTTTCAGCTTTATTATATGAGTGTGATGAGTGGGATGTCATCTTCAAAAGATGAGTAGAGACATGTGATTAGGAGCCGAGACCCGCCGCGCCTCGACGTTTGACTTTTTTTTTTACTTTTTTCAACGAGATTTGCGCCTGCGCCGCGCCCCCGCCTCGACTTTAGTTTCTGTTAGCGATACGCCTAAAGTCATACCCCCTAACTAATAAACTTGACATAAAGGTATGTCATGCATAACCTATGAATAACCATACAAATTTTTAGTTTATGCATGACATAACTTTATGTCAAGTTTATTAGTAAGGGCCATATTATTTTACGCCATATAAGTATCGCGATAATGTACATACTGCTATTTTTTTTCTTTCGCAGGCGATGTTGGACAACATTAAACATTCCATAGTACTACTACAAATAGCTAAGGTATTATTTTGCATTCTTTTATTTTGCTTATAAAAAAGCTGTTAATAGGCTTTTCGCTGAAATATTTTGTAAGTTGAAAACAGATGGCACTAGGTAAGGGACAGTTTATTAACTTATTATATAACTATTATTACTTATTATTTAAAAGCCGTGTTGGCCGAATGGGGTTGTACCTCAACTTTCAATACGAAGGTTGTGGGTTCGAATCCCGGCCGTGCATCAATGGATTTTGCGTTTCGTAAAATTTATATGCGCTTTAACACGTGCTCTAAACGGTGAAGGAAAACATCGTGAGGAAACCAGTTAGTGTTCTTATAGGCGGCAATGGGCTTGCAACCTGTCACGTATGGAATACGTATAAGTTCTGCAAGATGTGGGCATGTATCAAATATGTGCTTGGACATGCCTCTGACTACCCCCCTTAGACATCTTCTAAGGATCTGGAATAAGTAACATAAAAGATCTGAGAGAATGTCTACCGCTCCTTGGGGATACAGTCGTGAACCTGCTGTTTGTATTTATTTAATAAGTTATTAAATTGATGTCAAGTTTATTTTATTTAAGCTAAAGATATTTAATGTTTTGCTTGCTTACATTATTACAAAGTGACCTGACCAATTTACACATGAGACATAAGTAGGTACTAAACTATGTGTTATACAAAATGTACGTTCTGAAATGTATCGTCGACTAGTAGGTACAGTCAGCAATGAAAGTCGCCTGACATTTGAATGAATGAATGAATGAATGAATGAACACTTTATTGTACTTACACCAATTAATAACAAAACAACACATAAATAAAACGTTCAAAATTAGTACAATGGGCGGCCCTATCGCTGAAAGCGATTTCTCCAGGCAACCTTTGGATGGAAAATAAACCAAAGAAGCATACAAAAAGGACGGTAGTGCACAGAAGTTTTACAAATCTCAATATATCCATAATCTGTAATAATGACCAATATTTTGACAAATATTTGAAGAATAAGTGTCAGCCTATGTGAATTTTCCAGGAAAAGTTATTATTTTTTTCTTAGAAATCGAAAACAAATGGCATTTTAAGAAATCAGACTGTTAATCGACTTTCGTTGCTGACTGTACCAACATTGTTTAATCCGTCCTGTGAATCTTCTGGGTAAAGTAAGTTCGAGGTACAGTCAGCGACAGAAATTCATGAACAATTGGAGATTTTAAAGCTTCATTTTCATCATTATTTGTGGGAAAATTGCCTTTTTTTTTCATAAATATAATGGTGCAAGGCAAAACATCGAATGTAAGCTGAAGTTTTATCTAAAACCCTACGAACTTTGAAGATATTGAAGATTCAAATACATCAAATGTTCATGAACTTCTGTCGCTGACCGTACTAACTTATGTTTTATTTTTAAATTATTTTTTGATATGTATTCACGTTGAGAGCATCTCACACCCAAAAATACGCGACCCAAAACTGACCTTTCACACATATACATTACTAGCTGCGATCCCGCGGTGTGACCCGCGGTCCCTCGGGATTTTTTCGGGATAAAAAGTAGCCTATGTCCTTCCCTGGGATACAACCTTTACGGACCCGCGGTCCCACGGGATTTTTTCATTTTTTCGGGATAAAAAGTAGCCTGTGTCCTTCCCTGGGATACAACCTTTAACTATGCCAAATTTCAGCTTAATCTGTTCAGCGGTTTGGGCGTGAAAGCGTAACAAACAGACAGACAGAGTTACTTTCACATTTATAATATTAGTATGGATATGATTGGACATTTTTGTGAATGGACATTTTACGATTGATTGGACATTAGTCGTGCAAAGTCGTTATTGAAGTACTAATGTCTTTGTGTATAAAATAATACCAGTTGTACCATGGTTTCAGAACACAGTAAACCCAGTGAACGGAATCTACACAGGACCAATTAATCTATCTCAGTCACATATCAAACCAGGTAATTATAATACCACAAGCATAAACTGGTGGTCTAGTGGCCCCGCCTTCCGATCGTAAGGTCGTGGGTTCAATCCCGCTCGTGCACCAATGAGTTTTTCTGCTGAAAAACTTATGTGCATTATGCCAGTACTCTCAAACGGTGAGGAAACCGGCATGTCGTAGAACCTTTAGAGTTCGAAAACATGTGTCAAGTGCACGAAAGGAGCCTCTTTGAGGCGCACTTAAAATCCTTTCACCACACTGGTTCGAAAGAATTAGTGGCACGATAAGAAGAAAAAGAACTAACAATATTAATTTAATTTAAACTATACCTGCCAACAAAAAAGCCTGTTTGATTCTCAACTGACAAATTCAATTTATTTATTTAGGATTCAGTTCCTAAAAGAATTCCAAAAATAAAAGACTGATCCATTATCTGATCAGTATTTTAGTGTGAAATTCACATCTAGTAGCGATAGTCATATATCCTCAGATTTGATTGAAATCCGTTGATAAATACGCGTATAGCAAACTTCCCCCTTTCCCCCCTTTTTCTCCCAGTCAAAAATCGCGATTGACACAAAAAAGAGGTCATTCAGGCTCCATACAAGGTTGAGTTGGCCGTTGGCCGGCTCTTTTGAATTTTAGGCCCAATATGAATAATCTCCCTTATCTTTTTTCTTTATCTTTAAAATCGGTTGAAAAATGCGACATGTAAACATGAACAGACTGACGGACAAAAGCATTTTTGACTAACCTCGAAACTGAGACGCTTCGCTCGCTTGGCTCGCTCGACCAATGAGTCGCTTCGCTCGCTCGGCCAATGATCTGTGTGTGTACAGACTCGCTATCGCTGTCTCCGGCGGTGGAGCTGGGCGCGGAGTGCCGTGAGCTGGCCACGCCCACGCACACGTCGCTGCAACATCTCGATTCTCCTAGTATGTACACACACGCAGTACACTTCAGCACTTTGTTGTAAAATAAGTTACTCAATGGTAGACTCACTAGACTAGACCGTAGACTAACTACTCACTAGACTTAGTAGACTCATTTACTCAATAATAGACTCACTAGACAGTAGAATTACTACTCACTAGACTTAGTAGACTCATTTACTCTATTAGTAGTCTTGACGGTAGACTTACTACTCACTAGACTAGGCTCCATTTACTCAATAACAGACTCACTAGATATAATAGATTCACAAGACAGTACGTAGGTAGACTTACTTAACTACTCACTAGACTTAGTAGACTAGCTACTCACTAGAGTACCGAGTATTCCATCTGAATTAAAAATAGATTTGATTTACCGCTTGAATTGGCTTGCTTCTCAACTTGGCTCTTGACAAAATAAAAAGTGCGTACGAAGTCGCAGGTAACAGCTAGTTCATGTATATTTGACCTCTGTAGCGCAGTGGGCGAAGGCCCGCCTGCGACGCAAATGGTTGCGGGTTTGATCCCCGCAGCGGGACCAATGTTTGTATGATCTACAAATATTTGAAACTTGTTGTGTGGTGGTGTGGTGTGGTACCACACCTCACCACCACACAACAAGAAACACCCAGACCCTAGAGTCTAGGTGTTTCTATGTATAATATGTATGTATTTACAAACAAAAAGTTTATAAGTAGTATATCAGTCATCCGCCATAACACAAGCTCTGCTTACTTTGGGGCTAGATGATGCTGTGTGGAAAGTCCAGCATTATTTATTTATTTAATGCTACTCTTTGTACAGGACAACCAATGTCGCTGCTAGTGCCGGACACCTCGTATTCGTCTTCGGAAGGCGAGGACGACTTCTACGACGCAGAATATGAGCCCTCCGCGTCTTCGCTACCCGGCACGAGGTTAGTCATCCTATTTAGCACATTCACAAGATTATCAACAATATACAATTCAATACAATTGATTTAGCGCAGGGTTCAATTATATCTTCGTGATTAGAAATAAACCTAATTTCCCCAAAATATAGACACAGTGACACAGGAACAGGATAGGAAAGAAAGGACTCACCTGGTTGTAATAAAGTTCCAGTTAAGTAGGTAATCCTTCGAATATTATAACTGAAGGCACTCACAACACTCGCGAGGTTATTAGGAACCTTTCGAGACAGCTTTGGGAAGACTTCACAGTTTTTGGGTTTCCTTCCGGGAACGAAGGATAGACGCGTGCGCACGGTAATTTGCGGTAATTAGCACTGGCGCGTGTCAATCTCATTTGACGACACGCGAGGGGTGGCGGGGGTGGCCATCACCCTAGTCCATACAAAGGTGAGAAAAAGCAAGGTAGGACAGAGACAGGTATATTTAGGGAGCGTATTAGAACGCAAAGGATGGGTATATGTGTCACTGCGCTATTCTACCTATTTAGCCTAAACATCCCCCCGGGTTTGACAGGATGAAATCCTTCAAAACACTATAGAAATAATCTAAGTGCAATTAATTAATAATTACCTATAATTCAACTAATTAGTTAGCTAAATCAAGTATGTAGTTAGTTACAGAATTTTATTTGGAAAGGTCATTAACGGATTTTAATTTACCTACATATACCTACCTAATCTATAATCTAAACATTCGAAATTATTGTGGACTGTATGTTTATTTATTAAAGTTAAGTAATTAATTAGATTTATTGGCTAGGCAATGGAAACACCTTCACCAACGGACGCTTGTATACACCAGACTTAGTGCGAACGTCTACCGTACGAACAATGTTATCCTTTCCGGGATAGGTACGTACTACGACTCCTAAAGGCCAGTCTAGACAAGCGCTGTTGTCGGATTTTAACAAGACAACAGTCCCTTCCAGAATGGGTTCCGTTTGAGTCAGCCATTTACTACGGACTTGCAATGTATTTAGGTATTCTACCTTCCACCTTTTCCAAAATGATTGCACTAAGTGATCAATTACACGTTTGCGTTGGAGAAGAGTGCCACTGACATTAGTCAAATCTTCTGAGGGAAGAGATTTTAAAGGCGTCATCACTAAAAAATGCGCGGGAGTCAATGCAAGGGGTTCGGCAGGATCACTGCTCAAAACTGAGAGCGGACGCGAATTTAATATAGCCTCAATCTGAGTTAGAACCGTCGTCATCTCTTCGAAGGTTAATAGATAGTTTCCTACAATCCTTTTAAGATGATTTTTGACACTCTTGACATTGCTTTCCGACACACCGTTGAAATGTGGACTCAAAGGCGGGTAAAATTTCATTTTAATTCGATTATCACGCGTTACGTTTGCGAATTTATCTTTATATTCCTCGGATTCGATTAGGCTATATACTTCATCGAGATACGATTTCGCTCCGACAAAATTAGTACCGTTGTCCGAATAAAGAACCGCTACGGGACCACGTCGCGATAGAAACCTTTTCAGCGCATTAACAAACGCATCAGTACTTAAATCTGTTGCTAATTCGAGATGAACGGCCTTAGTAACGAGACACACGAACAAACATAGGTACGCTTTTATACTTCGCACTCCACGGCGACGATAAGGCACTATCTGTAAAGGTCCAGCGTAATCCATGCCAGTATGACAAAACGCTTTGGCTTCTTGAACCCTACAAGCCGGCAGGTCGCCCATGAACGGAGCCGTGTTTCGCGGATTGACCTTGAAACATATGTTGCATAGCTGAACGCGTTTTCGTACTATGTTCCGCGCGGATAATATCCAAAACCGTTGTCTCAGCAAAGACATTAATAATTGAGGACCGGTATGTAAGTATTTCTGGTGGTAATGATCAATTATTAAGTCGACAATGTGATCTTTACGAGGTAGTAGTAATGGATGACAACTATCGTAATCCAAGTCAGAGTGAACCAATCGACCACCTACTCTAAACAAACCGTCTTTTACAAAGGCATTGAGCTTAATGAATGCGGGAGGTAATTTATTACCCGATTCAGCATTATTTATTTGGTTTGCAAAGTGCATTCTCTGCAAATCTCTCACTACGTACTCTTCCGCTACATCTAGATGAGACACTTCGAACTTTCGCGGTAATTTCTTGACGAACCGAAGAACATAGATTACTATTCGGAGCAACCTAGACCAAGAAGACACTCTAGTAGCCAAGTCATAGAGCACCAGAGACGGAGGAGCAGCAGCTACAGTCGCTAGAACGTTGACCTTTACTTTCGGTATTTCGTCTAACACAACTGCGGGATCAAATCGACGCACTGGCCATTCATGGACAGGCAAGTTGACGAACGACGGTCCACTAAACCACAGAGGATGCTCGATCAACTGAGAGGGCGTGAGTCCTCTGGAGAGGCAATCAGCGGGATTATCTTTTCCACTAATATGATGGAAGTGTCGAGGATCTAATTCATTATGAATTTTAGCTACCCTATTCGCGACGAAAGTCTGCCATCGAGTGGGACAGGAATGAATCCACGCCAGCGCTACTGTACTGTCAGTGAAAGCATAAATATTGGATATTTTGCAACGATCGGAATAGGTGTCAACCACCAGACGCATCAATCGCGCGAGTATTACATTCGCGCATAATTCCATACGCGCGAGAGTAACGACGGTCTTAGAAGGAGCTACTCGGGACTTAGCACAAACCAAATTCACCACAAAACGATTTTCGTTCGGATATTGAACGTGCAAGTACACTACGCCTCCATAGGCGCGTTCGGAAGCGTCGGCAAAACCTAACACTGAAACAATGCAATCCTCATTCACACCCACGTGACGGGGCAACTTGATATTTTGAAACAGAGGCAGTTCTGATTCAATCGTTCGCCACAAAGACACGATATTAGGAGGGGGAATGTCATCCCAACCTACGTTATTTTCCCACAAACTTTTAATTATCAATTTCGACAAAAGAGTGACGGGAGCAACGAATCCCATTAAATCCCACAATCGGGCAATGGTTGAAAGTATATTACGTTTCGTACAATCGCGAGTCTCGATATTTACGCTGAACATAAAGATGTCTTCAGCTGGTATCCAAAACAGACCAAGTATTTTTAGGTAGCTGTCCGGACTGAACTCGACCGCCTCAGTCACACGATGCGACGCTGGAATGCCTGCCATAACCTCGGGTACATTACTCGAAAACTTCACTAAGTCGAACCCTCCAGCCGCGAAAAGCTCGATCAGCTGATTCGAAAGGTTGATACCTTCAGGTACGGACAAACAGCTAGTAGCTAAATCATCCATGAAAAGATCCTTCTCAGCTACGGAAGCTGCACTCGGAAAGCGGTCACGCTCATCTGAAGCAAGTTGACGAACAGTACGTATAGCTAAGTAGGTACTGCAACACAAACCGAAGGCGACTCGGGACATTTCAAAAACCGTGATCGGGTCATTAATATTGAACCTATACAACAGTCGTAGGTACTTTGTACTTTTATCGTCCATGAGTACTCTCAAGTACATGTGTCGAATATCTGCACTTATAGCTATAGGCAACAATCGAAACTTCAATATTATTTGAAACAAATCATTTTGTAGATTCGGTCCGGTATGCAATAAATCATTTAGGGATTTACCGGAAGAAGTTTTACTACTCGCATTTAATACTACGCGAAATTTTGTCGTACTTTTGTCTTGACGAACCACCGCGTGGTGTGGTATCACGTACTGCTCATTAGTCGTACCTACCTCCTCCACCGTACCTACCGAATGCATGTAATTTCGCTGTAGGTAATCTTTGAAAACGCTGTCATACTCCTCTTTAATAGCGGGATTAGATAACAATCTGCGCTCCGACGATAAATACCTACGCTCGGCCGTACGCATGGAGTCACCCAACTCGGAGGGATCGTGTTGAAACGGGAGCGACACGACATACCGCCCGTTCGATTCTCGACGAGTGGTATCGCGGTAATATTTTTCGCAAGCTTGTTCGTCTTTAGTTTGGCAATCGGGTACATTGGGTACCTCTTCCAACTCGAAAAACCGATTCATGCAATTTTCGAGAGATTCATCCACAATACTGCAATACGAACGAACTATATTGCAAGTGGGGTTAATGACCGGGGCCTTACCGATTATTATGTAACCTAATGAGGTTTCAATCGCGACGGGTTCACCGGCAGAGCGAGATATTGAATTCGGACGTAGAATTCTCGCGAACATGTCCGTCCCCAGTATGAGGTCAATATCGGCAGGAGAATAATAATTACTGTCCGCCAAAGGAATATTATTTAAATAGTCCAAGCGAGAGGTATCTATCTTCGCGGTAGGTAATTCACTCGTGATACGATTCACGACCAACGGTTGAATATTGAACCTAACCGATTCATCGAAGCGAGACCGTATGTTTAAGCATGTAACCCCTTCAATAGGATTTGTGACGTCACCTACACCTGACACGAATTTACTTTGCGGTTCATACAATTTTAATTTTAAACGTTTACAGCATTTCGTTGTAATTAAATCCTTTTGAGACGCACTATCTACCAGCGCTCGTAGCACGACTACATTTCCGTCGGCATCTATCGCATTACATTGAGCTGTGCCGAGCAGGACGGAAAACTCGGGAATCGAACCCGCACCTATCTCGCTCGCGGCACACTCGCCAACAGCGCACAGCGATACCGCGCTGGCCGACGCAATCGTGGCAGGGACGGATTCAGGCGCGCGGGGCACGGTCTCCGTTACTGCGGCTGAAATCGAGGCGGAGGCATTTTTCTCACTACTAGGAAAATGCAGCATACTGTGGTGACTGCGTTTACATTCGCTACAACGTTTTGAATCTGTACAATCCGCAACCGCGTGTGTGTTATTTAGGCAATTAACGCACAATTTATTTAATTTAACGAATTTAAATCGATTATTCGGGGTCATTGACAGGAACTTTGTGCACTGGGGCAATTGAGAATGACCACTCTTCCCACAACACAAACATGTATTTTCCTGCACACTTACAAAGGTTTTGACATTGTTATTGGTCGCACGCGCTCCTCGTCCCACCGACGACGACGTATTATTATTTTTACGCGTCTGAATACTGCCCGCTTTCGTATTGGAAGATGCATTATTGTGTGCGCGTTGCAAAATGTGTGATTGACTTCGCACAAAATTAATGAACTCGGAACAACTCGTTTTATTATCACTCGTTTCACTTATTTTACGTTCATATGATTTTACTGTGTCAAGTCCGACCTTTTTGCACGCAATATGCACAAACACAAAATCTTCTAAACTATCTAATTCTAACTGTTTTAATGCGGAATGCAGCGATGAGAATTTATCGACAAAATCTTCCAATTGAGTAGGTATTTCCTCATTAACAGTAGGCAAGTTCATTATTTTCTCCAAATACGTAGCGGCCAGTACTCGTTTATCGTTATATTTATTCACTAAAGCGTCCCATATGACCGGGTAATTTGCGGCCGTAGGTAAAATACCTTTGCAAATGTTTAAGGCTTTACCTTTTAACCTACCAACTAAGTATTGAACTTTTTCGCCGTCGGTAAGGCTGGGATGATTATGAACAGCTGACTTGAAAGTCTCGTAAAAAATGGGCCAAGACTCATTGTCACCATCAAATGAACATAACTCTAATCGCGGTAGCTTTATTGGTGAAGGCGTTTCGCATTTGATTTGAGTTCCGTCGCGACTAGTATTTTTAGCCATTTGCGACGTTAATTGATGTGACTTATACTTTATTTTGGTATAAAGCTGCTCGAATGAAATAAGTGTATTATAAGTGGGTACTGGGCTTTCAGTTATGCTCGATTGAAGAGTATTTCTTTCTTCCATTGTGGATATGAAATCCGTTCTCAGCGTGTCTATAGTGAAACTGTTTCCTAGGAAATCGTCAATTTTTACTGGATCATCGCCTATTTTGGAAATTGAGTCGTAAATAATTTGTATCCGCTCAAATAAAGCTGCCAATTTATTTTGCAGTTTTTCCATCTCACGCTCAGATCTTTTCGACATGTTTCAAAATGGCTACCTGTGCTATTAGAAAGAAAATAAATCTGAACTAATCCACGAAGATTCGCGATCGATAGGACCAAATGATTTAGCGCAGGGTTCAATTATATCTTCGTGATTAGAAATAAACCTAATTTCCCCAAAATATAGACACAGTGACACAGGAACAGGATAGGAAAGAAAGGACTCACCTGGTTGTAATAAAGTTCCAGTTAAGTAGGTAATCCTTCGAATATTATAACTGAAGGCACTCACAACACTCGCGAGGTTATTAGGAACCTTTCGAGACAGCTTTGGGAAGACTTCACAGTTTTTGGGTTTCCTTCCGGGAACGAAGGATAGACGCGTGCGCACGGTAATTTGCGGTAATTAGCACTGGCGCGTGTCAATCTCATTTGACGACACGCGAGGGGTGGCGGGGGTGGCCATCACCCTAGTCCATACAAAGGTGAGAAAAAGCAAGGTAGGACAGAGACAGGTATATTTAGGGAGCGTATTAGAACGCAAAATATGGGTATATGTGTCACTGCGCTATTCTACCTATTTAGCCTAAACAACAATACAATTTTATTTCTCCACAATACACGAGTTTTACTTAAATATCTTCTATACTTCACTCACACCAACAAACAATTTACAACCTAGCTTAGTAAGGTACCTTTGTGACTTCAAAACACCATGTTAGGTACAGTCAGCAATGAAAGACGATTAACAGTTCGATTTCAAACGCCATTTTGTTTTCGAGTTTAAAGAAATAGTAAACTTAAACCTAGTAATTAATGTGAACTGAATCGTCAAATAGTTGTCAATATTTTAATGATGTAACATTATTTACTTCACGTCACCAATTAGATTTCGGGAATAATTATTCTTTGTGCATTTTAATAATTATTATGTATCTCTTGTCATTCTTCAGATTTTGTTGAACATGACATGTTAATCGACTTTTGTTGCTGACTGTACCTAACATGGTGTTTTTAACAAGCAAAAATGTATGTACTAAGTACATGTTTATAGTGTTAGTTAACCTCTTACGTCACACTAGACCACTTACTCATACGAACTTTTAATGTCCCGCAAGGGTGCAATTTTGGAATGCATTTTAAAAATTTTGAAGTTTACTGCTGAAGTAGTATTAAACTATTACCACAAATCTTTTCATTTCGACTCAGACAGTTGTGTTTATACGAAACTGTTCATTTTAAAGAATTACAGCGTCATCTACGAGTGTAAGGACTAAAAAAAAAAAAACCGTGGCACTCCCGGGTGTGCCGAGAGAAGTGAAAACTTAAACAAAAAAAAATATGTATTTTTATTCACCCGCTTAGTTTTAAGTTTTAAAATGAGCATTTAGAAATGTAAAAATATTGCCGTAAAAGTTTACCGAGTACAGAACTAGATGGCGCTACTGGTAGGTGCCGGTGAGCAGTCACGTGACTCGCACGTGACCTTTTCGAGGCGAATCCAAGAATTTATTCTCATCTCATCAAAAAGGCTTTCTCTTAAATAAGAATATAAAGTTCGAATATCAGTGATTCCATAGTTTGCTTTGCTTTAAGCATCCTTCACAGGGTGTTGACCGCCAAAGAGGTCAGAGGTCGCATAGATCGTGCACATATTTGCATACTTCCAGACACGATACATTTATGGCGCTAAAAACCTATACTTCTAGGAAAAACTAGAATTCTTAAGAGTTTCTTGGCATATTTAGAGTAGGAAATTATTCCGAAATTTTCAGTAGTTTGTGCTACAGATCCTTTCACCACACTGGTTCGAAAGAGCTAGTGACATGAGAAGAAGAAGATTGTTTTTTTTATTGTTCAATTTGTACTTATTAATTAGTATGAAATAATATACAAAGTGCGGGTCAGAAGACGCGCTAAAATCGAATACTTACAGTTAATTTACGTTTAATGCTGACTGTATGTAAAAAAACGGTGAAGGAAAACATCGCGAGGAAACCCGCAGCTTTGTCAGCTCCACACGTATTGACGTCGTCTTTCCTGTGGGCGGCTGATTAAGCTGAGAGGTTTAGGTGCTGGGCAAGCCTATTCCATCTCAAACAATGTCCCAGGCACTACAGCATCCCGTTAAGTGTATGCAAGGCATGGATTGCCTCCTGACGCTGTATAAATCATCTAATATAGATGAAAAGGCCTAAGTTTTATCTTAAAAAAATAATTAATGTTTATCATAATAAAAATTAGGAACATAATTATGCACTTTGATTGTTAATTCTGATTCATCCAAGCGTAAATTTTATCCCTATAAATAATTCAAGTTCATTGCGAACTCGCTTAAAGGTTACTGGCCGCGAGGATTTAGGTCATGGGGTCGACGAACCCTTTAACGGGTCATGCCTGCATGCATAGCCACTTGGCATTTTATTGGCACGCTTACATCGATGATGATCTGTGAAATTTGAAATGTGTTTACGTAGGTACAATCACTGATCGTAAACAATGACTTTTAAAACCAAAATAGAATAATCACAGATTATAATAATATACTATGTATAAAAAATCGTGTACCTAAACAATATAGTGTTTTGTGTTTATAAATTTGTGATGGAATAGCTTTCCCAGCACCTAAACTATCCTCTCAGCTTAATCGACATTTTCCACAGGAAAGACAACTTAGGCAGCTTATTCAGCTCCACACGTATTGACGTTGCCTTTTATTTGACAGGTCGTAGTGAAACGCCCGAAGATTCTGCCGAAATATACCTACGTTACGATTGTGCTATACCCCTATTAGCCCCAAAAATCTAGCTAGGGCAGCTATTTCTGTACAAAATGAACCAGATGATAACAGAACTAGACTAATGGAAAACTAAAGATTACATTGTCTTTGACCTAGCTAGGTCAAAACTAGTTTGATTAGATGACCTTGGTGGGCAATTATACGGCTTAACGCGTTCCCTGCCTATTATGTAGTGACCTCTGGGACCAAATCTGGATTTACGAGATCACGCATGTGTTGCAAGGAAGGCATCCTGAAAATCTCGTAATTCAATCATATATTCTCGTAATTCACATAAAATCTGATAGTATTCATCCACATGATTCACACTTTGGCGCCGCGGTCTTCGATACCAAAAAAGATTTGACTAAAAACGGGTATTCTCTAAGATACCTAAGTCATACTCGTCGTATCCCATACAATCGTATCCCTATTTCCGTCGACCTTATATTTCCTCTCGCACTATAGGCGCGACGGAAACCTTCGTCCGTACTTCCTTTGAATGACTATTTGCGAAATCGAAGTCATAGCTTGAGAATAGTTTCAGACGAAATATAATAAAAGACAGTTTTTTTTTTTGGCTTTTTTTGGCAGATTTATAACAATTTTAGCCGGTATCACCCACTGCTGTGGGTATAAACAACAGCCCTTAACTTTTTCTCACTTAATGAATAAATGCGATACGTGAAATCTTCAAAATAGACGAGGAAATGTTGTTCTCCCTTCTACGTGACTAGTCCATGGTCAGCTTTCAGAAAGAGCATTTACAAGAAATAATCAAACCAATACGGTATCGCACACAATTCTTTACGTGTCGGTCATCGACTGTTAGTAGTTTTAGCAAGGGCAACGCTCGCTCGGCCGCGGCCGCTAAATAGCATCTTTAGCCAAACGAGCCAAAAATTGCATCGTGTAAATGTTCTTTTAGTGTTCCTCACTATGTTTTCCTTCATTGTTTAGCGACAACAATAGGATAGTCCGCTTTTCATAACGCCACCACCCGGCGTTATCTTGATTTATTCAATAAATACTATTTCAAGCGTGGAGGTTGGGGAAGATCGTTAATCTAAAACTGTTTGGTCTGCTAACCCTGAACGGTCGAAATCTAGTTCCAGAAATATTTGAATATATTACTTACGTCATACGAATAAATTGTGTAAAATGATGTCTTCAAAATACTTTAAAATGTGATGGCTGAAACTTCTACGCGTAGTAGCTATGTTTTTTAGTATTGGAAGGAAAAACTACTTTGGCAAACATGAACATCTAAAACTTAAACTTAGGCCTTTATTTTCTATATGAGATGATTTATACAGCGTTAGGAGGCAACCTATGCCTACACTTAACGGGACGCTGTAGTGCCTGGGACATTGTTTGAGATGGAATAGGCTTGCCCAGCACCTAAACCATCCTCTCAGCTTAATCAGCCGCCCACAGGAAAGACAACCCATACAACCATTTTCGGTCGCAAAATTTTAAAAACGTCGCAAATTTGCAATTTGTCGTAACAATTACGTTACTTGTGATTTTGGTTGCAGCGTGTATTAAAGGTGTTGACAATTTGTATCGAAAACATTACAGTAATAGTGTGTGTGCTTTGTGTCGATAATTTTCGTCATTTTGTTCTTCATTTTGTTCTTGACACATTGTGTGGACTTGAGTAAATTGTCAACACATTGACGACACTAGGTAACAGTAATTGTAGTAAAGATAACGACACTAATTGTTGGATTTGTCCAAACAGAAAACCAGTGGTTCTCAAGCTTTAGTGGTGCTCAGGGACTAGTTGTTTGTGCAGATGAATATAAAATATCTAGCTGCGCTCCCGCGGTATGACCCGCGGTCCCTCGGCATTTTTTCGGGATAATAAATAATAAATAAATAATGCTGGACTTTTCACACAGCATCATCTAGCCCCAAAGTAAGCAGAGCTTGTGTTATGGGTACTAGATGACTGATAAACTAGATAAAAAGTAGATAAAAATAAAATAAAAAGTAGGATAAAAAGTAGCCTATGTCTTTCCCTGGGATACAACCTTTATCCATGCCAATTTTTTTCCTAATCTGTTCAGTGGATTGGGCGTGAAAAGGTAACAAACAGACAGATAGACAGACAAAGTTACTTTCACATTTATAATATTAGCATGGAGTATAGATTAGTATGGATTGTTTTTATAACACACAACAAAGGTTAAGTAGGTACCTACTCTTAAAATAAAAATGAAAATCCAAGTTTAATTTTTTTTTAATTTTATTTCACATTAAAAAATGGAGGACTTTTTCGAATGTAGGAATGTCTCCTAATTTTACTCTGCATTTCATTTTCTTCCAGTTTTTCTCTGGAATGCTGTGTTCATTGCATCATAGAGCTTGTATCTCGTTTTTTTCAATGAGCGAGGACAAAATAGGTAGGTTACATCTACCCACCCTTCTTCCGCAGAAACCTCATTAAATGGCATGTTGAGAACCACTGTGAACATAAAATAAACAAAACTCCATTTTATAAAACAGTCGCCCTGTAACAGTTCTTGACACAATTTTGAAATTTTTCAACATATTAACGTAACTGTGGGTCAAGTTTTATCATCAAGTAAATACATATTTTTTCATTGAAATTTACATAACTATCCAATATAATTAGTTAAAAAGAATACACTTTGCTTATTTTTATAGACAGTATAATATAAATCATTTATGTGGTTCGAAAATATTGTATTTTGACTTTTTATTGAAAATGATCACAATAACAGAAAACATTTGAACTATTTTATCAAATCCTACAGGCGCATCGGTAAATTTGGTTAAATTACACTAAACTGCACGATGAATTTCAATTCGCAGAGTATTTTAGGTCGGCTAACAAGCAAATATTACAGAATAATGTAGGTACTCACATTTTTATGATGGCGGCGAAAAATAAAATTAATGTCACAACACACCTTTCAACTAAAAAAGTACACTAACCTTTTTTTTTTTTTTTGTATCTTGTTACGCGATTGCTCCGCCATTTGTTGACCGATTTGCAAAATTCTTTTCATGTTTGAAAGGGTATACTCCAGAGGTGGTCCCATATAAATTTTATTCCTGAGGGATTGATAGTTTCCCCGTAAAACTCTAAACACCTTCCCTCCTAGCCATGTCACAAATAGAAATCGAATCGACAGCTTGACGCCCTGAGTCACACCGCGTTTCGAGTCAAACATTGAAGTCGGTTTTCTTTTTAGTATAAAAACTTAATTATTCGTTTTTTACGAGTATTTTTTATGCCGCTTTTTTATCTACGAGTTGACATTCGACGTTCTAGTCCCTAATAGATGAAAACAATACGAGTAATCTAAGGTGTTATGCCGGCGTGTTTATTTATAAGCGCGGTCCGGTCGCGTCGATCCGGCCGCACTCGGGAAATGCGCCGACGCGGTGCGCTTCAGCGGCAAAGATTAACTCATAGATGTGATCTAAGAGAAAATTTTGCCTACGCATAAATTGATGAATTACAACGTAAACAATGTCTAAGCCTTTGGAAGGAAAAAACTACCAGTTGTAAAGAAAACCCACAGTTGAAAAGAGATTTTGATTGAGATTCTGTGATTTGTTTTGTGTTATTAGCTTGTACTATTTTACTACATTTTTTTTAATACTATACTAAGTAGTAGTGTTCTTACGAATACTTACTACTTACAAAAAATGATTAGAAGTAAGTACTTAATCAGTTAATCGCTCTGCTCTACGTCACCGATTGAAAGATAAAATCAAAATTGATAGCCTAAAATTAGATTTTAATCCGAAAACAACGCGCTCGATACATCTGCAAACTGCTCTTTGGCATCTCCCTCTGCGTTCAGTACGATTCGCTCCGCGGTCGGCGCGCCACGCGCAATCCACGCGACGCCGCATCGATCGATAAAACCTCTTTGGATAAAACTAGACCTTATTGTCTTGAAGTAAACCGTCAAAATAACGTACGTTCGTGTTCTTTTTTCAAACGTGCACCATTGTTCTTATTTCAAATTTAAACGCATGACCGGCATTTGTTTACGTTCCGTTCCAATGTGACTATGAGTTTGTTTTGATTTGAATAATTCTTCGTTTTTTTGTTTGTTTTATTGTAAGTAAACGATGTTCAGTGATACTTTAAGTAACCTATCTAGTCCGTTAAACGCAAAATAATAACCAAAACTTCGTTTTGATTGGCCATTGTTTAAAACAGTTTAAATTAGCCTGAAAATAAAATCAGTTTCCCACAGATGTTTTTGTTCATTCAAATCATTAAAAAATACATTTGAATATCAGAAAAAACGTAAAAACCTAGATTTTTTCTTCAACTAAATAAGTATCATGAGAGGAAACCCGTTTTCAGCTATTTCAGCATCCTAGAATACCAATGAGCACTAACAATTTGGCAACAATGAAAATGCTACTTTCTCTATTGTACCAGGATTGCATAAGTTGCAAGGTTTCGGATCTCGTTAGTGTTGGATTCATGAAACATTTTGTTTTGGATCTCTTCAAGTTTGAACTGTCGATGTCGTCTCGTTTTCACATATCTTACGCCTAAAATCGATCTTACGAGCATTAAAATCAATATTGTTTAGGTGACTGACCCTGATGACGGAATTCTTAGGCCATCTAAAATAAATCTGAAAAAAAAAACTTGTGTGCCTTCGAACGTCCGAAGCACAGAAGCGCTCAGCTGTTTATACCGCTAGCAGCCATGTATGAAACACACAAAAAACCTTCCCCTAAAATTCTCGGTCTTAAGTTTTAAGAATGACCTTGAAGAATAAAAAAAAAACTTCTCTAGTTAATAAAGCAAGGCGGTTTAAGTGATAACACTGGTCCTACTAAATCAATCCTTTTTGACTTTGAGTAATACAGTCATAGTAGCGAGCTTGTATGAAGAATAAAGTGAGTTCGTATGAGTCCGTGGCCAACTCTGGTGACGGAGTTTTTAGGCCGCCTTAGGGCCTCCGTCATGGCTTAACGACTTAAATAGCCGGGATCGACAATTTAACGTGCCCTCCGAACCACGGAAGCGATCAGATGAAAATCCCATTGGCGGTCACCCATCCACTTACGGACCCTTTCGAATGTTGCTTAACTTTGAAGATCTATCAAGAACGACTAAGCAAGCACGACCACGAGTGCTTCACTTTGTATGAATGTAAGAATGAGACGAAAGTTGTGTGTCAGGATCGTAGCAAGTGGAGATCCGTGGTCTCTGCCTACCTCTTCAGGAAAGAGGTGTGATTTTATGTATGTATGTATGTAAATACATAGTGCCTCTCTCAAATTCCAATGCGATCTCTTTTCCTTTACAAGACATTGATTTTGAAGAAAATGGCAAAGAAATGAATGCTTACTTTGTGTTTGAAAGGTTCGGAGCTTAATGGATTGAAAAGATTATCGGAAAAGGATAATACGCCTGATAAAATTATCGATTTTCCACTCCGGAGATTTTACAGCCTGCTTTGATTTGAAGTTGAAGTATTTAGAATATCTATTAAAGAATATCTATAACTCTAGAATAATGTAGCTTCCTTTTAGTGAAAGAATTTTCAGAACCAGAACAGTAGTTTCAGCATTTCTTTTTCAATTTTCATCCACAATTCACATTCGACCTGAAATCATTTCAGGCACTGCTTCGAAAAAACTATTGAAACAAGAAGAAGAATCGCTTAGTATCAACTTAGTCATATCTTGGACTGAATAAGCGATGTCGATGGTTCCTTAAAAAGTGCCACTGCGCAGACAAACGGCTAACTTCACGAATGCCCATCTCCGTTGAACGTATTGTACAGTCAGCATCAAAAGTTGACTAACACTTGAAGTTTCCAAAATCAGAATATTTCCGAAATCCGTAACACCATGACCAAAATTTTGACAAATAGTTGATGATTAACTCTCAGTCTATAATAATTTCCCAAGCAAAGTTAATTTTTTCTTAGCAATCGAAGAGAAATGGCGCTTTAAAAAAACCAGCTGTCAATCAACTTTTGATGCTGACTGTACCACGTGTTTCGTGGGTTTTATTATTATGTAAAATTCTCGACCAGAATTTGGCCACACTGTTTTTTTTTTCGTGGCTTTCAAACAGTCCTGCCAAAGTGTAATATCTATTGGCAATATTGTCCACTGGCACCACGTGGTGGAATTCATAAATGTGTTGGACCGAAGCCATTTCATCGATTAACAGATACTTTATTATTTACACAACACTTTGAAGGAAGTGAAATTTTATAGCGCTTAGCCTCTTGTAACAATATGAAATTCTTATGAGCGAAATACTTATAAAATCTTTGTAAGCGGTTGTAAGCAGAAATCTCTTTTACGGAGTGACAAGAATTTTAGGGGAATTATAAGAGGTCAGGTTCCGTCGTATTTGTATTACAATACTTTTAAATTATTATTAGGTACACTTTAAATAAACAATAAAATCATTGCACAATTATAGGTAAGTAGGTATACCTATGCAACAACGAACGACTATTGAAGTGATTTTTGTGAATCCAACAAGTATTTCTTTAGTTTGGATTTAAATGAGAAAACTGTCAATGAATTTCTTATTGGGGGAGGAATATTGTTCCAGCATTTCGTGGCAGCATAGCAAAAGCTATTGTAACTGTTGTATATGATGTTGAGAAAATTAAACTTTATTCTATTCTGTTCTATTTCGCGGTAGCTTAGTCCCCGCTAAGACAAGGGAGGATCTATTTCCGAACTGCAAAACGTGAATTTCAGATTTTTATGACGATAATTATGTTGAATCGTGATCTAGTTTCCTGCTCTGTATATCTCCTTTTCCGACTTCATTGTTTCTAATTGAGCTGTCTCTTTCTCGTGACGTGAATATTCCCTAGACATCCCTATATTCGAAGCTTTATTATGTATGGCATTTGGTCTATAAAATGTCAAGGTTATCACAAAATATAATTTTACTTTTTCTAGAAAACTTGTTTGGCGCGTTCTAGACGATTAGTCTTGCGCATCTTTCGGTCGTTACACTCGTTTTTTCTACGGATTCGCTTGTTATTTTCACCCCTCACGGGAAGCCAAAAAACTTAATGCTCAATGGTCTATATAACTGATAAATGTGAGTTTTGGGGTGTGTTCAAAAATAAACAGGAATTAGCTAAATCTAGAGACGCCCTTGAAGCAGTTTTTATGTGCTTAAAGCCCCGGTGATGGCTTAACCACATTTGACGCTTCTACGAGGACCTCTATATCGCTTAAGATGAAACAATTATGGTGGATTTGAAATAAATATCGGTATTTTACGAGACAAGCATTTCTGTACTCTATTATCGATAAAAGTCCTCTATTCCTAAGCTACATCCTGTGATTTCACACACATGTGGGCTCCCACAGGAAATGACCACTTTCCCGGATAAAATGTAGGTAGATATTGAATACTCGATACAGGGTGGGAAAATGATTACCGCATTGATTTGTCACCTTTGTTTAACACCAAGCATTTTTGGGTTTAGAAAAAATGTGTCAATAAAAAGATGGATGGATTGTGTTTAAACGGATTGAGCAAAAAGAGATGACTGGTGACAGAGAATCGGGTGAAAATGTAGAAGGGGTGTCATGTAGTGGGTTTAAACATAATTTATATTATAATATACCACATATTGGTTCAAAGTTGCGCTGTAACGCTTCATACTAATAGGTATGTCAAGGGCAATGTCAAAAAGTCGATTATTCAACAATGTTCCAATTTCTTTCATGGTCAGCTCGAAGTATATATTACTGGATCGATTAATACTCAAGTTTATCAACGACATAATCTGACCTTAACAAACAATTCTTTCAGAATTAGTTATACAATTAGTATATTTGAAGGATAGGCAATGGTATGTACTCGTACACTATTATTATGAAGTGGTTGAAGTTGATCGAAGGGTTGAAGTAATAAAGCTTGAGTGGAGAAATTCAAATGTCGAAGTTCACTTTGTTATTTGTGATTGGTCAATAAGCGTGATCACGTGATGTCATCCCTCGTATCCTTAAACTGTAAAAAGAGATATTTTTCATCTGACGTCGTAATTCATAACAAACACGCTCCAAGAATGATGCGTGTTACGTGAAGTCGGTCGATTTATGTGTTGTCTGATGTTATAACTTATTCAGCGTGTAATTCCACGGTATAAAGTACTTTGGAAACGGAAATAAATAAAATTGATTTCGACAGCCCCGTTCGTCATAAGGTTTATCTGATTACTGACCTTTCGGCCTTCCTTTTTAACGCGTTCCCTGCCACTCACACCATCTCGGCACGACTTTGCATCTACAACGGTAATATCGTTAATCTTGGGCACAAAACCCACACAGGTTTTAATAAAATCTTTTGGTTTGATGCCACAGACATCCAAAAGTAGGTAGGTACTCATTTCCTTCATCCGTGTTTGATGCCGTTAGTATCTTTGCAGTTTTAGATTGGACCAGCTGACCCGCGACAAACGTTGTTTTGCCATTATAAGTAGGTACTTATATCTCTCTTAAAAATATGAAACTTTGAAACTCGTGTCCATTATTTTTAATTATTAGTATTCACACCGAGTTTCAAGCAAATCGCTCGACGCATTTAAAAGTTTCATACAAACGTTTTCACCCCTTTTCAACCCTTTGGGGGTTGAATTTCGAAAAATTCCGCCTAAGTAGATGTCCATCCATGTTATAAAAGGAAACTACTCTCTAAATTTCAGCTTTCTTGCTTTAGCGGTTTCGGCTCGGCGATGATGAGTCAGTCAGGTCGAACTCTTTTATATTTTTAGATTAGTAGAGAGCTAACAGCTTGCCCTTTTATTATATTATCTCATTAAAGTTTATTTACATTATAATAAACGTGAGAATGCACGTGTGTCAAACAATAGACCGTTTCAAACTCGAAGGTGTTAAATATAGCAAAACCTTGCTTTATTATGAGTTAGGCCTCGCTTACGGAGACCCGGAGCGTAACAAGTAGAGTGCGCGGTTTTTTCGTAAACGTCACTCTACAACGCCATATGTTTGAATTCAGCGCGGGCCGCCAAACACAACGCGCGACTTCTCGCATCTCCCTAGATTAGGCCTAGATCACTGAACAGTGATCTTGGACACTTGAACAAGTGTAAGACTATTTTATTCAGACCCGATTCTAACTCTATTAGCGTTCTACGAGCACCGTATTCATCTCAAACCTTTTTCATCGTAAAGAAGACTAATTCGCCCCAAAGTCAATAAAAAAACAAGTGCCTCAAAATGAAAACTCAGTGAATAAATACGCAACAGATGTGTCTTAAGTGCATTTTAGTGCCTACAGTGGTTGTTGCTTAGTAATGGTATAGATTGAAGATGTTCCGAGCGCTGACGTCCCGGAGATGGTCGCTGCGCCGTGACAGCGAGAGGTGAGGAGCTATCATTGTAGTAAAAAAAAATTACGCCTGTTGCTTAGCCTCCTTGAGGGGCAAATGCTTCTACCACACTGATTGGTTCGAAAAAACAGCTTGTGACACGACAGAAGAAGCGAAAGATGGTGATTATGGAATATCAGTACTAGGAAGTAGGAAGGTCTCACTCCTCAGGCAGCAGAGGCGATCAATTTATTGAAAATTAGCCCCTGTTTGACGGTACCTACCCTTAAT
This sequence comes from Epirrhoe tristata, assembly GCA_951394285.1. Taxonomy (NCBI): domain Eukaryota; kingdom Metazoa; phylum Arthropoda; class Insecta; order Lepidoptera; family Geometridae; genus Epirrhoe; species Epirrhoe tristata. Next base: position 8,525,626 of record OX596154.1, read on the forward strand.
GTCCCGTCTCATAAATCCACCCTATATAATGCCTAGATTACCTATACGGTATATACCCTGGGACATGTATATACAGGGTGTAAAAAGACTTGCGTATCTAAGTATTTTTGTTTATTTTTTCGCGTTTTTTTTTTTCGCTAAATATGTTTAGAACCATGGTCTGATTGCAACCCCTCAGTTTTCGGTAGTAGTCATTTACACCCTATATATGGTATATGTCCCAGGAGCTACAGCGTCCCGTTAAGTGTAGGCATGGATTGCCTCCTGACGCTGTATCTATCTATCTATCTATCCAGCCGGTAGCACCCACTGTTGGGTATAGGCCTCTTCTCTTCCACGCCACTTCTGGCGGTCTTGTGCCAGCCGGATCCACTGTTCTCCCACCGCCCCCACAATGTCGTCTGACCATCGGGCAGGTGGTCTGCCCCTGTACGCTGTATAAATCATCTAATATAGATGTAAAGGCCTAAGTTTTTTTTTATATACCCTATAGTACTCTGACAGAAATACTTCCCATTGTGTACTACGAGTAAGTATAATAGTAGGTACCTATGGGATTGATCTTATTGTACAAACATCCAATCAACGTTTTAAATACCTCAACGGTTGCATAATGAAAATTCCACATGACCTACTTGCGTACGTTCAACACTAATACAATTCCCGCGACTTCGCGTTTACCTTTATTTTCTCTTGAAGCCTCGTTCACACCAAACTACAAAACATGTTTTCTGCATGTATAAACTTTTTTGTTTTACGTTAACACACCTAAAAGTAAGTCCAAAGGGCGTCTGTCAAATATGTATTTAATTACACACCACCCTCTGTCATCCCTAGACATCTTCAAAGGATCTCACTTTTGTGTGTCATATCTTATGTATACTCGTTTGCATAATGATCTGTGAACCGTGTCTTCCATACAGTGTAGTAATCTTCTTTTTGGAACGAAGTTACTTTTCGGACGGTATCGAAGAAAATAAAGACAGGCTGGAAAAAAATTTTGTTCCATTTAACCGTCACGACACATGTATATGTCAAATCGTCACAGTGCGACACAGTCCATAGATTGTTACATTGTTAGTACGGAAGAGGATACCTAATTGACAATTAATTAATCCTTATTTATTATATTCCCAGTATAGAGAAGTACTCTTTGCTTCGTTCCAACCGAGTGTTCCACGACACTCACGTACTTTTTTTGTAGTTAGCCTATACTGTCCCACACCTCGCGGTCTTCTGCGATTTTCCCCCAATCCTTCCTAAAGGCGTCCAGGTCATCGCGCCAGCGCTTTTTAGGCCTGCCTCGGAGTCGCTTACCATCCACCGGCATCCAACCAGTCAATCAAAATATGATATAATAAATAAATAATAATGCTGGACACTTCACACAGCATCATCTAGCCCCAAACTAAGCAAAGCTTGTACTATGGGAACCAGATAACTTATATAATACTTATATAATTTTTTGTTTGAACATACATATTATACATAGAAACACCCAGACCCGAGTTCAATATTTGAAGATCATGCAAACATTTATCTCGCAGCGGGGATCGAACCCGCAACCTTCTGCGTCCCAAGCGGGCTTTTACCCACTGCACCACAGAGGTCGTCGAACGATATGAGTTGCTATAATATTTTACTACATCCAATACGCACTGTTTTTCACTTTTTCTTCTTAATTCGCTTTGACGTTGAAACTTGAACATAAACGCTGTCGTATTTTCGCAGTCGTTTCTCTAGAGGTTCATTAGCAAGAGATATCTGAAACGGCTCTTCAGAACAGCTACTCCGAGATTTTTCACGTTGTATTTGCTTAACACTTGACAAATAATACGATACTGGATCCCGGCTGTATTCCAGGGCATGGTAGACATTTTCAGGGTAGTAAGAAGCACACCCTTGCATATTTTTAAGCTCAGATTTTTGAGCTATGATAAATGGACAGACTGGGATAGACAGGCAAGTGTCCAATAAGGACTTCAATTTAGTATGGTATCCTAATAATATACCCCATGTAACATAAGAAGAACTTTCCAAATTGGTCCAGGGACCGTATTCGCGTTCCTTTTTTTGTTCGTTTGATGTAGATTCGGATGTTTCGGCCAATTTTTCGGTTTGGAATATTTGGTCCTAGGTTAGGACCGTTTGAAAAATTGGCCTTTGAAGTAGCCTAGTAAATAACATCCGAATCTACATCAAACGAACAAAAAAAGGAACGCGTATACGGCCCCAGGCGTTTTTGATTAATCGAAAAACATTCTTACAAAAAAAAACGATTCCGACGAAATTAGGACCTCTTCTTTTGGCCCTAATTGCTTTTTTTTATAGGTTTATTTACAGAAACTAAGCTACTACATATTTACATATATTTACAAAATACAACAGGATTAGTCAAGCTATCTAAGGATCGTTAGAAACGATCTATAGATAGCTCAACTGATCCAGGTCACTGTCAGCCGGAAACGTGCCCAAAACACTGGCGGCATTACCACGCTGGATGGCAATGCTGATCCTTTGAGCTAAAAATGTGCCAGCTCTAGGATCACACTTTTTTTACACCCAGTAAAGACCCAGTATTATGATTTCTGCAGAACCATCGTCGCACTGATTTGTATTCAGCAAGGTTTAAATAGCAGAGATTTCTTTTTACAGCTTTGACTAACGACTTCGGGTTATCTCGGCGGCTTTGTGAAATGACATTTACATGGAGCGAGTTTCTTGCTTTAAATATAAAAAAACTGAGGCCTTTACATCTATATTAGATGATTTATACAGCGTCAGGAGGCAACCTATGCCTACACTTAACGGATCGCTGTAGTGCCTGGGACATTGTTTGAGATGGAATAGGCTTTTTGAATATAAATATAAAATCATCAAAAAAAAATAGCGCAAAAAATCACGCTCGCGGCTTCGCACGTGGCACCAACAGTTTTCCCCTGTTCGGAGGGATAAAATATCCGAAATTCCTGTCTTAGTGCTCCCCTAAATCATCAAAGATCCCTTCAAGTTTAATGTTTGTAGGACTCATGATTTAGGTTGTAAGTTTATACGAGTATGTCAGTTAGTCAGCTTAGCCTGAAAATATATGAATATATAAAATATAGTAAGTGCCAAAAGTATTGGTTTCGGCTAGTCTCTGAAATAAGATAAGATTTATTTTTCAGTTTCAATACGAACTAACGTGATGATTCAACCAATAATCGAACCGAACGTGCTTCGAATTTTGAATTACGAACAATGGCGGGATGAGGACGGCTAACCATTGGTTGAAAATATTCGATTTTCATACAAAGAACGAAAGCCGATGCGTCATAATATCACCTTGTAACATTCGTTTTTATTGTTGTTTTATCTTCATTGCATATTAAAAAGAGATACATTTTATTTAAAATGTAGTCTAATAGGAATACATTGCAGATTGCAACTGGACATCGCGTGTACTAGCGCTCCACTTAGGCACGGTAACGGTGTCTTCACGGGCCGTGATCTTGAACGAAGATCAGCGTCCGGTACTTTGTGTCTATGGCTCGGGGGAAAACCCACTGTATCGCAACAGTCAAAAAGTATTTATTCTTTAGGAGGAACTTTTTATATCCAGGTTTAATGGCCCCGTAAAGTGAGATCAGAGTTCATATTAACCTCCCTGTTATATGAAGTCACTGTTCTCACTTTGACCACTATTAAGTAAGCACAACTAACTCAGTGATCAATGTGTCCAAGAAGTTTTAAAGGAATATCGAACAAATGGCACACTTTGGTCCGCTTTATACTAATTTGGACATACACATTACATACACACCTGTATAAACACAGACAGTCTAATGAAGCTTTCGCTGTACTAATATCATCTCTTAATAAATGTAATTGCGCTAATGAACAGAAAGTTTAATACTACGAGTAGTATAAATAAACGAGTATTACCTTTTTGATCACAATGCCTACACTTCTACTACTACTACTATCCTTTAAAGTAATTTTAATTTTTGAGACGTTATGCCGCCGAGACAAGAAAGAATGCAGGCGTATTGAAAATTTGGCAAATCACGTTAGAGATATCGATTTGAGGCATTTTGCTTTGTAGGTGTTTTAAATGTGAATTATTAATCCTTCAGGCTGTCATTAATAAACACGAACTAGGGTGGTATTAGCGCTAATCCAAAGCATAAGGCTGTAGTAGGTCAATTCAGTATTAATAAACAAAGACCAAGGAAGAACTAAGCTAATTCGACTCTACTCTCGGAGTAAGAGTTACTCCTAGGCGCCACCTAGTATAGAGATGGAGTAGGCAGACGTAACACCAAAAAGTTTTAGAAGAATAAAACCTCTTTGAATAAAACAGATTGTCAAATACAAATTATTGTCTATCTCTGTCATTCATATAATTAATGACAGAGATAGACAATATTTTGAATGATAATATCATTCGTTCATTCACTCTTTTTCTACTAATCCCGATGTAAGGAATGTATTACTCATTCGAGGCTACTACCAGTTTATTAATAACATCAAAATATTCAAGTTGCTCCTTCGCTACTAAAGAAGTAACAAGTCTGAGAGTAGTCTCGTATTAAGCTAGAATTAGGGCAATCTAATTAATAAGGCCGTCAAAGTCGTTTCGCGGCGTAGGCATTGTGATCATAAAGGGAATATTAATTAGCATACAAATATGCTGTTACTTAGGCGTAAATTTTTGTCTGAAATAACTTCTAACTCATGTTGAACTCAACTAAATGAGGACCTAATTTCAACAAATCTCAAGAATGGCAAAAAACTTCAGGATCATTACAAAACAAGTATGTAATTTTGACTATTTAATATAACATGGATTTTATGTAATGTAGCTGGGAGAGGATTAAATAAATAAATAATGCTGGACTTTTTCACACAGCATCATCTAGCCCCAAAGTAAGCAGTGCTTGTGTTATGGGTACTAGATGACTGATAAACTACTTATATACTTTTTGTTTGTAAATAATAAATAATGCTGGACATTTTCACACAGCATCATCTAGCCCCAAACTAAGCAAAGCTTGTACTATGGGAACCAGATAACTGATATACTACTTATATACTTTTTGTTTGTAAATACATACATATTATACATAGAAACACCCAGACCCGAGACAAATATCTGTAGGTACCCGCAACCTTCTGCATCGCAGGCGGACTTTCGCCCACTGCGCCACAGAGGTCGTCACCGAACAGCTAACCTGTTCGGTCCTGTGCCAATCTTAGTTATATAGAAGGCTATCCAGCGGTGGGTACAACCGGGCTGATTAGATAGAAGATGGATTTAATTAGACATTGCATATGAATCTGGCTAACTTTTAGGAAATGATCTTAAAGCACTTCGCAAACTTCATTGCAACTTTTGAGCACTGGTGTTCTAGTGGCAGTGGCCCCGCCTTCGGATCGTAAGGTCGTGGGCTCAATCCCGGTCGTGCACCAATGAGAGTTTCTGCCGAAAAAATTATGTGCAATATGCCAGTACTCTCAAACGGTGAAGGAAAACATCGTGAGGAAACCGGCATGTCGTAGAACCTTTAGAGTTCGAAAACATGTGTCAAATGCACGAAAGGAGCCTCTTTGAGGCGCACTTGAAATCCTTTCACCACACTGGTTCGAAAGAACTGGTGACACGACAAGAAGAAGAATTGCAACTTTCATTCATTAAAACAATAGTTACTTTATATTCCGTACCATTCTCGTTTTCGGAGACATGAGTGGGCTTTCCTATGATACTTTTCTTTTCAACTATCCTCAAAAACATCGCTACCTACATTGTAATAACGGCTGTTATTGCCTGGCTGGTCTTGAATGCCGAATTTATGTTTTCGCATTTGGCAAAACCCCCAGACGCTTAGTCTAGCTGGGAAATACAAATAAAATAAAGATATTCCTTTTGATTTGAACAGAATGTTTTCATAAGAATAGACTCTGAAAGTAGGCATGAAATGTTTGATTAAGATTTATGCTTTGTGTTTAAATGTATTATTATCATCATTCCCTTGTACTTGTCCCACGCTAAGTGGGGTCGGCACAACATGTATTTTTCTTCCATTCACTCCTATCACTCGTCAACTGTGCATCTACTTTCGCATTCATATCATCTCTCACACAATCCAACCACTGCTTTTCCGGCATTCCTCTACTTGAATACTCTCCAGCCACACTCATATTCATTACTCTCTGAGTAACATGGTTTTCATCCCTCCTCATAACGTGTCCATATCAAGCCAACCTAGCACTCCTTACCTTTTCAGAAATAGACACCAAAACTTCTTATAAATTAAACACAGCTTGACGCGTTCACTGCTTACGACAGTGCTTTTCGAAGAAGAATGTCGCTTAGACTATTGTGACGGACATTTTTAAAGGGCCTTAATTATTTGAATGGAATTATTTGAAGAGCACTGGTGGTCTAGTGGTAGTGGCCCCGCCTTCCGATCGTAAGGTGGGTTCAATCCCGGTCGTGCACCAATGAGTTTTTCTGCCGAAAAACTTAGGTGCACTATGCCAGTACTCTCAAACGGTGAAGGAAAACATCGTGAGGAAACCGGCATGTCGTAGAACCTTTATGTCAAGTGCACGAAAGGAGCTCTTTGAGGCGCACTTAAAATCCTTTCACCACACTGGTTCGAAAGAACGGGTCTTCTTCTTATCGGGTCACTAGAACCCGATAAGAAGAAGAACATTTTAATGGTAAAATTTTTATACCAGGCTTGCAAAATATATATTATTTTAGAAATATGTTTTGAGACTGACAGGGTAATCTAAGTGCTCTACGTAACTCTATGTAAAATGTAGAGTGGTAAACATTAAACTATCGTGGCATAAACTAATTTAACTTGTGTCTGCGAGCACTGAACGCGAACTTTAACAGGGTGAAGTTATCGCAATTGTTGTAAGGCCAGTCTACGCATTAGCAAGTGCCTATGTAATGCCTCTAGCGGTCACTCATCCACGTACTGACCGGTCAGAACGTTGCTTCGACGATCTATCAAGAACGACTAAGCAAGCGACACCGGGAGGTGGACAAGTGGTGGACATGTCTTACGTATTTGTAGTTATGTTAGTTTGTAGTTTATGAAAACCTAGCTTTGAAGGAAGAATCCAATCAATAAGTCTAACACGTGACGGTCAAGCTGCTAAAACCACCTCTATTACCAAGTAGCCAGGGACTATCGATTATTGGCATTGACCTTCGGCGTCATGTGGATGGTTTCCATGGCCTCCCGCAATGTCATTGTTGTTACATTTTTAATGGTTTCTTAGGAACAAGACACTAATTTAATGTACGATTGTACTGTAATTACTGTTGGTGTATAATTTAATTTTCCGTTTTATTCCTACAGTAGATTGTATGTTTCCTACTGTAAAAGTTATATCAAAAACTTATCTACAGTAAACAAAACTACAGATCAATTGAACAAAGAAACTGGCCGTTGAACTTAAAAAAAAATTGAACTTAAAATCATGCTTCAAATTAATCCCACTAATATAATAAAGCTGATAGTTTGTGAGTTTGTTTAGATGTTTGGATATTTGGATGTTTGTATGTTTGTGTTTCAATCACGCCTAAACCAGTGAACCCCTTTAGATGAAACTTGGAATAAGCGTAGAACTGACCTGAAATAGTATAAAGGCTATTCAAAATGTTGGTACCTAATATTATCTAAATGATTTATGACTGCTTCTATGTGTGAGTGCGCTTATCGCTGGCTGGCACCTTTACAAAATGTGTTTACTTTATAGTTTTTCAATATTCCTTACAATAACTTTGAGAACCTAGTGTTTAGGCAAACTTATTCTAAGTTTTTAAACACTATTAGACATAACGTATGCCATACTTATACCTTTTTATGAATAAATAATAATAATCTACCACGCGGGTGAAGCCGCGCGCAGTAGCTAATATTCCCTATCAGCAAAAAAACAGTTTTTTGTCGACACGCAAGTAGGCAATGATCGTGACAAATACTCTTTCAGTGCTTGAACTTTTAGAACCTAACCTTGACTGAACTTTGGTAATTTCAATGAGTTCATGCCCGTAGATACATTTTCATAGTAGGCTTTCTGGCACTCGAAAGCCTTAACACATTCAATGCTGCTACGATTTTTGTTATGTATTTCCGGGGTCGCTTATTTCTTTATTTGATTCTGTAGCAGATGAAGTGTTCTTATCTACTAAGCTGAAAATCCAGTAAACAAATAAACATTTGAATAAACACCCATATTTGAGAAGACCCAACCATTAGGTACAATACGTGATATTGCCTTTGAAATCCTTCCATCCGTCCCTCCAACACAAACAATAAGCACCCTTCACGGTCTTAATACCCAACATAACAGCAGATGCTTAGCATGATACAGCCTCTGTACATATGCGCACATAAACCGGATTTTGTATCCAATAAAATGTTCCAACTCTTCAAAGTCTGTGGAGATTCTACTAATTTAAATCTGAAATCTTGTATTTTGACGTTTACGCTTTTCAATGATGCCATATGGGTGTAAAGCTACAGATAACATAAACATAGCCTTTTTGATATATCCTGGGCTGAATGGTGGGAGTCTTGGAAAAAATTGACCTTTGAAAAGAATTACCCAGTGCAGCAGTGGAACATTTGATGTAAAAAGCTAATGCATGGTTTATCTAATTTAGCTGAGCTTTACGTTTTAACCTGATCGCACATTTGGCCGCGCTGTAAATGCTGATAACATCAGAAAATGCGGCTGGCTTCTGACGTCTCAGCATTTCTTCTATTGAATTGAAAGTTCGGCGCGGATAAGTCTGCGACAACCATTAATCTTCTGAAGTGAAATAAGGATATTAAAGCATAATTTACAGCTTATTTTAGTGAAAAATTAGGCTCAGAACATTTCACGGCCAGGGCTAAAGCAAATTGGCACAACAACCGTATTTAGTTCAAGATTAAAGGGCCTTCAGAGATTGTGTCACCAGATGAATTATGGCCGTATTATGCATTAGGTATTACTTGATGTAGACCTTGGCAAAACGGAGTAAATGTGGCATTTTAGTTATACCATTGTATAGCTTATTCTCGCTTTCATAGATATTTGAATATTTGCTTGTTTTTTTTTAATATTATAAATGTAAAAGTTTGTGAGGATGAATTGATGTTCGTTACACGCAAAACTACTGAATGTTTTTGGATGAAATTTGGCACAGACGTATGGATTATAGTCTGGAATAGCACATAGGCCTTTAAGTCCCGTCCCGTAAGCACCTGAGCACCACGGTAACACGGCGAAGCGCAGCTAATAAATAATAAAATTGCTTCCAACATTTACTGCTCAGGATACAGTCGAGGCCGAGAAACTGTCTCGCCCATCTACTTAGTACGTGTAATCAAGCTATGACATTAATTTCGATGAAAGTTTAGAGTGTTTTTGAAAATTATACAATAAAACTTGGGGCAGAGAGCTGCGATATTTGTTTATGACGGATGGCACTCCATCATGCTGTCGTAAAATTTTACGCACAAATTATTTGGCCGAACAAGCTTTTCTGATGAACATTAAAACATTACTTCGGAGGCCAATCTAAAAAACTTGGTCCTTTTATCTATAACAAATATAAATTATGTTGTTTTGGTCCACCAATTAGGAAATTGGTGTCATTTTTGAGACGGTCAATATACCCTAGAAGTTATTTTATGTGATACTGAATAAACCCGCCCTGCGTGTGCAGAGTAACCGCCCTAAATTTGTTCCCTATACAAACTTTCAACCTTTATTTTCATCATATCCTTTACTAGGATACAATTGATCATGCAACATTAAAGCGTTATTTGTTGAGCGTTTGGGAAAAACACAGACATTACTTTCAATATCAAATAAGTATGGAAGTATGGATTCTCAACCACTGTCCATTATCGTGTAAATAAACGTGTTTTATTGTTGCAGCGCCAGTAGGAACATTGGCTCGGAGGGTGCGGTGGAGAATGATTCGTCGCAGCCTGCCGTGGACCTGCCCAGAACAAGAGATGGGGAGATCGACTATGATGGTGAGTTTTCAATAACTCTACTCTTATCGCACTATGCCTCTATTTATGTGCACTATGCCAGTACTCTCTAACGGTGAAGGAAAACATCTAAAGATTTTTAAAAGTATACTCCCAATAAATTTCAACTCATGCGTCGGTTGCCCGTTAGCTCAGTTGGTTAGAGCGATGCCACGGATCGGCAAGGTCGTGGGTTCAAATCCCGCATGGGTGCTAATTTTTGGGATACATTTAAAAATCTTTAAATATCCCTAAGTGTGCGGTTAACACTATAAAATATAATCCTTAAGGAAAACATCGTGAGGAAATCGGCATGTCGTAGAACCTAACATGTTCGAAAACATAATATGTCAAGTGCACGAAAGGAGCCTCTTAGAGGCGCACTTATAATGCTTTCACCACACTGGTTCGAAAGATAACAAGACATGAAGAAGAAAACTCTTATCGCGTTCACAGCATATCGTGTAGAAGAGTACCACTTCGGTTAAGTTCTCTGAACTCAGTATTTGCAGACATAAATTGAATTACAATCTGTGGAGGAAAGTCAAATCTTATCCTGAACAAATATCATCCACCTACAATAGTATACAAAAATCTTCTAAGCGTGAACTTAATATTTCCAAGATGTTTTATAAATCATCAAGAAACTTAATATTTTTTTTATTTAACCTATGCTGTCCCACTGCTGGGCAAAGTTCTCCCCCAATTCCTTCCAATATATTTAGTAAAATTAAATTCTAATAAATACACTTATCAAATAAAACTCGTTAATGTTTGTTATATCAGCGAAAACAAACAAGAATTATTCCATAGATATTTGTATCACGTCTTTAGTTGTTGTTAGAGTGATTCATGCTATTGATAATACTTGTGATAGAATCATTTGCATACAATAAGAAAAGGCCTTTAGCCTTTGGTGACTCCCATAATAAACGAAACCTCATAATCATCAATCAGAAGCGCTCGTGGTCGTGCTTGCTTAGTCGTTCTTGATAGATCGTCAAAGTTAAGCAACCTTCAAAACGGTCTGTAAGAGGATGGGTGACCGCCAGTGGCCTTTTCATCTGAGCGCTTCCGTGCTTCGGAGGGCACCTTAAATTGTCGGTCCCGGCTATTTAAGTCGTTAAGCCATGACGAAGGCCTTAAGGCGGCCTAACAATTCCGTCACCAGAGTTGGCCACTGTCTCATACAAACTTACTTTTTTATCAGTCAGAGAGCACTGGTATCCTCGTGGAAGAAGCACCGCCTTCTGATCCTAATGTCGATGGCTCGAAACCAGTCGTAAAGTTTTCTGTCAAAAAAAATATTTGCACTATGCCAGTAATTCTCAAACAGACACGGAAAACATGGTTACGATACAGGCAATCACAGAACCTAAATAGTTCGAAAACTTTCAAGTGCCCGAAAGAAATTTGAGGAAAGACATCCAACAAACTTGTTCGAAGAAAATATTGCCACGAATAAAGATTTACCCTCATGGTATGTCTACCATGAGGGTGTGGTGCCCCACATGGTTAGAAATAACTTATTTTTATTCGACAAGAAGATTGGGTGATGATTATAATTTCTTTATATTTTTTTCTTTTATGTCTTTTACGTGTGGTATGCAATAAAGAATTATCTATCTATCTGTCTATAATGCCGGTGTTTTTGTTCACAGCATTGTACGAAGATGAATCTGACAGCGATCTTGGATCTATGGAGAATCATGGCTCTGTCGTCACGCATTTGCTGTCGCAAGTCAAGATTGGAATGGATCTCACTAAGGTACGCCTTTACCACAGAAAAGTGTTAATTATAACGGGTTCTTGTTAAGAGAATTGATCAAATTAATATGTCTAGACGTTTCGCCTGTTACAACATCATCACCATCCTGCCCTTAGCCTACTTTTTTATGGAGTTTGACACAAGATTTTTCATGTTCCACTGAGCTATTTAATATGTAATCCTTTCCCCATGTCATCTTGCCCATGTTCTATATGTTCGGCATTTAGACGTACATAAACATGCGGATATTATGCGAAATTTAAAGAGACAGATCACTTAATCTACCCAAGAGAAGACAATTTTTTTATAACAATGGATAGTTCAATACTGTGATAACTTCCAGGTTGTGCTACCCACATTCATTCTGGAGCGACGATCGCTTCTTGAAATGTACGCGGACTCCTTTGCGCACCCAGACCAGTTTGTAAAGTAAGTTTTTTGTTGTCATCATTATATACAAAAATTCATGAGAAAAGTCCATAATTGTATTGGTATGTATGACGAGAAAGGAATAATTTAAAAACTGTTCAGGAGGATTAATATGAATTCATTCAATAACTCATATAAACCGCTGACAATGCAACTTTAATGTTTCTTTTGCCCGGCTTTGTTTTTTTTTTTTTTTGAAGTGAAAACTTTAGGCGCGTTGGGCATTTTTGAGAGGGGAAAAAATCATTGAATTCGCGACACTGTAACTGTAATTAGGAAGCGCTTGTTACCGCTTCTGAATATAAGTATCTGCTATTTCAACCCCATCTTTTGCATTTTTTTTTAAGTTTAGAAACGTGACCGATACCTCGTTTATGTTTTCACTTCTTTCGGCACTCCCGGAGTGCCACTGTTTTTTTTTCTTCATTTTAGGTAGGACAACGTCAATTCCGCGTATAACCTAAATATATCTTACAGAATAGTAGACATGCCGACGCCTCGCGAGCGAATGGTTCAAGTTGTACGATGGTACCTGAGTTCGTTCCACGCTGGTCGCAAATCACAGGTCGCTAAGAAGCCTTATAATCCCATCTTGGGCGAGCTGTTCCGATGTCATTGGGATATGGATGACGCTTCGCAACACTCTGACAAGGTAACTTAACCTTCCTCTAAACTTAATCCGCTCTATCCACAGGAAATAGGATAAAAGGCTCGCGTAAAACTACGTAGAAACTAAACACTGGGTAAAGGCCTCTTCTCTATCACGCTCTTCTCTTCTCTATCAACGCTAGTGGGTGTTGATGACTGATTAGATACAGAGTTGGTCACTATTTTACGAACGTCATAGGTAGATGATAGATAAGAGCAAACATTTATCTCCGGTCTGGGTGTTTCTTTGTATAAAATGTATGTATTTACAAACAAAAAGTATATAAGTAGTATATCAGTTATCTGGTTCCCATAGTACAAGCTTTGCTTTGTTTAGGGCTAGATGACGCTGTGTGAAATGTCCAGCATTATTTATTACTAGGGACTGGCGTGGTACCAACATTTTGAATAGCCTATATGCCATTCCAGGTCACTATCTACGCCTATTCCAAGTTTCATCCAAATCGGTTCACTGGTTTAGGCGTGATTGAATCAAACATCCAAACATCTAAACAAACTCACAAACTTTCAGCTTTATTATATTAGTGGGATTATTATTTATTAAATGCTCAATTGGACGAGCTGTAACCGTATTTTTTTTTTCAAATACGTATTATAAGTGATAACTTGCATGCGGTTAAGGTGTTAAGGTGTAAAGGTTGCCTGGAAGAAATCGCTTTCAGCGATAAGGCCGCTTATTGTACTAATTTCGAACGTGTATTATTTATGTTGCGTTTTGTTACTAATTGGTGTACAATAAAGTGTTCATTCATTTATTTTAAGTGCGTTTAGAAATGAACGAAGATGTAGTGATGAAAGTTGGACTGCGCTGGCGTGGCGGACGATTGTTAGGGTGTGATGCAAGAGATGCGAGTTCGATCCTCGTGGCGAGATACCTATTTATTCCGGGGATCCATCTCTTTAAACCTAAATGTAGTCCTAAACCTCAGTAATATTAATGGTAATACAATTTCCTCTTCAGCATGAGGTCGGCGAGGGTCCAGTACCCTGGTGCAGCCCTGACCAGCTCTCCTTCGTAGCTGAGCAAGTGTCCCATCACCCCCCTATATCCGCCTTCTACGCTGAACATGTCAATAAACGCATACAATTCGACGCCTGGTTGTGGACTAAAAGCAAGTTCCTTGGATTGTCTATCGGTGTTCATAATATTGGGAAGGGAACTGTGACGTTGCTTGATACGCAGGAAGAGTATACGCTGACATTTCCTAACGGATACGGCAGGTGATTGAAAATTTTAGTAGTATTTTGTAGGTACCGGATTCGCTCGTGGTAGACATTTTAACCCCTCGATCTGTAGGAAATTTCAAAAAAAAAGATGGCGACAAGAAAAAATGGCCTTTTTTTCTTGCACTTTAATAAGTTTTGAGTGAAAAGTCTTCTAGGACCATAGAGTATCGTATATCATCAGGTGTACGTTCACACTACGTTGACAAATACAGATAATAGTGCATCGAACCGGCAGATTGCTCCGGTTATTATTTTTTTTTTTTTTTTATAATTCCCATACCAATATTGGGTTAAGACAGATCAACGAAACGTCCGCGATACCAAAGTTGGTATTAAACAGGACTGTAATTGTATGGCATTCCAGGCTACGATCTACATCTGAGTTTCATCAAAATCGATTACCCGTTTGTTGATTGAAATACAACATTCAGATTTTATAATATTACTAGCTTCTGCGCGCGGCTACGCTCGCATGGTACCGACATTTTTAAGCTATTCCTATTCCAACCTATTCCAAGTTTCATCAAAATCAGTTCACTGGTTTAGGCGTGATTAAAACACAAACATACAAATATCTAAAAAAACTCAAACTTTTAGATTTATTATATTAGTAAGATAGTGGAAACTGTTAGGTGTCATAGTTCCCCATACAAATTTTCATATATTTCAGATGATTATTTTTAAACAATCAAGTAGCCCATGTCCTTTCTGAGAATGCAATCTATATCCATGTCAAATTTTATCTAAATCTGTTCAGCAGCTTCGACGTGAAATGCTAACACACTGACAGACAGAGTTACTTTCACATTTATTTTAGTACATGAATTAACGTGACATTTTTTATAAAGTCTCTTTCAATCCACAGATCGATCCTAACGATCCCATGGATCGAGCTAGGCGGCTCGGTTTGCATCGAATGCATACAAACCGGTCATAAAGCAAACGTAGAGTTCCTAACAAAGCCTTTCTACGGCGGGAAGAAACATCGGGTCACTTGCGAAGTGTTCGCGGGAACTGAGAAAAAACCTTATTATATTGCACAAGGGGAATGGAATACTAGGATGGACGGAAGATGGACTGATTCTGGGGTAAGAATAATATAAATAAATAACGCTGGACTTTTCACACAGCATCATCTAGCCCCAAAGTAAGCAGAGCTTGTGTTATGGGTACTAGATGACTGATAAACTACTTATATATACTTTTTGTTTGTAAATACATACATATTATAGATAGAAACACCCAGACCCAAGACAAATATCTGTAGGTCATACAAACATTTGTCCCGCGGCGGGGATTGAACCAGCAACCTTCTGCGTCGCAGGCGGACCTTCGCCCACTGCGCGACAGAGGTCGTCGTTTTTTTTTAATATTGTTTAAGAATATTTACTTGTCGATCCATGGGATCGTATTGGATGGCACAAAGGGAGACCTACGCCCAGCTGTGGGCTAGATCGGGCTTTATGAATGGGCCAGGCCTATGACCGGTTTCCGTCTTGACGTGGATTTGGGATCTGGGACGCATTGTATAAGGCGCAAGTACGGCCGCACATGGAATACTGTTCTCATCTTTGGGCTGGGGCACCCCAGTACCAGCTTCTTCCTTTTGATCGTATACAACGAAGAGCCGCTCGTGTTGTCAACGACCAAGTCCTTTCCGATAGGCTTGATCCATTGGCTTTACGTAGAGATGTTGCATCTCTATGCATCATGTACCGCATATACAATGGGGAGTGCTCAGAAGAATTGTTTGGACTGATACCAGCCGCTGAATTCCGCCATCGTATGCAACGACAGCAATACTCATACCATCCACATCATGTGGTTGGTTGGCAGTCCACAACTGTGCGGTTTTCACGCCATATGCTATTCCAGGTCACTATCTACGCCTATTCCAAGTTTCATCCAAATCGGTTCACTGGTTTAGGCGTGATTCAAACACAAACTCACAAACTTTCAGCTATATTATATTAGTGGGATACTACAGCCAAATTAGTCATGGAATTTTTGTAAACATTGGACTGACAGTTCTTTCACTTGACAGCAGAAATCAACCAATGAGGAACAAGACGTCAAAACGGAAATTCTGTAGGGTTATCATTCTTAAAAAGATGAAACTCTGTGGCGCAGTGGGTGAAAGCCCGCTTGGCACGCAGAAGGTTGTGGGTTCGATCCCCGCCGCGGTAAAAATGTTTGTATGATCTGCAATCATTTATCTCGAGTCTTGGTGTTACTATGTATAATATGTATGTATTTACAAACAAAAAAGTATATAAGTAGTATATCAGTCATCTAGTACCCATAACACAAGCTCTGCTTACTTTGGGGCTAGATGATGCTGTGTGAAATAAAGAAAAGTACCTAAAGTAAGAAAGCAAGCACGCAGCACATTAAGAGTAACTTAACAAAGACTATGTAAAAAAGCATTCATTGCAAAATAATAGTTACTTATAATATACGGTGCAATAACAAATAAACAATTCGTGCACTAACTCCCATCCTAGGAAAACTTGTGTTGTGGTTAGATGTTGGGTCAGTTGAGATTGTAAATTCTTACAAGTACGCTAAAAAATAGTGCGACAAATAAAAATTAAGAATAATTTGTGAATGTCCAGCTTTATTTATTTATTTTTAAGCTATTGCATAGCTTCTATCGCAAGCCTTGAGCGTGGAGACCGAATCCAGAAATTCCGTAACGAAAATAAAACCTAATACCCCCCACTCCGAACACAGCGGTGATACTTTTCAGTTTTGCCATCTATCGATGAATAGCAGAACTTTTAATGACTTTTTGAAATATCACGCTTGTCTCTTTAGTTCAGCAACTCGCCTCTAGGTGGCATCGGTTATATCAAAGAAAAAAAATACTGCATAATTAAAATCCATACTAATATTATAAATGTGAAAGTAACTCTGTCTGTCTGTCTTTTTGTCTGTCTGTCTGTCTGTCTGTCTGTCTGTTTGTTACGCTTTCACGCCCAAATCGCTGAACAGATTAAGCTGAAATTTGGCTTAGTTAAAGGTTGTATCCCAGGGAAGGACATAGGCTACATTTTATCCCGAAAAAATGAAAAAATCCCGAGGGACCGCGGGTCACACCGCGGGAGCGCAGTTAGTAAATTAATAATTATAATTGCATAAGTTGATAAAAAATGCTATGCTTTACCGCGGCAGTTTCCGAGTGCCACACGTCTTTTTTTTTCCAGCGTACCGAAGTAGTATTCGACGTGAGCGCGATGAAACCTCGTCGCAAGCTCGTCTCCCCCGTGTCGCGGCAGAGTGCCGGCGAGTCGCGGCGCGTGTGGCGTCACGTGACCTGCGCGCTGCGGGCCGCCGACACCGACGCCGCCACCGCCGCCAAGCGGCAAGTCGAGCAGACTCAGCGCGACCAGGCCAAGGCGAGGGAGGCTACCGGCGACAAGTGGAACACGCAGGTGGGGAAACGATAATTACGTTTTTAATGTTTTTATACTAAAAAGAAAACCGACTTCAATGTTTGACTCGAAACGCGGTGTGACTCAGGGCGTCAAGCTGTCGATTCGATTTATATTTGTGACATGGCTAGGAGGGAAGGTGTTTAGAGTTTTACGGGGAAACTATCAATCCCTCAGGAATAAAATTTATATGGGACCACCTCTGGAGTATACCCTTTCAAACATGAAAAGAATTTTGCAAATCGGTCAACAAATGGCGGAACAATCGCGTAACAAGATACAAAAAAAAAAAAAAAAAAAAAACATACAGACGAATTGAGAACCTCCTCCTTTTTTGAAGTCGGTTGAAAAATACAAAATATACAGGGTGTAAAAAGACGTCTACCGAAGCCGGGTAGGTGCAGCATCCCAAAACATAGCCAAATCCAAAAGGATTTTCCAAAAAAATCATTATATCCGAAGAAAACCGACCTCGCACAGCTGGTACTGGGCGCGTTTTTATACGTAGATTGCTGGATTTTGAGTTTTAATTGTTTTTTTCTTTTATAAATGAAATGATTAGGTAGGTATGGTCTTATAATGTTGTACTAGTAGCAAAACGCTAGAAAATAAAATAAAATGACGTAGCTAAGTCAAAAATTTTTTGCGTTTTTTTTTCGATAAGTAAATATGTTCAGAATCATGGTCTGATTGCTATCCCTCAGTTTTCGGTAGCAGTCTTTTTACACCCTGTATTTATTAGGTTTCAAAACATATACATTGTTTTTGTGACATAATTTAACACAAGTTGTATGTTTAGCGTAGCTTAATTATAATGATTAGGTACTACTCAATTAAATTATGTAGGTATGTTCACTAGCCCCCACACTAGGATACCCTGTGTCGTGGGTGGCTAGATACTTCCGTGGGTATCAAGTAATGGAACTGATTATTGCGTATATGTCGCAGCCAACTGGTTAAATCCGCCGTTCAATTAAACACCTAGCCATTTGATTAAACGGCGCCGTTCAACTAGCGGCCTGAATATTCAGCCGTCTGGTTAATTACAATTTCATGAACCGGTTGGCTGGATGCCTAGGCTATTCATTTATTATGGAATTTTAGATAGATTTAATAGATTTCTGGCGCATTGGCCGCGTAGCTAGCCTCGCGCGTAGTTTTTCACTATACTGACATAACCTAACCAACTGACTTTGATCTAGAGAAGTCTGATAAAGTTATAAGAGATAAGATCAAGTTATTGATTTTTTTGAAATGTTGCATAATGATTTTCAAGCAGAACAGACGCTCCACCAATCGCAGCGCAGCTATATCACGAATGGACTAAGTTATACAAGAAGCAACAATCAATTGAAAGGATAGTCTTTATCGATTTTTTTGGGATTTTCATAAAAAAACAAGAAAAAATCATTACATAAATATTTTTTAATTAATTCCTAAATTAAGTTAGTATAAAATAAAAGACCCCATAATCCCTATATATATATTTTTTATATTTCAGTTGTTCCATCCAAAAGGAGAGGACGGTTGGGAATACAACACGCCGCTCAAAAAACGCATCGAAGCCCCTAAAACAACGCCCCAGCACAAACCCCCAGAAAACGCAGAGAGCACCAGATAATCCACGACTCTTACCTCCTTACATTAAGGTAGAAAATCCTATGACAAACGGACCCGTAGGAAAACAATATCAAAATAAGGTAGAAAGTTCTATAGCACAGCGAAGTGATGTAAATCTGTTGGTTGATTGTGGACTTTAATGGAACGGTTTTAGGTAGATAATCCCATACGGGTTACGCACTAGTTAGCTTTGTTAAAAAATAGTTACAAAAGTTAGACAAAACTGATAATTAATATTTCGATATCTAGATATACGAGTATTAAATGAGGTTATATCTATATTCCATTTGTAAATTGTACTTTAAGGCCTACACAGCAATAATGTTATGTAAATATTATATCTTATCATGCTTGTATAATGTTGGTAAATACGTGTAGAATAAAAAGTACTAAAAAAACTTAGGCCTTTACATCTATATTAGATGATTTATACAGCGTCAGGAGGCAATCCATGCCTACACCTAACGGGACGCTGTAGTGCCTGGGACATTGTTTGAGATGGAATAGGCTTGCCCAGCACCTAAACCAGCTTAATCAGCCGCTCACAGGAAAGACGACGTCAATACGTGTGGAGCTGACTAAGCTGCGGGTTTCCTCACGATGTTTTCCTTCACCGTTAAGAGCTCGTGTTAAAGCGCATACAAATTTTACGAAACGAAAAATCCATTGATGCACGGCCGGGATTTGAACCCACGATCGGATTGAAAGTCGAGGTACAACCCATTCGACCAACACGGCTCTTAAAACAAGTAATAAAGATAAGGGCTGTTTCAAGACGTATTTTTGGCGAAACTCGTTTTGGGAATGTCCCTTGGGGGAAACGTTCCACAGAAGTCTAGGCTACTAAGTTATAAGTAAATTATCCATTATAAATAATTACCACTTATATTAGTATGGGATTACGCTACTTAGTTTCAATCTCTTAAATCATCTCTCTCGATTCTCTCAGTGAGCCATTTCGTATATTAGATAGGTACTTAATTTTGAAAAATACGCAAACTGGTAGGTATGGGTTCCAATTGGTACCTTTTATTTTGATATTTTTTCAAAAACTTTGGCTGAAAGGTTAGTCAAGGGTGTGTGTGTCCATATTTTAGAGGCAATGTAGACTGAAATTATCACTTTTTGAAATATATTTTTTTTAATAAAATAAATGCACTATAAAACAATTTCAGAAAGCTATAAATCTAGTGAAGTTAGCCGTTTGTCTGCGCAGTGACCGCTTTTTCATATAAAATTGTGTTCTGCGCAGACAAACGGCTAACTTCACGAATGCCTAGATCCTAATTAAGTGTAACTGATTTTCCCAGTTTGCGCACTTGTATAAACTCAAAGTACCTTTACAAAGAAGGTACTTTTAAAATATAATTCATGTAATTACCTGATCGGTACCTTAGGTTGGTACTTACATCATTTTTAATTCTTTTACATATACAAATCAAAGTGAGTAGTTACTTTTTATTGTATTTTTTTCATATTAGTATTATGCTACCATAATTTATGTAACCTATTAAGTACGCTAGCACTTTTTAAAAAGAAGAAAAAAAGCAATCAAAACGTCTTTTCAATCAATTATTCTCTTTATTTTGAGATTTTATAATTATGTATATTCTGTATATAAATTCGTTGTTTCATTTCTATATAAAACGAAAGATAAGAGCGGAAATTGTAAAGTAAGATTTAATGCTTCACAATAAATACTTTAATCTATAAAGCACTAATCTTTAGCTCTCTGAAGTTAGGTGCAATAGACGATTGCGCAGGTTTGGTAGAGTAAGCGAGATAGCACTATTTTAGGCGTCATCAAAAATGGGTTCTGCGCAGCTACTTCAGAGAGATAAAGAACGATTGTGCGTATTATATATGACCGAAGTCAGCACAGCAATATTTTGAATATAAACCGCTCACAATGTAAATAAACACTATCATGTAAGTATTTCATTGGTCATTGTTGACATAGCATAGTTTTGGCGACTGTTTTGTCGTAGCTTCTATTGGATAACAGTTTTGATGTAAATTATTTTAGACGTTCTTGTAGCAACTCGGAGTGGACTTGAAACTTGTGAATACTTTTTACAAAGAGCTTAAACGTACCGAGAAGATTAAACAGTGTTCTTGGTCTTGACAGTGCTTACGTGCTTACTCATATAAGGTACTATAGATATATTACGTTCCTAGAAATTGTTTATAATCTGGGGTCTGTTTGTGTAATTCAACTGGCAATGGACATGGACTTCATTTTGACATTTGAAACCCATTCTGGACTTTATTTGTAACTGTCTAACTATCACGGTTCATGAGATACAGCCTGGTGAAAGACGGACAGACTGACAGATATCGAAGTCTCTGTAATAGGGATCCCGTTTTACCTCTGGGGTACGGAACCCCAAAACATCCCTGCTATGCTACATTTGTCTCTTTGTAGAAGTTCCACAAGTCTTAAGTTTTGGCAGAGTTGTAAGTAGATAAATAAATAATTTCCCCGCAAATCCATTATAGTAAGTTTATTAAGACTGACGGCAACGTGAACGAAATGAACTTCGATTGTATGGACACGTTCAGAAATTATTGTTCTATCACATAGACTTATTACATAGTTAATATCATGTTGTATATTTAAATAAAATATAAATCTTTTGAGGGTAGTTTATTTTTTCATCTCTTTGTGAATTAGCATCCGCAGTATTTTGTTTAGGGTATAGGGATGATCTAGGGCCATTTATTAACTTAGTTCTAGCCTCCTGCATTCTTTAGGGTTCTGTAGGTACACGAGGTACACAGAATAAAGTATTACGGTATTACTTTGATTCTGAACATGAAGAGCCTTATCACACTGGCGGTTGACGAGCGGATACGCTGCGGATTAGCACGCGTGAACTCCATTTTTTACACTCGTCGTAAAAAGCCAACCTGTCCTAATAAAGAAGATTTTTTACAACAAAATACAATCGAAGCTAAGTTCATTCTGTCACTGAGCTTACAATGCGTCGCGAATCCGCTGCGCAACCGCGGCGTATCCGCCGCGCGCCCGTCACGCTTTGAATCCGCTCGTCAACCGGCAGTGTGGATAAGCTTCGATTATGATCGAACGTAATAAGGCTAGAACATAGATTTAGCATGGTACCTTTTGGCTAGAAGGTACGCACCTCAAAGGTTTTCACAGACTAAAAAAAAGAAGGTCGTAACTTCAGGGTTCTTTCTTGTATTATTACTGTCATATGAAAACTAATCAATGCCATTTTTGGCGCATAAAAAGTCAATCATTCATCTGAAAAACCATTCACAATTCACACACAGTATCTTCAAAATGTAAAAATAACTCCCAAACAGCTACAATTTCCAAAATCCTAACTAATGCCCTCAAAATGGACTTCCGAATACTTTTCCTTCTCCTATCCCTTCATCAAGCTGTGACTCTCATTCCCCCCAAGTTCCAATGGAAGGTGGTAGACTTCGCTTGGGAAGGACAAGCACGGGAGGCTGCGATGAGTGGAGGAGACTATATCCCTGAGAACAACATGCCTACAGGGCTAGCACGGTGGAAAAATAAGCTTTTTATTACTATTCCTAGGTGGAAGAAAGGTGAGAGGCATAATGCATATGCCTAAGCTACATTTTAATCAGACGCTGCATGGTTTTAATGAATTGACCAAGTTTTCCAGCACCAATTTAGAAAGTAAAGTAAGTTCGTAAGAGTAGGTAAGTCATCTCATCTGTCGTAGCCACGGATTTAAAGAATATGTACAGACATATTCTACGACCACAGGGTCGTAGCCTTTTGGCCTCCGTCATGGCCTAACCTGCTTACGTTTGCTTGACTGCTCCTACAAACTACCTACCTATTTTGAACCTTTTAAAGGTAGCTACTATCCTAAACCTACTGCTATTGCTTACAAGTTCAGCTTAGGTAGGTAATAATTCTATCTCCAGAAAATAAAAAGCAGGTAGGTTTATCAGGAAAGGAAAGTCATGCTACAAATTACTACCGTTTGATTTAACCTCTTGATATTTTCCAAGGTGTGCCCTCCTCTCTTAACTACATCTACCTGAACGGTAGCCAAAGCCAGCCATTGCACCCCTACCCGTCCTGGCCAGAAGGTTTCGTCTCCCACAAATACTGCTGCACCTCATACAACAGCACCGTTGTCAATGCCTTCAGGGTGGCCGTGGACAAAAGTGACCGGCTTTGGGTCGTGGATAATGGCGTTTCTGATATTTCGCGTAAGTCATCTTCCTGCCCACATCTAGATAGATGATGAGATGATGAGCATAGATATGCTCTAGCTAGGTATTTACGTTTATAGTAGATATCTACTCCATACCTTAAACAGATCAAGCTGTATTACTTACATTCTCACATTCTACGTTAATATTTTCAGAAGACGTCAAACAAATAGCCAGCCCAGCTATCCTGATCTTCGATCTGAACACGGATACCCTGATCCACAAATACGAGCTGCCAGCTGAGGTGCTGCAAGAGTCTTCCGTTTTGACCAGCATTGTGAGTCTCCTTTGTGGTCAGCAAGAAATACATCGAAGGTTTTTCTGTAGAGGCCCTTTTCGTGTTCTCAAGCTTCGGTTCTTAATGCCGGTATCCGCATCGTAAAGTTCTACCACCTACCAATATAATTTTGGACAGAAAAATTCAATGCTGCATAGGATGACCAGATGCGAACTTCTTTGGATCGAAAGGTGTTGCCGCTTCTAGTTGACCCCACTGGTAGTAAGTAGTGGAAATCAATGACCTCAAACAAACCTAGGACCCTGTTCCAGATGGTAGACATATCCGGGAAAAACAAAGGTAGCACAGAAACGTTCGCTTACATCATCGACACCGGCTCGAACGCGATCATAGTATTCAGTCTGAACGCGAATACAGCCTGGAGGGTGGAAAACCATTACTTCCACTTCGATCCCCACGCTGGAGAGTACAAGGTTGGGGGGATCGAGTTCTACTTGAGCGATGGGATTTCTGGAGCAGCACTGTCGGCGAAGAAGAGTGACGGGTGAGGAGGTTTTTAATATGCTTTTCGCATTTTGATTAAGAGTAGGTAACTCTCAACAGGCCTACGTTCTTTGTGTAGCTTAAAACCCAGGTCTTTAAACTTAATCGGTACCTATAAAGCATTATGCCTTTATTCAACGGCGCGTTGCACTTTCTGGAACCTTGTTTGAGTGCTGGGCAAGCTGTATAAGGAACTTCGAGCTGATATGTACAAGCTTGATGGTAGCTGATTTTGTGTCCTAACCAATCGTCTTTTGCTAGTCAGCACCTAGGTAGTAGGTTATTATGTTCCTACTTAAACAGTCTTGCCTTTTCTAGTTTTCGTGACCTCTACTTCTCGCCTACATCAAGCACGAAACAATTCAAGATTTCGACGAAGTTATTGAGGAATATGAATGTGGCCAGCGAGGATATCTTCAATGGCGTCCAAGTAATCTTACTTCATCGTCATCATCATTGACCTGCCATTATCCCACTTATGGGGGTCGGGACAACATGATCTCTTTTCCCACTCTCCCCTATCACTCGTCATCTCTGTATCCTGCACTCTTTTCTATCCAACTTAATCTTAGAACTTTGTCATCATCTTCCGCAGCCAATAATATCCCATTGCTGGGTAGGAAGGCCGTAGGCCTCCCTCTAAGCTGTTTACACCAACCATCCTGTGCTCGATATTAAGCTAATTATTCGGTGCTAAATGCTCAGGTCGGTATACCACGTGCGTGAGTCCACTAGGTAGGTATCTACCACATATCTACATCATTTCCTTCATCCGTGCTACCTACCTTAATGCTTGGCTTTCCACAGGTTATCGGGGAAAGAGGGCCTAATTCACAAGCTACTGCCTGTGACTTTGATTCACGAAGCAACATTTTGTTTTACACACAGGTTTGTAAATTGTTTCTACTAGAAGGAACAGTCACCAACTGGTAGCGGTTTGAATGGCGTCCCTCGTCCAGTGAGCTACCAGTTAGTGACGTTGACTGTAGGTACCTACCACCTCAGAACTTAGAATAAAGCTACCCTAAGTAGGTAAGTAGGTACCTATATTTTTAGATCAAACCTATGCACTGTCTCATTTCCCTTGCTTCATCCATGACAGGTGAATAAAAATGGCATCGGCTGCTGGAACATAGAAAAGCCGTTTAGCGAAGAAAATACGCCAGTTATCTTCAGCGACTGCAATATGCTGGAATATCCAAATGACATCAAGGTAACAAAATAAGTACTTACATAATAACTGTCTCTAAGGAATACGGCTCGAAGGACCAATCAAGTAGGTACCTACCTGGTAGAATGTTTCTTGAACGACTTTGTCTTTATGCATAAGTAAAACAGCGGTACGTATAATTATTTGCCACCATTGATTTTCCTACTGTTCAGTAGGTACCTAGGTTAGGTACGATCTACAACACGACTAACAGATCTAGGTACTTAGACATTCGTAAAGTTAGTCATTTTCATAGAGAGATGCAATTTTTTATGCACAATGGAGCATCGAACGAATGCCTAGATCCATCGGAAGGTCTTACATCGGACGTATCCGATGTATCGGAACCTTATCTACGATCGGAACATACCTACTTGGAGGTTTCTAACCATAGACAGTTCTAACTTTTAATATAATTTTCTCCAGGTGGATCAAGAAGGTAACCTATGGATACTAAGCAATCGTCAATCCCGTTTCCTCTACGACGTCAACGCTATGGACTTCGACCAAGTCAACTTCCGGATCTTATCGGCACCAGCGGCTGCCTTCATTCAAGGCACGCCTTGCGAAAAACTTTCAGCGCTGGGCAAAGCTTTGAGTTTAATGAAAAAACCTAAATCTTCCAGGAGTTGCATTAGTGTGAAATAAAAAATAGTAAAATGTTGCATTTGGAGTTTCACTCTTCATAAAAATGGTAAGTATCTTTAAAGTAGGTTAACGCCTTAGATAAGAAAATATCTGTAATGTTAGCTTAAGTTGTAAATAAATAAATAAATAAATAAATAAATAAAGTGCATTTCTTAAGCCTAGTTCTACTCTAGGGAGGAAGTGCACTCAAGGAAAGAAGTATTTTTCTCTACGGGTAAGGGCCTCTGGCTTACTTTGACTTTTTGGGATTGTGATAAAAAAAAATGCGATGTATTTGTAAAAGTTAGAAACTATCAATGTCAATTTAAACGTGTTGACGTTTGACGTCAGTCAGACGTCGTGTCGTGTGTGCAGTTGGTTTGGAGACTGGAGTGAGGAAGGTTTGGAGCATTTATTATTTTCTCTCTTTCTTTTCCGGTACAACAAAGTAAATTAGAGCTATTTTTAGATGCTATGATCTCATCATTTTTTTGAAACGATTGTTCTGTTCGGTTCGATCGATGTAGTAAATATCTCTCGATTGCAATCTCAAGATTCTCAAATCCAAATCCACAAACTATTAGATGTGCTCAAATCTCAATGTCGTTCAAAGAAAATCATATTCAACCCAATCTATTCCAGCAATATAATTATTTCAAGATTCCTGAAATTAATATTGCTTCGATTAGTGTGTGGAATTTGAAGCGTAGAAGGTAAAATAATTGCTACACAAGTCTGAAAATGTCGACGGAAGATGAAAGCCAAATAGAGGTCCCTTCAGAGATCGAAGTGAGCGCTGTAAACAACGAGAAACGAATCGGATGCGCCCATTACAAACGCCGAGCCAAGTTTGTGGTGAGTTTTTGGTGCTACTAATTCATATCACCTTGTACCTAACTGACTCAGACATTCCATAAGCATAGAAGACCAAAAGTTTTTTGACCAAAGATGGGTCAAACTTCTTGGGTTATTTATAAACAGAAACGTAGGTACAGCTGCAGTCAATGAATCGCTGAATTAAACAAAGAACAATAATGATTTCGTTATGCGCCACACATTTTCTAACACGCGTAAGATTACTGTCAAGTGTAGCTGCAATTCCTCATTGACTTCCTACTGACAAACTAGGTATTTAACCTCCATTTTTATTAGATTTTATGATCTGGGCTAGGGTATGTTAATCACCAATTTCAATTTAGTGGAACTTACCTAGCATGTTAGTAGCATGTTTCACAATCTGGAGTAAAGGTAATAGAAAATTGACTTTGAAAAATCCTAATCGTAAGGCTAACCAGGAATTTGTAGCTATTGGCTTCGAACATACAGCAACTGATTCATATTTACTCATAAATGACTAGCTGCGTTCTCACAGTGTGGCCTGCGGTCCATAGGAATGTTTTCATTTTTTCGGGATAAAAAGTAGCCTATGTCCTTCCCTGGGATACAACCTTTATCCATGCCAATTTTCAGCCTAATCTGTTCAGCAGTTTGGGACAGACACAGCTACTTTCACATGTATGATATTAAGTATGGAAGTATGGGTAGTATGGATAACTATGTTATTGAGAAATGAAAAGTCTTATCAAAATTTTGGATTCCGACGGGATTTGAACCCGAACCATCAGACGATCCTCCTAAAGCCAGAGTGGCTTACCATTCGGTCACAGAATCCATGTCGTCACAATCGAAATCTTTGATAAGCTCATATTTTATCGGTTATAGCACCGGTAACGCCATCTACACGTTTCACTTAGTTCACGGGTTCGAATCCAGGGGAAAATTTTGATAAGACTTTTCATTTCTCAATGAAATACCTAAGTGTGGTTTAACACTGTAAATATAATCTATGTTATTGTTCAATATTTCCAGACACCATGCTGCAATAAAGTATACATATGCCGGTACTGTCATGATGAGAAGGAGCAGCACTACTTCAACCGGAAGTCAGTCACAGAGCTGATCTGCACCGAGTGTGACACTCGGCAACGGGTGCAAGAAGAGTGCGAGAACTGTGGAGTTCGGTTTGGAAATGTAAGGAAGTTAAGTCAAAAGAGGGTGATCAGATCCAAGCTTACTGAATTCTAAACCTTAATTTCTCTTAGGATTTAGCTCAGAATGCATTCAATTCAAAGAACTTCTTTGAGAAGTGTAGTTCAAATGTAATGGTATTGAAACTTATATGTCTTAGTAATGTAACAAAAAAACTATATGTTTCTCTATCTACATGTTTCCAACAGTCAGATGGACTTCCATCATGGTTGCCTTTGCAGGTATGCTGACTTTTTTTAAGTCCCATGATAAGTTCAATATTGACTAAATTTTTAAAGTAATTAGTGTTAAAAGTAAGCTCGTGTGAGTCAGTGGCCAACTCTGGTGATGGAGGTTTTAGGCCGCCTTAGGCCTCTGTCATGGCTTAACGACTTAAATAGCCGGGACCAACAATTTAACGTTTCCTCCGATGCACGGAAGCGCTCAGATGAAAATGCCACTGTCGGTCACCCATCCACTTACAGACCGTTTCGAATGTTGCTTAACGTCTAAGATCTATCAAGAACGACTAAGCAAGCACTACTAAGAGCGCTTTTTATAGCTTTTTTATAGTGTTAAACTCATACCTTATTTTATTTTATTGGAAAACAAACAGCTTAATAACAAAATCATAGAACACAGAAAATTAACACATGCCATTAAAGATGATAAAATGCATCTCAAAAATCAAGGTTGAAGTTTGGCTTTTTATTTAATTTGGCTATTATTTATTTTTATTTATTTAAATACTTTATTGCACAAAAAAATCAAAATATTGCACAATTGGCGAACATAATGCCGAAGGCATTCTCTACCTGCTGACCAACGTGTTGTCGGAGAGGTACAAAAGGCGTGCAAAATAGGTAACAAACAACATAATAAACTTTAAATTTAACATAACAAAGTTTTTATAATATATTTAGATGTATATATATACAATATATAATTATAAATATAATAATACTTATAGTATAATCGAATTAAATATATAACAACAAAGAGTCTAGCAATAGTTTCCGAGTCTGCCTCTTGAAACCTTCTTTTGAGTCAATCATCCTGACATCATTAGGGAGATCATTTATTGGGAGAAAAATTATTCCTTACATAATGCCATATTCCAGTACACATGCCTGATCTGCAACCTGTTTGATGACGAGGACAAGAAGCAGTACCACTGTGAAGGATGCGGTATCTGTCGCGTCGGTGGTCGAGACCGCTTCTTCCATTGTGAGCGGTGTAACATGTGCCTGCCCGTGCAGCTGCAGAAGGCTGGGCATAGGGTGAGATTATTATGATATTTACTAACGACCGTTGGGGCAGAAAAGTTCTCGAGTGGAGGCCACGCACCGGAAACCGAAGTAGAGGACGGCCCCCACTAGATGGAACGACGATCTGGTAAAGGTTGCTGGGAGCCGATGGGTGCAGGCTGCACAAGATCGATCGCCGGATCGTGGAGGCCTATGTTCAGCAGTGGACACTAGATGGCTGACATGATGATATGATATTTTTATACATGGTAAATTAACATTAACTTGCTTGCTTTGCCCAACTGGCAATGGCGTATCATTTAAGCTGAGCTGAGAGGTGCTAGGCACGCCTATTTTCATCATAAAGATGACTTCTGAATTCTGAACAAACGTGGTGCAACACATAAAAATGTCGCAGTATGACGTTGAAGGACGTTAAAGTTATTACTACCTATATAAAATTCTATGGTTGTATGTTATCTAAAGGATTCATGTAGAATTCGTTGCAAAAACGTATTATGAAAGCTCGCACTGTACGCGATGTAGCTTCTAAAATGCAGTATCTGATTGCTGATAGCGAAATACAGCACAATAATAACAAATAACTCTTCATATTTATTTCAGTGTGTAGAGAACGTGTCCCGCTCAAACTGCCCCGTATGCTTAGAAGACATCCATACATCCCGAATCCCATGTCATATTCCAGACTGCGGGCATCTGTTGCATCGGCCCTGCTTCGAACAGCTGCTGCATTCCGGACATTACGCCTGCCCCACGTGCCAGACCAGCATGATTGATATGACCAATGTGAGTACTTTAAAAGCATGGGTACACACACTATTTTATTTATTTTTAGGATTCTGTTCGTTCTATTAACTTGATCAAATATTTAGCTTGTAATATTTAGCTGTTGGTTTTCTATATGAATAGACAAGCAGTGGTATGGCATTATACTTGTCAAGTCAATCATGCTGGAAATGTATTGAAAAGGCCAGTAGCAGATAAATAAAAAGCAAACACACACGCAAAAACACATCCCCCCCACACACACATATACC
The DNA here is from genome assembly GCA_951394285.1 of Epirrhoe tristata. NCBI lineage: Eukaryota > Metazoa > Arthropoda > Insecta > Lepidoptera > Geometridae > Epirrhoe > Epirrhoe tristata. The sequence goes on from OX596154.1 coordinate 8,555,979, forward strand.
CCCCCACACACATCCCCCACATGCGCACACTTACCCGCACACACGATTTACTGATCAACAGACAGAAGTACATACTGACATTTTGTAATTGAACAAGATATGACATAGAACGCACAAACACACATAATAAGCGTACAATTATGTATTTATCTTGCAGTTATGGAACTACTTGGACTCCGAGGTGGCGGCGACGCCGATGCCGCCAGAATACGCGAACTACAAAGCTACGATACTCTGCAAGGATTGTCATAAGGTGAGGAACTTATTCTATACCTAAACACAACTTGCTGCCAGTTTGAAAAAAATATGAATGTGTTACCAGCTCATATACAGGGTGTAAAATGACGTCTACCGAAGCCGAAAGGGGTAGGTACAGCATCCCAACACACAACCAAATCCAAAAGGATTTTCCGAAAAAAACATTATATTCGGAGAAAACAGCGTTTGAAGATTACTGTTTGCGTATGTACTGGGCGCGTTGTTTACGTAGATGAAAAAAAAAAATGAAAAAATATTTATTTACCACAACAAACAAAGAAAGCTTAGAGATAATAAAAGACAAAAAAAGTGCCTTATAATATTGTTTCAATCTGTTGTTATGTAGGAAACTTAAACTATTTCAACGGTCTCCACACTAGGCAAGCCTGTATCGTGCAGACCAATGAGTTACAGTTGACCAACAGGATTAACTCGGATAACAATATTTTAAGGGTAAGGATAAACATAAAAAGATAAGGAGTTTAATCAAACCAAATTAATAAGTAGGCACTGAACTTAAAAATAAGTAAAGTAAATAAATCTAGTGACATGCAACATCTTTAAATATAGTTAAGCACACACAGATCAGGTTACATAACAAATTAATCAAAACAATGACATAAAGCATTATATAGATAGTTGGATTTAGAGTTTTAACTGTTTTGTTTTTTCTTTTATAAATGAAATTATTAGGTAGGTATGGTCTTATTATGTTGTACTAGTAGTAAATAACCGGTAATAAATAACATAAAATGACGTAGCTAAGTAAATCATGGTCTGATTACAACCCTTCAGTTTTCGGTAGTAAGTAGTATTTTTACACCCTGTAGAATATTTTATGCGAAAACGTGCAGCAACCTTAACGGTCCGTAAGTGGATGGGTGACCGCAAGTGGCATTTTCATCTGAGCGCTTCCGTGCTTCGGAGGGCACGTTAAATTGTCGGTCCCGGCTATTTAAGCCATGACGGAGGCCTTAAGGCGGCCTAAAAACTCCGTCACCAGAGTCGGCCACTGACTCATACGAACAAGTTTGGATAATAATGGGTAAATATAATACCTCATATCTGATTATCGGATTAAATAAATCAATTTCGTTTTATTTTCAGCTATCCACAGTGAAATTCCATGTGGTCGGATTGAAGTGTCAACATTGTGGAGCCTACAATACATGTCAGACTAATGGATTTCAGAAGTAAGTTATACTTTAACAGCCTTGTTACGTGGAGTAAAGTTACGACGGGCGAGTGTAACTTATAGGAGTAACCATACAGGGGCTTATTACAAGAAAATGATCCAAGTCTAACTAAAAAACTGTCCCTAGAAAAACGATCTTTAAATACTCGTACATAGAACGCTTTTTTGTGGTAACAGTTTTGTTTTGACATGTGTCAACATGGGGTTCAACCAAGGTTTTAAGTTTTTATAATAAGAGGGACATGGTTTAAACCTGTCGTAAGTTTACATCACGTTCATTAGTACTATTATTTTTTTAATAGGTAAGCATTTGACCTAACTCTGCCTGATGTTAAGTTAAAGTGCTAAGATGAAGCATGCTTGCCTAGAAAAAACCTATTTACTCTTGATTTGAAGACCACTATAATGTACTTTTCGGAAAATACAGAGCCCGGCAAGGAGTTCCTCAATTTGGCAGTAATTAATAAGGCTGTTTGAGCTTGTGTGTGCAATCAGCCGTTCAATTAAACGCCTAGCCTCTTTATTAAACGGCACCGTTCAATTGGGACCCTGAATAATCAGCCATTTAATCATACAGCTAGGCAAATGATTTAACTACTTGCCTAGCCAAGTCAAAGTCTTATAACCATAGTTGTACCACAAAAAACTAGTCTAACACCTGTTTAGCTAAGCACTGCCTAAACACGTGCTTAGCAACTGTTAAACTTCCGTTAAAACGATATCCAAGCTGTGTCTATCTCATACTCTTACTACAACTTTTTTGTAGTAAGACTACATTTCTAATTTCTGGCGCATATACGGATTTAAGCTTCATCGCCCAATCGTTTTTAAATTGGATTTGTATCAGGAGATAATGAGGTCTGTTAGAGCCTACTATTCCTATTCTGCGAGGAGTAGCCAGGGAACGTTTTCAATGATAAGTTTTGATTATCGATTTTATTTAAACGTATTACGGTAGGATGAAAAAAGCGAATATAATTCAATGAAGTTTGCGCGCGATGTCCACGCCGATGGGATGCTGCTCACGAAGCTCAATAGATGGCGCTAGTAGTAGCTGTCGGAACCATAGATTTAGCATGGTACCTTTTCCTATATATGGTCTGAACAAGGTCAATCTCAGACCTCAATGCCATTATCTTATTTACAGGAGGTGCTACTTCGGCGTTTGGGGTTCTGGTCTTCTTATATTAATGTATTTTTTCATTTTTATGTATTAAAAAGACTTACTTCATTACTTTAAACTCAAGCATCTTTTGTTATTTTTGCAATGAACAATTTCTCAAAAATCTGTAATTTTCTTTTTAATATAAAGAAGTACCTTAGTTTAGAACAGAATAAATTAAATTATGTTCTACAAAATGTAAATTGAGTATTATTAAAAAGTTACATTACTAAGGTAGGGTACCTATCCCTACTTGTCATCAATAATTTTGAAAGGGGAATTTTTGCGAAGCAAATCTCATACGTCCAACCTCGGAGACGCCTCGGCGAGCACTGACCGCGTTGCGCTAGCGCATGGAGCTTGATTTTGTTAGTTTTTTTTTTTCACAAAGATTATAAATAAGTTCTTACTCCGCCCTAGATCCCTATGTAACAGAATCAATGGGCATAATATTTTGTTTATTTTAGTTTTTTTTTTTTTCAATAATTCTAAAGACTAATTAATGGCTAGGGTCCCTGCCCTTACTGACCCTCAAGCATCCAATTAGTATAGTATAACATGGCTCATCATCATCATGTCAGCCATCTAGTGCCCACTGCTGAACATAAGCCTCCTCCATCGATTTCCACAACAATCGATCTTGTGCAGCCCGCACCCAACGGCTCCCAGCAACCTTTACCAGATCGTCGTTCCATCTAGCAATAACATAACATATTCTATAACTCGATAACTAACATTTATTTATTATTTCCAGAGATTCAGCAAACAGAACAGAAACTGAAGCCAACGAGCCGACTTCATCATCGTCTCCCTCATCATCCACTGCGTCATCATCATCACGCGAATCTCGTGAGGAAACCAACGAGTTGCCGCAGCCTAACGCCTTGGATGAGCCACCTCAAGCATGAGAGTTTAAAAAGACCGAAAGGTCAACGAACTTCATGCAGGCCGATAATGGACCGCTTAGCAATATAATAAGCCCTATACAACCAATTATATTGCGCAATTTATCGAATTGTGCAATAATATTGAACGTAATGATATAATATTGAAGATTGCGCAATGGTTGAGCGAAAGTTTGAACGAGTTAAATTTTTATTGCACCGTATTTTTTTATTGTATTGTGTAAGGTCAATATTTTTCATATTTTATATGAACATGCGATGGGCTTGCAACCTGTCACGTATGGAATACTAACTTCTGCAAGATGTGGGCATGTATCAAATATGTGTTTGGGCATGCCTCTGACCCTTAGACATCTTCATAGGATCTAGAATAAGTAACATAAAAAAAAAGATCTGAGAGAATGTCTACCGCACCTTGGGGATACAGTCGTGAACCTGTTAGCTGTTAACAAGAAGTGAAATATCTTGAACATTGCGCAATTCCTATTATTGTGCAATATAATTGATCGTCTGGATTCAAAGGGCCATTCAATCTTATTGTACAATAAAATGTATTGTAGGTCCAGGGGCCGCCTTATATTATGTCCGGTTTGACTGAGCCGATTTTAATGTAATTTCGCTTGGAAAATCGTTATAATGTTTATATACATATGTATTTCTGTGTGTTGATAAATAACGCTAGCTTTTTATATTTTAGCTTCTTTGTGTGATTTTGTATATTGTCTGATACAAATGAATGCGTATATTATACAAAACAGTCAAACGGACTTCCAGAAATAGAACTATTTATTTATATTTCATTAACTACAGCGTCTTGGGACGCTGTGCAATAAATAAAATTATGTCTCTATGGACGATAAAACATTATTTATAAAATAAAATGGGCGGTCTTGTCGCTTGGAAGCGATCTCTTCCAGACTTGAATATCTAGTAGTAGTGAAAACCTAAGTTTAATTAATTAAAAAAACTTCTATTAAAACAGAGAAACGATCAGTTAGAAACACGATACTACGCTCCCAAACGCAAATAGCCGATGTAGCTCTCAAAGCTGGAAACTAAAAGTTGGTTGGACACGTTAGCCGCAAGCCCGAATAATACTGGGCTAAAGCAACCATTTTATGGAATCCGATGATGCGGCGACCTCGTGGAAGGCCCAAGCGACGATGGCGGGATGAGCTGGACTCCTACAAAAAAGATTGGCCTGTTATGGCCCAGGATCAGAAGACTTGGAGGGAGGGAACAGGTCTTTGCCCTGCAGTGGGAAACATCGGGCTTATAATAATAATAAAATAATAATTCTATTAAAAGATCACACAGTTTTGCTATCAAAAAGATAAACATTTAAGCGACCCGTCCATTAGCCAAGCTAAATATAACACCAAAATACAAGAATTGTAAATTAATATAGTTAAGTTTATATAAAGCCGCGGTTAACTTGTGGATTTTGAATATGATGTAGATTTAATCTTAAGGTATTTGACTCCATTTTATTTTTAAGATTTGAAAGATTGTTCTTTTGGTAAATAATTCAGAAAGAGTTGTAATCCAAAAAGATAAATTATAGCCAAAATATACCGACACTGAGTCTTGACTCTGGTTACGTTTTACGGGGTTTTTCAACAGATTGGCTGAACCAACTACCAAGTTGCTGTAGTCCTAGGGCGGTACTCAAACAATGTCCCAGGCACTACAGCCTCCCGTTAAGTGTAGGCATGGATTGCCTCCTGACGGTGTATAAATCATCTAATATAGATGTAAAGGGTGTTACTATAAAGTTGTGCTTTGATCAGTGCAGTGAACAGTTTGTTCTTAAAAATAAAGATAATTTAAAATTGTTGTTTTGTTTGTATGTTGTCGCGATTTGTACGCACTGTTTACGTTTTAATCGAATAAATAAGATAATGGTCTACTATTACTTGTTTTATTATTTCCAAACAGGCTTAAAAACTTAGGTACTTAAGAGATTTGATATTGTTTGTAGTCCTCTGACTACACTCTTAAGTCATTAAAGGATTTGGAATTACTAGAGATGCAGAGCTGCTTAGTGATTCAGACTTCAGCGGAACGCATTCTGGTCAGAATCGGTCAGCTGATCAACCGACCGCAACCAATCAGTGCCGGAATTGATCCAAAACTGACGTTTCTTGCACTAGGGTTGGTAACGGTCAACTGCAGCTGACCTATTACGTCCCGAATGAATTCCGCTGAAGTCTGAATCAAGGGCTAGGGTAGTGATTCTGACTTCAGCGGAATGCACTCGGTTCGGAATCGGTTAGCTGTTCAACCGACTGCAACCAATCACAGTGCAGGAAACGTCAGGTTTCGATCAATTCTACGGAACGGATTGTCGCGGATGCGTTCCATGAAGCATGAATCACTACCCTGATGTCTTATCATTTCTTGAGATTTAGATCTTTATATACCTATAGTTGTTTTGATGATTTATAAATCAAGTATGTAACCTATCCAATGAAGGAGGTGAAGAAATAAAATTGCAAAGATAATTGCACAAAAGCAAAATATTTATTACCTAAGTACAACAATAGTAAAATAGCTTAAATAGTATGGAATGATTTAATTCAACACAGCACTTTTTCATTATGTTTATATAATGCGAGTCATGATTAAGTAAGATGGTTGCCTACTACGACGATAGATACGATGATACGATGGTTGACGACCTCTGTGGCGCAGTGGGCGAAGGTCCGCCTGCGACGCAGAAGGTTGCGGGTTCGATCCCCGCCGCGGGACAAATGTTTGTATGACCTACAGATATTTGTCTCGGGTCTGGGTGTTTCTATGTATAATATGTATGTATTTACAAACAAAAAGTATATAAGTAGTTTATCAGTCATTCTAGTACCCATAACACAAGCTCTGCTTACTTTGGGACTAGATGATGCTGTGTGAAAAGTCCAGCGTTATTTATTTATTTACTACGTTACGTAAAAAATAATAAAATGACTAACACTTTTGACTAACAATAATTTCACGTTTGAATAAAAGCTGTAGGTAGGTAGGTACTTATCGATCTATTTACGTAAATAAGTAACACGTTCTATCTCACGCAGGCGGGTAAGTTTTATTTGTGTGCGTGTGATGAACACGCACGTTGTTTCTACGTAAACTCGGGAACAAATGAGCTCAGTATCGCTTACGCACACAGAAACAAATCGACACACCATTAAGAATAACCCGCCATCGTAAGATAGTGGGTACTATAGGTACCTTCATTAAAATCATGATTTTATAATAAACCTATTGAAATATTGATTGGTGGTAATATAAAATCTACGTTTCATAAAATTCATGAGCAATATTCACCATTGAGCTAAATTTTTATAAATGATCTTGTAAGAACTAACTTAAAAAAATCGTGTCTTATTCCAATGGCCCTGGCTTCATGACAAAATACACAACTTACTTAACATTACTTACGTATTTTGAATAAGAGCTTTCAGAGCCTTGATTCATAATACAGCGGAATGCATTCAGTTCGGAATCGACCGACAGCAACCAATCACAGTGCAAGAAACGTCAAATTCGGATCAATGCACTGTGATTGGTTGCTGTCGGTCGATTCTGAACCGAATGCATTCCGCTGTTTTACGAATCAAGGGCCAGGGTGCTAAGTATGAATTTTATTCACCATTCGGTATCGACGCCGTAACAACTGCAGCTGACCTATTACGTCCCGAATGAATTCCGCTGAAGTCTGAATCAAGGGCTAGGGTAGTGATTCAGACTTCAGCGAAATGCACTCGGTTCGGAATCGGTTAGCTGTTCAACCGACTGCAACCAATCACAGTGCAGGAAACGTCAGGTTTCGATCAATTCTACGGAACGGATTGTCGCGGATGCGTTCCATGAAGCATGAATCACTACCCTGATGTCTTATCATTTCTTGAGATTTAGATCTTTATATACCTATAGTTGTTTTGACGATTTATAAATCAAGTATGTAACCTATCCAATGAAGGAGGTGAAGAAATAAAATTGCAAAGATAATTGCACAAAAGCAAAATATTTATTACCTAAGTACCTACAACAATAGTAAAATAGCTTAAATAGTATGGAATGATTTAATTCAACACAGCACTTTTTCATGTTTATATAATGCGAGTCATGATTAAGTAAGATGGTTGCCTACTACGACGATAGATCCGATGATACGATGGTTGACGACCTCTGTGGCGCAGTGGGCGAAGGTCCGCCTGCGACGCAGAAGGTTGCGGGTTCGATCCCCGCCGCGGGACAAATGTTTGTATGACCTACAGATATTTGTCTCGGGTCTGGGTGTTTCTATGTATAATATGTATGTATTTACAAACAAAAAGTATATAAGTAGTTTATCAGTCATTCTAGTACCCATAATACAAGCTCTGCTTACTTTGGGACTAGATGATGCTGTGTGAAAAGTCGAGCGTTATTTATTTATTTTATTTATTTACTACGTTACGTAAAAAATAATAAAATGACTAACACTTTTGACTAACAATAATTTCACGTTTGAATAAAAGCTGTAGGTAGGTAGGTACTTATCGATCTATTTACGTAATTAAGTAACACGTTTTATCTTACGCAGGCGGGTAAGTTTTATTTGTGTGTGTGTGTGTGATGAACATGCACGTTGTTTGTGTACGTAAGCTCTGGAACGAATGAGCGCTCAGTATCGCTTATTGACACAGAAACAAATCGACACACCATTAAGAATAACCCGCCTTCGTAAGATAGTGGGTACTATAGGTACCTTCATTAAAATCATGATTTTATAATAAACCTATTGAAATATTGATTGGTGGTAATATAAAAGCTACGTTTCATAAAATTCATGAGCAATATTCACCATTGAGCTAAATTTTTATAAATGATCTTGTAAGAACTAACTTAAAAAAATCGTGTCTTATTCCAATGGCCCTGGCTTCATGACAAAATACACAATTTACTTAACATTACTTACGTATTTTGAATAAGAGCTTTCAGGGCCTTGATTCATAATACAGCGGAATGCATTCAGTTCGGAATCGACCGACAGCAACCAATCACAGTGCAAGAAACTTCAAATTCGGATCAATGCACTGTGATTGGTTGCTGTCGGTCGATTCCGAACCGAATGCATTCGTGTGCGTTACCCTAGCTGGAAAGTATCTCCTAGAGAGATTTGAGAATGAGAAAAAATTAGTGCCTAGTGAGCTATAAATGTGCGCGAAATTAAAAATTTGTGCATATTGTAGTTTTTGAAATAAAGGGAAAAAGCGACGGTTTCATACATAGCGCTGTACACTTTTGAAATTTTGTGTGGTTATTATAGGCGTCGAGACGGACCGAATACAGTTTTCAGCGACCTTGTGCATGGTCAAATTTAGACGCTACGATCATTTTAAGGTTTTTAAAAAAAACGCGATAACTCAAAAACTATAAATATTTTCTTAAATCTGATTCCGTCACAAATTAGCACAAATTAAGAGCTACTCGTGTATATATTTTCTACAGGCGTACATACAGTAGTTTTTGAGAAACACGATTTTTCAAAACGTTACCCTAGCTGGAAAATCTAGAAAACGCAATATCTCGAAAACCTCAAGTCGCACAAATTTTTTTTTTGGCGCACAAATATGCACAAATATAAGCTGTCTGCCGATATACAATTCATCTCTCTCCGACCATTGGTTTAGAATTTTCAAGCTGGAGCAACGTTACCCTAGCTGGAAACGTTTTTTCCCTTTATTTCAAAAACTACAATATGCACAAATTTTTAATTTCGCGCACATTTATAGCTCACTAGGCACTAATTTTTCCTCATTCTAAAATCTCTCTAGGTGACACTTTCCAGCTAGGGTAACGCACACAATGCATTCCGCTGTTTCACGAATCAAGGGCTTGGGTGCTAAGTATGAATTTTATTCACCATTCGGTATCGACGCCGTAAACGTGGATTTGTACTGATTTTCATTAGTTATGAGTGAGTACCAAAAGATGGCGCTGCTATTTTCCCATAAAATTCTGCGTTTAGGGCATCGATACCGAACGCGTAAAAAACTAATACTAGGCACCCTTTTAAACCTACTTACAAGCAATGACATTAATAAATAAACTATGAACGACATCTATATGAGATGATTCATACAACGTCAGGAGGCAAACTATGCCTACACTTAACGGGACGCTGCAGTGCCTGGGACATTGTATGAGATGGAATAGGCTTGCCCAGCACCTAAACCATCCTCTCAGCTTAATCAGCCTGGCCACAGGAAAAACGACAAAAACTAAATAAACTTAGATTAATTGTTTTGAGTTCAGTAAAAACTTTATGATTGTTATTAAGTTGTTTTTCAATTGATTTACTTACCTATATTTATTTTATAAACATACAAAATTAGCATCTTATCTTAATTATTACATGTCTAATTACTTAAGATTACATAAACATAGACTTAACCCAAGATTAATTTAATATATTTTTCATAATTTGCTATAAAATCAATAAAGCACCACATACAGTATACACACCAGGTACAGTTCGCCCAACGGACCTAGGCATTCGCGAAGTAACTTCGCCGAAGTTAGCCGTTTTGTCTGCGCAATGACCGATTTTTAATACAAAATTGTGTTCTGCGCAGACAAACGGCTAACTTCACGAATGCCTAGATCCGTTGGGCGAACTGTATGCTTCGTAACAAACACTGACAACATAGGTAAAATTAAAATTATAAAATTACATACATTCTGGGTGTAAAAAGACCACTCCCGAAAACTGGAATAGTCCATTCAAACTGAAAAATTCTAATAACGGTAGGTATAGGTACACATTGACCAATATTTACAAAACACGGCTTTTTTTATATTAAATACGTCACTATATAGGTTTCGTTTAATTTTGCTGATATGATAAATATTTTTATCTGATAGAGCAATCAAACAAAACTAACGTGATATTGAGGTGCCGTCAGGGTCAGAGATGTAAGTAAGCAAAAAAATATATAAAAAAAGGATAAAAATATATATCTAAAAAAGGATCAGCATTGCCATCCAGCGTAGTAATGCCGCCAGTGTTTTGGCACGCTTCCGACTGACAGTGACCTGGATCAGTTGTGCTATCTATAGATAGTTTCTAACTATCCTTAGATAGCTTGACTAATCCTGTTGTATTTTGTAAATATATGTAAATATGTAGTAGCTTAGTTTCTGAAAAAATTAAAATATTTTGTTAGCCAAACAAGCACTACAATAAAAACTAAAAGACTTAAGCCTCATTCACATCTTCAAAGTTGTTTCCTATATTATCATGTTCCGTTTCAATTTTTAGGAGCACTTTTATTACAACCAGTACCTACCTAATTACATTTAAAAATAAATGCTTATCTGGTGCTTAAATACAACAAGAAAAACCACTATACAATTACAGGTAAGTATTACATTACACAAAAAAATGTGGTCCGTCTCTTACAGGGTGTAAAGAAACCGCTCAGAAAACTGAAACAGTGTATTCAGTCAGACATTTGTAAAAGCTGATGTAGGATGTAGGTACCATCTCAAAATAATTTACACCCAGGCTTTTCCTTTGATTTTTTATCTATTTTTAAAATTGTTTCACTAATAAGTCCAGTTTCCGTCAACGAAGGTGAAGCGCTCGTGGTCGTGCTTGCTTAGTCGTTCTTGATAGATCGTCGAAGTTAAGCAACGTTAGAAATGGTCTGTAAGTGGATGGGTGACCGCCAGTGGCATTTTCATCTGAGCCCTTCTGTGCTTCGGAGGGAGTGCACTTTAAATAAGAATAAGAATATATTTATTTGACACACACAACACGATACAATGAAATTATGAATATCAAACATTTAGACAACACGAGTAGGTTCACAAAGTAACAGAATTAAAAATAAACAATAATAGAAACAAACTACCTATGTTATACCTATTTTTATGTGGTGCCAAAAAGGTCCAGTCTCAGCTTTAGTGCTGCTCCCAGGTGAGGGAGACAGCGCTGATTTTCAGACTGGACCTTACAGGGTGACATCAAATTGTCGGTCCCGGCTATTTAAGTCGTTAAGCCATGACGGAGGCCTTAAGGCGGCCTAAAAACTACGTCACCAGAGTTGGCCACTGACTCATAAGAACTTAATTAGTCTCCGTCAACGTAAAATAGCGTCTCTAAGGCGCAGGCCACATCTAAATGGCGACTTCCTATTCCATTCAAATTTCATACTAAATGCATGGAAATAAAGCACATACCGTGTACCGAATGGAATAAGAAGGCGCCAGACGCCAATTACCTAGGTGGGGCTTGCGCCTAAAGGAACTCTGAGACTTTAACTATGTATAGGTGAACGAATCTTGTATAAGGCTTGGTCTATTAACACTATGTAAGTACAACAAGAAGATGGATTCATAAAGTGTTTAAAAATGTCTTTTTTTCGGTTTAATAAGAAAGTATTATCTTAAGCTCTTGTTTAAGTTTTCACAAGCGTTTTTTACTTAAACTCATTTCAGCTATAAAAGGTGTTTGACTCAATCATTTTGTTCTCACCGTTTTAAGGTAACTGATGGAACTCGAAGTCGGTGTATAGTTGCTCAACCCGTCTGTACACTTCGTCTGTGAAGGTGAGGGTTTGAGGTAGAGTCTGCATCGCAGTGGCCAGCCTGTCTTCTGAACCAAATATCTAGAATAAGAGTACTTTAATTACACTACCATTATTAGTATTTATATATACTCCTTTCTACTAGAAACGATTTGTGCCCTCTTAGTGTTAGTAAAGTCGGGCGCTGAAAATTGCGACACAGTTTTTACTACTGCAATTTCTCAGCGTTCATTAGTAATAAGTACAAAATTTTCAAACTATTTCACAAATAAATAAATTACAAATTATAATGAACTTTACCTACACTTGCTCTTTAAACCAGTGCGGTGAAAAGAGTTTTAAGTGCGTCTCAAGTGCATTTGTAACAGGTTCCAAAAAATTTCAAGACATGTCGGTTACTTCACGATGTTTTATTGGTGCATGACCAGATTCGAACCCTGACATTAGGACCACTAGCTAGATCAATAGAGCCTCTCTGTTACGAAGAAAAACTCATTGGTGTAGTGAACAACCTTTTTAATTTCACAAAATATTACTGGTAATTATCTACCTCTATACTTACTAAAGGTTAGTATGAAAATAATGTTTTGCGGCACAAAATAAACTATTTTATCTTATCTTATTTTTGACCAGATTCGAACCCGCAACCTTAGGATCGGTAGTGCCTATGCTTAGTACAATAACTAGACTACATAAAAAACTTGCTCATCGAAAAAATCTGTTATCTTAAGTATGTCGTCGACTAACTGATAATCAATAGCAATCGAGAACCGTGTCAAGTGGCCGAAATGAACCGTGATTAAAACCTTGGGACGTATACCCAGACATATACACTACGTCGTCTAGCTAACTAGCTTCCGCTTGTTGCTTCGCTCGTGAGCTACAGGCGTTGGTCCTAATTGTGTGTGTAGATTCGAGAAATTAACATAAACGAGCCTTGTCACGGAACCGTTTCTATGTGAAAAGGACTTAGTACCTACACCTACCCATAACACAAGCTCTGCTTACTTTGGGGCTAGATGATGCTGTGTGAAAAGTCCAGCATTATTTATTACTATCTACTGCGCGCGGCTTCGCCCGCGTGATACCAACATTTTGAATAGCCTATGTGCTATTCCAGGTAACTATCTACGCCTATTCCGAGATTCATCCAAATCGGTTCACTGGTTTAGGCGTGATTGAAACACAAACATACAAACATCTAAACAAACTTTCAGCTTTATTATATTAGTGGGATATGGGATATCGTGAATAAGCGATGAGCGCTTCTACCGAAGTCTATTGTCAAAGTCAAAGTCAAAAAGCATTTATTCAGTAGGATCGCTGGGATCACTTTGAAACGTCTTAAAACTGGGTGATTCTACTCCTGTTCCTTCGCGACCAATACTAAGTAATTGTACCCTGGTACCCTCATACATTCGTGATCCTGTATTATTTCACACATTCATCTTATAAGCTATTACTCGTCCGTATACGGCTTTTAAGTAAAACGACACGACTGTATCCCCAAGGCGCGGTAGACATTCTCTCAGATCTTTTTTTATGTTACTTATTCCTTTGAAGATGTTTGATTTGTGGGCATGTATAATATGTATTTGGACATGCCTCTGACTACCCCCAAAGCTTTTAAGATTCACAACATAACAATACGTAATTGATAAAACATATCCATCATCATCATCATCATCATCATCATCCACAGCCTGACTTCACCCACTGCTGGGTATAGATAGGCCTCCCTAAGCTTGTGCCATCCACCACGATCCTGCGCTAATCTGACCCATTGACGGCCCGCGACGTGTACAATATCATAATATCAAAACATATCCACTTCATGATAAATATTTCATTATTTGATAACATCACATGTTACTTTATAGCAAGTGTTTTTAATGCATTTACTTGTTCAATATAAATTGTAAATTACGTAGGTACCTATTGTTCCAAAAAGTTGTGTCGGTATTTGTTTTAATACACTTGTTACTAGGTAGGTACATTAATACACTTTTTTTTATGATAAGCCTAGATAATGCCTTTGCTGTTGTATAATAGCTATTTGCCGCGGCTATTTAAGTCGTTAAGCCATGACGAAGGTCTTAAGGTGGCCTAAAAACTCCGTCACCAGAGTTGGCCACTGACTCATACAAACTTACTTACTTTTGCTGCGGCTTCTCCATTAATGCTACTAACTAAGCATTTAATGCAGACTGGGAAGCGAGAGAGTCCCTATTTAAACTTCCACCAGGTACTTCATCATGACCAGATTATTTTTTTCAGTGTGAAAGGGTCTAGCATTTTTGAAAGCAAGTAGCTTAGTCATTTTCTGAGATGCAATCAAATTGTGTGCCAAAGAGCCTCAGCGGTTTGGGTGTGAAAGGACACACAGACAAACAGAATTACTACTTTCATGTTTATAATATTAAAATCAAATCAAATCAGTGTAATCATGGTACTATTATTAGTTGGTTAATGGGATAAGTGAACATTTTGCTTACCTTTTTTAATAAATCGGGTCTTGACGGCAATGCATGCATGGCCAAAGTTGCTGCTTTTCGAATATACCATGGGTGGAATTCAGCCAATGTTTCATTGTATGACCCTTGACATGTACTGCATGTGTTCATATTCTCATCCGCCTCACTGAGACGTTTTAAGAACAATCTTATGAAATCTGAGGAAAAAATTTACTCTATTTAAATACCAAATACCTATTTCAATGAACTTTTGGTAAGTATCTAAGTACAGTTCGCCCAACGGATCTAGGCATTCGTGAAGTTAGTCTGTGCAGAACACGATTTTGTATGAAAAAGCGTTCACTGCACAGACAAACGGCTAACTTCACGAATGCCTAGATCGGTTGGGCGAACTGTATTTTTAGGCTGTAGAATTTTGTGTTCAGTGAAACATTTAACAAGTTTACATAATTATTTACGCATTTAGTTAACAAGAAACATGAAAAGATGTTTATTAAAAATTATGTTTTTTTTTTATTATTTTGATAACAAGAAACATTAAATATAAATAACAAGGCAAATAAGATTTTGGAGTAGGTATGTAGGAGGAATACAACAAATAAATGACATCCAATTTATTTTTAGACAGAGATAATAATTTTAGAGCCAAACAATGTTGTATTATTGTTTGTCATGAACTCAATGTGTGTGTGGTTACTGTGTAACCACAGAAAAGCTTTGTCTTCACTTAAAGCAAGAATTTCTCACACTTAAAATTATGATGACTTGCTAAATGAATAATACTAACCCAAGCCTCTATGCAAACGCAACATAGTCCTAGAACCCGACACAAAATCATTCTTTTCATGCAGACTTGACTCTTTCTCGTACTTCATCATCTTTTTGAACGAGTCATAGTGAAGTGAATTCTCTCCTTCCATATGTTTCTCCATAATTTTTATTTTACTCTTCACATCGCTGCTTACGAATGAGAAAACTGAGCCTATTAGATTCAGGAACCTGAAATAGATGCATTGTAATCATTTTTCGCTTACTTTCCGTTGATGTGCAAAAGAAAACACTCACTTCACCAGTTCATTGTAACCATCAATATAAGCCTCTATTACAACGTCGTCTTCTTCTTTTAGGCAACGTTGAAAGCATTGTTGGACATGATTAAGATCCAGGTAATTTTCATTGGACATTTTATAAAGTTTCTGAATAAAGAAAAGCCTAAATTCACTTAAAACTCAACACAACACAACACTAAACAGCTTCAACCAACAGCTAAAAAACAGCTGAGCTGACTGCACTGCACACACACTTGTGCTGTGTGTATGAGATGAGACAGTCTTCACTTCATTCACTTCACTTCTTGGTTTATGGCATAGATTTAGCATGGTACCTTTTTTTATGGCGTCTGCGACTTGTTTGTCACAATTCTGCCAGTGTCCGTTTCACGCTGGTAGACAGTCTTTTATTTGACAAACAAGCATGCTCGTTTGACTTTGACTTTGTTATGTTTTTGACATGTATACGGAACTTCATAATTTCTGTGTGTCACTGTCAAACTAGTCCATTTGATTTTGAAATGAAATAAAAAAAATGACATTCTTTCTTGTTTGTTCTTAGTTTGGTAAGTTTCGGTCGTTCGGTCGTATTTTGCAAATAAATTACAATAAAACTATCGCGAAATACCCCGACAAACAAAGTAAATAAACGCGCAATTTAAATAACAACTGTGATGACGCTATAGTTGGTGAAATAAGTGATAAATATAGTGAGTGAGAGACTCCGGAACTGTAGGCGCATCCTGCTGATTGTTTTTCATTGTAAGTTTTTACGTAGAATGGTCGACTAGGACACCTTTCACTACATTCAGATACGTATTTATGCTCTTTGCACTGCCAAATTGAGCTTCAATCACTTTAATGAATTGACTAACGCAATTGCAAGCCTTAAAAGTTAACTCAGCAGCAGATAACAGGTTGCAAGTTTTTTGCTATTCTATAAGTACCCTTATTTTTTCTATTTATATAATTATTTCTGTAATTATATCATTATTTCTGTACTTATATTGTTCAGTTAGTTCCATTGATAAATGTGATTTTTCTAGGTAGATAAATGATGACTATTGTAAATTTATTTTCCTACCTTCACATTTATGTACCTTTTTCCATTATTATTTATTGTTCATTCTTGAGTACATAAAATTCTATGCAGCACTATTATTATTACTGATTCTCACTTATTACAGATTGAAGCCCAAAAATGGCTTCTACAGTGGAAAACAATGAAGAAGAATCATTCATCATCCTAGGGTCTTCGCCTGGCACCAGCTTGGACATGAAGTGCAACGGAATGGAGAATGGAGCTGCTCTGGACAAGGCACAGATTGAGGATGCCATGAAGGACCTGTCTATGGAACCTAGAGCCACGAATGACTTGTCTATGGAAGCTAGTGTCATAAAGGAACTCTCTAGGAAAGCTAGCACCTTAAGTAACCTGTCAATCGAAGCTAGTGCCATGAGTAACATAGCTATGGAAGCTAGTGCCATGAATGAGCTGTCTAGTAAAGCTAGTGCCACAAGCAACCTGTCTATGGAAGCTAGTGCTTCTTATCAAGCCCATTTTAATCTCGCTGAGTGTGTGAGTATACCAAAATGCCAGTCAGTTTTGTTTAAAATTTTCCAGCTTGTCTAATCTTCTTCTTCCTGCCCTTATCCCACTTCAGTGGGGTCGGCGCAACATGTTTCTCTCTTCCATTTCCCTCTATCACCCATAAGAACTCACTCCTTTCACAAACATATCCGCATTCACACAGTTCATCCAACTTTTCTTAGGCCTACCCCTACCGGTATATCTATCTACATTCATACTCATCACTTGTCGTGTTATATTCCAGCTTGTCTAATGTTGAAGATTTTTTAAATGCATCCACAATTTGGTGAAGCCTTAATTTTGTTTGTCTACAAATAGAAAGTCAAGTAAATCTTACTGGGCAAACATGGCACAATGTGAGAAGAAAACATAAACTTCAAATGTGTTCCTGATATTTTTTGTAGTAATATAATATACTCATATTTTTATCAATTTGGATGCAAGAAGTTGGAAATCACTGATTAATGTGGGCAATATCTGATTAGTTTGGGAATTTCGTGTGAGATAGCGGCTGACTCAGTGACATGTTCAGGTTTTCGTCATTATAATTATTGACTTGATATTCAGTCAACATTTACAACTTAGCTAATCAGTGCTTTTTGGAGGATGTGATAAATTGTTATGGTATAATCAACAATGAGAGAATTATAGCCTGATTACGAAGTCATATGGTTATCCTGATTACACAGTTATCTCCATAATGTAGGCATGTGCCAAATGATAATTTGAGACTGTCTACCCCTGGTAGACAGTAAAAATGGTATACACACCTGTTTGTTTACCATGTATTTAATACATTTTGGAGAAGGGCCTGGTCAAAAGTAACCTAAACCGGCGAGCATGTATGAAGAATCTAATGAGAGTGAATGAGGCAAAAGTTGTGTGTCAGGATCGTAGCAAGTGGAAATCCGTGGTCTCTGCCTACAGTGCCTAGCCCATAGGGAAAGAGGCGTGATTTTATTTAGTATGTATGTATGTATTGTATACCATTTTTAAGGTAACTGTTTTATAAACAGTATCACAACTTTGATACTGTTTTATAGGGCTTTGATTTAGTGGCGTGTATGAAAGTTACTATGACAAGAGAAAATAGTTTTTTAACATTCTTCCTCATGAAACGTTATAATGCTACATTATTCCTTGATAAGTTATTTAATAGGCTACTATATATGATTGCTGTCATTATTAGTACAATACACTACAGTTCCACCCACCTGTTTCAATGTATCTTCCATAATAATATTATAAATCTGAAAGTAACTCTGTCTGTCTGTCTGTTTGTTTACTCTTTCACGCCCAAACCGCTGAACAGATTAAGCTGAATTTTGGCATAGTTAAAGGTTGTATCCCAGGGAAGGACATAGGCTACCTTTTATCCCGAAAAAATGAAAAAATCCCGAGGGACCGCGGGTCACACCGCGGGAGCGCAGCTGGTATTTAAATATCTTGAAGTGCTTGTGCAGTTTCTTTAGCTGTTTTTATAGATATTCGCGACGTTTTTCGGATCCATTTTGTACCTACCATGGATGTGCCAATGTAAATTTTTCGTTTCAATATTTTGTATGCGCGCTAACACGCGTTAGCTCTACGAAGGAAAACATCGTGAGGACTTGTTGTAGGCGGCGATAGTCTTGCAACCTCTCATTTGGAGTGCGAATGCTGCAAAATGTGGTCATGCATGTGCCTAGATACTTCTATACTGTAGGTTTAAGAGTAAGCCACTAACTCATCACCGAAATAAGAGTATTACAATACAAAATAAGGTGTGCAATCCAGTCACCTCCATGCGAGTAAAACCACGTGCCTATTTACAATCGTGCCACTTTAAGGGACTTTACCTTTTCGAACTTTCCTCATTAGTCACTGTTGGCGATATGGATGTTTAAATACATCCATTTACAACACGATCAATAGATCTAGGCATTCGCGAAGTTACCCTGACATACAGAGGCTCTATAACAAGTACTAAAATATCTCTACAACGCATCGAAACGGCTAACTTCACTATTTCCTAGAATCCTAGATCAATCGTGTGTATTGTTTTGTGAAGCTCTCGTGGTGTAGCTCTCTCAGTCGTTCGCAATAGATCGTCGAAGTTAAATAACATTTTAAACGGTCAGTAAGTGTGTGACCGCTACTGGCAGTATCAACTGATAATACCGCTTCCGTGCTTCCGAAGCTGTCCGGCTATTAAGTAGACGGAGGCCTTAAGGCGGCCTAAAAACTCCATCACCAGAGCGGGCCACTAACTCATACGATTTTCTTTTTCTCGTGGGGTCGATTGGTGCTAACGGTTTTCTATTTTGTGGGCCACCCAAACTGTTTTCTTTTTCCACTTCTATTTCTTTATACTAGCTTTTAATTTTTCTATTTCAGCCTTCTCCAGCCAGTATGATGGTAGCAAGCAACATAATAACAGAAGACAAAAGCACTGAAGAACTGCAGAAGCGCTTTGGAGAAATACTCGATGAGAATATCATATTGAAGGATACACTCCAAGCGAACAATGATTCTCTTAAGGAGCAGTTCATGATGATAGCGTCCTGTCAAGAGGATATGCTTAAGACTACAATGCAGCATAAGGAGAAGTTTGAGGAGACTAAAACTCTGATTGAAAAGGTATTTTTTTTTTATTTCTTGCGAATTTCATGATGAAAGACTCGTACTGGGTTACTCGCCTTCTCATTCAATAATGTGACGTCACTGTTCTACAATTTTAAATGTTGAATTTGTAAAATCTGACCAGCCCCCTTAGCATGGCGATTGTCTAGGCATCGGAGAATAGATAAAAATGACAGTAATGACATTAGAGTGTAGATAAAACGGGTAGAATGTGGATAAGAATTGCTTTTATCCACACTTTAATTTAATGTCATTACTGTCATTTTTATCTATTCTCCGGTGCCTAGACAATCGCCAAGCTGCGGGGCAGCACAACCATTATTTCCTATCTATCATTTTGAAAATATCTACAGAATCGTATAGAACTATTGTATTCTAACCATTAACTAACCTAACCTAACTATTCTCCAAAAAAACCAGCGTTTGTAGGTACCGGAAAATAGATAAAAATGACAGTAATGACATTAGAGTGTGGATAAAATTTGTATTCAATAAATTTTTGATTTTGATTTGATTTGATATTCTACCCGTTATATCGACACTATGGTACCTAGTCAAACGCCATGATACGGGGGCAGACCTAAAAACCTACGCAACAAAATATGAATGACAACTTATTAATAACTATAAAAAACTATACTAAATATGAATGACTATAAAAAACTATACTAAACTTGTCTCATTTTCAGCTACGTCAAGAAAACAAGAGATTAAAGCAGCAAATCGCCAAACTAACTGTACCTCCTACCAAAGTGAATGTAGAGACTGGGGAAGAAAAGGCCGAGTGCCCGAGTGTAAAATCTGGACCTTCATCGGCTTTGGAGTTTGTGACGTCACCCGAAGACGATACTGTAAATAAGTTGACAGCTCAACTGGAGTTGATTGAGAAGCAGCGGCGGCAGGTGAATATCAACCTTGTGTAGTTATATTACGGTTCATGTTAGATTGGCTGTATTTTTATATTAGGCTTGGCTTGATTGTGTTAGTAGGTTTTTGGTAGGAAACAGTTTCCCATACAAACTTTGGCGCTCGTGGTGTAGCATGCTTAGTCGTTCTTTATAGATCGTTGAAGTTAAGCAACGCTCTAAAACAGGGGTGGCCAACAGGTCGATCGCGATCGACCGGTCGATCGCGACTGTTAGTCCAGTCGATCGTGGCAAGGCAAAAAATATATAACCTGATTATGCTAAACTAG
The DNA here is from genome assembly GCA_951394285.1 of Epirrhoe tristata. Classification (NCBI taxonomy): domain Eukaryota; kingdom Metazoa; phylum Arthropoda; class Insecta; order Lepidoptera; family Geometridae; genus Epirrhoe; species Epirrhoe tristata. Next base: position 8,577,006 of record OX596154.1, read on the forward strand.
TGGAAGATACTCAGACGCGATGCTCACACTAATATATATGTAAATAAGTAGTTAAGTACTACGTATAATTTTCACATAAAATTAAAAAATGCTACATGATTGTGTACTGAACTATGCTGTTTCATTTAAGATTTCTAGAAGTATGTAATTGGTAGATCGCACAGGGTCTCGTTAGTGAACAAGAGATCTTGGGTCCAATCAAGTTGGCCACCCCTGCTCTAAAAGGTCCGTAAGTGGATGGGTGACCGCCAGTTGCATTAAGTATCATCTAAGCGCTTCCGTGCTTCGGGGTGACCGCCAGTTGCATTATCATCTGAGAGCTTCCGTGCTTCGGAGGGCACGTTAAATTGCCGAGCCCGGCTATTAAGTCGTTAAGCCATGAAGGCTTTAAAGCGGTCAAAAAACTCCGTCACCACTTGGCCACTGACTCATAAGAACTTACTCATTAAAAATATTGTATTTTAGGTGTTAACAGACAATGAGAAGCTGACATGGCAGAAAGAGTCTTTGGAACACATTGTGGATGCCACCACTAAGGAGAGGGACGATCTTAAAGAGAAGTTGAAACATGTTGAGGTAGCTTTTTAACCTAAAATTCAGAGTTTATTATAAACGATACAACCTAAATTTATTTCTGGTGGCTTAAAAATTTGAAATCATCTGTTTGAGTTTGTTACCCTTTCACGGCCAAACCGCTGAACAGATTAAGCTGAAATTTGGTATAGTTAAAGGTTGTATCTCAGGGAAAAATAGGCATTTTTATCCCGAAAAAATGAAAAAATCCCGAGGGACCGCGGGTCACACTGCTTGTTAGTGAATATAGCTTTAAACATGAAGAAACATGTAGATGGCGTTACCGGTGCTATAACCGATAAAATATGAGCTTATCAAAAATTTCGATTGTGACGACATGGATTCTGTGGCCAAATAAATAAAATAATGCTGGACTTTTCCACACAGCATCATCTAGCCTCAAAGTAAGCAGAGCTTGTGTTATGGGTACTAGATGACTGATATACTACTTAAATACTTTTTGTTTGTAAATATATACATATAAAAGCACCCAGACCCGAGACAAATATTTGCAGATCATACAAACATTGGTCCCGCCGCGGGGATCGAACCCGCAACCTTCTGCGTCGCAGGCGGGCCTTCGCCCACTGCGCCACAGAGGTCGTCAAGAATGGTAAGGCACTCCGGCTTTAGGAGGATCGTCTGATCGTTGCGGGTTCGAATCCGGAATCGAACATTTTGATAAGACTTTTCATTTCTCAAAAAATCGTATATAATTAATTACTAAAGTAAATGTATTTGTACAGTTGCAGCTGTCTAGTAAGATAACGGAGCATGAGACGCAGGTGCGCGAACTTAACTTCACTATCGCAGATTTGCAGAACAAGATTGATGTGGTAAGATTACTAAATAATTATTTTCTAATTTAAAAATATTTTTAAACAAATAAAATAAAAACTACTCAATATTTATATATATATATTATTTTTTATTTTATCGCTGGATTTGCTAGATGATGCTGTATGAAAATGTCCAGCATTATTATTTTTATTTCTGTTATAGATCAGCGTCCCCCCGGAGGAGGTATCAAGCCGCGACGCTATCATCAAGCAAGTTGAAGAGAAATGTGCCTCCTTAGTGTTTGAACTGAAGAGCGCGAAACTGGAGTTACTCAAGGCTGAAAATATAAAGGTAATGGTTTGACCACTACATACTACCTCTGTGGCGCAGCGGGCGAAGGTCTGCCTGCGACGCAGAAGGTTGCGGGTTCGATCCCCGCCGCGGGACAAATGTTTGTATGACCTACAGGTATTTGTCTCGGGTCTGGGTGTTTCTATGTATAATATGTATGTATTTACAAACGAAAAGTATATAAGTAGTATATCAGTTATCTGGTTCCCATAGTACAAGCTTTGCTTAGTTTGGGGCTAGATGGTGCTGTGTGAAGATGTCCAGCATTATTATACATAATAGGCATGATGTCAATTTTTCAAAATCTGTTCTATTTTGTTCAGAATGATTTGTTATGTGAAAAAAATATCATATTTCAGTAGAAAATAGAGGTTTTCAAACATAAAAATCAAATTTAAAATGAAAATTTGAAATTCACGCCAAAACGCTCCTCGGTGTCATGGCGGCTGTTATGACGTCACAGCTCACACGTCAACAGAAAATACTACGTGAAAAAAAAACGGAAACAAAAGCCACAGTTTTGGTCTGTACAGGAAGTCGGTGGATAATCTAAGGTCTGTACTAGAAGATGACGTCACACGCTCTGATTGGTGTACAGCTATCATGGCGGATCCTTGTATTTTGTAGATTTATTTTATTTAATAATTTAATAATCTCGACATTATTAGAATAGAATAGAATAGAATAAAGTTTTATTTTCTCCACATCATATACAACAGTTACAATAGGTACCTATCTACACAATTTTATGCGGGTGAAAATACGGCTACCCCTCAGCATTTGCTCCAACAGCTCGAGAGTGTTGGAGCGCTGGTTTTCAGTGGTCAGTTTTTTTATTAGGACAATAAATGCATTTTTCCCAATCCTTGAATCCTATTTTCAACCGACTTCAAAAAAGGAGGAGGTTCTCAATTAGTCTGTATGTTTTTTTGTTTTTTTTTTTGTATCTTGTTACGCGATTGTTCAGCCATTTGTTGACCGATTTGCAAAATTCTTTTCATGTTTGAAAGGGTATACTCCAGAGGTGGTCCCATATAATTTTATTCCTGAGGGATTGATAGTTTCCCCTAAAACTCTAAACACCTTCCCTCCTAGCCATGTCACAAATAGAAATCGAATCGACAGCTTGACGAAATGACTCACACCGCATTTCGAGTCAAACATTGAAGTCGGTTTTCTTTTTAGTATAAAAACGTAATTATATTAGATCAGTTAAATATTTTGGCGATTCTTGATTACTGTCATCATGCCTATTAGGCATTAAAATCTCTACTTCTAATTAAGGATCGAATCCTCTGATCATTTAAATCTATACAAGATTATCTATACAGCGTCAGGAGATATTACACTCAAATGGATCCTGGGACATTATTTTGAGGTGGGATAGCCGTGCCCATCCTAATCCTCTTATGCTCAAAAATTGTATCCAGCGTTGCTTCTTATTTTTCCTATGCAAACTGTCTACTCGGGCTCTAGACGATCAAGTATATTGCGCAATATACACAGCTGTGCAATAATATTGACAGTGTAGGATTAAAATTAAAGATTGCGCAATAATTCAACGAAAGTTAATTAATTTTACATGAGGACTGGTCGTGAAAACATTGTGCAATGCGTATTATTGTGCAATACTATTGATCGTTTAGATTCAAAGGGCCATTCAATCTTATTGTACAATAAAATGTATTGTAAGTACAATGTTATTGTAGGTCCAGGGGCTGCCTTATACATTCTACACTGCTGTATCTATTTTATTTGTGATTCTAGTTCGATTTATTGCGTAATCTGTTCAGCGTCTTTGTGCGCTTTTTCTGTTTCAATCACCGATGGGCTGATTTGGATGAAACTTGGAATAAGTGTAGAAATAGAAATAGAAATATAAATATTTATTGCACTTATGTTGTTAGGGAGGTGTTAGTGTAACATACATTGTTTCACACATAAACCCTGTTAGGGCACAGCAATAAGATAATAAGAGAGATAAGAGTGTACAGTGCGCACAACCGATCTTTATCTCTCTGAAGTTAGGTGCACAAAGCAATTGCGCTTTGCGCGAGTAGGCGAGATAGCACGATGCAACAAACTAAACGAGTGAGCGAGGCAATTATACAACGCTGTCTTCGTCTTATAGGCGTTATCAAAAATGGGTTCTGCGCAGCTACTTCAGAGAACTAAAGATTGGTTGTGCGTACTGTAGATAGTTTAATATTAGATTTGTAAATCGGTTAAAACAAACAAGTACAATTAATATTATTTCAGATGGAATTAGCTGATCACAAGTCTTCCACGCAAGAGATTGTCAAGATACAGCGGGACAATCTTCAGGAAATGCACAACCGGCTAAAACAAGCCACTACTACTGTAAGCATTACGTCATATTATACAGGGTGGGGAAAAATTGTAGCTCATTGAGGGCCTCATATACAGGGGGGTCAAATACTAGCTCATTGAAGGCAATTTTTTTACTGAATAACCTTATTTCAAAACTTTCTCTCAAAAGTAAGTCTTGTATGTTTGATAATATATATGTATTTTTTTAATTCATATGTCCTTCTAGATGGTTCCAACCAGCCTATCTTCCAATAGTAAGGCTTAAAAAAACTAGATGATTTATACAGCGTCAGGAGGCAACCTATGCCTAAACTTAACGGGACGCTGTAGTGCCTGAGACATTGTTTGAGATGGAATAGCACCTAAACCATCCTCTCAGCTTAATCAGTTGCCCACAGGAGAGAAGACGTCAATACGTGTGGAGCTGACTAAGCTGCGGGTTTTTTCATGATGTTTTCCTTCACCGTTATGAGCTTGTGTTAAAGCGCATATAAATTTTTCGAAACGAAAAATCCAGTGATGCACGGCCGGGATTCGAACCCACGACCTTCGGATTGAAAGTAGAGCACAACCCCATTCGACCAACACGGCTCTTAAAAGGCTTATTCACTTGATATTAAATCGATATTCATTATAGTGGTTCCAACCAACCTGTCTCTCAAAAGTAAGCCTTATTTTATTAACAATAAAGTCCATATTCCTCTACAGTTGTTCCAACCAGTCCGTCTGTCAGTATGCGCTGAGGCGAACTCGGCAGAACTCGGCAGTTTCACTTCTAACGTGAAACTGTATGACAGAGCGCTCAAACATCTTGCTGATTTACTCAACAAAGTCACTCATGGGTATGTTATCTATTTAATATACGGAATGTTATCTATTTTATATAAGACGACCTCTGTGGCGCAGTGGGCGAAGGTCCGCCTGCGACGCAGAAGGTTGCGGGTTCGATCCCCGCAGCGGGACAAATGTTTGTATGACATACAGATTTGTCTCGGGTCTGGGTGTTTCTATGTATAATATGTATGTATTTACAAAGAAAAAGTATATTATACATAGAAACACCCAGACCCGAGACAAATATCTGTAGGTCATACAAACATTTGTCCCGCGGCGGTGATCGAACCCGTTGCAGGCGGACCTTCGCCCACTGCGCCACAGAGGTCATCGAATTCAAACTAACACATATTATAACAACGGGTATGGGCGCCACTGAAAACCAGCGCTCCAGCACTCTCGAGCAAATGCTGAGGGCCGTATTTTCACCCACATAAAATTGTGTAGATTTAAGTACCTATTTTGTAACTGTGTATATGTGGAGAAAATAAAACTTTATTCTATTCTATTCTATTCTATATTTCACAGCTTATCAGACAGTTTGGTTGAAACACTCGGCGTGATTCTAAGCCTGTACGACTATCGACTAGAGAGAGCTACCGAAGCAGAGTTTAAAGCGGGACTTGCGACGGTTAAAAAGCAGATTGAAAATCAACAGTGCGATGCTTTGAACAACATGTGAGTACATCCTTCATCATCATCATCCACAGCCCGATTTCACCCACTGCTGGGTATATGCCTCCCTTCGCTTTTGCCATTCTTCCCGGTCCTGTGCCAGCCTGATCCACTGTCGGCCTACGACGTTAATGATATCGTCCGCCCACCTCGCTGCCGGACGTCCGACACTTCTCTTGCCAGTTCTGGGCCACCATTCTGTCATCCTTTTACACCACCTGTCGTCACCACGTCTTGCCAGGTGTCCCGCCCAACTCCACTTGAGTTCCATTACCCGCATACCGACATCCTTACTTCCTTACTAATATTATAAATGTGAAAGTAACTCTGGCTGTCTCTCTATCTGTCTGTCTGTTTGTACGCTGTCACGCCCAAACCGCTGAACAACAAAGGTTGTATTCCAGGGAAGGACATAAGCTACTTTTTATCCCGAAAAAAATAGCGAGGAACCGCGGGTAACACCGCGGGTTGCGCAGCTAGTACATACATAAAATCACGCTTCTTTCCCTATGGGGTAGGCAGAGACCACGGATCTCCACTTGCTATCACACACTTTTCCCTCATTCACTCTCATTACATTCTTCATACATGCTCGCCACTTATACTAATGTGAGTACTCTTATAATACCCCAACAGTCACATTCTATAGTCAAACGTAAACAGGTTCACGATTGTATCCCCAAGCCTTGTTGGTCGAATGGGGTTTGTGCCTCGACTTTCAATCTGAAGGTCGTAGGTTCGAATCCCGGCCATGCATCAATGAATTTTTCGTTTCGTAAAATTCATATGTGCTATACAGGGTGTAAAAAGACGTCTACCGAAGCCGAAAGGGGTAGGTACAGCATCCCAACACATAACCAAATCCAAAAGGATTTTCCGAAAAAATCATTATATCCGGAGAAAACAGCATTTGAAGATGACTGTTTTCGTATGTACTGGGCGCGTTTTTTTACGTAGATTGCTGGATTTTGAGTTTAAATAGTTTTTTTCTTTTAAAAATGAAATAATTAGGTAGGTATGGTCTTATTATGTTATACTAGTAGTCAATAACTGAAAATAACATAAAATTACTAAGCTAAGTGAAAATTTTTTTTTGCGTTTTTTTTTCGATAAATGAGTTTAGAATCATGATCTGATTGCAACCCCTCAGTTTTCGGTAGTTGTCTTTTTACACCCTGTATATAACACGTGCTCTAAACGGTGAAGGAAAACATTTAGAGGAAACCCGCAGCTTAGTCAGCTCCACACGTATTGACGTCGTCTCTCCTGTGGGCGGCTGATTAAGCTGAGAGGATGGTTCAGGTGCTGGGCAAGCCTATTCCATCTCTAACAATGTCCCAGGCACTACAGCGTCCCGTTAAGTGTAGGCATAGTTTGCCTCCTGACGCTGTATAAATCATCCCACTAATATAATAAAGAAGTTTGTGAGTTTGTTTAGATGTTTGCATGTTTGTGTTTCAATCACGCCTAAAATAGTGAACCGGTTTGGATAAAACTTGAAATAGGCGTAGATAGAGACCTGGAATAGCATATAGGCTATTCAAAATGTTGGTAACACGCGGGCGTAGCCGCACGCAGTAGCTAGCCTTATATAGATGTAAAGGCCTAAGTTTTGATGTGTTATATTAACTTGCAGTGGACAAGTTCGAGGCACGCTGACGATTTTTGAAGGTATATTCAATGATTATAAGGATGTCTTGAAGAATTCACAAGAGGTGAGTTTTCCATACAAGTTACAACTGTTTTTTTGCTTTAGGTGTGAACAAACAAATAAAACATCATATAAATAAAAAAAATAATAAATAATGCTGGACTTTTCACAAAGCATCATCTAGCCCCAAAGTAAGCAGAGCTTGTGTTATGGGTACTAGATGACTGATAAACTACTTGTATACTTTTTGTTTGTAAATACATACATATTATACATAGAAACACCCAGACCCGAGACAAATATTTGTAGATCATACAAACATTGGTCCCGACGCGGGGATAGAACCCGCAACCTTTTGCGTCGCATGCGGGCTTTCGCCCACTGCACTACAGAGGTCGTCATAACTGTGTCGTAGCTTGGGTAAGATAACATTAGTATCTCTCGTATATTTTAGCAATCTTCCATCCTATTCAACAGGGACATGTCGGTGTCCCCAAGGCTCGGTAGACTCAGATCTTTTTATGTATTACCGATCCTTTGAAAAGATGTCTAAGGGGGGTAGTCAAAGGCATGTCCACATTTTGCAGAAGTTACTATTCCTTATGTGACAGGTTGCAAGTCTATCGCCGCCTATAAGTATACTGCCTGGTTTCCTCACGATGTTTTCCTTCACCGTTATGCGCTCGTGTTAAAGCGCAATTAAAAAAACACGAAAAATCCATTGAAGCACGACAGGGATTCGTACCCACGACAAAGTCGAGGCACAACCCCATTTGGCCAACATTGCTATAGTCCTTATCACATAGGAACGGTTCCTTGACAAGGCTCTTCTAAGTTAATTTCTCAAGGAAATAGACAAAATCCTTATTTTAAGTTGTATTTTTTAATATTAACACTAGATTTTTATTTCAATTTTTTTATTGTTGTGCGTGAAACGTAAAAGTTCTATGTGTCGGGGATACGTTCCTACGTGAAAAATACTATAAGAACTAATACATTTTTTATTAATTTATTTTTAACCTTTTAAGTGTTTTATTTTAATTGTAACATATTGGTTTACAGAAATCCAACCCTAATATCGAAGGATTGACAGCTGCGTTGGTCGCACGCGGACAAGAGCTACAAATGATGGAAATTGAGCTCAACAAACTAAGGACCTTTAAAGGAGACAAGGAGCATCTGATGGCACAACTCGATATCTACAAGTAATTTGACCTTTGACCTCGACCTTTGACCTCTGACCTCTAACCTCTTTACATACTTGACAAGAACAAAGAGGGATGCCGGAGTGATATGACCTGACCTTAACCTTTAACTTTCGACCTCGACCTTTGACCTCTGACCTCTAACCTCTTTACATACTTGACAAGAACAAAGAGGGATACCTGAGTGATATGACCTGACCTTAACCTTTAACTTTCGACCTCGACCTTTGACCTCTGACCTCTAACCTCTTTACATACTTGACAAGAAGAAAGAGGGATGCCGGAGTGATAATATGATCTGACCTTAACCTTTAACTTTCGACCTCGACCTTTGACCTCTGACCTCTAACCTCTTTACATACTTGACAAGAACAAAGAGGGATGCCGGAGTGATAATATGATCTGACCTTAACCTTTAACTTTCGACCTCGACCTTTGACCTCTGACCTCTAACCTCTTTACATACTTGACAAGAAGAAAGAGGGATGCTGGAGTGATAATATGATCTGACCTTAACCTTTAACTTTCGACCTCGACCTTTGACCTTTGACCTCTAACCTCTTTACATACTTGACAAGAACAAAGAGGGATGCCGGAGTGATAATATGATCTGACCTTAACCTCTAACTTTCGACCTCGACCTTTATGAAAATAAATAATTATGTTGACGATTATTAGATTATTGTTATTAGCGACGCGTGATCCGAGAGCTGGCACATTTTTGTTTCAAAGAATCAGCATTGCCATCCAGCGTGGTAATGCCGCCAGTGTTTTGGGCACGCTTCCGACTAAGAGTGACCTGGATCAGTTGAGCTATCTATAGATCGTTTCTAACGATCCTTAGATAGATTGACTAATCCTGTTGTTTTTTGTAAATATGTAGTAGCTTAGTTTCTGTAAATATTATGTTGATATAAAAACGTTTGCCCATTGACCTTTACCAAGCTATCTTCAATGAATGTTTAATTCATATGAAAGATCTTAGCATTTCTATGACTTCTGATATCGTATGCTTTGTACCGTTTCATAGGAGCGACTTTGAAGCGGAGAGACAAGCGAGAGAGAAGATGGCGAGTGAAAAGGACAGCCTGCACACCGACCTCAGGAAGGCTCAAAGACAAAACCAGGAGCTGACACAACAGGTATTAAAGTTTAAATGACATAACCAACATAATTTCTCTGTTTATTTCAAAATTCACCGACCTCAGGAAGGCTCAATCAGCTTCATCTATAAAAAATAACCTTGTCCATTTGCCTGAGTTTCACACAAGCTCAGCTAGTGTCAAATACTGTACAATTGTAGTACGATTCATACGTCCGACTCACACTTGGCTCGTACACAATAACATATTATCGTACATAATACATAATAACAAAATAAGTGTACTCAACAACATTACCGACAGAAGTGAAAACTTGAACAAAGTATCGGTAACGGTTCTAAACTTAAAAAAAAAATACAAAAAAGTAAAGTGCAAAATGTTACTATCCTACTGGGATTTGAACTCGTGGCTGATCAGAGTCGGATACTCTAACAATTCGACCAATGTGAAAAAATACAAAAAAGTAAAGTGCAAAATGTTACTATCCTACTGGGATTTGAACTCGTGGCTGATCAGAGGCGGATATTCTAACAATTCGACCAATGTGAAAAAATACAAAAAAGTAAAGTGCAAAATGTTACTATCCTACTGGGATTTGAACTCGTGGCTGATCAGAGGCGGATACTCTAACAATTCGACCAATGTGAAAAAATACAAAAAAGTAAAGTGCGAAATGTTACTATCCTACTGGGATTTGAACTCGTGGCTGTTTCATCAGAGGCGGATACTCTAACAATTCGACCAAAAAAAATACAAAAAAGTAAAGTGCAAAATGTTACTATCCTACTGGGATTTGAACTCGTGGCTGATCAGAGGCGGATACTCTAACAATTCGACCAATGTGAAAAAATACAAAAAAGTAAAGTGCAAAATGTTACTATCCTACTGGGATTTGAACTCGTGGCTGATCAGAGGCGGATACTCTAACAATTCGACCAATGTGAAAAAATACAAAAAAGTAAAGTGCGAAATGTTACTATCCTACTGGGATTTGAACTCGTGGCTGTTTCATCAGAGGCGGATACTCTAACAATTCGACCAAAAAAAATACAAAAAAGTAAAGTGCAAAATGTTACTATCCTACTGGGATTTGAACTCGTGGCTGTTTCATCAGAGGCGGACCAATGTGGCTATATAAGGAGAAATTAGGGTATAGTAAGAGGTTGGTGTCTAGTCGCGCTATCGCGCTGTTTTGAGAGAACGCGGCTCCATATTGCCAGAGCCAATATTGCCATTCTTCAATTCATGCAAGATGACAATTGATTGCAAGTTATGTATGTATGTAGTGTCATCACATAAATCCTTCTTAAATCTTGTGACGGTCACATGACTCGCGCAAAGCGAATCCAAAATGTTTTATTCACTGTTACGTATGTGTGCGTGCTTCGCCCCGCTCATTTCTACTCGTACAATAAACCAGTGTTAAGCTAGCCAGCGGTCGTTGCACTTGTCTGTCCCCATATTTAACAGTGGCGACGAGGATGGGATGAGTTTCAGGAAGCAGAAACGGACTATATCAATGAATAATTACGTTTTAATACTAAAAAGAAAACCGACTTCAATGTTTGACTCGAAACGCGGTGTGACTCAGGGCGTCAAGCTGTCGATTCGATTTCTATTTGTGACATGGCTAGGAGGAAAGGTGTTTAGAGTTTTACGGGGAAACTATCAATCCCTCAGGAATAAAATTTATATGGGACCACCTCTGGAGTATACCCTTTCAAACATAAAAAGAATTTTGCAAATCGGTCAACAAATGGCGGAACAATCGCGTAACAAGATACAAAAAAAAAAACAACATACAGACGACTTGAGAACCTCCTCCTTTTGAAGTCGGTTGAAAACAAATTGAAGAATCTACACCAAAGAGATTGGTTCGTGAACGTCCCAAAGTTGATTACAAAAAATATTTTTAGATTATTAAGTACCTACTAAAGTGTTAGTTAAATGGTTAAATTAAGGAATTATTGTACTAGGGGGAGGGATGCTGCGTATGTGTGCGTGCTGCGCCCCGCTCATTTCTACTCGTACAATAAACCAGTGTTAAGCTAGCCAGCGGTCGTTTCACTTGTCTGTCCCCATACTTAACCATTACATTCACCCAAAACTCAACGCGCCTAAAGAAGTTTTCACTACAATACCTCATTTTCCAGTTGGAGGAAGTACGTCGCACCTCGAGCCAGCCTAAGGGCCCGTCTCAATCTTCTACAACGCCAAGACCCACTAGCGCCTCGCCCGGCAAAATGGTGAGTTAATACTATTATAATAAATGATAATCATAACTTTCGTACATTAATGGCAAATTTATCTTATCATTAGCTGACCCGCGCGACTTCGTCTGCGCATTATTCGGTCCAGCTGTTCACGCGTGATGGCGTGACCAAGGGCTATATCCCTTGGTCACGTCATCACGCAGGATTCATTTTTTCCGCGCAATTTTTTTAATTTTTTCTGTCATAAATACCTTCTGACAATAACAAACACAACAAAAAAAAATATTAGTGAAATCGGTCCAGCAGTTCACGCGTGATGGCGTGACCAAGGGATATAGGGATTCATTTTTATATATAGAGATTATCCGCAGCCTGACTTCGTGCTTTTTTGTGTAATAAATCCGTCATTCCGGCTAATATTCCGACGTGTCATTGAGTTACATTGTATTCGGTCGATAAGATTATCTATGAGCAGAAGGTTGCGGGTTCGATCCCCGCCGCGGGACAAGTGTTTGTTTGATCTAGAAGTATTTGTCCCGGGTCTAAGTGTTTCTATGTATAATATGTATACGTATTTACGAACAAAAAAGTATATGAATAGTATATCAGTCATCTAGTGCCCAAACCACAAGCTCTGCTTACTTTGGGGCTAGATGATGCTGTGTGAAATGTCCAGCATTATTTATTTATTTTATTTATTATGAACACGGTCCTAGGACCGAGTATTCCGAACCAAAAATTAGGTCATTGAGGTCAAAAATCGCAACGTTGGTCGTGTTTTTGTCTTGCCCGAGTATTCAGAACTTAAAAAAAAACGTGGCACTCCCGGGAGTGCCGCACAACTTTGCAACGTTCTAAACGGTCAGTTAGTGGATGGGTGACCGTGGCATTTCAACTGAACGGGCACGTTAAAGTGTCGGTCCCGTTTAAGTCGTTCAGCAATGACGGGGCCTTTAAACTCCGTCTCCAGAGTATTTTAAGAACCTATTTTTTATCGCCTACAAGAATACAGTCTAATATAATCATACAAATATTTGTATGATCTACAATTATTTGTCTCGGGTCTGGGTGTTTCTATGTATAATATGTATGTATTTACAAACAAAAAGTATATAAGTAGTATATCAGTCATGTAGTACCCATAACACAAGCTCTGCTTACTTTGGGGCTAGATGATGCTGTGTGGAAAGTCCAGCGTTAATTATTTTATTTATTTATTTATATTTTAATGGTATAAGGTGAAGAAGGCGAAGGAAATCAAAGCAGAGGAACGCCCAAAGACACCGCCGCCGCTTCGCTTCGACTGTCCTGTGTGCGACAAGACTTACAAATCTCTAGTTCTGTTGCAACAACATTTAGATCACTGCATACCCAATAGCCAATGATATTTCATACTAAGGGCCAGTTTTACCAAAGTCTGTTCTTTCAAAAATTGTGTGTTCTGCGCAGATAAACAGCTCTCTGTCACTCTCGGATTTTTGGTTTTTGTGACATATTTTTAACTAGCTGCGCTCCCGCGGTGTGACCCGCGATCCCTCGGGATTTTTTTCATTTTTTCGGGATAAAAGGTAGCCTATGTCCTTCCCTGGGATACAACCTTTAACTATGCCAAATTTCAGCTTAATCTGTTCAGCGGTTTGGGCGTGAAAGCGTAACAAACAGACAGACAGACAGACAGAGTTACTTTCAGATTTATAATATTAGTACGGATTTTCTACGATGTTAGCTAGTTAGCTAACGGCTGCCGACCAGCGATTAGATTTAGCGGCTTGTTAATGAAGATATTCCTTTGTTAGAGCATGATGCACAAAGCAATCGTAACGGTCTGTTAAATATTTAATCCGTTGTTATTTCTCTTACTAAATTTGATGTCAAATTAACTAACGCTCAATTAAAAAATTAATTAAATAAAGTTTGGTCAAACTAGTCCTTAGATTTATGTTACGTTCATAGTTACCGACATTTAAAATCCGATTGTGAAACATGTGACTGTCACTGAATAAAACGCAAGCGCTGTCTGAGGGGGTCACAGGGGACATGACACCCCCAAAATCGAAAATCTTCTAAAAATTTACAAAATAAAAAAGTCTTAGTAAGTAAAGGAGATAGATAAGTGACCCCCTCAAAATTTCAGGCTGCGACAGCACTAGGGGCCGTATTCACGTTCCTTTTTTTCGTTCGTTTGATGAATTTTCGGATGCTTCCCACCACTATTTCTGACTTCAAGGGGCAATTTTTCAAACGTTAAAACACGGTCCTAACCTAGAATCAAATATTTCAAAACCAAAAATTGACCTTTGAACTCAGAAATCGTAGTAAATAATATCCGAATATTCATCAAACGAACGAAAAAAGGAACGTAAATACGGCCCCTGCTAAAACGTCGCCCTATTTGACGCGGTCTGACGAAAAACTGATATGAGTCACTTTCGATATCTATATATTTTTGTATATAATTGTCTAATAGCACTGCATAGTACGAGAAATCTAAACGAACGAACGAGAAAAAATTGCAAGATTGATATTCAGATAATTTCTCTATTGGACTATAATAATCTTATATTACATTGTAATTTAGTTAAATAATAGATACCGAATATTATTTCCGTTGGTAGTGTCTTCACATAAAAGAGCTCGCATTTTTAGCATTTTTATTTTTAACTAGCTGGTACCCGCGATACTCCCCATACAAACTTTCAACCCTTATTTCACGCCCTACATGATTAATCATGTAGGGCGTGAAATACGGAAAAAAATCTATATATTAATATATATATTTTTTTTCGTCATAAGAACCTTCTCCTGACAATAACAAACACAACAAAAAAAATTTAATGAAATCGGTCCAGCCGTTTACGCGTGATGCCGTGACCAAGGGAAATAGGGATTCATTTTTATTTATACCTAAAGATTATATATAGAGATAACGCTGTTTAAATATACTCGTTTAATGCAATTAAAATTCAAATAAATATTTTTGAATTATATTTTGACTAGCGAAATTATTTATTTGAGTCAGTTGGGCAATATCAAGAATGATTTGGTAAGATGTTTTTCGATGTGATTTTTTGTGTTCTTTTTCGTTAACAGTGTACTAAATTAACAAAATTAATCATTAACAATAATTAAACTATTAGTCTGAATTTGCATTCTAAATTGGTTTTTGCATTGTTTTTTATAGATGTTGTCAGTGCGTTTTTTATACCATAGTATACTCTTTTGACCGGTTTTAACCGTTAAAACTTAATATAATCTAATATTTAACCTTAATTAAACCTTACGTTATGTTTGAGTCAAGTGAAATACATTATTTTTTATTTATAAATATTTACACGAAACAATCATAAAAATATATAAGTAGGTACATAATTTAACTAAACTAAAGATAAAAAAACTTTCATTTAGCGCAATTAGTCTAATTAAAAAAAATGAAGTACCTACCTCTTCTGCATGCTTAAGTTGACCTTGAATAGAGTAAAATGATATTTGAGCTTAGACAATTTTAATTTATATCGCGGATGTAGAAAATTTTATTTTGCCTAATTTCAAATTACATTTTATTTCATTCTACCATAAAGATAGGCTTATTCGTTGAGCTAAATATTCGTCTACACTAAAACATGATCGCTATGGTATCCCCGAGGCGCGGTAGACATTTTCTCAGATCTATTCTTCAGATGATTCTTATGTATTCCTACTATGAGCTCTTATAGCGATCCCGTTTAGGTCCTAAATTGAACTGCTTCGCTTTAACGTACCATGATCTTTGATAAGAAAATTTACTAATAATAAAATTTACTAGACTTGTACAGTAGTGGTATGAAAAGGTTCGCCAGTTTTCAAATTGATTCATTTAACGTTCCGCAAGCACATATTACCTTTTCAAACTAAGTCACAGAACAGACTGGTTCACAGAAAATTATGTTTAACTGTTTGACAATAAAGTTTAAAATTACAGATTATACTTGTTTGATTTTCTGTCTTGACCAAGAAGATTATATAATGTAAAAACTTTTTATTGGTTTCAACATCTCGTTGTCTGTCATTGTTGACATTGCAATTTTATTTTTTCACGTTTCTATATTTTACATAAAATGCCGAGACCTTTAAGTGTTGTAGAAAGAGCAGCAATTATTGCTGAACATGAAGCTGGCTACAATATCAGTGAGATATCGCGTCGTCTTAATGTAACCAGGGATAGTGTAAGATTTTGGATCCGGAGATATGGTGAAGAAGGTGAACTCATAGATCATCGTCACAACAATTCTGGTCGCCGTCCTATCCTTAGTGCTGCACAAAATGCCGACATGAGACGGCAATATGAAGAAAATGGCTTTGTGTCAACCAATCATTTCGCTCAACTGTATGAAGTTTGTCCTAGAGTAATAAGAAATGCATTACACTCAATGGGATTACATTATAGACGACACTCAAAAAAAGTTGCTCTGACACCAACCCATAAGGAAGCACGCTTGAGATTTGCAGAGACCTATTTGAACTTTGATTGGAGTACCACTATATTTACCGACGAAAAATCCTTTATGTCAAGCCAACATGGGAGGCTTCATTTGTGGAGGTATAACGGCACGAGATATACAGAAGACCATGTAGTGCCCAATTTTAGTTCTGGACGTATCTCTGCCAATATTTGGGGGTGGATGTCAGCGGATGGAGTGGGCGAGCTCGTTCTTCTTCCTTCAAGGGCAAATGCAACTCACTATCTATCGGTTCTGGAAGACAGTATGCTACCAAGTGTCCGTACCGTATATACAGCTGCTGACTTACCTCAGGTCAGCTACGTTCAAGACAATGCTCGCACGCACACTGCTCGTATTGTGAATGAATGGTTCAATCGGCACAGTGATATAGCGGTGATTCCGTGGCCAGCAAGATCTGCAGATTTAAACCCGATCGAGAACCTATGGGGTTTAATGGTGCAGCGATGGGATAATAGAAACGAAAGAACCAAGAAGGCTATAGAAGACCACTGCCATATCATTTGGGAAGATACACGAGGGACGGACCTATGCTCTCGCCTTGTTGGTTCTATGAGAAACAGGTTACAATGTGTGATTGATGCTAATGGTGGTTATATACGTTATTAAATAAAATAAAGTTATTATATTACTTATTCGTACTATTCTTTCATATTCGGTCCTATCAACAAAGCGGTTTACCCCGACAGTAATATCTCTGTCAATAAATCTTGGCAGTCCAGGAAAATAGAGTATAATTAAAGATTACAGTAATCTAAATAACGTTTAAATACAAATAACCTATATCAAAATCTTGTTGTTATGGGTAATTGTTATTTTTGTAAAATTGACAGGATGGAGTAAAACAGTAAACAAATTATGCAAAACCTTTTTGATATGTCATTGCCTATAATCGATAGTAAACGCTAAACATAACAAAACGTAATATTTATTAATTAAAATGTTGGCAGTACTGGTTCTTGCACTCGTGCAAGCAAAAGTCGACTTTAAGATGACGAACCTTTTCATACCGCGACTGTACAAACTGAATCGTTTTGAAATATAATACATGTAAAACAATTTTCTGCTTAAAACGTCACGTTGTCACGGTTCGAGAACTTTGCGATTCAGGGGCCGTATTCGCGTTCCTTTTTTCGTTCGTTTGATGAATATTCGGATGCTTCCCACCACGATTTCTGACTTCAAGGGCCAATTTTTGGGCTAGGAATATCTGGTCCTAGGTTAGGACCGTGTTTTAACGTTGATCTTATCGACCGAATATAATGAAGCTCGTAGTAAGAAACATCCGAATATTCATGAAACGAACGAAATTGAACAAACATTATTAAATTTTTTTTTTCAGGTTTACAGGTGCCCGAAATGCATGCAATTCTCAACGGAGCAACTTCGTTTACTTGAAGATCACTTGGACTTCTGCCTCGACGACTTCTAAATAACCAAATTAATAGTAAGTCATTACGTCTATCAATTCACTTTAGAGTTTAAATTCGTGCGTAAAAATTACTGTACAAAATGGTAGACGGCGATATGTTATTTTGACTCTTACACACACACGTTACGAAAAATCATTACGATCGGACATTACAGTTCAAACTGCAACGATAATTCTACATGTGTGTACGATAAAAGCTGGGGCCGTATTCACATTCCTTTTTTCCACCACGATTTCTGACTTCAAGGGCCAATTTTTCAGTTTGGAATATTGGTCCTAGGTTAAGACCGTGTTTTAACGTTTGAAAAATTGGCCCTTGAAATCAGAAATAGTGGTGGAAAGCATCCGAATATTCATCGAACGAACGAAAAAAGGAACGCGAATACGGACCCAGAACGAGTCTTTAGTAAAATCGCTATCTTCACTTTTCGATTTAATATAAATACTGAGGTGTCGATTCTGATGTTCACTGGGTTACTAAATTAGCAAATTACTCAAAAAAATAAAGTATACAAACTTACTAATTATGTAAATGTGTTTGTCATCAATGTAATGCCGTTTTTAGTGTGATCAAAATGAATGAATATAAGAACATCATATTTTAGTTTAATTAATTCAGCGAACAACATAATTACACTTAGGTGAAAACAAAAAACAACCAATGAACAATGAATTTCGTAACTGAATATATTTTGCAAGTCCCCAAATAATAAGATAACAGAGTAATTAACCTTATTATCATACATACAAGGATCATTTTCAAAGGGCAGCTATTAGAGGCTAACAGATTTATCCCAGTCTCAACAGACGTTTTCACGTGTTTAAATTGTAGCTGTGTAGAGTTATCTTATCTCAAGAAGGGTTGGTCTTGATTGTGTGTGCACATTGCACATACACGTTTCTGTGTGCGTTTGCTCAGGAGTGAGTCTTGTTGGTCGAATTAGGATGTGCCTCGACTTTCAATCTGCAGGTCGTGGGTTCGAATCCTGGCCGTGCAATAATGTATTTTTCGTTTCGTGAAATTTATATGCGCTATAACACGAGCTCTTAACGGTGAAGGAAAACATCGCGAGGAAACCCGCAGCTTAGTCAGCTCCACACGTATTGACGTCGTCTTTCCTGTGGGCGGCTGATTAAGCTGAGAGGATGGTTTAGGTGCTGGGCAAGCCTATTCCATCTCAAACAATGTCCCAGGCACTACAGCGTCCCGTTCAGTGTAGGCATAGGTGGCCTCCTGACGTTGTATAAATCATCTAATATAGATGTAAAGGTCTAAGTTTTATGCTCAGGAACGCTTTATGGACGAACTAGCTGCGCTCCCGCGGTGTGACCCGCGGTCCCTCGGGATTTTTTCCATTTTTTCGGGATAAAAGGTAGCCTATGTCCTTCCCTGGGATACCTTTAACTATGCCAAATTTCAGCTTAATCTGTTCAGCGGTTTGGGCGTGAAAGCGTAACAAACAGACAGACAGACAGAGTTACTTTCAGGTTTATAATATTAGTATGGATGAGCGCTCAGTATCGCTTACGCACACAGACACAAACCTACACACAATTAAGGCCAACCCGCCTTCGTGTAATTGAACTATTACCACCTGAAAAATCTATTTCTAAGACTGTTTTCCAGTGGTATAAAGCTGTTGTGAAATTAATAAATCAATGTATACCACGTAGGGTGCTTTTTGAAATTAAAAATTGGTTGTCTGTAAAGTCGGTTTACTGACGATAGTTGAACGTGACAACGTCTACGCATTGCTCACTCAAGTAGGAGAGAGACGGATGTCGAACGCTGCCGAACGCAAAGGCCGATTGTGCTTCTTTGTCGCTCGTTCCGCGCTCTCGCTTGCACTTCAAGCCAGAGCGAGGTAACGCCGCATGACGTCATGTTTTTTCGTGCGTGCAGCCGGCTCTATCGAATTATAAGACGTTGTCACGTCAAAAAAAATCCATATTTTGTTATTTTAGTATTTAAATTAACCTAGTGCCATTAAATTACTTACATAAGTTTCGTATTTCTTTAGCTTGACTCGTTTAAAAAATGAGGTATTTAATATAAACTTTTGAATCGCCTATATTTGCCTTTATTTTGAATAATTCCGTTATGATTAAATGAAAGAATACTATTTTTTATAAAATGCTTAAAAAAATTTTCCTTTACTAAAATAAAATTACTGGTTTTGTTAGTACAGGCAGCAAGTAAAGTCGATTAACAGTCTGATTTCTTAAAACGCGATTAGCTTTCGATTTCTAAGAAAAAAATTTTTCCTGTAATATTAAAATGGGCTGACGCTTATTCTTCAAATATTTGACAGAATATTGGTCATAATCACAGAACTAGATATAGTTCTGTGGTCATAATGTTAGATTTTGGAAATATTGAGATTTGTGAAACATCAAAATGTTAAGCTACTTTCATTGCTGACTGTACCTACTTTTTTCTTTGTATGTGAATGACTTCATAATATTTCTGTCAGAATATATCTATTAAGTACTTAATTCATATCAATCATAAACTTATAAAAATTAGGCTTAGGTATTATATATAATATACTTTTTCAACACACTTGCTCATAAAGTGGCTCTATGGTCACCGCAATTAGGCACATAATGACACCCATAATCAAACTGTGACTTTTTCATTACTATAACTCACTAGTGAGTTATAGATTTTTTTTTTAATTTTATTGGTTGACTTGCTTTGTTCTTAAAAAAGTTTTTATTCAAAAAAAAGCTCGTGTTCAATAGAATAAAATTAATGTTCCTGTTGCTTGCTCATTTCATGCAACTTCTTATTTAAATAGATAATTTTAACTCGTACGTGTTTAATAAATAAAACTTTCACTCAAATATAACTTTTGTTTTCTCTGTAATAAAAGGAAACTTTAAATTCCCCATTTTGTCAGTGGCAGAATAGGCCGCAAACCCTATGCGCGGCGCGGAAATATAGTCTGTGGCCGATCGCAATGCGCGCGCATACGAAAACTGATTAATTTTTCCCGCAATAGCGAAACATTTTTCACAATTGGTTTCCACTTTTGAAAATGAGTTTTTATTGTTATTTTATTCACAAGTGTGTTGAAAAACGTCATATGATACACGTGTGTATTGATGAATACCGTCCTCGGCTCTGTTAAGACCCTCGCCTACGGCTCGACTCGCAATAGCGCCTCGGCGGTAATCACCAATGTTACACACTAGTACCATAATGTACTATTATTCGTACTTCTATTATTAAACGTGTGATTGTTGTAAGACTGTTTTTTTTTCGAAATTGTATACTTAATAGGCAACTGATTGATTAATATACCAAGTGGCTAGGTCACCTTATGTTATTAAGTTCCGTGTATCTTGCACTAGCGACCCGCCCCGCCTTCGCACGGGTGTAATGCTGATACCAAATATTAGGGTTCAGCCAGCGTTTGCAATGTTAGCGTAAAAAAAATGTGTTTATTTACGACATCACATAAGAAACCTCTAAAATTATCAGTGTTTCTCAACTGTATAATGCATGTTATATGTATCAAAATCCGCTTCGTAGTATTAAAGATCTAAGCATACATAGGGACAGACCGACCGCAGACGGGATGGCACGACATTTAAAACTTTTACTAATAGATATTTAAACATATCCCAAATCGTATTTCTATTGGGATATTTCAAAGTCAAAGTCAAAAATCATTTATTCAGTAGGACCGCTGGGATCACTTTGAAACGTCTTAAAACTGGGTGATTCTACTCCTGTTCCTTCGCGACCAATTTGAATGACCAATTGAATATCCATTGTTAAAATTTTTAAATGCCGTGCCATGTCGAGCCGGTTTGCGTAGGCCAGGTGATTGTGATCAATTTAATATTAAATTGCTAATCCCTTTTCACTTTTTTTTTAATTCGTGGCAAAGTGACACATGGGCCTTGATCAAAGCCAAAATAAGTTACTATCCACTTCAATGTAGGCCCATCTCGTCAACTTTTTGTTGTGGTTTGCCTCTTGGTCTATAATTAAATAATACAAGTCTCAATTTTTTATGAAATTGACACAAATATTATGTTTATACCACTAATATAATAAAGCTGAAAGTTTGTGAGTTTGTTTAGATGTTTGGATGTTTGTTGTATTGAAAAATCACGCCTAAAGCAGTGAGATGAAACTTGGAATAGGCGTAGATAGTGATCTGGAGTAGCATAAAAATGTTGGTACCACGCGGGCGAAGCCGCGCGCAGTAGCTGGTTGTTCAATATGTCTTATTAATTTAAGTTGATTTCAAAATTTGTCTGAATTCGTTTATTTCGGCAATTTATATGAACTGTTATTATAATTATTTCAACTTAGTAATAATATTAGTAGATTTCATGTTTTCAATAAAAATAATCAAAATGATTTAAGTAGAATTCATATCTACCTAATTATAGGCATTATAAAATAACTTTCATAAATACCTTAACACTCATGTAAAGATGTTCACATATTTTTGGTATTGTTTTTATTATGATTTATTTTTGTGTATTCTATATTGCATTTTTGTAAGTTCGACAAATGTAATGAATGTCTGTTAATATGTATAATAATGAGAAACTTATTCAATTAGATGGGCGCTTGCAAAAAATCTTGTCAAACGAGAAAATAACTAATGTTATTTTTATGGGTTTTTGAAGTTATATTCTTACAATCATATTTCATATACATTATTTCGTACTGTGATAGCTTTTTCTCGTCGAGAAAGTTCAGTCAAATTGTTAAAACAAATAGCTTGTAGAACAGTGTGATTTTATGTAAATATAAACGACATTACCTACGTCATACAGTAAATGTTTACTGCTTATTCATTGCCCAAAGTAAAGCTCTTTGTAAAGTGTTGAGATTGAGTAAGTTCTTATTGTGATTTTATATGTAGAAGTTCCTTTGAAGAAGCGCCCAATAGTTTAGAATTCTTCTTAGTTTTGTGTTTGTTTAGATAATAAGACTTCTGTGATGCACATTATTAATTGTGCCATTTTATTTTAATTATGTCGATAATTCGAAATATAACGATTGTGAGTGTAAATTTGTTTAATTGTTTAACCAGGATTAAAATAATAATGCCATAGAGATTTTCAAATGAAATATATTTCATGTATAACCCGTAGCGTTTCTTAGCTGTTTTTATTTATAAAATTTATACAAATTAGATAGTTACTTTAAAATTTCTTGTATTACAAATATAAATTTCTCATGTTCTACAAATCTTTATATCATTTTTATATTTATAATTATGTTATTTATTTCTAGTGTGTCGATGACGTAAACTTGGCACCATTTTATGATTACATTTCGATAATTAATGTGATGTTTAAGAAACGCTAATATAAATAAATGATGAGATTCGAACACAGAGAAGAAATGGCGGAACTGATAACTTTTAAATAAGTATATAAACCGCAACTTATAGTTAATCGATATTAGATGAGTTAGTTTAAACACTGGTATCTTGTTCGCTTTATTAAAATTAGAATAATAAGTGAGAGTGAAAACCTTATACATGTAAAAGTAAAATCGTAAAAATATAAATATATTTTTAAATACTTTGATAAATGAAGACGATAGAGAAACTTGAGGCATTTCGCCGAAAATAATTATAATAAATACTTAGAGCTAAAATAAAAAATTAAATCAATCTCGCTCGATACAACCGAAAACTGATTAATAAGAAAAAAAAATTCTAATCTATATACAAACTGTAAAGAATACACTTTTTATACAAATAGTTTAGAAGCAAAATTTACCAATCTACTTTTCAATCAAAAAAAAGTAAATACAATAACGAATGGTAATTTATAAAAGAACATATTTTAACAGTATTTCAGTTAAATTAGTACATGCATTTTCTTGCTTAATTCAATGAAAATAAACAAATCTCTGAAAAGCTACCTACACAAGGATACTATAATTGTTTACAAGTGAGACTGCAAAGTTTGTCTTAATAACTTTGAGTTAATATGCTTTAAACAGCGCAGAAAACACAATAATACTAATATTATACTATCTATACAATACCGTAGGTAATATAAAATAAAATGAAATCGTAATTTAAGAAGCGTAAGTATTCAACTAAATACTGTTATTGGAATGCGTTACAATAATTAATCAAAAAAATAATAATCTCAGTCAGATTTTAAGAGACAGTCAAAGAATAAAAGATGACCAGCATCGACACCAGAAAACCTGTCCCTACAAGTTTTGAATTTAATACCTAGGGGGTGACTTTAATTAAACAAAATTTAATGTACTTTACACTCCAGTACGAAGCTTACAACACTTAATAACACATATTTTTTGTAATATACATAATAAATGTCCTTATATTTACCTACAATAATTAAAATTAGTTGCGAACATCAAACTGCGTCGCGTGTAGACTAGAATACGTTGAGGATAGAAAGCAGACGTCAAAATGGAGGAACTCGACATTTGTCTCTGCCTGGCAAAGCGGTAGAATCGTGTTGACCGTTGCGTGGAACATTTTGTTTTTGAAACAATGGCGTATTGAACTCGGGCGGTTATTCAATATGGCGTGTTGAGTTTTGGCGCGTATTGTATGTTTTAGCGTTTGCCGACGAAGTCGATCATCTGATCTATTTGTTCCTTTTCGTCGTATAGGTACAAAGAATCCATGCATCCCTTGAAATAGGGCGTAGTGAAGCATTTCGCCCTGAAAAGCAAAAAAGTATATAATTAGTGTCATTCAATGTATATACATGTAGCATTAGGTGGAATGATATAATAAATATTCTGATATAAATAACAATAATGGCTTTAAAAAACCACTAGCTACTTGTAAAAAATGTATAGCTATTTATGGACATCGAATAGTCAATAAATTAGGATACAATACAAGTTACAATTAAAATAAGTTTGAATAATATTTTGTATAGCCTTAAAAACCAAACATGCAGTAGTAGTGCTGAAAGAGAAGTGCAGTTAGAGTCATGCTATTAGATACCTACTGAAGTAATCTTAAGAGAAAACGAATCATAGAATAGAGGTTAAAACAATATCGTGCTCAATTATAATAGAAATACTTGAAAATATTTAGAAGAAGGATAAATACAGTTTTATATTGGTAAGTAAATAATAGTACTTGGTATAGTGTTACATTTAGAAAAGTGCATAAAAGTTGCGTGCTGTTAATAACCCCGTAAAGTGAAGCTGAGAAATGCATACGCATAAGAAAAAGATAGAGATACGAAGTTTATTCGTAGAGTTGATATAAAACCATCTGGTACCTATGATATCTTTGGGTCAGCCCCGTGTAATTGTCTTATATATTGCTTGAAAATCTCAAATTTGTCCGTTTCTTGCAGCACCTCCACGCAGCCTTTGAAGTAGTCTGTCGTGAAACAGTCTTTCCTGTGTCCGAGAATACAATTTCATTTTAATTATCTATCAAATCATTCATCATTATAAAATAGCATTTTTTATTAGTACTTTCGCCTATTATTTTTGTTATTTACGAAAAATGAGGTCTAAGCGGAATCTTTTGATTCAGTTGTTTATCTCAAGCGACTAGCAACCTATCCCTTCAGCATTATTACTAAAGGTTGCATATTTAAAAACGGACAGTTGCGCGATTTGTTCATTATGAAATTTAAAGCAGCGTATGAATTTTGTGAATCAGCGCCTTCTTTTTACCTATGACGATACAGCTCCATGTAAAATTCTTATATAATCCTTGAACGTTTCGATTTTGTCGTTTTCTTGCAGCACGTCCACGCATCTTTTGAAGTCGTAAGATGTAAAGCAGCCAGTTCTGTTCGTAGCCCAAAAACAAAATTTTTATCTACTTTTATTGCCAATTCGGTTTTAGTTGACTAGGTATTTTTGTTTCTCCAGTCAAATGTTAAAAAATATTTACAATTTTTGAAAAGCAATTTAGAAGAAACTAGAAAGTACTCCATTTCTGCAAAACGTCACAAGTTTGACGTTGACAGTGACATCTACTGACCTGCATAGAGTGTACAGTTGTGGCTCGCGGAAGAGGTTGTAGCAGTCATCGCAGATCCTGTCGAGTCTCGCGAAGATGGCGGCGTCGTAGACCCCCTTGCATTCCAGGGAGAAGAAGGAGCGCCGCGCGACGTGGTGGGGGGTGGAGGGGGGTGCAGCAGAACTGAGCGTCACCGCTAGCACAGCAGCGCACGCGAATTGGACTAAGTTTAGATGCATCTGAAACAAACGAGGAGAGACGTTATTCAAAAAGCCTTTCATAGGTTAGTCACTTATACAGGGTGCAAAAAGACGTTTACCGAAGCCGAAGGGGGTAGGTACAGCATCCCAACACAACCAAATCCAAAAGGATTTTCCGAAAAAATCATTATATCCGGAGAAAACCAACCTCTGAACTCTCTCCTCCTCTGAACTGGGCGCGTTTTTATCCGTAGATTGCTGGATTTTGAGTTTTAATTTTTGTTTTCTTTTATAAATAAAATTATTAGGTAGGTATGGTCTTATTATGGTGTACTAGTAGTAAATAACTAGAAAATAAAATAAAATGTAGCTAAGTCAAAAAAAAAATTGCGTTTTTTTTTTTCGCTAAAGTCAAAAGTCAAAAGTCAAAAAGTCAAAAAGCATTTATTCAGTAGGACCGCTGGGATCACTTTGAAACGTCTTAAAACTAGGTGATTCTACTCCTGTTCCTTCGCGACCAATACCGTGAAGAATCAGGGCAACAAACACGGTTTGGGGCCTAGCTTTTTTTAGGTGATCCATCTTAGATCTAAACTTAGGCTAATTTCTTAACTAACTTAGTTGTAAAATTAAAAGTAAAGTTAGTAAAATTCAAGAAGCTAAGCAAGATAGCAAAGGCATTGTGCACACATCAGCTGTCGAGGTGCAGAGCGACATCAGGCCACGCGAATTTATCATTAATATAATCACCAATAGAATAGTACGCTTTCTTTATAAGATTATTTTTTATGTAACTTTTAAATCTTCGAATAGGCAATTTAGTGGCATTATCTGGAAGTTTATTATAAAAGAGTACGGTATTTCCCATGAAAGAACCTTTCACTTTTTCTAATCTAAATTCAGGCACACAAAGTTTATCCTTATTTCTAGTATAATTCTATGCACGTCACTTTTTTTCTTAAAGTCATTTATACAGGGTGTAAAAAGACTGCTACCGAAAACTGAGGGATTGCAATCAGACCATGATTCTGAACATATTTATCGAAAAAAAAAGCTCAATTTTTTTTTTACTTAGCTACGTCATTTTATTTTATTTTCTAGTTTTTTGCTACTAGTACAACATAAAAAGACCATACCTACCTAATCATTTCATTTATAAAAGAAAAAAACAATTAAAACTCAAAATCCAGCAATCTACGTATAAAAACCCGCCCAGTACATACGCAAACAGTGATCTTCAAACGCTGTTTTCTCCGGATATAATGATTTTTTCGGAAAATCCTTTTGGATTAGGTTGTGTTTTGGGATGCTGTACCTACCCCTTTCGGCTTCGGTAGACGTCTTTTTACACCCTGTATATTTATGAGTGTGCAAAAGGATTTCATAAATGTATTGTGAAAATACTGTTAGAATATTAATTTCTTTAAAACGTTGTCTTAGCGAGTCCCGTGGTTTCATATTGTAAATCGCACGGACAGCCCGCTTTTGCAAAACAAAAATATCTTGAATATCGGCTGCTTTACCCCAGAGAAAGATACCGTATGACATCACACTATGGAAGTAACTATAATATACTAGCTTGGCTGTCTCTTCATCAGCCAAACTCCTAATCGTACGAACTGCATATGCAGCGGAGCTAAGCCTACCAGCAAGTCTTTCAATGTGAGGTCCCCACTGCAATTTGGAATCAACAGTCAGCCTTAAGAAAATTGCTGAATCTACAAGATTAAGTGTTTCTCTATTTATCTCAATTTTAGTTGGTTTGTGAACCACGTTAGGCAAAGTGAATTTAATACATTTCGTTTTCTTGGCATTAAGTAAGAGATTATTAGCCGTAAACCATTTTAAAACTAGGGATAGAGACGCATTAACATCATCGTAATTTTCTTTATATCTATCAACTTTAAAAACCAATGAGGTATCATCAGCAAACAGAACAATGTCACACATGTCTTTTACAAAAGAAGGAAGGTCGTTTATGTATACTAGAAACAAGAAGGGGCCTAATATTGAGCCCTGAGGTACACCCATATCAATTAGTGACCCTGCAGACCTTTCACCACCTATTAAACCTTAAGAACTCTATTGGATAGATAGAAAAGATAGTCTTTCTTAAACTTTCGCGATCACAATTCATCTTTAAAAAATTTTTTCGCTAAAGATGTTCAGAATCATGGTCTGATTGCAACCCCTCAGTTTTCGGTGGCAGTCTTTTTACACCTGTATAACACTTCAAAATTTATTTAGGTAACAATGGTGCTTTTATATTTAGACAGTTAAAAAAAATAAAATTATTATTGCCTAGAAGACATCGCCGCTCGCGTGCGAGAAATTCTCCTTGTGTAACAGCCGCTTAACTGTCAGAACACCTAAATAACCGGCTTCTAAATTTATTTAAGTAAATAAAGTTTAAAAAACTCTGATTGTTCATCTATTTTTGTTTATTGCTGTTAATATAAATAAATCACATCAAGCGTTGAATGGCACATGAAACATTAATCATAAATTGAAATTAACTGTTGACGAACACTAATGTCATGAACATAATAGACAAGTGATCAATCATAACGATTTCAAAACACTCCGTTCCCAAGACTGATAAATGAGTAAGTCTACAAATAGAGACTGCGGTAAAATAACTATTTTACCTACTACTAAGTTGCATCATAGAACGTCCGGTTTGCATTAGCAAGCTGAACAGCTGGACATAATTGGGCTACCAAAGCGTGCCTTTGAGATCGGTCATCAGACTACACTTCCTTCAGTAAGATTACATTTCATATTAATAACAATCAATTTAATTATTACCTACAGCATATTTGTGGAGTGTTCAGATATGATCACTTAGTTGTTAAGTTGAAAAATGTTTGCCTCTTGCGAAAACTGCGAATTCGCAAATGTAATTTTATAAAGCTACTGTAATGGTGTAAATCTTAACGTTATCAAAATATATTTTTGAGGATAAGTACCAATTTATATTCCTTGTTCAAATCGGATTACAAAACATTTATATTCATCAGTAAATTGATAGGCAAATTGGCTGTTGAATTTTATTCCTTTCGTGTTCAATTACTGATAATGAGGCATCTATAAACAAAACACTTCTCATTTCCCTAAGCCTTCCTAACCGGCTGAAGGACCACACACGGCCTGCCCCCACCCCGTATGTCGACCTGTTTAGCCCGTGTTGTTTATGCAAGTAAAGATGGCCAAGAGTTTTCAACTGTATTAAACTGTTCTGCCAATATAAACAGTTTTGAATGCTCGCAGATACCTTGGCTATTTCTGGCAATTCCAATTTACGTACCAACTGTTTTGCCGTTTTTGATTGGAAAATAACTTTGAGCAGGACTTGGCAAAGCGTTTGCGCGAGTCACTAGTTACGTTAGTTGTAACTAGTAATGTGTATCGATGCCCTAAAGATTGAAATCGACTACAAGTTGTCGATCAGACCACCTCCGCTGCACCTTTTGAGGTTATTGGACAATTACCGCTCGAATTAACCTGTAATAGTTATTAATAAATGGTTTAGAAAATCGTTCCACTTTGCAAGAGGGAAAGGAGGCTTCTGAGAACTATACGCAATCGTGACGCAAAGTGGGTTTAATTTTAACTACAAACAAACGGCTTGCCCGGCATTTTTCATAGGAATTGACGATAGTGTCATCGTCCAGTTTACTATGAAGTGGATCATGTACTTACTGCTGATAGCAATATTTATTGCAGTGAATGTCGCGAAATTGCATAAGTGTTATGACATGTTTGAATAATCGTTCACTAGTTTATGATGAGGCTGCGAAAATGTTGCAAACCTCTTGAATAATGACCGTCAATAATTTGCAAATATCATTGAAAAGGTCATCTCTCGAAATGGCAAATAGGAAGTAAGACCACAGAATACAGAGAGGTAAGACAACGGAAGAATGTCGAAAACACGAACCATTAAGCAGTAGAGCAAAGGGCAACGCAATATTTTCCACGATTTAAAACATTATCGTTTAAAATCGCACCGCTCTGGCTATCAAGTCCAACAAGTTACGTCCGAAACCTTACTCAACAGTTATCAAGCCTTTCAACTGTACCGATACCGCGGCCCCTTTATCCCAAAGAACAGACGACAGTCGATAAACAAAGATATTAATGTGCTGGACTATGGGCGTATCCAGTACTGCCCCATGACTTTGTCAAACCTGCTTGTCACATTGAATTTACGACAAGAACTTTTGCTGTCAATAGTATCAACTCCTCAGTCAATAATATCTTATTACTGACTACTAAAAACTAATTGATACCTACAGGTTTTGCTGCTTGATTCGGGCTGGCCTGTAAGTTTATTAAGTCTTATAAATAATTTGTTTGCTTTACAATGTAATATTAGCCCCTGATGGGTCCTGGTTACGTCCATGAGTGGGACCGTTTCCTCATGCTAACCAACCGGTCCGGCCTCACAAGTCGTCTCCTCCACTCGTAAATCGACTTCGCGATAACAAGCCGGCAGAGCCACGTAATGAGGGACGCCCCAGGCCACGGTGATTCATATCTTTACTTTAAATTTGAAAGTAAAAGCGAGCTATCCCACGGCTATTGTTAAAAATGCCATCAATAAAACATAAACTCGATTTACACCTAGTTTCGAAGTGGTCAAATGAACGCACTGCGCTTAGAGACAAACAATCACGTTAGTTTGAAACAGATAAATAAACGCAAACGATATTCACTCTTAAAACTGTTCTGTGACAGTTCAAAATTACTATCTATTTATACTCTAAGTGATTTTTAATTTAAGTTACAGCATTCAGGCTGTATTTGTCTCTAAAATAAACACCATAAAGTTCATTTTATAAAAAAGTGAGTGGTGTAGGCCTGATATGAATGCAATTTGCAGCTCACGCAGTCAAGTGAACGCCCGCTGCATAGTAATTGCGGTGGCCGAGCTAGACTGCCCGGCTGCCACCCAGGACGAAGATAAACTTAGCCAGAATACGGTTACGAGACACATAACAAAACAACTTTTACATTTTAACCCCAAATGTTTTGAATCTTTTTATTCGCACAGATCAATCAGTTTTCAAAAATATAATAAGTATTTTAACTAAAAAGTGTAATGTGAAGGTAATTTTGACAAATTAAGTAGGTTGTTCACCTACTGTATAGGTATTTATGACCACGTTCATAGATGATGCTCAGATTTTTCTGATGCTGATCAAGATTAGGTGATAATTAGCATTAGGTAAGCATTAAAACTTATTTTAATTCCTCTGGAATCTATTTAAAAAAATAAGCAAATATTAAAAGCTTCATTAGTTATGTAGTTTATGTGCAAACCTTTTTAGGTAGGAGTAATAAACCTATTTAAGTTTATGACAGACTCAGCCTTCGTTAATAACACGTTTCAATTTACTCTACACCAAATAGGCGTGGATGTTTATAAAATAAAACTAGCCTATAAATTGTGTTCTATGATATACACAGGTTCACGACTGTATCTCCAAGGTGCGGTAGACATTCTCTCAGATCTTTTTATGTTACTTATTCCAGATCCTTTGAAGATGTCTAAGGGGGGTAGTCAGAGGCATGTCCAAACACATAATATTTGATACATGCCCACATCTTGCAGAAGTTAGTATTCCATACGTGACAGGTTGCAAGCCCATCGCCGCTTATAAGAACACTAACTGGTTTCCTCACGATGTTTTCCTTCACCGTTTAGAGCACGTGTTAAAGCGCATATAAATTTTACGTAGCGCAAAATCCATTGATGCACGGCCGGGATTCGAGCCCACAACCTTCGGATTGAAAGTTGAGGTACAACCCAATTCGGCCAACCTTTAGCACCGCAGGCGGGCCTTCGTCCACTGCGCCATAGATGTTGTCAATTTCAAAAGCTCATCATAAAATACTTGTTGCAATTTTTCGAAATTTAAGGTTTCTTTAGTTAATAGGCACCTTCTGGCTGGCTCTGTCGTAGACCTCATTTTTGCGCCTGTGTAATTTGAGGTCAAGAACCGACCCATTCTTCATAAAAAAAATCTTTTTTCTTTATGTTTCATTTACTGTTTGAGAAAAAGTCAAGTAACTTCAATATTTATTAGGTACTTACATACCTACTTATCATCTTAGTACCTAAGTACATGGTACTAATTGATTTTGAAAAATTCTCACGGCTTTAAGGAAGAGTCCATGCGTGAATTTTTTTAAGGTCGCGCTCAAAGGTCGGTATTGAAGGCTAGTTGCCGCGTACAGACAGCGTCAAAGGTAAAAAATAGCATTACTATTAGGTATATAAATGTAATTATCTTTTATTATGGTTGCAAAATGTTTGACTAAAAATTCATGTGTATTTTTCAAGGGCAGAATTTATCAAATTGATTCGCGACTGTGGGTACCTATACCAAAGTACCTACGCCAGAGATATTGTCTACCGCGGTAGACGTATCTACCTATTCTCTCATGTCTTATCAATATTTAAAAAAACCTATCGAAGACTGAGTAGGTATAGGTACCTACCTATGTACCTATTGGAACGAAGTTCCTTTTCGGACGGTATCGGATGGGGCTAGACGAAAAAGTATGCGATTTTTGCGTCACGAAACATTATGTCAAAACGTCACAGTGCGAAATGCGCAGCCGCGAAACAGTCCTTAGATTGTTACTTTTTATTACGTAAGAGCGTTTCTAGGATACATATTTGAAATTCCCAGTATAGAAAAGTACTCTTTGCTTCGTTCCGACCGAGTGTTCCACGACACTCACGTACTTTTTCAATCAGGGAGCCTAAACTAAATACCTACACATTTGGCACATGCGATAGTATACCTAATTTTACAGTAAGTTTTACCTAAATAAATAAATAATGCTGGACTTTTCACACAGCATCATCTAGCCCCAAAGTAAGCAGAGCTTGTGTTATGGGTACTATGACTGATATACTACTTAATTATATACTTTTTGTTTGTAAATACATACATATTATACATAGAAACACCCAGACCCGAGACAAATATTTGTAGATCATACAAACATTGGTCCCGCCGTGAGGATCGAACCCGCAACCTTTTGTGTCGCAGGCGGGCCTTCGCCCACTGTGCTACAGAGGTCGTCTTACCTATGATGTTATTTTCTATAGTTAGCTAGGTACTTTTATGATAATCAGTGCAGGTACACACACAGTAGGTACAATCATACAGAGATCGTTGTACGCGATAGTTGCATTGTTTCGAACTGTGTAGGTACATTCATTTGCATAATTAGTGCCATTATTCGACCTGGGGCCGTATTCGCGTTCCTTTTCGTTCGTCTGATGAATATTCAGATGCTTCCCGGGCCAATTTTCGGTTTGTAATATTTGGTCCTTATCCTCCTATTTGGCTAGGACCGTGTTTTAACGTTTGAAAAATTTATAATATATAAAAAATATTAATAAACATGGTATAAAGTTACGCCTGGTTTAAACTCAAAATTGTCCTACTCCTAAGTTACACCCATCGTAACTTTACACCACGTTTACTAATAAGGCTAATAGATATAGTTAAGGGTTCTCTATGGTTCACACGCACACATTAAGTAATGTAAATCGTTGAAAGTAATTCATTCTACAAAATGCTATTGAAATCTATGTTTAGGTAGAGACTAGCCATGCCAATGACATGCAATGCAAGTAGCATTACAGAGCGCTTTGCAATACATTGTAGGTACTGGTTATTGTCAACACACCTCGTAGAACATTCTCGGAGTTTATATTGCTTAAATATTACTTCATTTAAAAAAAATCGCGGGCTTTTGAACAGGCTTAAAGTTCTTACCTACCTATTTTGTTTGCAGGAGTGAATGAACGAATGAATTTCAGAATCAAATTTGAAAAAAAAAAACTAAATTCATTGTCAAGGTTCTCTAGATACTAGAAGTGACAAGAGTTTTATGCTTAATAATCACAAATCAAGAATAATTTTGACTGTAAGTAGGTATAAAGCGTGATATGTACCTATGTATAAAAAAAACCTCAGTGCCATCGAACACAACACGATTATGTA
Organism: Epirrhoe tristata; assembly: GCA_951394285.1. Taxonomy (NCBI): domain Eukaryota; kingdom Metazoa; phylum Arthropoda; class Insecta; order Lepidoptera; family Geometridae; genus Epirrhoe; species Epirrhoe tristata. The sequence goes on from OX596154.1 coordinate 8,610,838, forward strand.
CAGACAGCATCAAAAGTTGATAAACTTTTGAAGTTTCCCAAATCGGAATATTTCTGAAATCCGTAACATCAAGACCAAAATTTTATCTAATTGTTGATGACTAACTCTCAATCCATAATAGTTTCGCAAGCGAAGTTTAATTTTTCTTAGCAATCGAAAATAAATGGCGCTTTACAAAAAAAAACTGTTAATCAACTTTTGATGCTGACTGTACGTTATCCTTAGATTTATAAAATATCTCGACTCACCCGATATTTATTGTCAGCGTTCTGTTACACTACACAAACACTCTTGATACTTCAAAATCCTTGTTATCTCAAATGTTCGGGTAAATCAACGCACATTCCTATCTGTAATTAGAGGCTAGGTCGTCGCGTGTTGACCGCTTCACCAATGAGAAGCAATTAACCACGTGCGCACGCGCAACTGGGTCAACGTAGAATTACGAATGCTGAATGTGATGGAGTAAGATCATTTTATGGGGAAACTGGACAGAAGATTCTAAAAACACTTGGTAAGTTGACTCTATCATAATGATGCACGATAATTAATCATTACAGTGGATGGTAGAGTCTAGAAAAGGCATTAGATTCGTCTGAAGAAGGTGCTACGATATGGTAGGTACCTACACATCTACAAAAATGTTCAATCTTTAAAGTATTTTAATATCTTAAAACAAAGTTTAAGATATATAAGAATTACTTTTCTCAAGATACTTTATGTGTGGCATTGGGAATGCCCAATGCCACTTCTAGTCCACTAAGTTCTGTGGTAATGCATCGTCATTGTTTAGAACTAATTATTTTGTCTTGTCTGATGCCAATACAAGTATTTCTGTCCAATCTATTCCGAATGCTTTAGTAACGTAGTTTTCGCGAAACTTTCACATAGTGCGATTAAGCTGCGTAGGTTTCTGCCTAAACTTACGCTAAAGGCTATAGGTAACATTTAAAATAAAAAAAAATGTGTGTCGTTTCAATGTTAATTAAAGAGAAGGTCGCTGTATGTACAGTTCGCCCAACGGATCTAGACATTCGTGAAGTTTTTCGTGAACACAATTTTATATGAAAAAGCGTTCACTGCGCAGACAAACGGCTAACTTCACGAATGCCTAGATACGTTGGGCGAAGTGTACGTAGATATAAAGAAATAGGTACTTAAAAGATATCGCTATGGAAAAAGATACTTACCTACATCATGGACGAAGAAAACTAGTTTTCTTCGTCCATGCCTACATTAAGAAAATTTCATTATTGCGCTACAAGAGCTAGACTCTTAAATTCATTAAACCAGTGTAACATTGACGCTCGGTTATACTAGTATACCTACAAGTATTGAATTAATAAAAAAACCATTAAGCTGCTTATTATAAAAACGTAAAACCTTGGTTGAGCCCTATGTTGACACATGTCAAAACAAAACTTACCACAAAAAAGCGTGTACGAGTAAAGATCTTTTTTTTAGGGACAGTTTTTTAGTTAGACTTGGTCTAAACTCTGCTCATTTTCTTGTAATAAGCCCCTAAAAGTTGGTTCTGCAAAAAGGTAATGCGCCTCGCTGTCTGCAAGAACGTACACACACAAACATACGTTAGAGCTGTGTATGTGAGATAACCATAGAGCGTAGAGTAGAGGCTAGTTGGCGGCAATCCGAGAGGAAATTACGTGAATTTTCCTTTTTTCGCAACCGCTTTGCAAACGATAATTATCCTCACTTAACCTGTCTATGGTCGGATTTAAATTACTGCAGAGTTTTTTTTAAAGATCATTACATTTTCCCATCTGCGGGTATTCACTATTCAGTAGAAAAGTTAGTATAAAACTATAGGCACTTAATACGTACCTACCGACAAAACTGTAATTATAATTTTACTAAAAGATTTAAGTACTTAACTGTCTTTTAAGAATTATTTTTGTAACTTCGTTTCGTAATTTTTTTTTGTTTTTTTCTCTTTCTATTGTTGATATTTCTGTTCACTTGCATAATATGATATAATTAGCGATAAGGCCGCCCATTGTACATTGTCATTATTTGTTATATCTAATTAGTGTGTTTCATAGTTTAAGGTGTACAATAAAGAATTCGCATTCATTCATTCATTCATATGATCTTCTTAACGATGGAAACTTGATTGGTTTATATGTTTGTATATGCCTTATTTAAAATTGTCATCATGTACTATCTGTTTCCCAAATAAAATAAAAATAAAATATTACCCAAGTACCTACAGGTAGAAAAGTAATTGTTTTGCAAGAAAGTTTATAGTAAGTATGTATGAATATTTTAATGAATAGGGTAGGTTCGTATGTCAATGAACGCAGAATAGTGTTGTGTGCCAAGTCCGTGAGCGGCATAGACAATCTGATTGCAAATTATCTTTGTTGCATCTTGCATCCTCGTATGCCATTATTTAGGGACTGACTCGCTTTAATGGCATCTGTCTGGCTTATAGGTACTTATTTAGTTTCATTCTAAAATATTGAACTGTTTTATTTATAAATATTTTATTTTTTATTATGATTAATTTCAATTAATTGAAATCACTACACCGAGCAACGGAACGTAACCGATGGAGACAACTGGTTGACAAAATAAATAGGAGTCACGATCCTCAGTAATAAGGGAACGATTGGAAAGACAGATCCTTTTTTGTCTTTGTGCGAACGTTTTCCTAATATCCGGTCATTTTCGTGTCGTTTTAATAGCATTTGATTGCAAGCTTGCAGCGATAAATGCGTAATAACACAAGACTAGATCAAGTTTATTTGTGTAAATCTAGATCGCAAATCCAGTTGAACAACTTATAAAAACCTATGCAGCCAAGTATTGGAAAATTGTCGACGGCAAAGTGCCACACAGGTAGGAAAGCCGAAGAACATTCGAGAGGCGTTTACGTTAAGTAAAGCCACGCCAAAGTGCATGGAGTTAAAAAACCAATAAGTAACAACTCTATGGAACGTTTTTTATTTTTTATTTTTAAAAAGCCGTTCTTTATTAACGCCACGATTGTGAGACTTTTTGTTTTGACCGTACTGAAGCTATATCTCGTACAAATAACTTTTTTAATTTTTTATAAATGGTGTGTGCAATAAAGAATTTTCATTCATTCATTCATTCATTCATTCTTTTATAGGCACTGCGGTGAGGGGAGGAACTCGAGAACAGCAAAGCTCGAGAACTATAAATGTGTTTTGAATTGAACTTTTTTACGGGCTATCAATTAAAAGTAAAATTTGAGTTGGTTTATGCCGCGATCTTGGCATGATATGGCTTTTTCGGAGAACGGATGCCAAAAAATCATTAAAGTACCGGTTCTTGCGCTTGTAGTGCCTTGATAAAGCAATCAAATGTTAAGAGGCGGTTAGCTGTCAATTATTTAAAAACAACTAACTGTGCTACTCACATAAATATATTTACCAAAGCCCACCCTGAAAGAGATCAATAAATAAAGGACAATGACAACATTTGCGGACACTGGCATTAATGGAGCGTCCGGCCCGAGATACAGATTAAAAAAAATGGCATTTGTCTGCAAACTTGATTCTGATTATTGGGATTGCTTCGCTGGCAATAGAGTTCAGAATCGCTTGATTATCGATTTGACAGGTGTAAAGTAGCGCGCTCTGGTTAACCAGACGGACGGGTTGGCTAGTGCCGTTGAACCGCACAGGTGGGCCTTGGATTACTAGAGATAAATTTAATATGGCATAATAATAGAGTGTTTAATGATTGACGTAGGTACTGTACGCTCGGCGAAAACGAGAGTAAATTAAGTGCATTTAAAAGGGAAAGATGCCGGTCAAAAGGTAATTATTTTTAAGACAATGCTATATTTTGATTGATTTTACTATAATGAATTTGTTTTTTCTATCTGCTACTTTCTTTTCAACCGACTTCAAAAAATGAGGAGGTTCTCAATTCGTCTGTATGTTTTTTTTTTTTTTTTGTATCTTGTTACGCGATTGCTCCGCCATTTGTTGACCGATTTGCAAAATTCTTTTCATGTTTGAAAGGGTATACTCCAGAGATGGTCCCATATAAATTTTATTCCTGAGGAATTGATAGTTTCCCCGTAAAACTCTAAACACCTTCCCTCCTAGCCATGTCACAAATAGAAATCGAATCGACAGCTTGACGCCCTGAGTCACACCGCGTTTCGAGTCAAACATTGAAGTCGGTTTTCTTTTTAGTATAAAAACGTAATTATGTCTTGTCTGTTTTATGGCTGCGACTCTTACATTTTTAAGTTAGTAAGTATTGACTTAGTTTAATATCTATGTACCTAAGTGACAAAACCAAGTGGGACTTGAGCACCTACGGCGAATAAATGAGTATGAGTATAATGATAACGTTCTTTTTCAAATTAGATTCCATAGAGATTTCAGTATATTTGTCAATGTAGAGCAACTGCAATTTACCTAACTCTTTATGACAGAGCTGACTAAGCGGGTTTCCTCACGATGTTTTCCTTCACTGTTAAGAACTCGTGTTATAGCGCATATAAATTTTACGAAACGAAAAATCCATTGATGCACGGCCGGGATTTGAACCCACGACCGGATTGAAAGTCGAGGCACAAACCCCATTCGACCAACACGGCTACACACGTATTGACGTTGTCTTTCCTGTGGGCGGTTGATTAAGCTGAGAGGATGGCTTAGGTGCTGGGCAAGCCTATTCCATCTCAAACAATGTCCCAGGCACTACAGCGTCCCGTTAAGTGTAGGCATGGATTGCCTCCTGACGCTGTATAAATCATCTAATATAGATGTAAAGGCCTAAGTTTTTTATGACAGAAAATACAATAAAATCTCTATGGTGACAAATTTATGACATCAATTTTTTTTGTAGCACTAAAGGCCAATCTAGCCATAGCAAAGACTTAAACGCGCACTTTTGTTGCAGATTTTTAAACTCATAAATCAGGTTACCATACTGTTATGCATAGATTACAGATAAATTATATCAATAACCTATGTAAATCCATACTTAATATTATAAATCTGAAAGTAACTCTGTCTGTCTGTTTGTTACGCTTTCACGCTCAAACAGCTGAACAGATTAAGCTGAAATTTGGCATAGTTAAAGGTTGTATCCCAGGGAAGGACATAGGCTACCTTTTATCCCGAAAAAATGAAAAAATCCCGAGGGACCGCGGGTATATATGTAGGTACTAGCTGGTACCCGTGACTTCGTCAGCAAAAAACATAAGTACTTGAAAACCTATAAAAAGAATCGAAAACTCTAAACAAAAATCTCCATTATCTTTTCAAAACTCAAAATGATCGTATCTCAGCTCCGTTATAGTAGAAACGCCACTTATGAGAAAAAAGTAAAAAGCAGTTTTGACCTCGGCGATATAGATGGCGTTCTAACCAAAGCCAAGGAAAAAGTATTTTAATATCAAAAAAATCCAAACTTCGGATGCATTGATGAGTGGAAATATACATGTTACATGTTTATCATGAATTATAAATCATTTATCACCCAAAATAAAAAAATCTGCAGTGCCAAAACATAGAGCAAAAAGTGGCTCGGGCGGTCACCCATCATCTTTATGACCTCACCCAGCGTCGCTCAACATTTTTCCCCATACAAACTTGCAACCCTTATTTTCACGCCCCCTTATAAATATTTAAAGAAAAAAGTAGCCTATGTCCGTCCCTGAGGTAAGTAATCTTTATCCATACCTGGTCAGCGGTTTGGGCGTGAAAAGGTAACAAACAGACAGACAGAGTTACTTTTACATTTATAATTAGATTACCTAGTTTACTTACATAAGTGTTGTTACTGTGTTATATTTTCTAAATTTTTCATTATTTTTTGTGTGCAATATTTTTTTTTTTTTTTACGCATTGGTACTAACTCTAATGTTACTTCTAACTCTTATAAATAAATAAATAAATAATATTAGTAAGGATAGTAAGGATAATATAAATACATAAACTCATGTATTTTCTGTAAGAGTAGGCATATACCACAGTTTTTCACTCGCTACGATTCAGTCAATCAGCCTACAACATTCTTCGTACGTATACTCATATTTTTATTATTAATATACCTATATAAAATGGTATGTACTTATAGGTACCGGAACTATAAAGTAGGAAGCGGAATCAAGCTATATTTTATACATGTAATGATAGACAGGTGTAATTAAATGAGATACCTTAATGACAATATTGAAGAGATAATTATTAAATTGTTGTTGATTCCAACTACGCTTTACTTTGTTAATGTTTTCATATGATTCGTTATATGAAAAAATGTATAAGTTTTGGAAAAAGCGGTCACTGCGACAAACGGCTAACTTCACGAATGCCTAGATCCGTTGGGCGAACTGTACTTTGTGTTAAAAAATAACATAAAGTGCTTCTTTCCTCTTCTATAACTTGAATATATTCCAATTCATATAATTCGTTATATGAAAAAAAATATTTCCTTTCTAAAGTGATTAGTTATTTCTCTTTCTAAAAATTCAATTTTAATATAGAACGAGTTGAGTATAGACTCTTTGCAATATAAATAAAAGTTGGCTATGGTTTTATGTTTGTAACAGATCATATAAATTTATTATGCAGTACAGACTCATTTCTCAAAATGTAGATATCAATGTCATAGACATTTATTTTCCCGACTACCATCTACTTGTGTTTCAGCTGTTATCATAATTCTTGTTTATCTAAAGCAATCGGTCTTGTAGATTTACGATGTGATGTAAAAGAAATACATATTTTGATATTAAACAGAGTTTTTCATATTTACCTAGTAGGCAATTTATCTTAAGATGCATGTGTCATAATAATATCATTCGTTGAGTTACATATTGTAAAAGGGAGGTTATTCGCGTTCCTTTTTTCGTTCGTTTGATGAATATTCGGATGTCATTTACTACGATTTCTGACTTCAAGGGCCAATTTTTCAAACGTTAAAACACGGTCCTAGCTTAGGACCAAATATTCCAAACTAAAAAATTGGCCTATCAAGTCAGAAATCGTAGTAAATGACATCCGAATATTCATCAAACGAACGAAAAAAGGAACGCGAATACGGCCCCAGGTACTTTTGCAAAGGTTTATTTATTAGAGTATTAACGCTTTTTTTTTTTTTTTAATTAACCTATTTCGTCCCACTGCTGGGCAAAGGTCTCCCCCAAATGTCTCCAATCGTCTCTCTCCTTCGAGATCTCCCACCATTCTCTTTCGAAGGCGTTGAGATCCCGCCAACGCTTCCTCGGCCGACCGCGACCCCGTGGGCTGCCAAGGTGTTATGGCGTTCGCCCATTTATCGGGCAAAATATTGAGTGAGTCGGTATCCTTTAAAGATAGATAGATAGATAAAATATTTATTTGGCACACATAACATTTCAACACAGACACAAAAACAAAGACAAGTAACAAGTATGTAGGCACACAGGTAAAAACAAACTAGAAAAGAAAAAAAAAGAAATACACCTAAAACTAGTAGTCTGGCACCTACATAGGTGGGTGCAACAGTGGTCTGTGTGCTGTAGTAAGCCAAAAAGGTCCAGTCTCAGTAAAGCGTGTAGCCAGTAAAGCGTGAGCCAGGGTCGTTTGACGGTCGGATCTCGCTCAACATTGAAAAATAGAATCATTTATAGTTTAGATTCGTCATTTGCAATAAAAAAAATGTAATTTCTCAGACCTAAGCTTAAAGTTTTTGCATACGATCCAAATACGGCCGGCAATCAAGCGATGTTCGATTTTAAATTTCATAGACAATATTCTTGAACTCCCACAACCCATTGATAAACGAATGGAATATTCTAGTTTACTTACTGTTTCTAGAGGTCATTCTCCTAATTTTGTTTAGTAAAATTATTATATAATCGAACTGGTTTTGAGTCCACTGACTGGGACGTGGAATATAATAAACTAATTAGGTAAATGTTTGACTCATCTACCTATAAGAGGTTTAATCATTCGATGTCGGACCAAGTTGTTTTAATATTTTCGTCGCGTAGTTAAATAAATTTATAATTTAATTAAGTAAGTTGGTACATAGGTACTTACTTATGTTAATTGTGGTCTCTCTTTGATGATGTTTGTTTGGGATTGTACCAAAATGCGCATATAATTCCATTGATACCTATTGCCATATTTTATAAGCGTATCTGATCACAACACTAGTGTACATAAACTACAGCCAAATTGGTCATGGAATTTTTGTAAACATTGGACTGACAGTTCTTTCACTTGACAGCAGAAATTAACCAATGAGGAACAAGCCTTCAAAACGGAAATTCCGTAGGGCTGTCATCCATACTGTCTGTTTGTTACGCTTTCACGCCCAAACCACTGAAAAGATTAAGCTGAAATTTGGCATAGTTAAGGTTGTATCCCAAGGAAGGACATAGGCTACCTTTTATCCCGAAAAAATGAAAAATCCCGAGGGACCGCGGGTCACACCGCGGGAGCGCAGCAAGTTATTAATAAAATGATGAAAACTCTGTGATTTATATTTTCGTTTTCGGTAATTTAGTGAAGTTTTGTGAATCCCATTAGTAAGAAACTTCATAGCAGTGACGTACCTAAACTTTGAAAATTGTAACAAATTTGGTAGAATTTATAAGTGAAATATCATAGTTAGGTGAGCACTGAACATTACGTGAGTGACAACCCTAGACAAACTCAGCAATGCCTTTGGCGCAGTAGACGAAAAAATGGTTGTCTGTAAAGTCGGTTTACTGACAATAGTTGAACGTGACAACGCAAAGGCCGATTGTGCTTCTTTGTCGCTCGTTCCGCGCTCTCGCTTGCACTTGCGCAAGACTTACATGGAACGCCCCAGAGCGAGGTAACGCCTCATGACGTCATGTTTTTCGTGCGTGCAGCCGGCTCTATCGAATTATAAGACGTAGTTACTTCAAAAAGATTTTTTTTTTTTTTTAAATAAATACCACTGGACATTTCACTTTTCATCATCTAGCCCCAAAGTAAGCAGAGCTTGTGTTATGGGTACTAGAATGACTGATAAACTACTTATATACTTTTTGTTTGTAAATACATACATATTATACATAGAAACACCCAGACCCGAGACAAATATCTGTAGGTCATACAAACATTTGTCCCGCGGCGGGGATCGAACCCGCAACCTTCTGCGTCGCAGGCGGACCTTTTTTTTTTTTTTTTTTTTTTTATGGAAGAGGGGGCAAACGAGCATGTGGCACACCTGATGGTAAGTGATTACCACCGCCCACAGACAACTGCAGCATCAAGAAGCACTGCAGATGCGTTGCCGGCCTTTGAGGTAGGAATAGGCTCTTTTCTTGAAGGTGCCTAAGTCGTATCGGTCTGGAAATACCGCTGGCGACAGCTGATTCCATAAGTCTGTTGTGCGAGGCAGGAATTGGCGTGAAAACCGCACAGTTGTGGACTGCCAACCATCCACATGATGTGGATGGTATGAGTATTGCAGTCGTTGCATACGATGGCGGAATTCAGCGGCTGGTATCAGTCCAAACAATTCTTCTGAGCACTCCCCATTGTATATGCGGTACATGATGCATAGAGATGCAACATCTCTACGTAAAGCCAATGGATCAAGCCTATCGGAAAGGACTTGGTCGTTGACAACACGAGCGGCTCTTCGTTGTATACGATCAAAAGGAAGAAGCTGGTACTGGGGTGCCCCAGCCCAAAGATGAGAACAGTATTCCATGTGCGGCCGTACTTGCGCCTTATATAGTTGCAATCGATGAGCCGACATGAAATACTTTTTAGCCCGGTTAAGTACTCCAAGCTTTTGGGAGGCTAATTTAGCTTTTCCTTCCAGATGACCACGAAATTGAACATCGCTCGTGATGTCAACCCCAAGGATTCCGATTTTTGCTGAGGTGCAGAGGGGAGTATTCTCAAAACTAGGAGCTACGACAAAAGGAGTTTTTTTTGCGGTGAACGCGCAGACTTGTGTCTTCTTAGGATTGAATTCAACTAAGTTAAGTCGACCCCAGACCGAAACCTTGTTTAGCAGGGATTCGACTACAGACACAAGTTCATTCCGGCACTGAGCAACGTGTTCCCGAGAAATATTAGCACGGCCGGCGTATAAGGCATCTCCTGTGCTGTCATCCGCATAACAATGAATGTTATCACTTTTCGATAACATATCATTGATGTGCAGAAGAAACAGGGTTGGAGATAGCACACAGCCTTGAGGTACACCAGCATTCACAGACTTAGGTTCGGAGCAAAACCCGTCTACTACAACCTTAATTCTCCGATCCGCAAGAAAGCTGTTGACCCAATCACATAATTTCTCAGGAAGCCCGAACGAAGAAAGCTTTGATAGAAGTGCTTGGTGCCAAACCCGATCAAAGGCCTTCGCTATATCCAAACTGACAGCCAGCGCCTCTCCCTTTTTCTCAACCGCCTCCGCCCAGCGGTGGGTTAGAAAAGCTAGAAGATCACCAGCTGAGCGACCCCGACGAAAACCGTACTGACGGTCACTTATCAGCTGGTGCTCCTCTAGATACCCCAAGAGCTGGCGGTTGATAATGGATTCCATTATTTTAGAGAAAAGGGAGGTAACAGCGATGGGCCTGTAGTTGGATGGGTCCGAGCGGTCGCCTTTTTTCGGGATCGGGTGCACTAAAGCTGTCTTCCAGGAGTTTGGGACTACACCTAATGAGTAGGAGTGTCGGAAGAGACGCGTTAAAACCGGAGCCAACTCTGGAGCACACGTCTTGAGCACAATTGGAGGAATTCCATCAGGCCCGCTTGACTTATGGACGTCTAACTGGAAAAGGAGTTTGCGCACATCAGTTTGCCGGAAGTGTATTTCTGGCATTACGCTTTCGCACCGCGGGATGGTTGGTGGTGGAAGCCTTTTGTCGTCCAGGGTCGAGTTGGAAGCAAATAGAGAGCCAAGGAGATCTGCTTTTTCTTTTGCGTCGTGGGCCAAGGAATCATTCTCCTTGTGTAGAGGTGGTAAGGAGGGCTTACAGAAGTTCCCGAGCACAGCTTTAGCGAGAGACCAGAACGCTCGTGTTCCTGAAGGAAGCTGAACCAGTTTCTCTCCAATTTTGCTAATGTGCTTAGACTTTGCTGCCGCAACTTCTCTTTTAAAAGATCTGGAGGTGAAGTTATACTTCTTTTTATGGGCGCTGGTATTTTCATCACGGGACGACGATGCTTCTATCCAGGCTTGATACGACTCCTGCTTTCGGCGTAGCGCTATTTTGCAAGAGGGACCAAACCAGGGTTGGGATTTGCCTCCAATGGGTATGACAGAGGAAGGAATAAAGAGTTCCATCCCCTGTAACACCACATCAGCGACAGAATCAGCAGCGTCGTTAGGATCATCCTGCGCGAAGCAAACCCGCCCCCATGGGTAGGACGCAAAGAAACCGCGCATCCCATCCCAATCTGCAGACCTATAGTGCCAGACACGACGACTGCTAGCGGAACGCTGTCGTAATGGACGTGTGAGTGGCACTGTACTCCGAATCATGCAGTGGTCCGATGAGCCCAGAGGTGTTTCAACGGAGACCACATATCCATCCGGATGGGAGGTTAGGAGAAGGTCTAATAGGGAAGGCAATTGATCCTCCACATCTGGTATCCGCGTTGGCGCAGCTACCAGTTGCGTCAGACCATATGCAAGTGCAAAGTCATGAACAGATCTTCCGGCATGATTGGTTGTTCGTGAACCAAGCCACTCAGCATTGTGGGCGTTGAAATCGCCAAGAATGACAATCTCTGCTGTAGGAGTCTGTTCAAGCAGGGAATCCATAGCCATCTGGACGTGGTCGATGAGTCGGTCTGTTTCGGCATTACCGCTATGGGACCTATATAGGCACGCGTAGATGCGGGGATGGTCATCGCAATCTACGCGCAACCAAAGGATGGAGAGGTCCGTAACTTCAAGAATGCCCAGGCGACGAGAGCAGATATCTCCTCTGACATACACACATACCCCGGCTCGCGGTACAAAGGAGTGTTCCAATTTGTACCCAGGGTACGAGAGGTAAGTGGTGTCAGCTTTAGGGGATATCTGTGTCTCAGTTAAAAACAACAAGGCCGGCTTCGCTGTCTCAAGGTGGAGGTGGACAGTATTCAGATTGGAGTGAAGGCCCCTGATGTTGCAAAAGTCAACGTTGAGCGTGGCAGGGGGTGCCGTGACGTCCTTGTGTTTGCCCCGGGCATTACAAATAGAGCGGGGTTTTGCCCTCCCCAGAGTACGAGGGGCAGCCTGGGCATCCACATTCTGATGGTAGTCAGAGTGTGGATGTCCAGAGGGGGATTCTCCAGCGCTGGAGCAGCTGGTACCCCCCTGGGGTACTCCTAATTTTAACACCGCTGTCATTGTGTATGGGAAGGGGGGGGGGTTGGGCCTCCGGCACTCCCACTCACCGAACGAAACGCAACAGCAAGGGTACTGCTACTTCACGTCGGTATTCTGTGGGAGGGTAGTACTTCCCCGGTCGAGCCGGCCCATTCGTGCTGGCATGCCAGCGTGGCTCTACTACTACTCTACGGACCTTCGCCCACTGCGCCACAGAGGTCGTCAAACATGATCAGATGAACATGTCCAGTAAAGAATAAGAATAAGAATACATTTATTTGACACACACAACACAATACAATGAAAATAGAACATCAAACATTTATAAAACACGAGTGGGTACAAAGAAACATAATAAAAAAATAAACAAAAATAAAAACAAACTATCCATCATAAAAAAACCTATTTTTGTGGTGCCAAAAAGGTCCAGTCTCAGCTTTAGTGCTGCTCCCAGGTGAGGGAGACAGCGCTGATTTTCAGACTGGGCCTTACAGGGTGACATCACGCGCGGTTAACATTATAGAAAACTACAAGAAATAGGTAGGTACTTAAATAAAATAAAACAATTGAACCGAGTTAGCACTTTGTGGCATCAGCCCTTCCTTTGACTTGACTAAGTCAGTGTAAACTGGCCGACTCGCACTTAGCTGTTACATCTTTTTAAATCGTCAAAGACGTCACCGTCTGGTCGATACATCGTTGTTTATTACAGCACCGATATAGCGCGGTGTCTCAGAGGACTTCAGTGTTGGATGCTCTCCAAATTGTCAGGATGTCGTATGTCAGCTTTTCATTCACGCGCCCATTGAAGAAAGATTGTTTTTTTATGAGAAAATGTCTGGATTTTTTATTCTTGAGACTAGACCATTGATTAATAGTTTTTTTCACTATTCATTATTCAGCCAATAAAATTAAATAAAGTTTTAGATTGGGTTCAGCAAATCATTCTTTCGGTTTCAGAGAATGGTCCTTGTTTCTCTCATATCAATAGAAAGAGATGACAACAGTTTCAGCGGAGCTTAGGAAAGCTTTATTAGTAAGACTAATAAAAATAAGTAGGCACCCAAAAAACTTAGGCCTTTAAATATTAGATGATTTATACAGCGTCAGGAGGCAACCTATGCCTACACTTAACGGGACGCTGTAGTGCCTGGGACATTGTTTGAGATGGAATAAGCTTGCCCAGCACCTAAACCATCCTCTCAGCTTAATCAGCCGCCCACAGGAAAGACGACGTCAATACGTGACTAAGCTGCGGGTTTCCTCACGATGTTTTACTTCACCGTTAAGAGCTCGTGTTAAAGCGCATATAAATTTTACGAAACGAAAAATCCATTGATGCACGGCCGGGATTCGAACCCACTCCTTGATGTCTTTTTAAATTGTTTATTAACTAATAAGATAATAATGCGATGAGACGCGTGACCACAACGGGTATGGCGCCACTGAAAACCAGCGCTCCAACACTCTCGAGCTGTTGGAGCAAATGCTGAGGGGTAGCCGTATTTTCACCCACATAAAATTGTGTAGATTTAAGTACCTATTGTGTAACTGTTGTATATAATGTGGAGAAATAAAACTTTATTCTATTCTATTCTATTCACAACCCCATTCGACCAACACGGCTAACCAAGTAGCTGCTTACCTAATTTTCATTTAATTCCTTAACGCCTGTTGTAGGACTTGGGTAAATTCTCGTATGATTCACTTTGTTTCATGAATTTTAGTGTGTGTTTAGTTTAGTCCACAGTTTAGTCATTCCGAATTTTGTTTATTTTTCGTAGGTGTTATGTTTTATTTTGCTCACTGAATTAGAATCGTGCGAAATCGACAGGTGATTCAAATATTACTTAGAACTTTACTGGGAGCGATCGGAAGGATAAAAATAAATAAGAAGTTACGATGACTAATCGTAGTTGATGCTACAAAGTAAAGTCAAAAATTTTCTCTAAATATCTTATTACAAGAAAATGAACCGAGTTTAGACTAAGACTAACTAAAAACTGTCCCTAGAAAAACGATTTTCTCTAAATATAATCCGTGTTATTACAAGAAAATGAACCGAGTTTAGACTAAGACTAACTAAAAACTGTGCCTAGAAAAACGATTTTCTCTAAATATAATCCGTCTTATTACAAGAAAATGAACCGAGTTTAGACTAAGACTAACTAAAAAACTGTCCCTAGAAAAACGATCTTTAAATACTCGTATATAGAACGTTTTTTTGATTTAACAGTTTTGTTTTGACATGTGACAGCATGGGGTTCAACTATGGTTTAACGTTGTTGTAATAAGCAGCAATAACTGACTGTTTTTAAGGATATTTTGGTTAATCTAAGCCGAGGGGAATTGATTATGGCTAATTCAAAGTTTATCTGCGCAGTGAACGCTTTTTCATACAAAATTGTGTTCTGCGCATTTACGAAAATGTGATTCTGTTGCATGGCTACCGGCTAAGTTTAGCTGTTTTAAAACAAGTTATAAATAAGGTTTAGCAGACTCAACCCAGACGAATATATTACAACGATTTACAGACGTTTCGGTTTTTGACTTTGAAATGTATAATTAGCTAACGAACTTGCTAACATCAAGAAAAAGGATGAAATGAACATTCAAATGAAATTTTGCAACACTTTAAATTCTGTTTTGCTTTGAATTTAATGATACTTTTGGAATCGGACGGTATTGGATATTGGTATTGGGGGCTAGACGAAAAAAAGTATTAGATTTTTGCGTCATGTCAGGCGGTCGCGAAACTGTCTATATAGATTGTTACATAGTTATTACGGAAGAGCGTTTCTTATCGAAGGTTTATTTACAATACTTTATTTGAAAAACTTAAATGCCAAATGTCAAAGTTGAAACTTCGTTCCAACCGAGTGTTCCACGACACTCACGTACTTTTTTCAAATATCATTGTTTGAATTTACAGTAACGAAACTCAGAACCTACACTGAGAAGGTTCTTATGACAGAAAAAAAATAAAAAATTGCCCGGAAAAAATGAATCCCCCATATCCCTTGGTCACGCCATCACGCGTGAACGGCTGTCGCGCGGGTCAGCTAGTTCTTAATAAAATACTTATTTTGCAAGAAAATAATACTCAGTACAGTTTACTACGCTAGTTTTAGCGTATAAATTACAATAATTAGATAAAAATTATATAATCGTCTGAATGCTGGCTATTACAAAAGTGACATGATTTGCAAAAAAAAATCGTTACACTATAAGACACACATGGCTCACATGGCAATATTAGTCGTAAAATGTGTGATTTTTTGACGTGACAAACGTCTTATAAATTGGTTTGCCGGGTGACACTTCAAGAAACTGCGTTACGCTCCGCTCACGTTATGCGCTCACAATGAGAGCGAGTGAGAGGCACGCGTCCCTTCCACTCGGGCATGGTTAGCCCGCCTAAGAGCGAGAGAGACAGACATAAAAAGTGTTGTCACGTAAAACTTTCGCCCGTATACCGACTTTACAGGCAACCAATTTTTTTTTATGATATCATTTTAGTTTTTGTAAAATCTGCTTCACAAAAGATACCAATCCCTAATAATTAAAATTTGTTTTGAACAAATACTTAGTTCGATCTTAACCAATCAGCAAAAACCACAAGTTAACAACATACAAAAAATAAATTGAGAACCGCTTTTATGAAGGTTGTTATAAATAGAATTAGTTTTATCAATATGTAAGCCGATATTGAGTCTGAATCTATAAATAGCCGGTGTCGGATTTCGATTTACTGCCGCCTGAGGAGTTAATTTTTTATGGTCGATATTCCGACTTTGGGATTCGCGGACACTTTTAGGTCAAGATTGAATTTATTTTGAATAATTTTGCCAATTTCTTTTCTTAGCGTTTAAAGAGAGTTTCACTTTATACAGAAACTCTATCTCTTGTTAAAGGATAAAGGCATTTTTAAAACTAATCGTTCAGTAGCAAATGAGTTTTGATGCGAAATACCAAATATAATTACCTTTTAAATACTTACTAAAAAGAAAACCGACTTCAATGTTTGACTCGAAACGCGGTGTGACTCAGGGCGTCAAGCTGTCGATTCGATTTCTATTTGTGACATGGAGGGAAGGTGTTTAGAGTTTTACGGGGAAACTATCAATCCCTCAGGAAAAAAAAAATTATGGGACCACCTCTGGGTATACTCCAGAGGTGGTCCCATAAAATTTTTCTTTCAAACATAAAAAGAATTTTGCAAATCGGTCAACAAATGGCGGAACAATCGCGTAACAAGATACAAAAAAAAAACATACAGACGACTTGAGAACCTCCTCCTTTTTTGAAGTCGGTTGAAAATATCGTGTTGCGTTCCACGTTCGAATTGACCCAAATAGTATGATTAAGTTACAATCCGGCGCGACGCAGTCTGCCTTTGCACGGTGTGGCCTAAGATATTTAGAACGCACCTTTTTAGAGTCCGAAATTCTCTAAGCAATTCGAGTAATTGTACAGTTGAAATTCGAATTCGAATAAATCTCCATTTGAAATCAACTTGTCTATGTACTTTTTTATCTCTAAAATAAGAGAGAACAATGAGGTTATTATGAATACTATTTTAATTCGTTGTCCTTAATAAATCTTGGTCTTTAATTATATAAGCACACTATTATATAACATTGCGTAGGTCAATGGTAGTTTTAATGCTCTAAGTTGTCCTCGTTTTTGATATGTCTGGATTTATCAATCATTATTATTATTGTATCTTGATAAATTTAGTAGTAGGTTTGTATACAATTTTGCAAAAACTTATATTAGGTATAAGTTTTTGCAAAATTGTATACAAACCTACTACTAAATTTGCAAAATTGTATACACTGAATATGGGACTAAAGTTATCGGATATGGGAAATGAATTCAACCTTTTTAAATTCCTCTAGGTACATTTTGACAATACAAAAGCAATATCCTAACATTGTATGGAGAAAACCCAGTATTAAAATAGAAAACGGTATATCTTATTGGAATCACTTTCACACGTTTGCCAACTTTCAAGTAGAGTACATTTCAGTTGCAAAATCACATTTATAAAGAGGTTCGGAGAAAGGCGAAGTGTATCGTTTAATTAAATCTCAAAACGTAGATTTCCTTGAGTCTTGATTAATTTTACAACGTGTCAAGATTTGATCGTGAATTATTATTTCTGTGGAACTAGTTACGCTTTGAAACTAGTCGGATCTAGTTTTAGAACGTTCTTTGGCCACAATTCGAATATTTTGAGTCGATTATTAAAATAAATATCGGTAGAATCGATTTCAGTAGATTTATTTAAGAACACACGCAATTTACCGCTTGAATTGTGTCATTTTAAATACCTTCACTTGTCATCGTCATTTGAGGTAAGTAATGATTTAACTTAAAATACTTTTATGACAAGTATCAACTGGTAATCCCATGATTTATTTCAATAGACTATTTATTAGTAGTATGAAAAAGGAAACGATACATACATCAACAATATAATGAGTAATGAAGTCAAGGTGTGTACACGGTACAGTACAAATACACAAATAAATCAAGTGATGTCACTATTAAGTATAGTGGCTTAAAAATTACATAGCTAATCAAATTCAACAAAATATAAGTATTTATATTTTCAATAACAGAGCACCGTACGCACAACCAATCTTTAACTCTCTGAAGTAGCTGCGCAGAATCCATTTTTGATGACGTATAGCTGCCTCGCTCATTCGCTTAGTTTGTTGCGCTGTCTCGCTTACTCTACCAAACCTGCGCAATCGTTTAGTGCACCTAACTTCAGAGAGCTAAAGATCGGTTGTGCGTACTGTAACAAGATAAGATTTTAAAAAAAATGCAACCCCCCAGTCTTAGTGTGTGGTTAATACCTATTCATAGATAGTAAGTTAGACTACTTAGACTCGATTTAGTATTTACTTAAGATCGATCTTCAAGATACGGTAGACATTCTCATTTTAGAAGCTTTGAGATCTAGGCGCCCTTAGTCACTATACTTCCAGATTTTTTATTCTCACTGTAGATAGTGTTGAAAAAGGCTACAGTGCAAGTTACGTGTTGATTTTCCCTCGGCGTGTGTGTGTGTGGATCGAGTTTCACGGGTGTGCTTGTGTGCGTGGGGCCGCGGCAGACACGATGGCAACGTGCGCATGCGACGTTTAAGATGCGTCTATACTGAAGGTTCTTGATTAAACCTCGTATTTGCTTTGATTAGTTTGAATAAAAAAAATATTTTCGATTTTAAAATATAAAAAAATAAATACCTACCGAAAAATAGTTACAAAATTAAATGTCAAAAATAAGGTTTCTAAGGTTTCTCAAAAAAAAAGGCAGGATAATGATTGTTGGAGCGCTGGTTTTCCTTGGGGCTTTCAGTTTGAAGAAAGCTGTTTTTGAAAAAAACGTTTCAGTTTGAAGAAAGCTGTTTTTGAAAAAAAGATAAAAAAGTCTGTTTTTGAACTGTTGTCGAAGAAGATATACTTAGAATTTTTTTTACAATAAATTTTCATGAATTTTCGTCACTGATACACTCCACTATGGGAATATTTAGGTACTTACAATAAATTTTGTACATAGAGCTGTAGGGCCACAGTTACCTACTTACTATTTTACTTTTTCAAATGAGACACTTTCAAACGTCACAAAGTCTCAAAACCGAGCTTTGATTCTTCAAAGAAGAATAGAAGGCTTATGATAAAAAAATGTGATGTATTCCACTGTGAAACTGGCCGTAGGGTATCTGCCCACATGTGTGAGTAAGGACACACAGACAGGCAGTCTCCTTCTATGGTGCCTGCTCAGACTGCAATCCAATCTAGATTGCAGCTACCCGCAAGGTAAGTACCTACATGTTGCAAAATTGTAGCACTTGGCTTGAAGCTAATCCAGTTTTTATGCGTCTTAAGTTATTCTTGCTGATGAGTATTTAAACATTTTTAGTGTTCGCTTCGAAGTACCCAACCCATGATCACTTAGAAATGTCTTATTAACAGAAAACTATATTCCTCTAGAATTCAGTACTTTCTAAAGTCGTGGCCTAAGATTTATAAATTTACTGAATGCAAAGAGACTTGAGAAATGAGTCAGAGTAGGAAAAGATAGAATGTAGGAGTAATTTGTTCATTGGTCCATTATCCGATACCTTTTGTAAAATATATTTTATCTCACGTTGTCCAAGATGGCTACTTGGACAAGTGAGATAAAAGATATTTTATAAGTATCATATCAACTCCCACTAGGCAAATAATTTTCTACGGAAGGAGGTAATTTTATAAAAATTCTCGCCTTGAATAGGTCAAGTATCGTAAACACCTGTCTGATACCACTCTCTTCCGCGTAATGGAGTAGGTTTACAGAATCGTATGCATGCATAACTTACACAATCACCCGATTGTCATCGATATGCCATTCTGATTCATACGGGGCATACTGCAGTGATGAGTAGCTACCTACTTTCCAATCTAACTCTGAATCTAATTCTGAAAATGTGGCACGATAAGTATTTAGTAATCGTGCCACATTTTCAGAATTTATGCGAAAGAACTACAAATGCCTCAACCTATTTGTAGGTGACATGCTGATGAATATGAAAAAAATTATATACAGGTGTAAAAAGACGTCTACCGAAGCCGAAAGGGGTAGGTACAGCATCCCAAAATACAGCCAAATCCAAAAGGATTTTCCAAAAAAATCATTATATCCGGAGAAAACCGACCTCGCACAGCTGTTCGAGCGTATGTACTGGGCGCGTTTTTATCTGTAGATTGCTGGATTTTGAGTTTTAATTTTTTTCTTTTATAAATGAAATGATTAGGTAGGTATGGGCTTATTATGTTGTACTAGTAGCAAAAAACTAGAAAATAAAATAAAATGACGTAGCTAAGTAAAAAATTTTTTTGCATTTTTTTTCGATAAATATGTTCAGAATCATGGTCTGATTGCAATCTCTCAGTTTTCGGTAGCAGTCTTTTTACACCCTGTATAAAATCTTTCTAATAAAATTTCGAAAATGGCGACCGTTTGTGATGTCACTTTGACAGTTCTGCTGTCACACAAAACCTGGATATTTCTTGAGTTGAAGTTCAGCTTTGGTTACTGTTACTCAATATTCAGGTTTGGTTACTGGCGTTGAGATTTAAATCTACCTTTAATAAACTTGCTGCTTTGCGGTACGACAATGGACGCTATTTGCAGGCATAATTGTGTATGTGCGTTTTAAAGGACCACTTAAAATAACGAAATGGTCCAGAGTAATGTAAAATTTACCACAAAATACACACTGTAGGTTATATTTCATTTGGTGATCACGTTGTGTCCAGTGTATCTTATGAACTACAGTACAAAACACACACACGTACAGGTGCTAAATTATTCTAATTATTAACATACTATAAGTAGGTAAGTACATGGAGAAGAGTCGCAACAGACAAAAAGCAATGGAAATATTTGGAGGAAGCCTTTGCCAGGAAGCACACTGAACTCAGGGACACCTTATAAATATGAGGATATTGGGTTCAGGACAAAGGGTTACATATATTCTAGACTAGCTGACCCGCGCGCGCCTTTGTCTGCGCATTGTTTCGTCAACGATCTTTGGAACTGCCTTGCACAACCCCTAAGGGGAGTTTTTCTATTTATACCGAGTTTAGAGTGAATCGGATCAAGGAATATAATTTTCCATATAAACTGGACCACCTTGTTTACCATTTTTCTGTCATAAGAACCTTCTCCTGACAATAACAAACACAACAACAAAATGTTTGTGAAATCGATCCAGCCGTCCACGCGTGATGGCGTGACCAAGGGATATATAGGGATTCATTTTATACATAGAGATTACCTACATTATTAAAATCTTAGTGAAGATATATTATGAAACATTTACACTCAAATTACGCTAAATAAAATATTGAAAGTGATAAAAATTATGAATGGCATAATAGACTCCTCCATCTTGCCTATGGCCGTGATGATGATGATGTTTGATAAGTAAAATACAAAAATTAGCTATAAATGCCGTAATTTGACACTAAAAAGCGTGTTATGGTAAAAATATTAATGTCTCAAAAGTATCAAGTTACACCCAGGTGTGCAAGATTTTATATTTATTATTATGATCTTTTTCATTTAAATTACGACATGTTTTTGATGATTTTATGACTTTTTAAATGGCATCATTAGTTTATAAATACTTATTCATGTTTTTCTGAGAATCCTATTAAATGAGTTTTAGTAAAGTTTACAAACCTAAGATATTCGTTATTACCTAGTTGAATATAAATATTATAATAAATACTTCAATCATTTTGATAAATAAATAATTGTCATTAAACTTTTAATTGATGTGAAGTAACAGCCGTTTACTTAACCTACTGCCTAATTATAGGTACCTAATTAGGTAAGGTACGTATAACGTCTTAATAACGCAAAATCTTAGACACTGATTGAAATAAATAAATAATTAAAAGTATTTAAATTTAAAATAAGAAATATTTTCGACTTCAAAATCACTAATTTTACTTCCCAATCTAATGATCGTTTTTTTTTTTTTTTTGCAAATGATACTGTAGGTAGAGCGTTACTAAAATGAAAGGTGAACACGAATAACGGTGTTAGTCTAGACATCTGTGTCACTTACATCATAGATATCGCATTTACCTACAGATTAAAATATTAAACAGATTATAATTCACTGACCCGGTTGTACTGTTCGAATTCAATTTCATAGCAGCAATTTTAGTGAATGAATGAATGAATGTCATTTATTGTAAAATATAGGTAGTATTTCCCACAGACCTAAAAAAATATGGGGTTTCCCGTTTTTTCTGCTTCATAATTTTTTTTTGCCGCGAAAGCTCTAATATAAGATCTTATAAAATAAATCAACTAAGCAGATACTTATAATATACACAACGGATCTTTGGCTCTCTGAAGTCAGGTGCAATAGACGATTGCGCAGGTTTGGTAGAGATAGCACAATTTTAGGCGTCATCAAAAATGGGTTCTGACTTCTGCCTAGCTACTTCAGAGAGCTAAAGAACGATTCTGCGTACTATTACTTTTTACAAATTATGCGAAAACCAACACAGTTTTCTATTTTACTCAAATTATGCGTTTCAGTTGTTGATAGTCATCATTATATTCTCAAAAATATTTATTAAGTGTCTGCTCTATATCAAGGTGTATTCTCATAAAATTGGCGTGTCTGTATATTTTTATTGTGTCTGAGGCAGCAGGCCTTCTCGGAAGGACCAACATTGATGCTGTGTTCGTGGTGGTCTCCGAGCTCCGTACAGTTTATTCATCCCATACTATATATGGCTTAGCTTTTATATTAATTATGATGATCAAATGAGCTAACATATTTTGTTGTTAAAGCGCGCTTAGTAAAGTAGGTAAGTAAATTATATATAGATGCTATAACCGATAGAATTATAGCAAAAATTTCGACAGCGACGAACAAGGATTTCGTAGCCGAATTGGTAAAAGGCAACTCCGGCTTTAGGAGGATCGTCGTATCCCGTCGGAATTGAAAATTTTGATAAGTCATTTCATTTCATTTCATTTTCTCGGCAAGTAAATTAAATGAAAGTTATAAATCATCGATCGCAAGTTTGGTGTAGAAAATATTTGAACTACTGTCAGTCCTTTGTCCATTCTTCGTGTGCGCGTTGAAGTCTTTCGGTCGAGCGAGGCTTCCCTCAAATAGGTTTAACCTAGTGTATATATTGTCTTTGGTAGACCAAAAATTTAAATTTTCTAAAATATTGTAGGGGTTGTGCGCTGTGTCCCTACTTTATCTGACAAGGTGGAGATGTGCAAATAATAACTACTGCATTCCGGATACTGAATTATATTTTTACGACAAAAACAATTACATATCTGAACCTAGCGAGAGGGGAGTACCGACGCGACTTTCTCACTAGTATGACTCGATGCGACTTTCTCGCTAGCGTGACTCGATGCGACTGTCTGACACGCTGTTGGAAATATACGCGTCAGCTTATTGAGTAGGTACTTGTGGCTATACCGCCACAGTACTCCCCCTCTTACAAAAAAATTTTCTAAAAAAAAAATTTTTTACATGTTACAAATATTAGTTACAATAAAAAGGTTGAGGACCACTGGTTTGTTTTACTTATTACTAACAAGGCATAATATCTGTTATCTATGTAGCTTGAAACTTTATACCTACTACGACTGATAAAATGTTACACACATGACTTGATACACACGGTCGAATAAGATTCACTTGCGTTACATACATAACTATTAGCACTTTAACACTATATCACTGATGGTGCTGCTGGCTGCATTTGCACAGTGACGGGTGCAGGTGGTGTTGCCATCTGCAGACCACGACCATGCACTTGTCTTTGAAACCATAATTGTGTTCTGCGTTTGAAGTGGTTCCAAACGAAAAATATGACGAAAATCATGAGTAGGATAATGATACCGGTAATCATCCATCCAATCGTTGAAAGTTGCTCCTTGGAGGCTTCTCCTCCGCTTTGAGCAATGATAACTTCTTCTTTACTTTGTTGCTTGCCCATGATTGTAGGTAAGTTTGAAAATGTCTGAACTACTAGTTCGATCGACATAAACTTGACGAATGATTTGCGTAAATGCCTTGGACTTAGGTATTCGGCATACCTAATTACGCTGATCAAGGATAACTTATATGGATGTGTGTATCGTATCGCATTACGCGATTGTTATTCAATGTGCTATGTTTATGAACTTATGCCTTAACTACATGCATAATGCAATGACAAATTAATAAGAAAGTTACTAAATTTGATATCTACTCGGCATAGTATGCCTTATCGATCTAGTTAACTAGATAAACTTATTTACTAGGTAAACGTTACGTAAGTTTATACGAAAGTTGCATAAGCCATGCAAAAAATACAGTAAGCTTATAACATATTCTATTATAAGTATAAAAGATTCGAAGAACAGAGAAGGCGAAGAGGTCGATCCTACTTTACAGAACCAGGATCATTGAAATAAAGATACGAAAATATGGTGACCACCTTTACTTATTAGCAGTCGACTAAGTATATGACCTGCTAACTCGAAGGCTTGGGTATAACCTGAAGGATTAATCCGTTGAAGGTGGTGGTCTGCCGTCGTCACCAATTAAAATCATCTCAATTATTCTCCGTGCTTCGATTACATATAACATGTGTTTGGGTATAGCATAATATACCTTGCGTTTTACTTCTACTTAGCTACTTACAAATTTAGACTCGTTGCGTTTATTACTATTTATCATGTACCTGAATGCTACAAGTTAGAACTTTTTAATAATAAAGTTTTTAAACTTGACACCTTTGTGGTATGAACATTTATAAAGTTGCAATAATAAACTTTTTACGTTATGCTAATTAAAATGATGTGTATAAGTAGATATTATTAGAGAGAAAAAATATTTAAAAAAATCAGTAGATAAAAATGTATACTTAAGTGGTAGGTAGTAGATTTCTATGTTAATCACTAAATCTAACATGTATGTTATGTAAATATCGTTTTGGCTTTTTTGATACGCGACCGCTTCTGGTCGTTTTTGGCTCATTCCTATCAGTACCGTCTGTACCCTGTGTGTTATCCTGTGGTACAGTGTTTGATAAACTTCTCTGAGGTACGATATTAGGGAATGCATTGAACCTTCCGTCTGTACCTTTGCTATCTAGTGGTACAGTGCACGTAGTGCTTCTCTGTGGTATTGGTTCATCTTCCGCCATCAAATAAGCTGGTTTTAACCTATCTATAGATATACATACTTGCCTATCGTTAACCTGTATCTTATATACCTTATTTCCTTTTTTTACAATACGGTAAGGTCCGTTGTAAGTTGGTGTAAAAGGTTTACGTACAGCGTCATTTCGAATGAATACAAATTTGCTTTTATTTAAATCAGGATGCACAAAAAATTTTCCTGAGTTACATTGTGATTTCATAACGGGTCTATAATTTCTGATGGTGTTCCTAATATCTTCTGCTACAGAGTCAAAAGTGCTTAAAGCTTGCTTGTTACATGTATGATCGAAGAAATCACCAGGAATTCTTAAAGCTTGCCCGTATACCATTTCCGCTGCACTTACGTCACTATCTTGCCTAAGCGTTGCACGTAACCCTAACATAGCGGTAGGTAATTCTTTAACCCATGATGTTGTATTTAGTCGTGCAGTTATGGCAACCTTGAATGAACGATGCCACCGTTCCACCATGCCATTCGCTTGAGGGTGGTATGGGGTGGTTCTCGTTTTTTCAATGCCCATATAATGCATTAATCTTGAAAATAGCGAACTTTCGAACTGTCGACCTTGGTCGCTAGTGAGTCTAAGAGGACAACCAAAACGTGTTATCCATCCTTCGTATACCATTTTGGCGACAGTGTCTGCAGTCATATCTTTGATAGGAAATGCTTCAGGCCATTTCGTAGTTCTATCAATTATAGTGAGACAGTACCTATAGCCTTCCGATGAAATAGGTAAAGGACCTACTAAATCAATGTGTATATGTTCGAATCTGCCACATGATTGAAAATTCTGAAGGTGCGATACTGTGTGTCTCTGTACCTTTACGCGTTGACACTGCACACATGTTTTAGCCCAGGTTCCTACATCGCGGTTCATATTAGGCCAGAAAAATTTTTGGCATACTAGTTTACGAGTTGTACGTATCCCGGGATGGCTTAAATCGTGGATGCTTTTGAATGCAATTCGACGAAAACATTCCGGTAGGTATGGTCGTATTTTGTTTGTTGAGACTTCGCAGTAAATTTCTTTATCGCAACTTTGTAAGCTGATACGTTTCAGGTGTACACTGCGAATTGCGTCGTTAGTGATGTAGGTATCGCGCGATTGTGCTTCTGCTAATGCTGCGTAATCAATGGACGTTGGGCAGAATATCGTCTCTACGCGCGATAAAGTGTCCGCAACAATATTTTTAGAACCTGTTATATGGCGTATGTCTGTTGAAAATTCACTAATAAACATAAGCTGTCTAGTGCGGCGTGGGATCTCGTTGTCACTATTTATTTTTGAAAATGCATAAACTAATGGCTTATGATCTGTATAGATTGTTAAGGGTCTTCCCTCATGCAAACTTCGAAAGTGTTTGATTGACATGAAAATAGCTAAAAGTTCACGGTCATAAGTAGAGTACTTTTGCTGTACGGTAGACAATACTTTCGAAAAATAACCAAGTGGTTTCCACGAATTATTGACGTACTGTTGTAAGACTGCACCTACGCAGGTATTTGATGCGTCAGTCATTAGTGCGAGCGGGACGTTATCTATAGGGTACAACAATGTACAAGCGCGCTGTAGGCATTCTTTACACTGTTCAAAAGCTTTGTTTGATAATTCAGTCCATACAATAACAGTTTTATCTTTTTTCTTGGTACTATGCAGATATTTATTAAGTTCTGCTTGATGTGATGCGGCGTTTGGAAGGTGGCTTCGATAAAAATTAATCATGCCCAAAAACCTACGCAATTCTTCGACAGTTTTTGGCTTAGGAAAATCCTTGATTGCTTGAATTTTTCCTTCCAAAGGTCGTATCCCCTCGGATGATACCT
The DNA here is from genome assembly GCA_951394285.1 of Epirrhoe tristata. NCBI lineage: Eukaryota > Metazoa > Arthropoda > Insecta > Lepidoptera > Geometridae > Epirrhoe > Epirrhoe tristata. The sequence continues at coordinate 8,637,731 of OX596154.1, forward strand.
CGAAACCTAAAAAGTTTACATTATTTTGCCCTAAAGTACATTTAGACAGATTGACAGTAATACCGTATTCGCTTAATCTAGAGAAAATTGTACTTAGGTGTTCTCTATGCTCTATCTCGTTCTTGCTGGCTATAAGTATGTCATCGATATAACAAAATGTAAAATCAAGACCTTGTAGTACAGTATTCATGAAGCGTTGAAAAGTTTGGCTAGCATTGCGAAATCCGAATCCTAATCTAGTAAATTCGAATAAGCCGAAAGGACAGATTATTGCTGTTTTCTCGATGTCTTCCGGTGCTATCTCGATGCAGTGGTAAGCTCTGTTAATGTCAAGCGTAGAAAAAATGTTTTTACCTGAGAGTAGGTAGGTGAAGTCCTGTAGACGTGGTATTGGATAGCGATCAGGTTTAGTTACCGCATTCAGCCGGCGATAGTCACCGCAGGGCCGTAGCTCTCCATTTTTCTTCGGTACCACATGTAAGGGACTGGCCCACGCTGACTTCGATGGGCGGCAGATGCCCATCTCCTGCATCAGACGAAATTCCTCCTTGACCGCGTTGTATCGGGCTGGTGGTAGCGGTCTGGCTCGCGCAAACACTGGAGGTCCAACGGTCTCGATATGATGATAAGTACCGTGACGCGATGGTTCTTTGAATGACATCGGTTTAGTGATTTCCGGATACTTGCGCAAGAGTTCAGAGTACGGATGATCACTATCTACGGTGTCGATAGGAAGTTCATTATGATTCACTAGCGTAGCGATAACGCTTAAGCTTGTCACCTTGTCGATTAGTTTGCGTTCGCTTAAGTCCACTATAAGCCGATTATGCGCTAAAAAGTCTGCACCTATAATCGGTTGTTTCACATCCGCCACGATGAAATTCCATCGATAAGAACGACGTAGATTTAGGTCAAGTTCGAGAGTTTTAGTACCGTATGTTTTAATTTCACTGCCGTTAGCTGCATAAAGTTTATATTCGGAGCACTTGTTATTATGAAATAGTCTTTTTTGCCTAGGAATGACGGAAACGTTTGCCCCCGAGTCTACCAAAAAACGTAAACCACTTTGTCGGTCGGTTACGCAGAGGCGGTGGGACGGTAGTATAGTGCAGGCTTCCACCGCAGGCTGCACTATTTTTAGTTTTCCTCCTTTTTCTCTTGTCTGTCCACCCATGCACAGGGTTGGCTGCATTTCTGAGCTCGTTCACGAAAACGGAAGTGGTAAAAACATAACCGGTTCGGCTTGGGAGTGCGTCGATGCTGGGATGCACTTCGCGATGCCGGTGCTGACCACGAGCGATTGCGATAACCGTTTCCATTATTTCCGCGCTGTCTTGACCTTGCGCGATCAATGTTGTTAAGGCGAACATTGATTTTTGAAATTTCCGCCAGGATTTTGCTGGTGCTCGGTGAGGCTTGAGTCACCTCAGCAACTGTGCTTGATGTGGATCGAGTTGTCTCTAGGATTTTGTCGGCAATTTTTGCGAGGCTTTCTAACTCTTTTATTTCGGTGACAGATAAGACTGCTCGTGCCGCTTGAGGTAAATGGCCTTGCCACAGTATGCGTAGCGTTTCATCCGGCACTTTACCTCTAGCTAGTTCTCTCATTTGTCTTAGCAGTTGTGAGGGTTTTTGTTCCCCTAGCTCCATTTCGCCTATAAGCTTTTGGAGCTGCCGATTTTCCGATTCTTCATAGATGTTTAGGAGTCTCATTCGTAGTGTGTCATACTTCCCTTTTTCGGGCGGGTTGACCAACACGTCGGTAACCTGTTGTATCACTTCTTTGCCAAGCTTCGATACAACTATATTAAATTTTGACTCGTCTCCGAGTTTCTGTGGTGCCAGGATTGCCTCCGTCCGAATAAACCAGACCCTTGGTTGATCAGGCCAAAAATCAGGTATTTTGGATGTTAGCGATACTGCTGCCAGGTCTATGTGATCTTTACTGTCGGTTTCTGCAGAGGAATGCGGTGACTTTTGCTCTGCAGGAGTCGCAGGAGTCGCGGGTATCACTGAAGTTGCAGGAGTTGCTGGATTCATTGTTGCACACTTCACTGAGTTACAGCACAAAGGAAAATGTCCAAATGTCCGGGGTCACCAATGTAGGGGTTGTGCGCTGTGTCCCTACTTTATCTGACAAGGTGGAGATGTGCAAATAATAACTACTGCATTCCGGATACTGAATTATATTTTTACGACAAAAACAATTACATATCTGAACCTAGCGAGAGGGGAGTACCGACGCGACTTTCTCACTAGTATGACTCGATGCGACTTTCTCGCTAGCGTGACTCGATGCGACTGTCTGACACGCTGTTGGAAATATACGCGTCAGCTTATTGAGTAGGTACTTGTGGCTATACCGCCACAATATTATTAAAATTTATTTTTCACTATTTCTTCATTTAGGTAATCATCGTTTTTAAGACTTAGGTATGTAATACGTGTCAGTTGGTGGATTTTTCAAATCAGATTTTGTTTTAATTGTTTTATTCTTTTATTAATGAAATTATCAGGTAGGTATGGTCTTGTTATGTTGCTTAGTAGTAAATAACTAAAAATAACATAAAATGACATAGCTAAGTCAATTTTTTTTTGCGTTTTTTTTTCACGCCCAAACCGCTGAACAGATTAAGCTGCAATTTGGCATAGTTAACGGTTGTATCCCAGGGAAGGACATAGGCTACTTTTTATCCCAAAAAATGTAAAAATCCCGAGGGACCGCGGGTCACACCGCGGGAGCGCAGCTAGTGTTCGTATAAAAATTAAGACACGGGTTTTCGATATCTGCGTCACTTCTGACGTTGGTCTACGTTTTCCCCATCTCTACCTACTATGATTTAATGAATGAATCTATATTTATTTTAATGTTTACCGTTAGGGAACACCCGTTTCTTTGAGGAAATGTTTAAAAAAAAATACTAGCTGCAGAAATTTCTATTAATTTTTGGACCCAATTGTGTCTGCATTAATAGTGATCCGAAAACTCTCTTATATTTATGACCAAATAGTCTTGTGAACCTGCAATATTTTTTTAAATTATTTTATGTGGTTAAGTGTATGTTTAGTATTTACAGTGGTGTAAATTAAAGCCCGATTACATAAAATATAGTTTAATTAAAAAGGTAATCCGAAATTTCAAGTTGTACAAACAAGAGTGATTGATTTGATTGATCAAAACAAGAATGACAGGAATGACGGCTCATTGACATGAGTGTGACTTGAATAAAACTGACGTAATTCTACTAATTTCACACACAGACAATAAAAGGCTTCATAGGCCGGAACAGAGGCCTTATTCGCGTTCCTTTTTTCGTTCGTTTGATGAATATTCGGATGCTTACCACCACTATATCTGACTTCAAGGGCCAATTTTTCGGGTTTTCGGGTAAGACCGTGTTTTAACGTTTGAAAAAGTAGCCCTTGAAGTCAGAAATAGTGGTGTAAAGAATCCAAATATTCATCAAACGAACGAAAAATTGAACTCGAATAAGGCGTCTCTTCCGGCCTATGAAGCCTTTTATTGTCTGTGTGTGAAATTAATAGAATTACGTCAGTTTTATTCATGTCACACATATGTCAATGAGCCGTCAACGAAACGCTGATTTTCCGTCGGAGCCAGACGAACAAAGCTCAGTAAACTCAAGCTTGATATCAGAATAGAAGCCAAAGACAATTCGTAGGTATTTTTGTCAAGACTTTACATTATCGACCCTTTAGCAAAATGATAACTCGTTATGTAGAAAGAAACTATCTATCTATATACTACACTTACAAACAAAGGAGCATTTACACGATGCTAGTTTTGGTAAGTTTTGCACGAGCTGATGATGCCATTAGTGTTCGAACGAGCGTCGCACTTATTCGGCCTTATTAATTAGATTACCCTAATTCTAGCTTAATACGAGACTACTCTCAGACTTGTTACTTCTATAGTAACGAAGGAGCAACTTGAATATTTTTATGTTATTAATAAACTGGTAGTAGCCTCGAATGAGTAATACATTCCTTACATCGGGATTAGTAGAAAAAGAGTGAATGAACGAATGATATTATCATTCAAAATATTGTCTATCTCTGTCATTAATTATATGAATGACAGAGATAGACAATAATTTGTATTTGACAATCTGTTTTATTCAAAGAGGTTTTATTCTTCTAAAACTTTTTGGTGTTACGTCTGCCTACTCCATCTCTATACTAGGTGGCGCCTAGGCGTAACTCTTACTCCGAGAGCAGAGTCGAATTAGCTTAGTTCCTCCTTGGTCTTTATTTATTAATACTGAATTGACCTACTACAACCTTATGCTTTGGATTAGCGCTAATACCACCTTTTTTTTTTTTTTTTTTTTTTTTTGGCTTCGCAAAAAGTGTGCATGCGCCATTTTTCATTGTAAAAGTTAAGGAAACAAAAGTTATGAAATACCGCGGACTAGGACGAGGTCAGGAGAGGTAGTGGATACAGGTAGGAATTATAACTAAATATTAATAGAATAAGTAATATAAAAATATGGAAAATTAAATATTTATATTATTGTTACAAATAAAAGAAGCTAGACAGCAAATACCACCTTAGTTCGTGTTTATTAATGACAGCCTTAATGACTTAGCATCCGATGAGTGTTACCCGAAAAATGACAGTGCGATACAAAATCGTATCGGTTGAAATTTTTCCGTGTTAATAAATGCTATTTCACATAATTTGAATTGACTGTAATGTTTTACAAGTCAAGATCAAAGATGTATGTAAGTCTAAATAGGAGGTATTGGAATTGACTTGGATTGATACGAAGTATGACTGTAACATTCACTCTTCTTTAAGGATAACTTAGGTAGGTAAGTATCTGAACGTAAAAACCGCAAGCCACAAATAAACATTGTATCTAAATATCAAAATAATTATGGAAATAATATGAAGCAAAATATGTAATACCGCCGGGTTATAAAAGGAAATAGTTTCTAATTTTAATTTACATGGATTGAGGCGAGAAAATGATTTAGGTAATTATATTTCATTTTAAATCATGATTTTTAGCAAATACTTAAATTATAATTTCTTCGACCTCTGTAGCGCAGTGGGCGAAGGACCGCCTGCGACGCAAAAGGTTGCGGGTTCGATCCCCGCGGCGGGACCAATGTTTGTATGATCTACAAATATTTGATTCGGGTCTGGGTGTTTCTATGTATAATATGTATGTATTTACAAACAAAAAAGTATATAAGTAGTATATCAGTCATTTAGTACCCATAACACAAGCTCTGCTTACTTTGGGGCTAGATGATGCTGTGTGAAAAAGTCCAGCATTATTTATTTATTTATTATGCAATTTTAGAGATACATACATAGTAATATTATAAACATTCACTAGTTAGGTATAATACGAAGAATCGAGATAGGTGCCGCAACGCGAGAAATAAAAACTAGTTTATCACTAAGCTATGCATCATCTTGATATCATATTTATCTGAAAAATTTATGAAAAGTCAGCCCTCGTAGGCCCTATCTTATTAATCTTATCTTCTTATCTTTTTTTTTTAAACTATATTATCCCACTGGGCAAAGGTCTCCCCATATCATTCCAATCATATCTGTGTCGGCCCATTTTCCACCAGCCTTTCTCAGAGATCGTCACGCCAACGTTTCTTCGGCCTGGCGGCTGCGTCGCTCATCTGCAGGCACGCATTGTGTGACGACCCCTGCTCATCTGTCTTCGTTACATTATCTTATCTTACTTAATGTAAAATGCTCTTATGTAAGTAGGTACTTATCTGTATTTTTTGATTTTCTTATCTAGCTTATTTTATCAAATTCATGTCTTTTGGAAGTGACGTCAATATCTTGAAAATTGCACGAAATTGAGCAGCTTTAATAGCAATGGACATTTTACGGACATTCAATTTATTGCAAACTGAAATAAAAGTTAAAATACTTCGCGTAGTCTTTATAAAATACCACTATCACCCCTTCATGGCGTGACTGGCGGTGACTATGACGATGTGTACACGGTTCCAGTAAACGATCTAGTAACTTGATCGCAAAATGTCACGAGCTTTAATCGCGTATCAGTTTTCAAAATCAACAATTGCGGAAACGTTCAGGACGATTGCAGTGAAACTAGTTGCTATCATGAGATTGCTATGCATACAGCTTTATCATATTAAATAAGATAACTTGCATTATTCATAAATGTAAATATTTTCAATATCAATGAAGAAATCAAGAAAGTAAAAAAAAAATATGGAATGTACCTTTCTACATGAGTTATTATAACTTATTAAACAACTTCATAATCATTAAGTTAAAATATTCAGCATTTGGTCAATGTTTATCTAAGTTGTCATAAATAAAGTTTCGTAGGAATAAAATATACGATTGTTATATGTATTGCAATTAATGAGCATCCAGTTGGAACCAAACAAAATATAAAATGTTTGCTTACGTGTGTGCGTTCAAACGCACGATCCAGTGTCCCATTACCGCCGGTTCCAACTGAACACTTACTTAAAATATTTACTCACTTTTTATCCGTTTAAAAGGAGACAGTACACACTGACACTTTCGCGCGTTTTTGACGAACGAGGGCGTTTGGATCGCGTTTGTTTTGACAGACGTCAACGTGCGTTCGACACGGCGGGTGGCACAAGTTTGCGGCTAGCCTCGGCTGACGTATACATATAGCAGAGGCCCATAACCGCTCTCATTGGTGCGTTCACGGGGCGCGCTGGCGACGTCACAAATGAAAGCCTGTCTTAAGTTTTTTACTCGAAAAGTTGCATGTGACATGACACCCTTTTTGAACTCTATGCTTGAGGCTTGTTGCTGGGCTTCGTTGCTGGGTGTGGTTTGATTGATGGCGATGGTTTTTGCGCACTTTTGTAAGTTTTATTGCAAGCCGTTTGAGCCACTTTTAGACTAGATTCTCGGGTTTTTATGGAGCCTTTCATTACCTTGGTTATGTAAAATTATCTTTGAGCTTTTTATAGAATAAATTGACTGTTTCCTTCGCGCTGTCTATTTTGGTCTTCAAAGGATCGAAATAAATATAAAACAAAAAGCAGCTGCAAATTTTTTATGGTTTCCTTTTTATGTTTGTTTATTTATGTAGGTAGGTACTTAACATTTTTCTAATAATCGTTATGGGATAAGTCTTGATAAATTGCATTATTTTTTACATTTGGGAATACGGACGTTTTGCGACCGTATTCACCGAAAAGCGGTTAGCGATTTCGCTAAACAAACTTATACTCAAAACTACTACTATGAGCTCGCGATCCAGTTTAGATCCTAAACTGAACTGCTTCGCTATATAACGTACCATGACGTATGATAATATAAGTTACTTATAATAACATTTACTAGACTTGTCGTAAAAACTGGATCATTTTGCATTATAATACCTAAGTAACACAAGTAAAATAATTTTCTGCTTAAAACGTCACGTTATCACGGTACGAAAACTTTGCGATTCAGATTAGGAACCTAAACTGGATAGCATCCAAACTGAATTGTAGGTACGGCACCTGAGTTGATTACTTTGCTCATTCTTATTTAACGGATACGGACAATCAAATCATAAAAAGTCCATACTTTAATTCAATTCATAGTCAGAACTTCCATTTGTACCATAATTGTCACTTATTATCCTTAATAAAGAAAAATAACTACTAAACTATTTTTAGAATATTGACTCATTGCATCTAATTGCAATCTTGACGTCTGACAAACGTCAGTTCCATTAAAACAAATTAAAATTGTTATTTTTTAAAAATTACGCAAGCTATCAGGTTTTATAAATTTATTGAACTATATCGTAACCCATGAGTTTCATTTAACTATAACACATATTTTTACCTACCACTATGACGATTGATCTATTGACTTTATAGTGCTAAACTTCTTTTAGATTTATCATTGGTGTGAAAATTTTCCATGACCCAATCCTTAAAAAAGAATGACCCTGAGGGAATCCCCTAATCGATTAAAAATTCTACACCTCACCTAAGCAAAGACACGGGCAAAAGCAAGATATACTATTTATCAATATGTCACCTGACATCATTCGATAGCCGGCTTCGATTCTATGAATTCAGTCGTCTATTGCTATCAACTCATACCTCTCGAAAAACATTGGCATGATCATCATGATTAAAAAAAACTTTTATTTATCACACTTAGGTAGGTATATCTACTGTAAATAGTAGTTCAGTGTCTGTTAGTAGTCTGTGTTGGCCTAGTCGTATGTTACACTCGCTCGACATCAATAGATTTTGCGTTTCGTAAAATTTATAAATTGAGCCGGGCAAGATTAGAACTCGCTACATTCGGATTTAAAGTCGAGAGTACATCTTTAGGCCAAGGCTTTAGTGTTACACTGTGCCAGACAGCTACATAAGTTTATGAACAATCGGAGATTTTTCATCAAGATTTGTGTGGAAAAATTGTGTTTTCAGAAGTGCAAACTACTAATACGTAGGTTTAATTTCGTCACTCATTGTATCTTCACAATGGTCAATTTGTGAGAGTGACCGCCTCGGGTGAGACTGCCCCGAGTTTGAATCCCAGTTGGATAGTAACATGCACTTACTTTTTTTGTATTTTTTTTTAAGTTTAGAACCGTTACCGAAACCTCGTTCAAGTTTTCACTTCTGTTGGCACTCCCGGTGTGCCACTGCATTTTTTCACAGATGGTACCTAATTCTTAAGTGCAATGGCAAGGCTTCTAATTTATGCTTAAGTTTCAGCTACAACCTACGAACTTCGAAGTTAAAGAAGATTCAAAAACATCAAATCAATCATCAAACATCAATTTGATAACGGTGTGCAAAAAAGAATTTCCATTAATTCATTCATTTATCAAAATGTTCATGAACTTATGACCATACCCAAGTCTTAAAATAAATAGCCTTGGGTCAGTTTTTCAAGTTCATCTTTGTGTTCACATTCTTTTTATCGTATTCATTCTAAACATTCTGATAACATCGGGCATCCTATTTATCAGTAACGTAACGTTACACGATATTAGATTATAGATAGTTATCACTTATCAAATTATGTTGACAGAAGGATTGTGACGTGCAATAATAAGATCTTGATATTTATTTTTCGAAAAACAAAAACCGGTATTTAGAAAGGTGGTTCCCGGGAACCACCAAGAGAACAATTAATAACCCCCTTAGTAAGGCGGTTTGTAATGCAGGAAGGTAACCAGTTGGTGACGCTGACCGTACCTACCTAATTGGGAGAGTAACAACTTGATATACTTAAATGATGGTAGAAGGGTAGAGTTATAAAAAGATGAAAAATCAAAATCAAAATAGTTTTTTTCATCAACCAAATGTTACAATGACGACCTCTGACTCTTTGACGACCTCTGTGGCGCAGGGGGCGAAGGTCTGCCTGCGACGCAGAAGGTTGCGGGTTCGATCCCCGCCGCGGGACAAATGTTTGTATGACCTACAGATATTTGTCTCGGGTCTGGGTGTTTCTATCTATAACATGTGTGTTTACAAGCAAAAAGTACAGTTCTTCCAACGGATCTGGGCATTCGTGAAGTTAGCCGTTTGTCTGCGCAGAACACAATTTTGTATGAAAAAGACGTCAGAAAATGCCGCTGGTTTCTGACGTCTCAGCATTTCTTCTATTGAATTGACAGTTCGGCGCGGATAGGTCTGCGACCACCCTAATTTGTAGATTTGGTTTCAAAAACCTAAATTCTATAAGAATTTGGCGTTCTTATAGGTGGTAGGTCACGTTTGGAATACTAACTTCTGCAAGATGTGGGCATGTATCAAATATGTGTTTGGACATGCCTCTGACTACCCCCCATAGACATCTGCAAAGAATCTTGAATAAGTAACATAAAAAGATCTGAGAGAATGTCTACCGCACCTTGGGGATACAGTCGTGAACCTGTTCATTTGGTAAGTTCACATTAGGAATTTCTTATGAACAAACTGGAATTTTCCAAATTTATAAATCTTATCAAATAAGGATATCCCATAAAGGGCGTTTTTTAAGCAAATATGAGTACGTCATAAGCCCCAGGTCGAGGAAATACATTATGTATTACACAACAAATAAATGTAAATAAAAATAACCTCCCTGATAGCGCAAATTAGACACTTATGTAATTAAATTACTTACATAATAATTTACATAATCAATGTAGATCGTAGCCTGGAATAGCATAGGTACCTAAATAGGCTATTCAAAATGCTAGTACAGACTACAGAGCGAAGAAATAAAAGGTACCTAAGTACTTCTCCCATAACTTAGGCCTTTACATCTATATTAGATGATTTATACAGCGTCGGGAGGCAATCAATGCCTACACTTAACGGGACTCTGTAGTGCCTGGGACATTGTTTGAGATGGAATAGGCTTGCCCAGCACCTAAGCCATCCTCTCAGATTAATCAGCCGCCCACAGGAAAGACGATCAATACGTGTGGAGCTGACTAAGCTACGGGTTTCCTCACGATGAGCTGGTGTTAAAGCGCATGTAAATTTTACGAAACATAAAATCCATTGATGCACGGCCGAGATTCGAACCCACGACCTTCGGATTGAAAGTCGAGGCACAACCTAATTCGACCAACACGGCTCTTCTATATTGACGACCTCTTTGGCGCAGTGGGCGAAGGTCCGCCTGCGACGCAGAAGGTTGCGGGTTCGATCCCCGCTGCGGGACAAATGTTTGTATGACCTATAGATATTTGTCTCGGGTCTGGGTGTTTCTATGTATAATATGTATGTATTTACAAACAAAAAGTATATAAGTAGTATATCAGTTATCTGGTTCCCATAGTACAAGCTTTGCTTAGTTTGGGGCTAGATGATGCTGTGTGAAAATGTCCAGCATTATATTTATATAGGTTTCTACGCCATCATCCGAACTCGTATAGCGTCCTTCTGGAGTAGGCTACATCGCTCCAAAAACAGAATACTGAGGGCTGTCTCTGACTATGTAAATAATCCTATTTACTGGCACTGGATAACTGTCCATATGGACAGAAATCGAAAATGATTTACCTATACTTAGATGTAAGTAGTGTAAGTACTTACCTGTGTATTTTATTTGTTGTTTTTATTTTATGTGAAGAAATAAAATAAAATTATTTTGGTCTCAAGTGCCAGAAATAAACGTATTTTGTTTTTATTTCATTTTTTATAGGTTAATATATTTCATTTTATACTAAAGTCGATTTACAGCGTCAGGAGGCAACCTATTCCTACACTCAAAAGTACCTACCAACCAACGTGTTTATAAAGTTTTTCCTATATCTTGGTTTGTTCATGTTGACATTTCCCCACCTTGAGAGTGTAGGTTTAAGTTTCTTAGATAGTTAGTGTTCTGGTTTTAACTGTATTTTTTCTATCATAACTAAATACTTAAATAAATATTTAAAGTTGGTTTTCAAACTACAAAGGTACAAGCTTTGTAAAACTAACTTTAAAATAATTAAAGCAAACGCAACGGCTGATGCAACATTTTTACATGTTGCCTGCGCTTCTATTTATAGCCTTACTGGTCCTAGGAATAATTTCTCTTAAGTTTAAGACGCCGTTTACACGATACCATTCTGGCATACCATTATTGCCTCTTGCCACAGAATATTAGTGCTCCATTGAGTTTGAGAAAGCAAGAGGCAAGAATGGTATGCCAGAATGACTCGTGATTAGCTGCGTCCTGAGGTTTTTGCCTAGCTTCCTACAGGAGCTGATACTTATGTCGTTACCATTCACATTTATTGTATAATATGTATAATACTGTTTATAAAATATTAACCTTTCTAAGATAATCAAATTTTACATTGTATGAATCAGATTAGGTATGTGAAGGTTAGCGTGTTTTGGAACTGACATATCGCGAAATGTAACGCATTATTTGGTACGAACCAAACCATGGAAGGATTCAGGAGTAGTAAGTACAGAAAAAAAAAAAAACAGCCAAACTGATTGACAAAATCTACAAGCAAGCGAAACCTAAGGCAAAGCTTTAAATGAATTAGTTATAAGGATATTTTGTCGATGATTTATAATGCTGAATTGGAAATTTCCGGATAACCTTCAAATACTTCTTTTCTTTTATTTTTTAAACCTTTCTGTAGTCTATAAAGTTTTTTGGACTAAATGAATCATGAAGTTTATAACGAACAAGTAGGAAATTCCCAGATTGGTGTGCTTTTTGCGTTGGTTTTAGTGGGTAAAATCATGTTCAGAGAATGTTTTATATGATTTGTGGTATTATGAATATTATTGTCTGTCTTGTGGTATGTGCCTGTCTTGGTTAATAAAAAGTTCCTTCTTAAGAATTCTCTACATATTTTGCGAAGCAAAATGAAAGATAGATGAACTTTTAACAACTCATACAATTACTGGAAAAAATGGAGCATCCTATACATAGTCTTTTTAGTAAGCGTACGCACACAAGCGTAGTAAAATATGCAAACTCTTTTGGATGTGTTCGTGCAACCATTATCATTCTATGCGTCTGCTTATGATTACGTTTTTTACTTATTTTTACCTACCTTAATTATTATTCGATGTCTCAAACTTTGTACCTACTAAACATGTTGTTGTCAACGAGAACGTAGTGTTTAGACAAACCTAATATAGGCTTAGAAACACTACTAAATGACGAATGTTACATTTTTCTGTGAAATAAAGATATCTATCTATCTATCTATCTATCTATCTATCTTTATGTATGTAGGTACTAAACAATTTTTATGATGAATGGGTTGGCTCTTGACCTGGAAACTTACACAGGTAAGAATGAGGTCTACGATGGAGCGAGCCTACCCAGAAGGTGCCTATTAACTCTCTTCTTAAAGACAACAGGGTCATAGCTCAGCGGAAAAACAGACGCTGGAAGCTGAGAGTGCCAGATTTCTGAAGTTTTAGTTTTAGCACACGGAACATATTTTCGTTTTGTACTTTAACGTCAAGTATGCCGCGCACGCGCAAGTTACTCAGTGTGGCTTAACATATACCTACCCTTATGTATTGACATGAAGCTACCTCAACGCTCTACGTGAACCGCGATGATGCGACGCGCATTATAAATGCTGCGTGTAGTTCTACACTGATATTATTTTACACTAATAGACTAAAAAACTATTGACATAATTATAATATAGGGTGCTACGAAATGTCTACGCCGTAGGCCCTGATTAGGCAAAAATGGCGCATCCTCATACGGTTTCAAATCCAACAAAAAATGGGATTCAAATAGTGCCTGTGATATAACCATGAACTGTAATATTTTTATTGGTAAACAAAGGTATTACAGTGACATGTTGACATGGATTTCTCCACTACGTCATAAAAAAGAATCATATGACACCATACTCTGTATGACTCGTGTATGGATCATAATTAATCAGTGAATCATGACGTAGGTATTTATTTTGACGACCTCTGTGGCGCAGTGGGCGAAGGTCCGTCTGAGATGCAGAAGGTTCCGGGTTCGATCCCCGCCGCGGGACAAATGTTTGTATGACCTACATATGTATATTTGTCTCGGGTCTGGGTGTTTCTATGTATAATATGTATGTATTTACAAACAAAAAGTATAAGTAGGGGAGAGCGGGGTTGGAAGTGCCGGGGGTAAGTAGTGCCGGCGAACATAACTCAAAGACGAAAAGAGATAGCTCCATTTCTATTTTGCATCTCAGAACGTCTAACGCGCGTGCATCGCCGGCAGCCACTTTAGTAGCGGCTGCGACGCATATCGAGTGGTGGCATGCAGTGTGATGCTCTGACTACACGTTAGTAAATATTTTGTGTTTTAAACTTTTTGGTCAATCGCCTTGCTTTTTAAAGCTACTTATGCCAGTGTTTCACTAGGTCAGTGGTTATTTATTCATACATCGCTTTTCGGTTTGTTTTGTAGGTTCTGATAAGCAAAACATTTTAAATTTGACAGAAAGTGCGTGTACTAGTAACGGGGCTGAAAGTGCCTCTCATTGGGGGCTAGTTGTGCCGCGGCACAACCGACCCCAAGCGATCCATTGTTATAGTCTACGTTTTTGTCTTATAGTATTCTATGTATAATATGTATGTATTTACAAACAAAAAGTATATAATTCGTTTATCAGTCATTCTAGTACACATAACACAAGTTCTGCTTGCTTTGGGGCTAGATGATCCTGTGTGAAAAGTCCACCGTTATTTTTTATTATTATTATTATAGGATGAGGACAGACAAACGAAAGACCAAGAGAGGGATTACTTCAAAGGAGCTTCTACAAAGAGCTGCTGATGCCGTAAATTGAAAACTGTAGCTGGGAAGGCAAAAAAGACATGCAGCGCATTAAGAAAATCAACAAATGTATAATGTATAATATAAATAAATATACATAATAAAAAATGTATAATTATTATAACACTTAAAAATGAAAATTTATCTCTCTGATAGTGCAAATTATAAGTTATGTTGAGTTTTTTAGTTAAGAAAGAAGAAAAATGTTGATTGTTTTTGTTGTTATCTATGTCAGTTAGTTTAGTAAGAGTTTAATTAATAAAAACATTGTGAATGTAAGGAGTATTTTTTTTATATAAAGAAATAGCTGAAATATAACAATTTTTGTCTTATTTTTTATTTAAATACCATTATTTTTTATATAAAATATCCACTTTTAGAACGGCACAACCAACCTCAGCATTGGCACAACCCGCCCCACGACGGGGTCAATTGTGCCTCAAGGTCTCGTTGCACTAATTTCAATGTCACAAAAAAACTATTGCAAAATAGCCAATTATTAATTAAAATTCAAAAACTACAATAAATTTAACATAAGTGTTAAAGAAATTGATAATGCACGATTTCATTTAAATAGTTTTTTTAAGTGATTTATCAAAATTGGCACTTTCAGCCCCGCTCTCCCCTAGTTTATCAGTCATCTAGTACCCATACCACAAGCTCAAGCTTACTTTGGGGCTAGATGATGCTGTGTGAAAAAAGTCCAGCATTATATTTAATTTGAGATACGGCCATTTTTTTGCATGCATTCAGTTCATTATTCTTACTTAATACTAGCTAAACTAGTAGGTATTTTTTAAGATGTGCTTACTTGAATTTCTATAAAAATTCATAAATAAATAATGCTGCACTTTTCACACAGCATCATCTTTTCAAAAGTAAGCAGAGCTTTAAATAAATTGTATTTTACGTTACATATTGAGGTTTTTGCGACGATTTTTAAAAGATTAGTTTGTTTATTCCGTTATTATTGATAATAGTTTGCGGTTTATCTTCTATTTTGGGCTTTTATATCTGAAATAAACAATCTGATACGTTGACCCTATTCCATGACGTCTTTAGTAAAGCCTAGCACACATGCCTACAATGGATCTTGTCTTGGAGCTATCATATTAAATTAAATTCATTTTAATTTTAATAGTCGCAATCTACTGATGTCCGTGATACTGTAGCTTTTCAGCAATTATTATCTAAGTATAATTTTGTATGAAGTGATAACGTGTACGAACAAATTTGAACCCTTACATTCTTACAGTTACATTATTATAATTTTCCTACAAATACCTCAAATAATTTCTATTTAGGTACTTGTATTTTTAGTGTTACCACCTTTTATATTTATATTTTTGAGTAATTTTTCTATCAAATGTTAATGTGTCCATTAGGGATGGGCCGAAGTTCGTTTCACATTCGGTTAAACCGAACTTCGGCAGCTTGAACCGAAGTTCGGCATTCGGCCGAAATTCGGTTCAAACTGCCGAAGTTCGGTACTACAAAATATATTAATAAAAAGTACGTGAGTGTCGTGGAACACTCGGTTGGAACGAAGCAAAGAGTACTTTTCTATACTGAAAATTTCAAATTCAAATCAAACGCACTTCCGTACTAACAATGTAACAATTTATGGACTGTTCGCGGCTGCACGCTTCGCACTGTGACGATTTCGTGACGTGGCGGTCGTGACGGTAAAATGGAACGACATTTTTCTTCCAGCTCCAGCCTGTTTTTCTTTGATACCGTCCGTAAAGGAACTTCGTTCCAATAACACAATTGCTTGACTAAAATAATAAAACTAAACCAGTAACGCTCTACCAACTGAGCAAACGTGCAATCGACGTGATGGTTGAAACTTTGTAGGAGTACATTAAGTGCATTAAGTGTAAGTACTCCAACAAAGTTTCAACCATTATATAAACAGCTTTTCATTGTGTGTGACAACTCAATGATCCCTAAGTGTGAAAAAAAACAGAACACTATAAAACTAGTGATTCTGTGAGAACAGAAGATCTCCCATCCAAAAAGAAAGTCCGAATTTAATTTGTATTTCAGGTGCTTGAAATTTTTCAAAAGTTAAGGTAGACTTTTTTGACGTTTAAGTACGTTTTAGTTTTCTCAATAGACTACACGCGTTCCCTTGGTCCTAATAGGTAGAATCTGGTGTCCACTGGTTCGCCTCTTGAAAGCGGAGAGGACTGTGTAGCCCCCCGTTTCCCTCCCATTTCACCCCAGTCAAACATCACGATCGACAAAAGTAAATATAAATCTTACTATACTACTTACGGAACTTATGTTCAAAGAAGGCAAGATCGAAACTCAAATTTTCCACAGATAAAAAATATACCAAGTTCAGTACATTTTACGGGTAAATAAATAGTTATAGGCTTGATAATAAGAAATTACGAATTGCATACGGTAAGTGGCTTCGTAAGCAAGAAATCAGGTTGTAGATCAAATTCTGGAAACGATAATTTTTTGAGCCAGGTCACAGTTTGTATGGAGACGACCGACGTTCTTTACATCGAAATCGGTTGAAAAATGCAACCATTTGCCACCAATGCAAGCATTTTTTTGGCCAATCTCGAAACAGACGCTTCGCTCACTCGATCAACTAAAGCCACACACACAGTTAACACTGTAAAACGTTAAATCGGACGGTTTTACAGTGTTAACCGTGTGTTTTATCGATTTATGCCAATTAAAATAGTGAAATGCGTCGTAGGTACGTACACGTACCATCTGAACAGTCGTAGAATTGAAAATAAGTAGTTGTAACGACAACCCAATCATCCATATTTGTCACACAGCGAAAAGCAGTACAAGCACCACACTCTACTCTAGAAAACTTCAACGATCGCGTAAACAAGATTTGACGTATTTCTTTCGAGAAAGTACAATGAAACTAGGTACCTACCGAACTTCGGCCGAAGTTCGGCCGAACTTTTCATTTTTACCGAATGTTCGGCCGAAGTTCGTATTCGGTTAAAACCACATTCGGCCCATCACTAGTGTCCATGTATTTTCTTAGATATAACGAATTAGAATAATTAATTTTGTAATGTATTATCTGTGTGTGTGTAATAAATAAATGAAAAAAAAATGCAATCTCGTTTACTTTTGCTTAGGCCTAACTACGCGAGTCATTTCCCCTACTCTTTTCAGCACTTCCTAGTTAGCATAGCAACTTTCATTTATTCATTCAAAAATAGGTTTTGGAAACAAAAAACAGAAATAGCCTTGAGCAGTGTAAACCGAGCTTACATAAGAATGTTTAGTAAAATCTAACCGCAAGACCGCAACTACCTACTTACCTACATTTTAATTTATTTTTTATACATCATGGGGATATACTTAATATTGATGCAAATTACGTGTTATGGTTCTTTTGCATAAAAAAACCGCATGCTTTAAATAATTTATGTGACGCAGAGAGGTAGGTTACTAAATTGAATAGTGGGGAGTAGGTGCCATTTTTTTACGTTACTACCTATATAAGGAAAATTTATAAATTTTCCTTTTTATTCGGAAATGGGATTAGTCAGGTTGATAAAAAAAGACAGAGAGAGAGATATATAAGATAAGTATATACCTAAGAACTTATTTTTCGTAAAAAAATAGTAACTTGACAAAACTAATGAAATCCAATGCAATCTTTTTAAAAGTCAAACCACTTGGTTTCAGATCAATATTTATTTATTATAGACAAACCAACTCTGATTACATGGCGCCTAGAATCATTGTGAACTTTTTGTAGAAATATTCAAGACGGTCAAAAAGTAAACAGACATAAACGTACAATCAAAGCAATTTTAATTTGATTTATTAGTTTATTCTATAGATAAAATTATCTATTTACACAATGCGATTTTTTGTCCGCGTCCGCCCATTGAACGTGCCGGCGAGCGTCGCGTTAACCCCCCGTCTTACGTGGGCGGTGTGACGCGAACGCGTTTGCGAAGCGAAGCGACGCGATTCGATGCGGCGCGGCGCGGCGCGGCTTGTCTGTCCTACGTGCGCGCGAATCTTCCTTCAGACTTCAGATTGAGTATACCGGTTCGCGCGTAAATGTCAAACAAACTAATCGCGTTCGCGCCGCACCGCTCACGTAGGACACTTCCATAGTAAATGGACTGTTTAATTTTTTCCGCGCCGCACCGCGCGATCGCGTTCGCGTCAAACCGCCCATGTAAGACGAGCCGTAACTATGACAAATCGCATACGGCGTTTACAAGTGAAAAACTGCCGTGCGATATCGTATATCGCATGGGTTGTAAACGCATAGGTAGTGTACCTAAATGCACCTAAGCCACACTAACGTTCACATTTTATGAGTTGTAATTTTTTTTATCTTGCTCATATTTATCGCGTTGTCACATCATAACATACCTCAATAAATTTTGGGAAAAGTATGTAACGACTGATGCAATAGTTTTAAGCCAAGTATCACACTTCACTTGCGTCAGCGCAGATCTCGCCAGATCCAGGTCATGATCAACTGATGCAAGTTTGGCAGTTGCTTGCAGGCCGAAGTGGGTGTGACAGGTCAAGCACCTTCAAGATACGTAGACTGACAGGCGTCGTCAGTCAGCTTCAGCTCAGAGTACTCGCCACGACTGAAGTCTTGCTGATTTTAGCAGAACTAACAAAAACGCTATTTATATTCATCTTGACACATAGATACTAGCGCCACACCGAAAGGACTTCAGTCGTGGCGCGGACTCTACTATGGCTTTTGAACCAAATGGTCGAATAAACTGTGTTTTTTTTTCGATCTGTACATAATATTTATAAGTAAAAGTAACTTTGTCCGTCTGTCTGTCTGACTGTGTTTTTACTATTTTACACCTAAGGCGCTGGGACAGATTTTCAGAAAGTCGCGGAGAACAAATTCTACTATATTATGTACCTACGTATATCCAATTAGTAATTAGCTCCACCAAACTACAAACACAATCAGATCTTAAAAATCAAAGATGCGCGCGCGCAGACGATGACGCAGAACCCTTTCGAAAAAAAAATCGCAAAACACTACTTAACAGTATTTGACTGATCACCGTTGTGACCAACAAAAAATGCTTCCAGACACCGATTACCATTCGATATTCAACCTTATCACACAGGAATTAGAGTGTGGGATAGTAAGGGGTCGGATATTTCTGGTCCTGTTTGAATTGACAGCTTGAAATGCTCTGCAGTCTTTGGTAATGAAGTCATGAGGAACCGGTTCGAAGCTCGGGCCAATGAATCTGAACCAAAAACGTTTTAGTTCGCTAAACTTCAAACTTCATTACGGGATACCACCATGTGAGGCTTAGGAGCTTTTAGTCAGTCTATTTTCTAACATTGTTATAGCCAGAGATAACATTGTTATAACATTGTTATATTGTTGTAGTGATCAACCGGGTACAGCTGTGCCAATTGCGCACCAAAGTCAAGTATAATTACGCTTAATTGACAATTATTTCCATCTACTTACTCAATTATTTTTACATTTTGAAAAAAATTAGACATTAGGTACAGGTTTCGCATCTTCTGAAAGAGGAACTCTTTGAGGTCTACTTTTGTCATATTTCAAGAGATAACTAGGTAAACTTAGTTAAAACAAACCCCTTAGCGTGGATGCCCCCACCCAATGTAGATTAAATTCACGTCATAATAATCAGGTAATGCAAGGTTAATACCAGGATCAACCTAAGAATGTCAACTGTTATGACGTAGACAAACCTTGAACGTAATGCTACCTAAAGCTAGAGATTATATTAATTTTTCCACGTAAACTAGATGATAAAGATGCGGGTTTAAACTGAAAACAGTTTGCCAAGTGGTACATAAATAAATAAATATTTCACACAGTATCATGTGGCTCAAAGTAGGAATTGCTGGTGATATGGGATCTTAACTGATTTAAATTCTACTAGACTCATTTATAGATCGTAGTAGGTACATATTTCTTTTTACAAAAAAAAAACCACTAGAACCATGTATCCGGATCGTTGATAACTATCAATAGATAAGTAGTTCAACTGATCCAGGTCAGTGCCAGTGGGATGCGTGCCCAAACACTTGCAGCATTTAGGGACCACGCTAAATGGCAATACTGATCCGTTGCACCAAACATGCGGTAGCCTTTCAAAGCACGCGTTTTGGTCAGTTTTCAAAAAGACGAGTACTTAGGTACCTAATAGGTTTATAATATAAACCATTAGGTACCTATGCATCCATGTAGTAGGTGCCTAAGCCCTCTGAACTCGAAAAATCCGCTAGTTAAACAAATATTTGCAAATTGTAACCACACTTTTGCGCGTTAAGCAAACATTTCTATCAATTTGAATAATCAACATCACTTAGGTACTTTTTTGCGTTTATTTAAGTTCTCTAAGTGTTCCATGCACAAAAACTTGGCGCCATTTGAAGTAGCAATTGAGTCTAACCAACAAAAAACAGCTTCTAGCAATAGTCTTCCAATTTGTTCGCATATTGATAAAACCTATGATAATAAAATGGTGATAAAAGTTAAAAAAAATCTCATAAAATAGTCTGTACAAGTAAGTGGGATACTGGGACACAGTGCCCAAATTGTCCCACCAAGAATCGAACTTTTGTGTCCCCAAACGAGGGCTTTGAGGCTCACCATATCTAATGTTTCATTTCATAAGTCTGGTTATTGCGTTATTTAACACAAACAAACATACAAACTTTCAGATTATATTAGTATAATTGCGTCCTCAAATCTATGTTAAAATAATGAGGTGATCACGTTGCAAATAGGATTCTTTTACTGTACCTAATAGACTGTTGTCTGAAGTATCTATCTACTTTACTAGTAGATTCCTTCAATCAATTTCGATGATTTTGAAGATTTTACACATAATTGGTCATGCTTAAAAAAACAGTGGCATTCCAGGAGTGCCGACAGAAGTGAAAACTTGAACGAGGTTTCAGTAACGGTTCAAAACTTAAAAAAAATTTACAAAAAATATAAAGTGCAAAAAGTTACTCTCCTACTGGGATTTGAACTCAGGGCTGTCTCACTAGAGACGGTGACTCTAACACGTCGACCATTGTGACGATACAAGGTGCAACGAAATTCTCATCTCAAACGCGCATAACAAGTTTTCACTTCAAAAATATCAGCAATTTTTGCCTTACATTGCGTATGGCCTACACAACACATTGATGCCACAAACGGATATTTTCTGTAGGAAATAAAATGTAGGAATAAAACTTTAATTTTTTTCATAAAATCTAAAAGTAATATTGTTACAAATGAAACTGTTGGGTAATCAACTTTCATTGCTGACTGTACCTGTAACTATTCCACAGAAAAATAATACATATCTTCAACTCGTAACTTAAGAAGACGAAAACAATTGATATAATTTAGCTCTAGACGTTTGTAGGTATATGAATGAAATTATTATCTTAGGTATCAGTATCATCACACGTGCTGAAACTCGTGAAAAAGTACTTTGTGCAAGACATTTACTGAGTCAAAGTCAGAATACTCGATAGGACCACCAGTCTCATAAGAGCTACATAAAAAGCTAATTTGAATGTGTCAATTTTCCAGGATAAAAAATCTATTTGGTAATACGAGACGAGCTCTTTACAACAAACGTTGAAATTCGTTCAGCCATTTCAATGTGAAGGAGCAATTTACCTACACAGTGATGTGAACATGAACAATGTAATTTTTTGGTTAAATACCTTAACAAAAAATCTTATACTTAGGCACCTATTTTAGTTAAATAACATCTATATTTGAGGAATGTTCTAAAACAAATGATTGAGACTACATTCAAAGCTCAAGCAAAGATTATTGATTATAGTTTATTTTATACCTACAGGTTCTTGAATGACAATCTCGATTACAAGCCTTTACACTTTAGATAAAATATCATCTTAGCGTCAATGCAATCAGTAAGTAAAGTGAATTGACAAGTTAGCGGGTATTTTTTCCCTAATAAATAGAGCGTTAATCTCTACTCAGAGACAGACTCCGAACGAAGCAGCTTTGATCTTTTTGCAATTGGCAAACTGATTAGGTGCTAACTGTTTATAACGGTTTCATTAATGATGGATATATCTAGCCGAAGTAGGTATATTCAATATTTATAAAGGAAAATCATGATGATTTACCTATGACTTAGATCATTATTTAAGTATGAGTACAGCGCGCAGCGTCACTAAGAAGAGTGATAGAAGTGAGTGGAAGAAGAAGATATGTTGTGCCGACCCCACTTAGCGTGGGATAAGGTCAGGGAGATGATGATGATGATGATGACAGTGCGCAGCGTCACTAAACAACCTACGCCTACAAACGACACGCCTACACTAAGCTTGCCAGCAGCTCACCTTATCCTTATGTACATTCATAAAATAACGACTCTTTCCCGAAGGGGTAGGCAGAGATTACAAATTTCCACTTTCTACAATTCTGATACACATCTTCCTATCTTCGCCTCATTTACCTACTCACAACTATACGAGAGACCAAGTGTTTTATACGAGTTTCAGTAATGATCAAAAACAGACAAAGTCAGTTTCCCACATTTTATGGTATCAATAATAGGTAAGTAACCTATCTACCTAGGACTTAAGAACTTATGTCCTACGTGACTGTTAAAATGTATCGTAACTCTAGATTCCTTAGAAGCACTAATTAACGATATTTATCAATCAAGTCGTTTAGTTACAACTCCGATAGCCCATTCAATGGTAATGTGGAATTCCCGGCTTTATTGGAGTCAGAAAACCCTACTGTTTCGTTGAATCTGGTAAAGATATAATTAAACTTGATCCAAGATATGATTCATTATTATGATACGATTTTAAAAGGTAATATTTCTCAGAACTGTCATGGTGGCAATCAATCACAACTATGGATATTAATTGTGATCTAAATAATAAGAGTCATGATTCGTAGAATATGATGCTGATGATTAGTGGAAGCTCGTCACCAGTCTTAGTTTTCATGAGAGTGGCCACTTATAGCCCAATATGTGGACAGCTAACCTTAACACAAACAGATATGACGCTTACCTATGGCTTACCCGCGCTTATTGTATGTATAATGAATCAGCAAAATCGAAATATTCTTGAGTTTAGTAGAAGTTTTGTAGGATTCATTTGTAAAAAAACGCAATCTAAAAGGTAGCGGGTTCAATTTCAAAAAGAGTGCAATTTGTGGGAACTAAAAATATTAGCTAAGCCGATGCCATTTAGTCTAAATTTTGGCAGCCGATGACCGTTCACACAAAAAAAAGTACCTCTCACGTAGGTACTTTTTTTTGTGTATCGTGGAACACTCGGTGGAACGAAGTTTGTACATTTTGACATTTTGCGCATCTTCTGCACCACTTTTTGCATTCCGCGCATCTTTTTTTTTGCGCATTACTATGCGCACCATTTTGCACAATTTGTGAAGTTACCAACGAAAACATGTTTTTTGCTTCTCCTGTAAAGTTGTGTTTTTGAAGTTATCCTTTTATTCTCAGGAGACAGCGATATGTCGTGACGTTAAATCGATCTCTCTAGCCTCCATCCTCGATACCGTCCGAAAAGGAACTTCGTTCCAAAAATTCATTGCAATATTGTATCGTTGCGTGTAAAAATGCTTTTTAGTTATTTTGCATCCACGACCTTATTCTCGGATGGTGAGTCTTTCAGAGACCATCGCCTCAAGCTGGAAGTCCGAATTTCCTACCTCTGAATGACGTAATGTCCTCAGTTCTCCTGACACGTGGTTACAATTTTCCGACGTCAGTTTTCCGCATGGCCACTATAATTTAGCGCGAGTTAATAAGCACCTATTACATTACTAAGATACGGGTTCTTCCATTTTACCGCGAACTGTGATTTATTACGGACATTTTTCCTTTGTGGAAAGGTCGCTGTTATTGCACAACAACTGTAAACAAGACTGTTCAAAGTTGTATGGGACGTGGTCTATGAACCAATAGCGATACTGTAATGGTATTTGTGTAGGGATGCCTCATCCACATATTTGTGCAAAGGGGCATCAAAATCTGACCCTGCAGAGTTGAGATATACAGGGTGGATTTTTAATCATTATAGTTACAGGAAAACGTTTTTAGGAGACCATGCATAACTTTTTGAGGTATTCTAAACTGCACTAACTCATTTTGGAAAAAGTGTACAGTCAGCGAAAAAGTGCTGACCATAAGCGGTCTTTGAACCAATAGCGATACTGTAATAGTATTTTTGTAGAAATACCTCAACTGCATCCATATGCAAAGGGGCATTAAAATCTGACCCTACAGTTTTGAGATATACAGGTTGGAATTTCGAGACTATCTCATAGGTCAGGTACCTTAACCGTTCTAGTTACAGGAAAACGTTCCTAAAAGACTATCCATAACTTTTTGAGATATTCTAAACAGCATTCACACATTTTGGAAAAACATTACAGTCAGCGAAAAAAGTGCTGACCATTAGCGGAATTTGAACCAATAGCAATACTGTAATAGTATTTCTGTATAGATACTTCAACTTAATCCATATGCAAAGGGGCATCTAAATCTGACCTGGCAGTTTTGAGATATACAGGGTGGAATTTCGAGACTAGCTCATAGGTCAGGTACCTTAACCATTCTTGTTACAGGAAAACATTTGTAGGAGGCTATTTATAGCTTTTTGAGATATTCAAAACTGCATTTACACATTTTGGAAAAACAGTACAGTCAGCGAAACAAATGCTAAAATCCCAAAAAAATGTTTCAAAGATTTAGGACGTAGTTTTTGAACCAATAGCGATACTGTAATAGTATTTGTGTAGGAATGCCTTATCTACATATTTGTGCAAAGGGGCATCAAAATCTGACCCTGCAGTTTTGAGATATACAGGGTGGATTATTAATCATTATAGTTACAGGAAAACGTTTTTAGGAGACCAAGCATAACTTTTTAAAGTATTCTAAACTGCACTAACTTATTTTGGAAAAAGTGTACAGTCAGCGAAAAAAGTGCGAAATAAAAGCGGTCTTTGAACCAATAGCGATACTGTAATGGTATTTGTGTAGGGATGCCTCATCTACATATTTGTGCAAAGGGGCATCAAAATCTGACCCTGCAGAGTTGAGATATGCAGGCTGGATTTT
The DNA here is from genome assembly GCA_951394285.1 of Epirrhoe tristata. Classification (NCBI taxonomy): domain Eukaryota; kingdom Metazoa; phylum Arthropoda; class Insecta; order Lepidoptera; family Geometridae; genus Epirrhoe; species Epirrhoe tristata. The sequence goes on from OX596154.1 coordinate 8,663,114, forward strand.
TAATCATTATAGTTACAGGAAAACGTTTTTAGGGGACCATGCATAACTTTTTAAAGTATTCTAAACTGCACTAACTCATTTAGGAAAAAGTGTACAGTCAGCGAAAAAAGTGCTGACCAAAAGCGGTCTTGGAACCAATAGCGATACTGTAATGGTATTTGTGTAGGGATGCCTCATCTACATATTTGTGCAAAGGGGCATCAAAATCTGACCCTGCAGAGTTGAGATATACAGGCTGGATTTTTAATCATTATAGTTACAGGAAAACGTTCCTAGAAGACCATGCATAACTTTTTGAGGTATTCTAAACTGCACTAACTCATTTAGGAAAAAGTGTACAGTCGGCGAAAAAAGTGCTGACCAAAAGCGGTCTTTGAACCAATAGCGATGCTATAATGGTATTTCTGTAGAAATACCTCAACTTTATCCATATGAAAAGGGGCATCAAAATTGATTAAAAAACCACGTCCTAAATCTTTGAAACATTTTTTTGGGATTTTAGCATTTGTTTCGCTGACTGTAATGTTTTTCCAAAATGTGTAAATGCAGTTTTGAATATCTCAAAAAGTTATAAATAGCCTCCTACAAATGTTTTCCTGTAACTAGAATGGTTAAGGTACCTGACCTATGAGCTAGTCTCGAAATTCCACCCTATATATCTCAAAACTGCCAGGTCAGATTTAGATGCCCCTTTGCATATGGATTAAGTTGAAGTATCTATACAGAAATACTATTACAGTATTGCTATTGGTTCAAATTCCGCTTATGGTCAGTACTTTTTTAGCTAACTGTACATTTTTTCCAAAATGTGTGAATGCAGTTTAGAATATCTCAAAAAGTTATGGATAGTCTTCTAGGAACGTTTTCCTGTAACTAGAACGGTTAAGGTACCTGACCTATGAGCTAGTCTCGAAATTCCAACCTGTATATCTCAAAACTGTAGGGTCAGATTTTAATGCCCCTTTGTATATGGATGCAGTTGAGGTATTTCTACAAAAATACTATTACAGTATCGCTATTGGTTCAAAGACCGCTTATGGTCAGCGCTTCTTTCGCTGACTGTACACTTTTTCCAAAATGAGTTAGTGCAGTTTAGAATACCTCAAAAAGTTATGCATGGTCTCCTAAAAACGTTTTCCTGTAACTATAATGATTAAAAATCCACCCTGTATATCTCAAAACTAAAGGGTCAGATTTTGATGCCCCTTTGCACAAATATGTAAATGAGGCATCCCTACACAAATAACATTACAGTATCGCTATTAGTTCATAGACCGCTTTTGAACAGTCTCCTTTGAAAAAAAAACCTACAACTCACTTGTGAAGTTAACTTTTTTAATTGATTTGTTAGAGCGATTTTTTTTTTATTATTTTCTTAGTTTTCTCCTCGAAATTGATACCTATTTATTCTTCTTCTCACTTGAAGGTTCGTCCCTTCATATATTAAAGTTCCTGAATCCTTATAGATCATGAAAATTTTCACACTTCGGAAAAGTCAGACTGTTTACGAACTCATGAAATAAGTATCTATCTACCTCCTCCAACTCTTTTCTTATGAATATCAAAGTTTTTCTATTAGAACTTTGTCCCTGCCCTTTTAATCAAAGACAGGAGTCTTAGGATGGCTTGCAAGTCTTGCAACCCACGTAGGGAATGCTAATGAGAACAGTTCAGAAGCTTTAACTTCTGAACATGAACATATTTTCAAGATAAGTAGATTAGGTATGGCTTCAAACCGGAGCCGCTGGAGACAAGCAGTCTATAATTGCATAACGACACATAGTAATCACGAATCACGATCTACAGGAATGAAGTACTTAAGGTGCATTTACACAATGCGATTTCAACCCATACGATATCGCACGGCAATTTTTCACGTGTAAACGCTCATCGTATACTATTTGACATAGCGCGACGCTCGTCGGCACGTTCAATGGGCTGGCCTTCGTACGAACTCTGTAGACCTATTTATCTTAAATAAAAAAACTGACAAGTGAAAAGAGAATTTACACAGAAGAATTTCAATATTTTGATAATTTTCGATACAATATCGAGTCGCACTGCATTATTTTAAGTGTAATCGGTCATCGGCTTAGTAAAACGAGATAAGATTAAAAAAAAATAAACTCGCAAAGCCAAATTAAGACCAAATTTGGCTTTGCGAGCCACATTCAGGCTCATAACCGAAAATGAGTAATAAATTTCAAACCTGGTTCGTCATTGTCGGATCCGACAAGGAGGACTATATAAATATATATATAAGTATATATCATTATAATAAAACGAGATAAAAATTTCATCGTGCAAATGCTCTTTCACGCGTTCCCTGCAACTCCGAAGGATCAGCAGGTGCTGTGAACGAGTAGGTAAAAAAAAACCTACGATTCCTTTAAGGATGCGATTTATAGCAAAGGGATATCCATCCATGTTCAATAACATCTTCCCAAACCGATTATTAAAATATCAAAGCACTAAATGACAAGTAAATGGCTACGGCCATAAGTTAACGAGAGGTGCACTGTACCATTTCAAGTTCGTATGAGCCTTCTGAAGGTCTCTTTTCTCACTATTGAAATGTATTAAGAACGAAGTAAGTACCTAGGTATAAGTACCTATAGGTAAATACGTTTTTATGGTATTTTAAACGTCGCCTATTTCAACTAATTTCAAAAAGGAGGTTCTCAATTCGTCTGTATGTTGTTTTTTTTTTTTGTTTCAAGGAGTTTACTCCCGAGGTGGTCCCATATAAATTTTATTCCTGAGGATTTTTTGATAGTTTCCCCGTAAAACTCTAAAAACCTTCGCTCCTAGCCATGTTACATTTTGTACTGACGATTTACTATTGTGAATGGCCAGTTTGTCATTAGTAATGCCATGTGTTTTAACTTCTCTCACGATCTTCTTATGACCGAATACATATACTTACAATGGAGCTCGAAGTAAGAAATATCTGAATTTTCATCAAACGAACGAAAAAAAAGAACGAGAATACGGCCCCAGGAAATCATGTGCCGCAGTACTTGACATAAAATGTATGAAAGTACTTAATTTCCTTCCGATCAGGAAGTCTATAATTTCCAAATACTGCCATTAGTCGCAGGTGCATAGGTGGTGTCTAAGCGCTATCTGTCCATTCGATTTCTATTCTTTTTCGATTCATAGGGTGACTTATCCTCAGTGAGTCACGCCGCGTCCTGAGTCAAACATTGAAGTCGGTTTTCTTTTTAGTTTTTAAAACGTAATTATTTACTTGATACTGTCGATGATTCGATTTGTCCGAGCCATTCTCAAACTGCTATAGCATAAACCAACACAAGCCTTGCTTTAGAAAGAGTCACATGTTTTAACTACTCTGATATTTATATTGTTTATAAATTAGTGACGGGTCGTTCGTTGAACAAAATCTTGTTACATGGCGCTTGTTTATTTTACCTACATATATCTCTGAAGTAAATAATCATAAAGATATAGTATGATAGAATGTAATATTTACAAAACGTGACACGCGTCATGATAACTCAGACTCTTAATTCGGCAATTTACCCACAATGATGCATCCGCCACACTCATCTAACAAGCGCAATCTAACGCAATTTACTGTAGGTACAGGGTGTGATCAAATTACTTCCAAAATCTCAGACAGCCCAAAAAAAATAAGTATCTAAGTAAGTTTTGATTAGTGCGATAAATTATCTAATAATAATCTAATAAAAAAAAACAGATTCACGACTGTATCCCCAAGGTGCGGTAGACATTCTCTCAGATCTTTTTTTATGTTATTTATTCCAGATCCTTTTAGAGGTCTAATGGGGGCAGTTTGAGGCATATTGCAGGTTGTGTTTTAAACAAAACCTGTACAGACTGTACCGAAAATGCATAAAATATTTGCGCATTTAGTACGTTACCTAACTTAACTACACTTTTCAGAGAATTCAATCTAAAAAGATGAAAAACGAGTTATCAGGTCAGTAAATTGATTGTTGAATCCAAGGGCTTCTAGCGAGTGTAATGTGATCATGAATCTCTTTTTAGGGAGAACTCATTTACACCTCTAGAATTAAATAACAATATGATTCATCTTCACATCATATCTTAAACTCTGGTTTCTTGGTGATTCAGGTTCCAAAAAAAGTGCTGATTAACTATAATACCTAAAAAACTAGGTATAATTATGCTAGGGAATACCATAAAGGTAATTTTGGTAAGTCTGTTACTATTCTGCAAGTCAGTGAACGGATTTTGTAGCCGGGGTCATGTTTTCGTAGGCCACTACGAAATGCTACGCAGTGCTACGGTGGATTTTGTATTTTTGTATTTTTTGGAATTCCTTTCCTCAAAAAACGTATTATATATTATTATAATATATTATTATATAATATATATTACATACCTATATTATTCGCGCGTTTATTGCAAAAAATGTTTTATCTTTAGGTACTCAACGACACCTGGTTATTTTTATTGAAGGAAAACATCGTGAGGACAAAATTAACTAACACTAGGCTCGTGGAAACTTTCAATCAAATTGGCTTCTCAAAACCATAACTTTGACCTTGTAGGTTTTCCAATAGTTTTCATTCACCGTTTAAAAACATGTAATCAATGTTGGAAATGACGGGAATTTTCTCTTAATCAACCAGAGCTGTGGAAGGCTTCTCCAATAACGCTGAGAAAGAACCAATTATTGCCCACTGATTGGCCGACATTTACCTGCACTCGATTGGAAATAAATTTTACCTATGATACATAGATTGAATTTAAACGTTATAGGAACGTAGGTTGAATTTTACGTCATCTACGTTCCAAAAACTGTCACCCTAATTGACTTGTAATGGAGTTCCTATTATTTTCTAAGTAATGGGTGGTAATAGCTACGAGTATGTGCGTAAGAATTTAGGACTATAGGTAGGTACAAAATGTAATTTTGATTGTTTTAGGGTCACAGGCACAATGTTAATTGGCCTCTTACAATGACTGTGGTGTCTGGTATTTCCTTTCAACATTTGTGAGTGAGTCCGACAAAGTCATAGGTCCTCGGTCCTCGTCATAGTAATGATCTTGAATGGTTGCAGTTCGGCTATTGACCTGACCCGAGGGACTTGTATGCATATCTGTCAAGTGTCATCTCTCCACTAAAGTCGCTTATCGTTACAATACGACTCAAGATAAGGTCAGTGAAAAATTGAATAAAGCGCCATCTACAGCATTACTTTGGAAGCTCGTTGTGAATTCGATAAAGATTTAGTAATGGCGGGATAGTGCAGAGTTCGCTTTTATCAGTTTTCCTCACTTTATGTTTACAAACGTCAGTCAATAAATCGATTGTAATCGTACCTACAGCTGAATGATAACGTTTAGGAAAAGTTTAGTAGTATTTATAGTAATTAATGGACAGAGCAATAGCAGTGTACGTTATGAAATAGTGCGGTAAATGTGTCAATGGAAATTATTGCCCCGATTTGTGTTAATCGAGACATAACCTCTAAGTGTAAACAACCAAAGGTTAGTGCACTGTTTTTATTTGGAGAAGCGGCTTGTTTTTATGTTTACAAAACAGTTAGGTAGGTAGTGTTCAGGAAAGGTTCAAATCATTATAGAAACCTACTAGACTTTTATTCAGGAACTTTGAATAGTGTTTCTTGTGTCTAAGTTAAAAATTACCTAGTGGCTAGACTGACAGTACCTACTGTAGTAATAGCTTTCTACAATAATACCAAGGTAAGTTCCTCTGCTACCACTAGGAAGTTACCTCGAAAAATGGAACTGTAAAACCGAGCGTTGATGAAAGGTTGTGATACTAAGATGACTCTTTGAACTCCAAGTCAGAAACCTAGGTGCAGCTCGAGTCATTAGCACGAGTGCCCTCTAAGAACGATTAGGTACCTATCACTCATTAGCTTTTAACTGTTTTCTACGAAACTCAGTCAATAGTATCCAGGCTTTTAGAGCAGACATACCTACTTCTAGGAATAGTGTTTTTAAAAAATAAAAACAAATTCTTACCGGATCCAACGGCTGTAAAGTCACCCACCGATAAACAACAAGACCACCTGTGCACTAAGGTAAGTGCCCATTAGCCATGCATTACACTAATGAGTTTTAAAACGGACTCACCTAAAACGTTATCGCATCAAGTGTCTAAAATCCGGGTGACGAAGAGTCGAGAGATACTTTTTTCTCACACTAGCTAGCCGGTTCGGCATGTCCTCAGAGCACTTCACACACTATATCCTCACTGCATTCCAATCTCGTAGGAGAGATGTTCACTGTCGTTTTCGGAGTCGTCAAGAAACCATCGTCGCTGATACACTGAATCAACTACGTTGAACCCACGCAAGGAAGTCCACGGAATCTGAGACGATGTGACAAAACGAAAACGTAGCGAGCGACTCTCAGCGTGGACCGGACTGCGCTTGGCTCAGGCAGGATACGACCCATTATAAAAGAGCGACCATTATTGTATTGTCGTGGGCTAGCTAGTGTCTCCACAAATTGCCTGATGGGAGCGTGTGACGAATTTGGAAGTCGGGGCCTGAGAGAATCGATGTGAAAACACGAATTGATGCTAAATTTAGACAACTGCGTATTTGCGCCTGTCTGTCTGCCAAGATGCAGTTATCACGAGTCACCTAAAACAACTCGGCAGTAGTTACATGAGAGAAGGCCGAAGGGACGGCCACGGGACCGGATTAGTCACTCCAGCTCATTTGTTCAATTGTCCGCTGGGTACACTTGAAGCATTCACACAGGAACTAATAGTATGCTTCCTCCAAAATTTTCTTAAAAACAAGCTACAAAAAGAGCGGATTCATTCAGGATCGTAATCCCAAATGGATCTAAAAAGACGATAGATTCTGTGAAGAAATTAGTGCCGAAATAACCAAACCGAACAAGAAAATAAAAGAGGCAGATGATAGCAATGGTAGACTATGAGCTGTAAGAAAATATAATATTTACCTACGGCAAAATTGAATGTCCAGGTCACCAAAAACTGATTACGCTCATACGAATTTGATAGAATTATTTAAAAAGGTTCAAAAGTTATCGTCAAACATACACCTATCACCTTTTTTCTTTGCGTTGCTTTTCAGTTCGTGCAAGACTTCTATAGCATTTTGACATAAACTCAAATCAATAATTTTATTGTTTGTTTTTTTAAAACTAGGAGTGACTTGGAAATTTTGATTATTCTTTAATTTCAAATCATCAGTGGAAAAATATTGAAAGAGAAGGTAACTGCTCTATCCGATAAGTGATAATGGCCTAACCACCTTCGAAAAATTAATGTCTTTTACATTCAAAACAGCCCTTGACCCAAACACGCAATAAATGATTATTGATGACTCTACGATTGATACATTGTAAGCGTCTGAACTATCGTTTAGTCTGCTAAGATCCGTTCGACCAAGATAGTGTACTGACCTGTGCACAAACTATAATAATATTAGGTACAACAGATTTTCATTTGTCAAGAAAAAACGGGTTTAGTTAAATAGCCTGCTTACTATGATCCACGGTAAAATAGTAGGACAATTGAATTTGAACTTAGATCAAAAAATGTTTAGACGATGAGTTTTATCGCGATTGCAGGAAATAATTATGCTTTTGCCTAAACTTTAGGACATTTCACTTGTCTATCTTACATATAAATGGTACCTACTTATTGTAAGCAGACTATAACATAAACAATTCTACTAACCACTGAGACTGATGACGTTTCTGCCTTCATTAGCCTCCTGTACCTGCGTCAGTCACCATCTGCAGTTATAGGAAAGCTATTGTGGTCGCATAGAAACAACAGCCAGCGTCAGCTTCCGTCGCCTAATACAGGTAGCTACCTTTTTGGTAACCTAGTGGATTACTCAGCTACTCAGTTCAACAATTAATGACTGTGTCATTCCTAAAACATTCAAAGTGAACGACCTTTAAAAGTTCCAATGGAAAGACAGTGCCCAATTCTTCTTACTAAAACGTCAATTTCTAGATAATAAACCGAAGCACATTTTGTTCTTTAGCGTGAACGAAACAAGGATGTTAGATTTTAGTTTAGTAAACGAATCAGAAATATCAGAATTACCAGCACGATCCCATTAACTAAACTATTCTCAACAACTTATCATGATCATTTTTCCTGAAACCCAATACTTTTAGGAAAAGCGTCCCTTGCTCTGCACGCTTCTGGTTTGATCGAGAGTCATAATTTAGTTGGTAGTGTAGAATTATACTGCACAGATGGAGTGTCGAATTTGAAGTAGGTCATTAAGGTTGACTGGAGTTTAGAGGCCTGACAGTTCATTCAAATTACAGTTGTAATTCACGTAGGATTTTGCTAGAATTTTTAGAGGTTTTAGATGGATGAAGACGAAGACAGGAGATTTGTCTCATTTCAAAATAACAGGAGTACCTACCTAGGTTAGGTAATCTATTCTCAAGCATGGTTTAAGAATAAGACCTCTCAGTTAAATAATGTACTTACATACCTAATTAAATAGATGAAAAAGAAAGAAAGAAAGAAAAACTAAGTTAATAGACCAATTTTCAATGAACGTGTGGATGTTTGTTACTTGCATATTATGTCGGCGGAAGATCGATGAATTAGCCATTTCATGATATGCCTAGGCTTATCGTTCCACCACACCATTTCACGATCTGTATATCTTACTCCCGGGTTTAGATGAATTTTGGCAGAGAGATAAAAAAAGTCTGGAATAGGTCAAGCTGTTTATTGGCCGTGGGACAGCGGGTAAGACGCAGCTAGTAAATAAATAAAGTCGACCTCTGCCTCTATGCCATACACGATTGACTAACGTGTCGTCGGCCGTTGGAGACTTCCTCCCGAGTGAGGTCGGCGTGCCGCGACCGAATATACCAAGGATATCTGTAATGGTCGGTAAGGTTGCAAAATTGATCGGATATTGTGACGCAAAACAACGTGAGGAAACCAGTTAGTGTTCTTATAGGCGGCGATGGGCTTGCAATCTGTCACGTATGGAATACTAACTTCTGCAAGATGTGGGCATGTATCAAATATGTGTTTGGACATGCCTCTGACTACCCCCCTTAGACATCTTCAAAGGATCTGGAATAAGTAACAAAAAGATCTGAGAGAATGTCTACCGCACCTTGGGGATACAGTCGTGAACCTGCGTTTACCTACGTTTTTATTGTGACGCAGATGCTAGGACTTCTAGGAAGCCTTTTGTTTTCGAGGCATATGCTAGTCGTAGATGGTGCAAGTAAGAAATTAAGACATAAAACATGGGTACCTAATTATGGCACTAATTGTGAAATTTTGTTTTGCGACATGTCGTCAAAGTACATTGTTTACAGCAAATGTTTTGTTTATTGAAGACATCAAAAGTATACCTAGTAAATTAACGAAATATAGTCCTAAATATCGTTGGTAATACCTTTGAGGCGAGATTTGGTCACACCACCTCTTTCGACCAATCATAGCAACGAACGTATCGTGCTAATTTGCCTAATAAATACTGGGCTAATACCGTTCCCTATCTTACTACGAGTTAAGAGGTATACCTATGAAATTAATATTGGTCAAAATTCGTGTTGATGATTAGTTCTAGTTGGACATAAGTCGAGCAAAAGATTACCACGGCTTAACATTTTAAAATTTTTATTTAAAAATAAATCAAAATCAGTCTATCTGAAATACAATAAAAAGTCCATACAAGCTGCAAACTTTCAATTACTTAGGTAATATTGGTGGATTTCTATAATTACTTAGGTACTAATTAGTTAATTCAAGATTTTTTACCTAAATTTAAATACCTATTATTCTAATCAAACGTGAAGGTGAATCGGGCAGGAATTCATTCATTAGTACTTACCTACCTAACCAAAGCCCCACAAAACACCTAGGTTCTCCTAATTGCCAACTGTCGGAGTTTCGTTGCACGTCAACTCCTGTTTCTGTTGGTATTGACTAAAAAATCTTTGGCTTATTTCGAGAACTGGCAGTTCAAATTAAGCACATATACGAGTTCCCACGCAGTAATCAATTGGCTATTTAGTTCCGTCTGGTCTGGACGGCAAGCCATTGTTATATTTTGGTGTTTTCGTTTTTAAGGGCTCCCAAGGTTGAGTTTTGTCACGCTTTGTCTAATTATTTATTGAGAATCTGAACTTTTTATTATTAGGTTATAGCTAAAGCTAGGGTAAGCACAAATAAAGTTAAAATAAAACTTGTAAGACGGCAAATTGGGGTCTTTAAATCAAGAGTAAATAGGTTTCTTCTAGGAAAGCATGCTCCATCTTAGACCTCACTACTGCTTAACATCAGGCAGAGGGAGGCTGCTATGCAAATGCTGACCTATTTGATTAAAAAAAAAAAATAAAATGTGTAAATATTTTAACTGAATACAAGAAAATAAAGCACTTTTTACTTGAATTGACTAGTTCTATGTCAAACCTTGGACAGATCTATTCGTCCGTGCCAGAATTGGAGCATTGATGCCCTGTCTCCTCTTTGCCCTAATATTTAGTTCAGCTTAAAGTGCAAAATAAAAAATAGCTTTTTTGCTTTCTTAAATTGGTACGTTTAGGACCTAAAGATTCTAACTTAGCCGTATCTAATAGGTACCTGTCTAATATTTAAGTCATAGAAACTGCATCTGTTATTGCGCAAAGGAACCGCTTCGATGCGGTTTCAACTTAAAACTTTGATTATTGAGTCATATTGACAAAGTTTAATAGCTTGTTATATCCAGTTTGATGCAGTTTGCTATAGCATAGTTGTGTGAACATCGGTGAGTTCGATTGGGTTATAATTAGTCTTAGGATTGGTACCTTTGGTACCGTCATTTGTGTCTATCCTACTGATAAAATGTTTACGTAGTAGGTAGGTACTTTTAATTTGTTATTTTTTAAAGAAATGAAAATATTATTGAAAGTATTAAGTTTACACAAATAATTGCATCGGCCGGTAGGCGAATGTTTATCGAAAGATTAATGACCGTCTATTAAAAATATTAAGGTCATTGCCGTGAATATTATAGTCCCCAAAAGTTTTTAAAACCTAATTTCAGCAAAATTTGCCAACCTTCGATAGCTCAGTTGGTAGAGCGGTGGACTGTAGACGGAATTGTAAAAGATATCCATAGGTCGCTGGTTCAAATCCGGCTCGAAGGAACATTTTTTATACTCATGAGCACAGACCTAAAAAAATTGTGCTCATAAGAGATGAAATGTTATTTTGTTTATTTTACCATGAAAATCATTGAACATAACATTTGATTGATTTTGTATTTGAACTAAAAAATAATAAATAAGACAAACTCAAAAAGAACATTGTTTCCGCCCGGGATCGAACCGGGGGCCTTGTGCGTGTGAAGCACACGTGATAACCGCTACACTACGGAAACTTGACAACTGTAGTCGAAATTATGAATCTAATCTGTATGTCTAAGAAACTTTAGTAATCCAACCAAACCGCCTACTAGCGTCACCACAGAACTAGTTCTGTGAGTGTCGTGTCACACTAGTACTACTATAGATATGCAGATGGTTTAGAAAATCTGGAGTCTTTGTCTCGTGATCAATTGGTCTTATCGTCTTGACCTAACGAACCTATCAAAAATGTTGGACTATGATAAGATAACTATAATCATACCTAATCAGTGATTATTTAAAAAGGAACGCATTTTACCAAGTACATGACTTAATTAAAATTAAATTGTAGCTGACTTTATTTACTTTTGATTATATTGCGAAAGTATAACTTAAATAAGTATAGAAAGAATAAATACTTATTTGAAAATTATTAATGATTAAAACTTACCTTGAAACAATAACACACAAAACTTTTGATAAACCACAAGACACAAGCAACCTCTACGATGTTGTGCGGCTGATGTTGCGAAAAGAGAAGAATTTTCTTTTTATACCCTCTGAAATTGCATGGTATTTACCCCCTGCTGAATAAAGCTCATTATAACAAGTTTCATCTATGGGTGTGTCCATATCATTGTAATCTTCCTACCCTATGTTCAAGACATGCTTTCCTGTACCAATAACTCTACACTCCAATTGTATCATAATCCTACCTTATACAATGCTGGTTTTGTATGACATGTTTATTTGTATTGCAAATGTTGCAAAGTAAACGCGCAATGGTGTCTACGCAACACGAAGGAGCTGTTGCAAAAATATGTAGTGCGGGGTTTCAAGGGAACCTAATACGTCATACAGTTATTAGGTTGGATTCAGATCATTCATACAATTGGCTCCCAATTTTAGATCAGTAAATTTCTTAGTAAATTACCTATCAGTGCTAGTGAAGTAGCCACCTTCAGTATGATATAGCACATTCCTTGCCTATTTGTAAAACATGCTAGTAAGGCCTTTACATCTATATTAGATGATTTATACAGCGTCAGGAGGCAATACATGCCTGGTAATGCCTGAGACATTGTTTGAGATGGAATAGGCTTGCCCAGCACCTAAGCCATCCTCTCAGCTTAAACAGCCTGGAAAGACAACGTCAATACGTGTGGAGCTGACTAAGCTGCGCGTTTCCTCACGATGTTTTCCTTCACCGTTAAGAGCTCGTGTTATAGCGCATATGAAATGAAATGAAATGAAATGAAAAAAACTTTATTACAATACAATGTAGATACCTAAGTACTTAAATATAGATTATTACATAGATACCATTGTGTGTAATTGGCGGTCTTATCGCTGGATAGCGATATCTTCCAGACAACCTTTTAAACTAGGCTACAACTAAATTTGCAAATAAGCATACTGGGACCCCCACAGTGACTGCAAAGTTGAGCAGTGAGGACTTATCCTGGCCCTCGAACTAGTGTAAAACTGTATCTCGAGGGTCAGTTTCTATCCTCATCGCACAATGCTTTGGGCCCTTGCAAAGGTCCCCGTATGCTGATTCGGATATAAATACTCAACTATATTTATTTGGAGAACTGCGATTTATACTTATATCTAATTAAACTTAATATCCCTTAGAAATACAACTTATTGTTTAAATTATGTGTGTGTGCATGTGTGTATATGTATGTGTGTGAGTGACTTGTGTGTGTGTGAGTGTTCTATATAAGTGTGTGATTGTATGTAGTAGCTATGTGTATGGTTATACGTCTCAAAAGTTGTGTTCTTTATGATTAGATCTAAATCTAGTCTTAGATTTACGCGTCTTTAAAAATCAAAAGTTTTTCTGTGTTTTTATAATCTGTCTGCATCAGCCATGAACTAAGACGCTTTTTTAGCTCATGTTTGTTGAGATGATAAATGTGAAGAATTTTGTTCAGGCGATTATACAATTGAGGTGCTATAATAGGAAAGAAGCGACTGTAAAAGGTTGTTCTGTGTGGTTTGATGATGCAAACACGGTCCGATCGCCGTTTTCTTTCACTTAAGCTACTGTCGAACGGTAAGGTAGAATGCATACGCAGGACTGTTTGTAACACAAAGAGCTGTCTGACCGTGAGAACTTTAGATTCGTTGTACAACGATGTTGTAGGATAGCGAAAGGGTTTTTTTCTCATCACTTTCAGAACAGCTCTCTGTGCCCTCTCAATTTGTAGCATTTTAGTTTTATTTGAGCCTCCCCAAATGGTTATACAGTATCTAAGAAGGGATTCACAAAGAGCTGAGTATACTAGTTGCAATATTTTGTAACTTGCCGAAGATCTTAAGTTCTTAAATATATAAATTAATTTTCTAGTTCGTGACGTCAGAGAATCAATGTGAATATTCCAATTAAGTAGTTTATCAAAGTGTACTCCAAGATATTTAATGCTATCCGTTCTAGTAAGAGTGGGACAAGTACAGTTGTGAGACGGGTTTTCACATTTGTGTCCCTTAATGTTGTAGTTTGGAGGTGGTTGGCTTGCTGAGGTTAGTGAAAAAGTCATGTACTTTGTTTTGTTTACGTTAAGTGTCAATAAATTCTGATCAAGCCAAGACATCACTATAGCGATGGTGTTTTCTGCCATTTTTTGGGTTTCCTCCCTGTTATTACCAGTTATCAATAAAACTGTGTCGTCCGCGTAACAGATTATTTGACAGTTAGGAAGAGACATATCGCACAGTTCATTTACATATATCTGGAACAGCGTGGGACCAAGTATACTGCCTTGTGGAACCCCATACTCAAGAGCGGTTTCTTGACTAGTAATGTCAAACAATTTAACGATCTGTTTTCGATTAGTTAGGTAGCTTGCAAACAAATCATAAGCAACGCCTCGGATACCAATTCTTGACAGTTTATTCAATAGCAGTGGGACAGAGACAGTGTCAAAGGCTTTTGAGAGATCCAGGAAGATTGCAAGGCATTTTTTTTTAATATCTAAATTTTGAGCTATTTTATTTACTAGTTTACCTACTGCATCCTCCGTGGACTTCCCTTTCCTAAATCCAAATTGGTTATTTGAGATTATCTGATTGTGTTCAAGAAATTTGGTGAGCCTAACGTTTAATATTTATTTATAATTTTACGAACGTTTATATATAAATTTTACGAAGCGAAAAATCCATTGATGCACGGCCGGGATTCGAACCCTTCAGATTGAAAGTCGAGGCACTACCCCATTCTACCAACACGGCTCTCAAAACATGCTCAGTATGATGAAAATTACTTAAGTCTCCAAATTTTTCATGAACTTTTGTCGCTGACTGTAACTTCCAGCATTTTGCATAGCCTACTACGAGTACATCGACAAACATACAAATCTGTAAGGTATAGACGTGGTCTAAGTTTAGTTTTATTATGCAGGACACTTTGCTGGTGGCAGTTCCACCTAATAGGGAAGTAGATGCCATTACGATTGTCTTCAATAGATAGAGTACCTACCTAATGGTGAGACCAGAAATGGACAATTCACAGATTATCTGCCCCACACTTAAGCTTAGGATCACGTGCATCTTACTTATTATCCTCATTTGCAGCCCGTGTCCGCCCACTGTTGGGCATAAGCCTCATTTTACTATACATTCAGCATTCCCATTAAACTTTTTTTTTTTTTGTAATTTTCCTGTCAAATGTTTGTGTCCTTGTATTTTCCTAGATAAGTAGATGTATTTTCTATGTATCTATAAATTAATGAATGAATAAGTACCTATACAGGGTGTAAAAAGACTGCTACCGAAAACTGAGAGGTTTCAATCAGACCATGATTCTGAACATATTTAGCGAAAAAAAAACGCAAAAAAAATTTTGACTTAGCTATGCCATTTTATTTTCTTTTCTAGTTATTTACTACTAGTACAACATAATAAGGCCATTCCTACCTAATAATTGCATTTATAAAAGAAAAAAACGATTAAAACTCAAAATCCAGCAATCTAGTACTACTAGTACATAAGCAAACAGTAATCTTCAAACGCTGTTTTCTGCGGATATAATGATTTTTTCGTAAAATCCTTTTGGATTTGGTTGTGTGTTGGGATGCTGCACCTACCCCTTTCGGCTTCAGCAGACGTCTTTTTACACCCTGTATGAGATTAGGTTGTGTAAGCCCATCGACCCCTCTGTAACGAATTCTTACGATGTTTTCCTTCACCGTTTATACTACTCTTTTGTTTTACTAAAAATGTTTAGAGTCGTATCATACCAACCTAAATTAATTTGGTATCAAACTTGTGTTTAAGTTTGATATGTCAAGCCGAAGCAAGCTGATCCATTTTACCATCCCCAGTTCCAAAATGGCGGTCGAAGGCGTGATGGTATCCTACAACTACTCGGAAGACGGTGAACTGGCCAACATCCTCACCGTCTCAGCATCAGGCATCAGGTTCTCCAACCGTTGGGTCCTCACACATGGTTCCATCCTCTCCCCGTTAAAAGAGGCTAAACTCATCCAGAATTCGAAAGGAAAGCCGATTTTAAGCGATGCGTTTTACGCGAACCTCCCAGAAATCCATGTGACGTGTGAGAAGAGGATGTCGAAGAGAGCTAATGTGTATGAGAGTGTGGAACAGCTCAGTCGCGATAGAGATCCGAGTGGAGAGCTGGAACACAGCAGTTATCAGATTAGAGTGCTGACTGGAAGGTAAGTATCACCCGTTTTTAGCAAGGTCTTCTTCAAGGCCAAGGTCATTATTTTAAAGAGTTATTTTTTTCCTAGCTCTCATGTCTTAGAAAGAAGTCAACAAGCATAAAAAAGTGTCTTATCAATCATATATCATGTAGTCGTACTATTTACTAAAAAGTTCCTTTACATAGCTGACTCCATCATCAAATTATTCAGCTCATTGTATCTGTTCTTTTAAATTGTCATCGGAGCATCACCGATGTCCCTAGTTTCAATTCAATCATCCCATTTGTTGTAGAGTTATGTTGAACAGCTCCTGCTTATCATGAACCTACTCAACGAAAATATGCTTTTGTCTACAATCAATTTTCATTTTTAATCTGCCGTAATGGTCGTGCACTCGTGGTAAAGCAGGCAGATTATTACAAAAATCTATGTTTCCCAGGATATGCCACGTATGGCAGTGTCCGATCCTAGACCGCTGCGTGGATGATATATTATACAGCTGGACCATCGGCCACCGAGATGGTGACGTTGAGAAGCAGACGCAGCTCGGCAAGGCACTGCTTTCAGTCTTCGTTCTGGTGGACTTGCAAAGCGATGACAGAGGTAAGAGTCCATGAGTCAGACGTGATCGGTTATCCTATCACATTTTTTTTGCACGACCTCGTTGGCAAATCTGGCATAAGTATTATATTATGCTCGGCTGTGGTCAAACTTAAAAGCATTCTAAATTCAATTAAACCTTCTTTGAGACCATGCAAGGAAATACCATAGAAGGACCATGGATAATTTTCTGATGACGAATGAAAATACTAAGGATGAGTCTTTGATATAAATATTTTAGGTAACAAGAAGCTTAGGTATACTTAATACACACAATATAAGCTTCTTCGTTGGTAAGTATTGATGTTGCTACAATTTTGGTTTGGGTTAGCGCCTGGTAAAAACAACACAATACACGCAATGCGAGACGTGGCAGTGTTACTGATGAATTTATCGTCAGGCGAAACATTGCTAGAATTTGTTTGCATAAAATGAACACGATCTTAAGAAGAATAAAAAATCTGGCAGGAAAGTCAGAATAGAGGTTTAGGTATTCTTCTATAAAGTTGGTGAAATTGAACACAGCTCTTCGCACCAAAGCTGTGCTTTTTGAGCCAACCTTGAGCGTTTTTCGTGTGTATGTTTTCCAACTTTTTTTTAGTTTTGACGACATGCCGGTTTCCTCACCGTTAGACTTACTGGGCTTATTGCTACATTTTTAGACGACTAGGTACTAAAATCGGTGCACGACCGGGTTCGATCCTACGAAACCATTCAAAACAACGCATTAGAATGCACAAGCAACCGCGACCAACCCGCAAAACCGCAGCCAGTCAGCGCGTTCTCCCCCCGCGGCGCCTTCCCCCGCCCGCACCGCACCCGCCCCGCACATACATCGACCCAGCCGCACCGGCATATCGCCCGCGCGGCTGCCCGTAGCTGGTTGCGTACGTACAAATTCACAATCTTTAGCGTTCCTTTCTCACAATAGCCAGCTATTACTTACAAATATGGATCTAATAAAGTTCGACACAGCGAAGTTCATCGCGGAAATACAAAAACGGCCGGCGATATGGCGAAAAACAATGTTCCACACGGATTTCACGAAGAAACTCAATCAATGGTCGGAGATTGTTAACATATACAAGGGCAATGCGAACTTGTCACCCAGCGATGTTGACAAACTGGGTGAGTTATTTATAAACAATATTATTTACTATTTTGTAAGCAAATGATCGTAACGGTTTTGCTTTGATTGTGAATAAAAACCTGGTAGGTTACAATGAAAGTAGGTAGGTATAGCTATCTCATCCAACTCACGCGTCGTCGGTTCGTGACGTCACACGCAGCTGTCAGTGTGTTGTCACTGCCAGCTGCCAATGCTAGCTATCAAACCAGTTTACATTTTATCAAAGAGAACGCATTGTCACGGGCATTGTAGGTACAGAACGGAATTAGTTACTATATTTTTTAATATCATTAAACGGAGAGAAACATACTATTTAGGGATGAATAAAACGGTTGATAGCCGTTTCGATGCATGTACCTACTACCTAAACAATTCAGTATGAGAAAATTTACAAAACGTTACTGCGCATCCCAAATAGCAATAGTTTTCTATATGTAGGTGCTTACTGTGCTTAGCTTAGGCCTTATTTTATTTAGGCCTTTATTTCCTTGACAATACAAATTAAAGAAGAATTTATTTCTCTACGTAAATCATAGTTATAGTAAATATTCCCTATTAAATTCAAATTCCTAAGTATATTAATATTATTTTTTATAAACATATAAGTACTTAAATATTATAACATATAAATTTAAGTTATTGTAAATATAATCGAAATACCTAATGCCATTCAAATACGTAATTTTTGCTTGTTCAGTAAGAGATAAAATTGTTCTCACAGGTCTATTTCAACGTATCTAGGTAGGTACATTGGTAGATATTTTATTAGTTATATGTATTTCGTTTTTAAAAATGTTGATAGTTAACCAAGCTAACCAAGTGAGCAAAACTCGTGGTATTTTGCCAATTACTTCGTTGAAACGCCAACTACCTGCTTTAAGGTACCCATTCACAATACGTCCACCAATCCAAATGGAGTGGTCGTCTTTCAAAACCGTTCCGTGAATGGTAAAAACAACGTCGTGAAGCTCTGGAT
Source organism: Epirrhoe tristata (assembly GCA_951394285.1). Taxonomy (NCBI): domain Eukaryota; kingdom Metazoa; phylum Arthropoda; class Insecta; order Lepidoptera; family Geometridae; genus Epirrhoe; species Epirrhoe tristata. The sequence goes on from OX596154.1 coordinate 8,681,835, forward strand.
TTCCAAACTAATTAAAATCCATGCGTCCAGTTCAAAAAGACGTCTGCCAAATGGACGTCTCGTGAATGGGTACCTTAAAAAGGGTGTTATTATAGGATTCAGAGGAGCTTAGGGGATACAATGGCATAGTAAGGGTCGATTCACATCTGACGGAAGATGCGTCGAGCGTATTCTACGGTCTTCGAATTCATAATCGCGTATCATCGGTCAAATGTGAAAAGTTGAATATTTTCTCAAATAATTGTCTGTTCTGTCGTTACGCGACCGATAATACGCGACGCATCTTCCGTCAGACGTGAACCGACCCTTAGTAGGTAAACTAAACTTGTAGGTATGTTAGAAATACCTAAGCTAAGTATCAAATGTTGCAGTGCCCCAGCGGGGTTCATGTTAAGAAACACTATTTTATTTTAAGATCTATCTACTTCTTCTTGTCGTGTCACCAGTTCTTTCTATCTACTAACATGAAGCAATAAACGTTTTCAATTTGAATTAAATGTTAAGAAACTTTTTTTTTTCAGAACAACAACTTAGACAAAAATGGAGGAACGTCCGCGACTGCTTCGTAAAAACGCACAAAGCGAAAATGAACGAAAAAACTTTAAACACAAAAAAAACATACTACACATATTACAATAACCTTCTATTCTTAGCGCAAGGTGATGAAGAACAAACTGATACCGTTCAAAATGATTGGACGTCAACTGAAGTCAAATGTGAAGAAAGGAGCGAGAACGATGAAAGTGAAAGTGATTATTCGTCCTCTTCTTTCACACACAGGAAAAGAGCCAGAACCTCAGCAACAGTCTTCAGCACTGATCAAAACGAATTTGAAAATGGAGATAATGAAATCGCTATTGAATCGAATTCAGAAAATATTCTAGAAGACCACGACCGCCTGTTCTTTATGTCTCTCGTCAAGGAGTTCAAGAAGATTCCAGAACACAAACAGATTCAAGCGAAACTAGATATTTTGAAAGTTATTCAAAATGCACAGAGCCTAAGTTAATTTTCTACGTCTAATAAGCTAGTTTTTTTTAAATAAGAAGCGTTTTTTAATATTGTCAGCAAGGAAAAAATACACTTTTGAGAAACGTTCATCTTTAGATTCGTAAGTATTATAGATAGTAAGAAAACTGAAATACCGACCTGAAGTTGATTCAATGCTACCGCTAGTGCGAATGGGGCCTTACTTTGAAGCGTTGAACCCGAAACTTCGATGAATATTCGGATGTTTCCTACTACCAGCTACATAGTTTTGGTCGATAAGATCTACTTATAAACTCTGTCTTAACCTAGGACCAAATATTCCGAACCGAAAAATTGGTCCTTGAAGTAGAAAACGTAGTATGAAACATCCGAATATTCATCGAAACTTCGGATTCAAAGCTTCAAAGTAAGGCCCCATAACCATTTTGGACACAATGAGTGTTACTGTGTACCTATTATCAAAAACCTATTATAAAAAAAAAATCACCTATTAAAAATGATAACTAAAAATAAAAGATTTATTTCATTGAAAAAATAGGAACCCACTTTTGCTTTTTTGCACTGAACTCTAGTCGCCGCATGTATGTTGCATCACTGAAACAAAATAACAATGTTTAGTAATTTTTTTAGGAATTCTTTGTTTAGTAAAAACACTTATTGTACCATCCATACTAATATTATAAAGCGTAAAATTAGAAGATTAGCTAGTTTGTATGTTACACAGCCCAAAACGCAACGATAGCGCGGTCTAATTTTTTCTGTGGCGCCATCTATTATGTAGTAAAATGTCTCTGTTTGTTACCTTTTCACGCCTAAACCACTAAAAAGATAAAATAATATTCATTTATGCTGGAAATTTCACACAGCATCTTCTGGCCCCAAAGTAAGCAGAGCTTGTGTTATGGGTACCTACCTAGGTATCTGCTTCATGACTGATTAAAGCGAAAATATTTGCTTACGATCTTTCGGATCCTGGCAGAGTGTGTAGTCATGCCTCCAAGAGGTGATGGTGTTCATGTGATGCGGTATATCGGGAAAGAAGCAGATGCCTTGGTCGACGCCATCCTTCTTGATGTAGCCGACCACGCCGAGCGCTAGGCCGCCTAATAGGATAGCGTGCTTGGTGCCCAAGTAAGCCGCTAGGATCGGCCCACATGCTAAGCCACCTGAGGGTAATATAACCAGTTTACTACTAAATAAATTATCCACAACGGTGCGGTTTTCACGCCAATTCCTGCCTCGCACAACAGACTTCGCCAGAAGGTATTTCCAGACCGATACTACTTAGGCGCCTTCAAGAAAAGAGCCTATTCCTACCTCAAAGGCCGGCAACGCATCTGCAGTGCTACTTGATGCTGCAGTTGTCTGTGGGCGGTGGTAATAACCGTAATCACGGTATTGGTCGCGAAGGAACAGGAGTAGAATCACCTAGTTTTAAGACGTTTCAAAGTGATCCCAGCGGTCCTACTGAATAAATGCTTTTTGACTTTGACACCTTACCATCAGGTGTGCCACCTGCTCGTTTGCCCCCCCCCCCCCCAGCCCTCTTCCATAAAAAAAACGGATTTTTAAGTAAAAATGGTCTCCGCGCTTGGGTTACAATTCAAAACAGAGGAAAAACCATGGTTCTAAACATAGCGAAAAAAAAACGCAAAAAAAATTTTTGACAGCTACGTCATTTTATGTTATTTTCGGTTATTTACTACTAGGACAACATAATAAGGCCATACCTACCTAATAATTTCATTAAAAAAAGAAAAAAAAACTATTAAAACTCCAAATCCAGCAATCTACGTAAAACAACGCGCCTAGTACATACGCAAACAGTAATCTTCAAAAGCTGTTTTCTCCGGATATAATGATTTTTTCGGAAAATCCTTTTGGATTTAGTTGTATGTTGGGATGCTGTACCTACCCCTTTCGGCTTCGGTAGACGTCTTTTTACACACTGTATAATCCTTGTGGTCCTAATTGACTGCATGATCCACAAGCAATTAAGATTTTTGTTCAGTTTCATACAGCAACATAACAAAACGAAGCTGGATCATTGACTTAGCTCCCCTGTTTCAGCTCGCAGGTTATTTTAGAGAATTCAGGATCCTTTGAAGATATCATATACTGAAGGCAAGAGATAGCATTTTACCACTAACAGATAGCAAGAGGCAAGTGACAGAGGAAAGTGGAGAAGAAAAGCATGTCGTGAAGACTCCATTAGTGAGATAAAGACAGGAAGATAATGAGATAGCAAGACGCACATAACATGTTTGGAACATGGCCACTTTGTAGAAGCCAGCATACCAAACGTGATAGGTTGCAAGTTCATCTACTCGTAGAATATGAACATACCTAGGAAGTAGTTGAACGGGTCGTCCTTGTTCCTCGCGTGCTGGACTCCATTGGCCACCAGGGCGAAGGTGGCGCCCATCGCGCCTAGGGGGATCGTATGTATGGCGTACCTGCAAATCAGTTTAGATAGTCATCTCGTATTTGGGTGCGATTTTGAGGATATCACATACATGCGTAAAAAATTGTGTGTAGATTTGTTTCTGTTCTAATTCTATTCTATTCTGTATGATTCCACTACGTGCATGTGCATCTACACACACAATTAAGACCAACTCGCCTTCGTGTAATGGATAGTGCCAGTAGTTACAGAGAAGATGGTGATGAAACTCACCGCTTCATCACCGCTCCGAGCCCAATCGCGTGCGAGTACATCATGACGTCATAGGTGCCGGCAACGAGACCCGAGATTATACCGTACTTTGTAGTCACCGCAGCCTGGAAAAATCTCATGTTAATGGCATAAAATGAGCAGTGAGCTGATTCGTATGAGCCTAAACATAATTATTGTTATTCACTGATGATTTAAGGCGGCATAAAACGTGCTAAAACTCCGTCACCCGAGTTGGCCACTTAGGTACACATACGAACTTACTTGCTGAGGAGTTCCCTTGAGCAGCACCTGATCACCTCACCAAATCAGCTCGCTGATTTGTCCACCTTCTTAGTCCTTTTTAAGTAGGTATTCCATTTCTCTCAAAACTAAGTATCATGAGTTTTGCAAGATGTATTTTTACAAAATCTTATTTACCTACTTATTTACACTATACGATATCTACATCGTCGGTTGAGAACCTACCTTCTTATCGACGTCACATCCATCAGGCGTATCATAATACCGATAGTAGTTCCTCGTGGTTTTCTCATCACATTCACAAGGCATTTAGATTTTATTGTGATTCTTTTGCAAAACGAATCTGTGCACAGTGCACAACAATGGAAAATTGTTATAAAAATGTCAAACGCAGTAGTTTTCAAAATGACAATTAGAAGATTTCGACTAGAAAAGGTTTTATTCCGATTTAATCTGTAAAAAGTTTTATTGTCAAATTATGGTTTCTACTAAATTCTGTGTCTAAAGACACGCGTAAAAAAAACTTGAGGGGGATACAAAAAATTTGTGGAGATTGCAGATCGGTTAGCAATTTTCGTAAAAACGTTTCGAAATCAATTTAAACTACCCTGCCTGATATCAAGCGTCTAACGCTTCGATTTGCTGGTATAAACAGATCTTATCATAACTGTGGTCTAACTATTCTGTACCTTTATTTGTTTACAGCATACAAAACCCTCAGACCACTGTCGTCACTGCTGGACTTGGTGCGACCTCCCCCTGACAGAGGGTCGACAGTCGAAGTTCACTCCACGCCATTTGGATGCGAGGTATACACAGCCTCTAGTATTTGTACAAAATCATCTCCGTGCTCTTACCACTACCACCTCTTCTTTCTTATCGAATTATATTAACTTCCGCGAAAAATCTACTAAGAACTTAGTTGCCCTCACGCTACACTTTTTCGGAATATAAAAGTAGGTACGTAGTCTGTAATAATTACCTTCCCACCGGTTACCAAGGTCCCAAAACGTGTTTTTTGTGAGATTCCTCGTTGGTCGCCAAGTTTCAGGAGTAGAATCACCTAGCTTTTAAGAATCTATGTGATTACCTACACTGGGTTCTTCCGAGTAGGTAAATAATGCTTTTTGGATTTGACTTGCAGGTGTTTCTCAATGCCGTTACAAGAGGATCAATTTGCGGCGTGGTGGGCAAGCGACCATCACTCCTACTCACAGACACCGCCACCGCGCTGGGCTCTGAAGGTGGACCGGTTTTCACTGAGGGACCCACGTGAGTGCTTCTCTGCTAGTGTTTTGATACTTGGAGGAGCTTTGTTTCATTTAAACAGTTCCTACTTTTAAACGTTGCGCAATTTAATATCGTCTTTCAAACGAGAAAACTGGGATGTCGTAGAACCTAAATAATAAATAAATAAATAATGCTGGACTTTTCACACAGCATCATCTAGCCCCAAAGTAAGCAGAGCTTGTGTTATGGGTACTAGATGACTGATATACTACTAATATACTTTTTGTTTGTAAATACATACATATTATACATAGAAACACCCAGACTCAAGACAAATATTTGTAGATCATACAAACATTGGTCCCGCCGCGGGGATCGAGCCCGCAACCTTTTGCGTCGCAGGCGGGCCTTCGCCCACTGCGCTACAGAGGTCGTCGAAATTCAAAAACATATATGAAACATGCACGAAAGGAGCCTCTTTAAGGCGCACCAAAAATGTTGTACATTGTTTGATATGGATTAGGCTTGACCAACACCCAAACCATCATCTCAGCTTAATCGGCTTTATCCACAGAAAATACAACGTCAACACCTGTGGAGCTGGCTAAGCTCCGGGCAATGTTTTCCTTCCCCGTGTTACGCTCGTATTAATTTTACGAAACACAAAGTTCATTCTTAATTCTTAATTCTTTATTGTACAAATAGACACACACAGGATAATAACATAAAAAAGGACATGTACAAAGGCGAGCTTAACCCTACAAAGAGTTTTCTTCCATTCATTGATGCACGGCCGGGATTCCAACTTCTTCGGATTGAAAGTAAGGTACAATTACATTCGCACAACACGGCTCGCTAAAAGTGGAATTAGGGCAGAGAAATGACATCATCAGTCTTATATTGGTCTCAGGAAGGAGCTGGTCGGCATAGTGGTATGCAGCGTGTCTTGGTGGCGGGGGGAGTGGGTGGGGCTGACGCTGGCGGCGCCTCTGGTCTCGGTGCTGTCGGCCAAGCTGAGGGTCGCAGCCAGTCCAGCCAGGCCAGTCGGTGATCATCCGCATCAAGGGATTTTAGGTACGAAAAGCACGCCGGTACAAGGAGCCTCTTTGAGGCGCATTTAAAATCTTTTCACTATAAGTAAGTACTGATAACTTATACGTGAAATTGAAGGTACAAAAATTGTTAATAGACTTACCATAGACCATCCTCTCAGCCTAATCAAACTATCCATCCATAGGAAACACATGAAATGTGGCTGATTAAGCTCATGCATCTCATGCTGCTGCTGCTATTTCCTTCATCATTCATGTAGGTACCTACGGCCTGGATCCGAACTCGCAATCTTCGTATAGAAAGTCGAGAGTACATTCAATATCCCACTCGTATTTCGCGACAGTTGGCGGGAGCTTATCACATGTTACTTGAGCTTTGCCTATCAATTTGATGATTTCAGATACCATAGACAAAACGACAGTACTGGTTCGATGCGGGGCGGCGTGGGGCGCGGGGGTGTATCTTGGAGGGGGATACGTGGTCACCTGCGCACATGTCGTCAAAAACGTATGTAAAACTTGATCATCGGATTTGGCATTCGCTTAGAACCCCTGACACGTCTTCAAATCGATCTGCTGACTTGACCTGAGAGAAAGTCTACCGTGTCTTGAAATACAGTCGTGAACCTGTTCTTTTTAAGTCAGCCGTTCAACAACACTGTGGTTCTTAACTGCTAACCTATCGATTGCCTAGATAATTTTTTGTCAAATTAAAAGTGTATTTTTTTGTTGATAAAGTTCTGATCGTCCATCTCTGTTTTCTTCCAGTACTCCATAAGCAAAGTTTCGGTATACTGCCAAGGTGTGAGGGAGACGGCGATAGTACGCTACAAGACAGCAGACGACAAGGCGTACGACCTGGCACTTTTGTACACCAACCCTCAGCATTGGACGCATTTGAAGCCAGCGGTCTTCGCCGAAAATCCTGCAGAAAAAGGTACAGTAAGTACCTATATCACCACACCATGTGTTTTTCTTCTGTTTCTATAGAACCAGTATGTTAAAAAGATTTCATGAGCGCCTCAGAGGCTTATTTCGTGCGCCTCAAAGAGTCCAATTTCGTGCACTTTACACCATGTTTTGCGAACTTTTAAGGTTGTCCTAAGAAGTTCAAAATTGTCGGATCTACAGATTTTCCTCACATGTAGGTAGTTGATGAATACCTAAGTCTAGTTTTCTACTGATTTGATTTTCATCATCATGATCAATATGATCTCAGAAAGACAGAATTTCAAGGCCTAATTTGATATCATAAAGGTAGATAGTATTGGTTGCTGTGCTGGAAATCATTCAAAGTCATTGTGAATTCTCTCGTGATTCCAGGGGAGTCAGTACTAGCAGCAGGCTACCCGTACTTCAATGAGAACAATCTAGAAGATCTGAAGGCCACCGTGACGACAGGACACGTCAACAACACCTCTCCATCTATGATACAGACATCGTGCTGCGTACAGTCCGGCTTTAGGTGAGATACCGTGCATCAGCGCCTCGATTCTAAAATGCCAAATCTGTATGTTTTGATCCTGAAGGAACAATTTGCTGGTTCAGAATACTAAGCCCTAAATTCGGAGTAAGTAAGAAACGCACAACACAACCGAAATATGGGATTTATCAGTAAGATAAGAGCTGACGTCCCACTTTACAGAATATGTGCGTTGGTGGCAGAAAGTCTGCTAACATGCGTCAGTGGCACCAAAAGTTAAAACTGTCTTTAAAACTTCATGACGCTGCTATCATCGCTAAGGTCACTTAGTTTAGCGATCTGTGGCACCAAGTCGTAAGTACATAAATTATCTTATCCAGTGGCGGTCCTATCTACCGGGTATGGAAACCGTCACGCGTGGAGGTACTGGCCATCATCGTAAGCAACGCTAAGACGGAGACGGGCGCCTGCTACCCTTATATCAACATGGCGGTGCCGGCCACTGTCTTCAGGCATCTACTGCACCAGTTCATTGAAGATAAAGGTATTTTTTGTTTGCGCCCTTAAAATAATTCTATTGTACGCTCAATGAGGCACCTTTCGTGCGCCTTAAAGACACTTCTTTCGTACACTTTAAAGAGGCTCCTTTCGTGCAGTCATCGGGACATCTTCCTTGCGCCCTAAAAAGACTCCTTTAATGCGCCTTAAAGATACACCTTTCGTGCGCTATAAAGATGATCTTTTTATGCGTCTTAGATAGACTCCTTTCGTAAAAACTATATGTACAATATGTTGGTTAAAATAATTATTTCTCTCTACAGATGAAAATAAATTAAGCGCGATCGAAATCAACAAAGAGATAATCCAGTCACAGTGGAGGTTGCTGCCATATCGCTCCAATTTGTAAAGTAAGGCACTTGCGGTTTCTTGGGAATACTTTACTTAAAACTACCTCCATAACAAGTTTCATACAAATCTGTTTAGCCGTTTCAACATGGAGGAGGATCCAAGCAAACTTGAGCATTTATAAAGTAGACTAATTTATTCTAAGAAACTCAATTCCAAACTCACTACTAATACTTACTAAGTAGTAGTGAGTTTGGAATTGATGGTTATTAACATGCTAACAAGTAAAAAAATAAAATCAGGACCATGACCCAATGTCATGCTTTTATAATTCTGTATCATTTTCTGATGACTGCATAATTTTATACATTTTATATTTTTATAAGATACTTAATTAAATTATGTTTTTACAAAATACGAGTGTTTTCTTTCCATGATCACATCTCTCTTTGCTTTTAATGCTATGATAGACCCCAAAAACAATGCACTAAAAAACCTTTCTTGACCATGACAATTTATCCCACAGAACACTATTACTCCTATGATTTATCCCCTCAAAGAATAAAATAGCTTTTCACTGTTTAGGCCAAAGAGCACTTATCTCAGTAATAGTGTTCTGCCTACCTGCCAGTATCCATTACCTCTCCTGGCCCTTGATTCATAATACAGCGGAATGCATTTGGTTCGGAATGGACCGACAGCAACCAATCACAGTGCAGGAATTGATCCGAATTTGACGTTTCTTGCACTGTGATTGGATGATGTCAGTCGATTCCGAACCGTATGCATTCCGCTGTAGGTATTATGAATCAAGGCCCTGACCCAGTGCCGGATTAAGCCAGTGAGGGGCCTGTAGCAAATATCTGTCAAGAGGCCCTTGGTATTAAATAAAACAACGTATACAAACGTAAACAGGTTCACGACTGTATCCCCAAGGTGCGGTAGACATTCTCTCAGATCTTTTTATGTTACTTATTCCAGATCCTTTGAAGATGTCTAAGGGGTGGATCATCGGTGGCATGGCGGTGGGTAGGTAACCTCAATGCCTATCGATTTAACCGATTTACTCAAGAACCATGACATAGGGTTTTTAGATTCTTAATTTGATATTGAAAATTAAACCTTGATTCTCTCAAACACAAAATCGTAACTTTGGGTTCAAACTTTTTTAACTTGCACTAATGCTAGAAAACTGATTTTTGTATGCATGAAAGTACAATTCAAGGAAATTATTTTACAATAAAAAACCCTGAAAACGACTACCAATTTTTTTTTTGTGCATCACTTTATATTGACATTCTCAATAAAAAGCTTTGAATGCTTATAACTCGAAAACTACAAAAAATTGCAGTAGGTACATACATGGGGGTTAAATCGATAGGCATTGAGGTTACCCACCCACCGCCCTGTCACCAATGATCCACCCCTCTAGTTACACCATGTATAGTAATTTAAAAAACATCTAAATATGCATGCCTCAAACCCTTATTTTACAGTAAAGATATTCAAGTAAATTAAATGTCGACGAATTCATAAAATAGGTATGTAATTTAACGTGACGAAATCTTGTTGGGGTGTTACCTCCTGACGCTGTATAAAATCCTACTCGTAGTACCTATCGACGACCTCTGTAGCGCAGTGGGTGAAGGTCCGCTAGCGACACAGAAGGTTGCGGGTTCGATCCCCGCCGCGGGACAAATGTTTGTATCATCTACAGATATTTGTCTCGGGTCTGGGTGTTTTTTTTTGTATAAGTGTATGTATTTACAAACAAAAAGTAAGTATATAATTAGTATATCAGTCATGTATATTATAGTACCTACCCTTATCACAAGCTCTGCTTACATTGGGGCTAGATGATGCTGTGTGAAAAGTCCAGCATTATTTATTTATATATTTATCAATATGTGAATGTAAATGTAAAGGCCTAAGTTTTTACGAGGTTATAAAGCTGATTGATATAGGTACATGAAAAACTGAAGTCTAAAGAAAATCAATGCCGTATTTCTTCTGTGCTCTTCTCCAGAAGTTAATTCTCTCTGTATTGGGTATCCCAATCATCTGGAACTCGCTGTCTATGCTCAAGAAAGCAGGTGTGCATTCACTTCGTGCCCAAAAGAAGTTTTCTAAAGGATTCTCGGTCATAGGAACTCTGAAATACAAAATCAAGAGCTAAGTTCACATAATTTTAGTTGAATTAGAATAAAACCGCCGTAAAAAGCCTAGCACAAGCCGAAAATAAAGAATGAAAGGGGATTGTCTTTTAGTTTTAACTGTCTTTTGTTGGACCTATCTATACTTATTGTTGAAAGTATTTTCCGACTAATAAACTTATTAATCAAATCTCTACGTAAAAGGTACGATTTACAAGAAAAGTGCTCTCTATGGCAGACGGACAGACACCTACAACAGAGCCTTAGTGATAGGGGTAGGTATCAGGTGGTAACAAACTCTTCCAATTAATCATGCCGTGCTTGTCCCTGAGCCGACGAGAGTTTTTCAATGTTGAGCTGAATATTGATCTCATTAGTGATTAGCCTAACAATCAGGAAATAGTCTGAAACTTACCCAGTCCTTGCAAAACTCGTCCACAAACTAGTCATAATGTCAATCATCCGCGCGTCTTCCGGAGTTGGCGTGACATTCCGGTATTCTACTGGATCATATAAGTAATGTACCTCATCACAATGCGAAGCCCCAGGCACCCATCGAAATGGAGACGCAAACTTATACAAATTTCTGTTAGAATCGTACTTGAAGAAGTAGTTGTATAGAGTTACTCTCGGATTCGTCAATAAAGCTTCCATGACTAGCACCGATGGGTAATGAACTAAGGCATCAGAGAAGTAATTTATCAATCGAGTAAAAGTTATGGGCGAGTTGTCGAAGTAATAATTACGAACGTCTTCGATGAAGAGTTCTTTGAATTCTTCTTTCTCGAATGTTATGCTTTTAGGGATGGCACTAGTGAAATTGTTATCCAGTGCTTGTAAACCTTTGGAGTTGTAATCAGAAGCCCATGAAATCCCTTCCTTGTTATCGTAGCCCATGATTATACTGATATCTGAGATATCATGAACTCGTTTTAACAGATCTTTCGGATTTTCTTTAAGAACTGCATTTTTGCTATATTCCTCAATGCAGGTTTTGAAAAGAAAACTTTTAAAAGTATTGTTTGTAGCGTTTCTAGTTGTAGCTAACACAATATCATCAGCTGTTGTGTTTTTGAATATTTTTAATAGTTCCTCTGGATCTGTCGTGTGATATCCTAATCGTGATGCGACATCTGCAGCGATTCCAATAGGGTCTGGGTCAAAGAACAACGGTCTTATAACATTACCACTATCCATTATAGCTCTATTAAACAATCCTTTAGCTGCTTGTGTCAAAATAAACAGACTTATACTGCTCCCTCCTACACTCTCTCCGTGCAAAGTCACACTGTTTGGATCACCTCCAAACACCTCTATATTATTTTTCACCCATTTCAAAGCAGCTATTTGATCTTTCAACCCGACATTACCAGGTGCACCATCAGTCTTCAGACAGAGGAATCCAAAAGCTCCTATACGGTAATTAACTGTCACAACAAGGACATCTTTTTGTACTAGATATCTAGCGTTGTGTCTATCGTCGCTATTGCTACCTCTGTATAGTCTTCCGCCGAAGAAATAGACGATCACTGGCAGAGGTTTTGTGATGATTTCGGGGGTGTAGATGTTGAGTGTGAGACAGTCTTCGACACCGACGGGTGAGTTGATCTTGGGGTCATACTGCTTGCAAATAATGTTGCCTTGATCTGCCTTAAATGTTCCTTCCCATTTGGGCGGTTCTCCTGCCTCCTGGAAATGCATTGAGGATGATTGCTCTGAATTCTGATTGCTGAACAGGACTAATGCCACTTATCGGTGCATGACTGGATTCGAACCCATGACCTTAGGGTTCAAATCCAATCATGCACCGATGAGTCAGTCAAAAACAAAAATATAAAAATATGCTCGCACAATGCTCTACATAAAATTCAAAGTTATGCATTAGCATTACCTACGGTCACTGCGGTTTTATAAGTAGGTAATTTTGAAAGAACTACCCACGGCGTCTTAGAGAGACAGTGATCCTATTTTAAAAACATATTTTAGGTACTTACCTTAAATCTTTCAACAACAGTAGCATATGGAATTCCGAAATACGTCCAATATTTATTTTCACGATTTAGATACCCCTGTATCTTGCCCTGCCTTAGGAGTTTTATATCTTGACATTTCGCCAAAACTATTGATATAACTAAAACGGTAAGCAATACTTTTAGACGACACATTTAGCATCTCGCTAGTTTATCACTGTAGTGATGATTCGAAGTAAGTACCTACCTACATGTTATGTTAATGATAACGGAGTTTTTATTATGTGAAATACTGGTTTGTTTTGTTGGAAGGAACTATAGGTATACCTACTGTCATGTTTCAAATAAAACTATGCACAAGGCTATTTTATTATTAGATAAGCACCATTAGATAAAAATAATACCAGCAATAATATAGATAAGTATGTATAATATCTACTATAATTGGGTGCCCGAGAACGGAAGGCGAAGACGAGGCCGGCCGAGAAGGCGCTGGCGGGACGATCTCGACGGGTTTGCGAGGGTGTGGTGGGAGATCGCCAAAGATAGAGGCCAGTGGAAAATTTTGGGGGAGACCTTTGCCCAGCAGTGGGACATAACAGGTTATTAAAAATATATATATATATATCTACATACCTTCCTACTTTTTACACTAAATTATGTATTTTCATAACACGGCTCTTCTTTAGAATACTTTTAGAATAAGCTTTCCTGGGATTACCAAAGAGAAAACCAGAGAAAATACTCAGAAGAGTAAATTCTTCTGAGAGAAAACAGTCATCTTACACCTGTCTAGTCCAGTTGTAAAAATTATGTCAAAATATTCATGAAGACCGTGCTGTTTGTGTTTGCGAATTTTTTTTTCTTCCTGCTGGATTTGTGAACTTGGTAGATAGACCTCTGGGATGGCGCGAAAAGGACAAGTTTCTATCCAGGACAACATAGATACAAATGATGATTTCATAGCTTATTTGGCGGCACATGCTCATCAGCTTATTTGTTAGTGGTTTTACTTACAGTTCGCCCAACGGATCTAGGCATTCGTGAAGTTAGCCGTTTAGGACCTAAATTGAACTGCTTCGCTATATCGTACCATCGTACCATTCCGTATATTAGTACCTAAAAGGTACCTACTAAAAATAGTTTAGTAGACTTGTCGTAAAAACTGAATCGTTTTGCAATCAAGTAAAACAACATCTGCTTAAAACGTCACGTTGTCACGGTACGAAAACTTTGCGATTCAGATTAGGAACCTAAACTGGATAGCATCCAAACTGAATTGAAGGGCATGGTACGGCACCTGTTCTACACTCAAATTGAGGACTAGGTATTCTCAAAGATCAGACTTCTTAATGCTTTTCAACCGACTTCAAAAAAGGAGGAGGTTCTCAAGTCGTCTGTATGTTTTTTTTTTTTTCTTTTTTTTGTATCTTGTTACGCGATTGTTCCGCCATTTGTTGACCGATTTGCAAAATTCTTTTCATGTTTGAAAGGGTATACTCCAGAGGTGGTCCCATATAAATTTCATTCCTGAGGGATTGATAGTTTCCCCGTAAAACTCTAAACATCTTCCCTCCTAGCCATGTCACAAATAGAAATTGAATCGACAGCTTGACGCCCTGAGTCACACCGCGTTTCGAGTCAAACATTGAAGTCGGTTTTCTTTTTAGTATTAAAACGTAATTATTGACTTAGACATTCCGTTCTCAGGCTTGGAGGTCTATTCGGATTTCTGTGGCTACTGTTTAGCAACAGGCAATGCTATCAGAAAGGGTAAGCTTGAACTCGGTCAGGATAGGATCGCCATGGCCAAGGTCAGTGAGTATGAGTTTAGTAAGTCTAATAATTTGGAATATTTCTGTCCAAACAGTTAGATAATCGAACTATGTAGGGGTGGGTGGAATAAACTGTTTAGAAAGTAGCCCAGATAACATATAAATACCTACTACATGTACCTATAACGTAAACAGGTTCACGACTGTATCCCCAAGGTGCGGTAGACATTATTTCAGATCTTTTTATGTTACTTATTATAGATCCTTTGAAGATGTCTAAGGGGGGTAGTCAGAGGCATGTCCAAATACATATTTGATACATGCCCACATCTTGCAGACGTTAGTATTCCATACGTGACAGGTTGCAAGCCCATCGCCGCCTATAAGAACACTAACTTGTTTCCTCACGATGTTTTCCTTTAGGTACCTAATAGTTTTGTTTTATGTTTTGAGTCAGTTTTCAAATATTCTACATTTCATGGAGATATTTTTTCAGGCTCTTGCTGATAATATAGAAGCTCTATCAAGATTCAAGAACAAGAGTGAGCCTGTGTTTCTTTTTATCCTGGTAGGTCAATGTTATTTTTTATTTGAAAAAACAAGGACATTTTACACAGCGCCATCCAGCTCCAATCAGGCGCGGTCGCCGCTTGAACTTTTGGAAGGCGTCACTATTCTATTTTCTTTACTGTACCTATCTATCCAGCCGGTGGCACCCTCTGTTGGGTATAGGCCTCTTCTCTTTCACGCCATTCCTGGCGGTCTTGTGCCAGCCGAATCCAATGTTCTCCCACCGCCCCCACAATGTCGTCTGACCATCGGGCAGGTGGTCTGCCCCGAGGCCGCCGCATATCTCTTGGCCACCACTCGGTAACCGCCTCGGTCCATAGGTTGTCGTCCCGTATGGCCAAGTGCCCCGCCCATCTCCACTTAAGCCTTACTTTACTTATTAAAACTAAATTTTTAGAAGATTTTTCGATTTCTGGACCGCGCCTGGCTCCAATCTAAGTAAAGCTCTTGTTATGGAAACCAGTTCATGCTTGCCCTTATAAAGGTCTTAGCTCACATAGACGACTCCGCTACCAACCGGCAAAAATAATATAATTCAAATATGGGCTTTAAGTATTGCACTTTAGATATACTTTACATTGGCAACATAAATTGCTGTCACCAGACTGCGCGGAACTACCGCGGCGGTAGTCGACGCCTCGCTTACTGAGCGTTGTCCGCGCGCTGACTGCTAGCGGCCGCCGCGCTGATCATCGGTCGGTACACGGTCAAGCATACGAGTTGCTTGTGTCTAGTCTATCGCGAAAAGTGAAAGCTGTCGGTGCGTGGACAGCTGGGTGCCTGTCAGATGTCGGCGCGTGGACTGCGAGCAGTCGCCTTAGTTTAGAGCGGTGTTGGAGCAGAGTCGTCTAAGTGGGCTACCTTAAAGGTCCAGGTCCCCTTAGTTTTGAAATGTTCAACTGTTAAAATCATGATTAACAATACCTACTACTCGTGAAAAACGATTTCTTCAATTTCAATGAAAGTTCAAACTCCTCAGAAGGGAAAGCTAACCCGAGCGATGTTCGGTGCCAACGGGATAGAGCTCTGTCGCATTATAGAAGAGGAGCTGGCTCTGATGCAGCGAGAGAAGGACACCGGCATCGAGAGGCCTAAGCTGGAGATCGATGAGATGCTACCGGAGGAATCGGTGGGCAGAACACGTTTACATTTCTTTTTTGACACTTCCTGGAACATTGTTTGAGATGGAATAGTGCCCAGCACGCTAACTAATCATTAGTAGGTACGCTGCGGTTTTATTATGGGGTTTTCCTTCACCGATAAGAGCTCGTGCTACCGCGTATATAATTATTTTTAAAGGTACCTACCTAAATTCCAGTGACGCATGGCCACGCTTCGAATGTACTTATAATATGTATAGTAAGGTACCTAGATGGTGTTTTCTCTTCTGACTTGTCCAATATCTTACTACTAAGCTCCAATAGGCAAATGCCTCGTCGATGTATCCAGATTTTTAGTCTAACTTCATTGCCTTCCTCCGTTATCTATAGGTATCTATCTCGTCCTGTCTATTAACATAGCATTCGATGTCATCTAAAAACCAGGCTAAAATCGAAGCAGACCTAAAGCTGGAGGAAGAGTATCGCGAGGCAGCTGAACGTCTTCGAGTGCTGACGCTGGCTGCCCGGAAGAGGCGAGTCGCCGATCGTCTGTCGCGCAACATCAAGCGACTCAACTTCATCATGTTCTGGCCGCATTGCCACCAGGCGCACTACGACCTTTATGAGAAGTGGGATATGATCAGTAAGTCGCCCTTATCAGTTGTCTGGAGCTGTTTTGTTTAAAATCATCACCTGAAGAAAGGTAGTCCCTAAACCGTGTGTGTCAAAGGATGTATAAAGTATCGCATACCTCAAAGGAACTTGAACTTTATATTAAATCAAGGCAACAGTCATGGTAAGTATTATGGTTTCTTTTTATTTGTCCGTCTTCAGCGAGCATAACAAGAGAATTAGGGCCTTTGAGGCTAAGATTGAAGTAGTTGGACGAAACAGAATGGTCAAAAAATTCCACGAGAGGAAACAATAGTGATAAGTTCGTATAAGTCAGCCAACTATGGTGACGGAGTTTTTAGGCCTTAAGGCCTCCGTCATGGCTTAAGATATAGCCGGGACCGACAATTTAACGTGCCTCCGAAGCACGGAAACGCTGAGATGAAATGCCACTGGTGGTCACCCATCCACTTACAGACGATCTTATCAAGACGACTTATCAAGAACGACTTAGCAAGCATGATCACGAGCGCTTCACACTAGTGATAGGACAATATTTTGGCATACGTTACATTTATCGACAAAAAGTATAAAATACCTAATATTTTTTCAGATATCCAGGTCGGGGCTAAGGAGACGTTCATAATAGACGAGCTTGGCGCTAAAGAGGCACTGTATATGAGCGATGTGGACCCGAATGAGGCATGTCTGCACGCGCTCATGAGCGGGGAGTGTCTGGTCGTGCTGTTCAAAATGTTTGATACCGACAACAGGGACTTTGTCAGTTAGTAGAATCACAGATTAAATCTCTTATTAAACTGGTGTTGCTTTTAATCAGATTTGGTTGATATTTGTTGTGGAGGTAGCTATATCTTGGATTAACACACACCCTACTTTACTATATATCCGAAAAACTGAATTATTCCATTACAGATAGAAGAAGATCATGCATTCTTATTTTCTCATGGTCATGGTGTTGTCATTCTTATGACAAATAAAGACGGATCTGTTAAATTTTTGGTGATCTAAGTTGTTCTTCAGAACTGCTCCGCTACGCTCTTTACGAGGAGATTCCCATACCCAAGGACGACGTGCCTCCAGAGAAGCAGGTGCCGCCGATCCCGGCGTACGAGCGCTATGCCTCCATCAGCAAGACTGCGCGGCAGGTGCGCCGGGACCGCTACGAGGTCAAGATGCAGAAGCTGGTTAGTGGACTAATGATTTTAACGCATCACTTCTTGCCACTTTATTATGCCTTCCAGAGAGACTTACGCCGTCAGTGACACTGAACAACACGGTATTGAAACTGAAATCTTCTTTCAAAGTTTGGAACTACTTATTTTGAATGCGATTATTCTTTAACAAATATTATTAAGCGTTTGTAGAGACAAACTGCAGGGCAAAAGTGTCTCCAGTTCTAGACATTCCTGTCTTGGGCCACTGTGGACCAATCTTTTATGTACCCACCTACCTAAGCATCTCATTCATCTACGATTTGGAGACATCCGTGGTGATTTTAGCACATAACGCATTCAACGTGCGATAACCCAATCTCATTTCAGTCCGCTTGCTGTCTTTATTCGCGAAAATTGTCCTATATCAGGTACTGGCTAAAATCTCCACCAAAGTTTAAAATAGGTTTGATGACAGCGTGAAGAAAGAGAAGACCGCGAGCGTCTCGCAGCAGAGCAGGCGCGGCTGGAGAGAGAGGCTGAAGAAGAGAGGCAGAGGGTCGAGAAGCAGCGCATGGAAGAGGAGAGGATGGCCCGGATACAGCAAGGGGTTAGTTAAATATGTTATTATTTGCAATTATGGTAATCACTTTTTTATAAACCGGTCTCCTGCGATACAGGCTTGCCTCGTGCGGGGACCACCAGCATATTCTACATGACCTGTGTTTTTGTTAAAAGGTTAATAGGTATTGGTAAGTATTTTAATTTTTACAAGTGCTTATTGGGCAAAAGTCTTTTAAAATTGTCTACTCGTATGTTATTCAAGACCATTAGGTATTTTATCTATACCTCTTTCAAGTTTCGTCTGCTTGTTTCATCAGGGTTTCAAAAGATTTTTGCTGGCAAAATGTGTCAAATATTTTAATGTCTAATTAGTGCTTTGTCTCTGCAGTTGCCAGCTGATCCGGAACCAGAGGAAGTTGAAGAAGAAGCTGATGGAGAGGAGAAGACTGAAACAGAATTCACTGAGGAGGTCTGGTAGTTTTTCCTGTCATATACGGTGTTTCTTAGCAACTTAAGGATCTAGGTATACAATTTTCTACACCAAAAATAGCTATACAAGATAATTCTGCTTCAAGCAGCCAGAAGAGTTGGAAGAGGAGCCGAAGGTAGAAGAAGAGGAAGAGTTCCACTCTGACGTGTCTGTCGAGGGGGAGGACTATATTCCACCAGGCGGCCTGTTCGTGCCCGGGCTGTATGCACCGCTCAATGAGATGGCTAAGGCGAATGGACTCGCCTACTTTTACCCGAAGGTAGATAAATAGTCAAGCCTGTAGAGCATAGATCCTTCTACGAAATGAGCGTAGAGAACTAGGAGAAAATTTTCGCCATGTCTAGAAAAAATTTGATGATCAAATAAATAGCTGTAGGTACCTACCGCTATCGGTGCTATAACCGATAAACTATGAGCTTATCAAAATTGTAAGGCAGTCCGGCTTTAGGAAGGAGAGTCATCTGATCGTTACAACCAACAGGCACAGATCCAGCATTTCAAAAAGGTTGTGGGCACACTTGAAAATCGGCCAAGTGCGAGTCGGAACATGAACTCGCTCATGATCTATAATATGTACCTATAGTGGTTTTTTTTATATAAAGGAACTCGTGTGCCAAATTTGGTCAAATCGCTTGAAAAATGCGACATGTAGGCGAGAACAGACAGACGGACAAAAGTATTTTTTAACCAATCTCGAAACTGAAACGCTTCGCTCACTCGCTCGGTCAATTAGGGTTGTGGGCATGCCCATAGTGCCCACTATAGTGGATCCGCGCCTGACAACCAACTTATACGTGTGGCCTGTCCTATATTAACCTACTTGACAGGTGGTGTCAGAGCTGGCTCAGATAGAGACGGAGCACTTACCGCCGCACGTGCTAGTAATGTTCAGCGTGGACAAGCGTGCCGACGTGCAGGAGGTCGTCAAGCAATACGCTGATGACATTATAGCGGTAAAGCACGATGATAATTTGCTATTTTCTTTAATTATTCCTGCCGATTCACACTTCATTCAAATGTCTTTCTCCCAGGTTTATAAAAATAAAAGAAGCTTTATTTTGCGTCACAATAAATAAACATTATATATAATTTAAAAATGAAAATGAATCTGGTGACAGCATAATTACGTTTTTATACTAAAAAGAAAACCGACTTCAATGTTTGACTCGAAACGCGGTGTGACTCAGGGCGTCAAGCTGTCGATTCGATTTCTATTTGTGACATGGCTAGGAAGGAATGTGTTTAGAGTTTTACGGGGAAACTATCAATCCCTCAGGAATAAAATTTATATGGGACCATCTCTGGAGTATACCCTTTCAAACATGAAAAGAATTTTGCAAATCGGTCAACAAATGGCGGAGCAATCGCGTAACAAGATACAAAAAAAAACATACAGACGAATTGATAACCTCCTCCTTTTTTGAAGTCGGTTGAAAAATGGTCGTCACTCAATATTCTGCATTAGTTAGAGAGGCTTACTTTTGCACTGGTATTGTGATGCCAGCTGTTTGCTGGAAGAGAACTTTTAACGTTAAGTTTTTGTCATTTCCTCTCCAGCACAATCAGAGGCATGTCTATTAACCATACACTTTGGCACATGCCCACATCACATGTTGTGAGTAAAATACTTTGCTTCGACGTTCATCTTTTGGTTTCAGTTGGGCATCTTTGTCGGAGAAGACCTGTCGAGTTTAGAGCATGTTGCATTTTCCATTAAGCAGTACGACAAGATGGAGAGAATCAGGAAACAGTATGACTTATCTGCATCATAAGTATTATCATTCTTAGAATAACTAATTCTTAGAATAAGCAACGAAAAGAACACTGGGTGCAACAAAACATAGGGTGCTAAGTATGAATTTTATTCACCATTCGGTATCGACGCCGTAAACATCGATTTGTACTGATTTTCATTAGTTATGAGTGAGTACCAAAAGATGACGCTGCTATTTTCCCATACAATTCTGCGTTTACAGCGTCGATAACGAACGCGTAACTAATACACTTTTATATTTACCTATCTCGTCCCACTGCTATCAAAGGTCTTATCTAACAATCTCTATCCGCTACCACGTTCCACCAATCTTCCTCGAAGGCATTGATGTCGACTCGCCAACGCTTCCGTTTACAGACCACTTTATCATCTCTTATTTAGAAGTCTTAAAAAAACCGTGGCTGGCACACCCGGGAGTGCCGAGAGAAGTGAAAACTTGAACTTTCAGAAATGTAAAAATATTGCCGTAATAGTTTACCGAGTACAGAACTAGATGGCGCTACTGGTACGTGTCGGTGAGCGTCACGTGATCTTTTCGAGGCGAATCCAAGAAATTATTCTCATCTCATCAAAAATGCCCAACGCGCTTAGAGATGTTTTCACTTGAAAAATCGCGACAACCTCCGAAGAAATTAGCTCATAACGCTAGCTCGTCATCAATTCTCATCAATATTAACAACTTTACAGCAAGGACCGCCTAGCCCTGATGGTATCCCGTAGGAAAAGTTTGGCTCTTCTCCAGCTAGCTGGTCTGAACCCTTGCTACATCAGCGCAGACGTCACTTCGGGCGAGAGAGACTGCCTCCAACTCTTCCCTGTGGGGTATGGAGACGAATTTGAGGAAGAGGAGAGCATTGTTGAAGAGGAAATTGTGGTAAAAAATATATTTTTGTTTAAACTTGATTGGTGGATTAACTTTGGTAATATCATAAATTTTTTAGGCGTCATTATGCCTAATTATATCATAATTTTTACCCGATTTGCTTGCTTCCGAAAAAACTTGGACTTTGACTTAAATAATATATTTAATATATGTATAACTGGTACCATAAATAATATTATTATTTAGGTCACCAAGAAAAATATCATTAGCCCTATTTTGCTGGTAAGATAAGTTAGGCAACAAATCTAGTAAATTGTAATTTCTTCTTGCAGGAATTGCCGCCAGAACCGGAACCAGAACCAGAGGTAAATAATAACATTTATCTTTACCTATTTTTTGTTTTATAAAAATATACAGAAGGGAAATATACTATGAGCTCATATAGCGATCCAGTTTAGGTCCTAAATTGAACTGCTTCGCTATAACGTACCATGACCTATGATAATAAAAGTTACTTACCTACTAATAATGAAATTACTAGACTTGTCGTAAAAACTGAATCGTTTTGCAATATAATACCTACAAGTAAAACTATTATCAGCTTAAAACGTCACGTTGTCACGGTACGAAAACTTTGCAATTCAGATTAAGAACCTAAACTGGATAGCACCCAAACTGAATTGTAGGGCATGGTACGGCACCAGGCCCTTGATTCATAACACAGCGGAATGCATTCGGTTCGGAATCGAACGACAGCAACCAATCACAGTGCAGGAATTGATCCGAATTTGACGTTTCTTGCACTGTGATTGGTTTCCGCTGTATTATGAATCAAGGCCCAGGTGGACCTTGTTCCACGGTAACGAAAGCAATATAAGGGCTTATTTAGCAGGCCTGTAAATGACACATAAAAAAATTTCTTTTTTCATTTTATTATTCTATTTTTAATATTTTTCAGCCTGAAGTTGCGGTTGAACAGAAGGAAGACGAAGATGAGGATGAAGAAGAAGACTGAGATTATTAGCATATTATTATTATCTACGTACAAAATAGTTATTTATTATGCAATAGGCATGATGACAATTTTTCAAAATCTGTTCTATTTTGTTCAGAATGATTTGTTATGTGAAAAAAATATCATATTTCAGTAAATAAAGGCTTTCAAACATAAAAATCAAATTTAAAATTAAAATTTGAAATTCACGCCAAACCCCTCGTCGGTGTCATGGCGGCTGTTATGACGTCACAGCTCACACGTCAACAGCAAATACTAAGTGAAAAAAATCGGAAACAAAAAGCACAGTTTTGGTCTGTACTGAGTACAGCAAGGCGGGGTGGTTATGGTTAATCTACGGTCTGTACTAGAAGATGACGTCACGCGCTCTGATTGGTGTACAGCTATCATGGCGGATTATTGTATTTCGTAGATTTATTTTATTAAATAATTTTATAATCTCGACATTATTAGGACAATAAATGCATTTTTCTCAATCCTTGAATCCTATTTTCAACCGACTTCAAAAAAGGAGGAGGTTCTCAATTCGTCTATGTTTTTTTTTTTTTTTTCTTGTTACGCGATTGTTCCGCCATTTGTTGACCGATTTGCAAAATTCTTTTCATGTTTGAAAGGGTATACCTACTCCAGAGGTGGTCCCATATAAATTTTATTCCTGAGGGATTGATAGTTTCCCCGTAAAACTCTAAACACCTTCCCTCCTAGCCATGTCACAAATAGAAATCGAATCGACAGCTTGACGCCCTGAGTCACACCGCGTTTCGAGTCAAACATTGAAGTCGGTTTTCTTTTTAGTATAAAAACGTAATTATATTAGGTCAGTTCAAAATTTTGGTTCTTAATTACTGTCATCATGCCTATTGTTTCACTTTTTATTCCTAGCTAGTTGTTATTAATGTTTTTTTATTTTAATACTCGTACAATAAACTTCATAGAATAAACAAAGCGTTTTGAATTCTTTATGTCAAACCACATTATTCAATGCAGAACGTTCGTGCGATTTTAACTCATTCAGTCCTTTCAATCACCACACTAGTTCAAGATACAGTGTGGTATAATAAATATAATGCTAGGTAGGTACAGTTCGCCCAACGGATCTAGGCATTCGTGAAGTTAGCCGTTTGTTTGCGCAGTGAACGTTCATAAGTACAAAATTGTGTTCTGCGCAGACAAACGGCTAACTTCACGAATGCCTAGATCCGTTGGGCGAACTGTAAACTATAGGTCCTAATATTGAGGCCAGTGATGGTTCAGATTCAATACCTAAAGGAGGTCACGACCCACATCACTGAGGAATACGACTCGAGGAGGAGGATGGTTCAGAACGGAACAGATGAAAGTTTTTTGGGATTATATTTTGTGTCCATGGTAACGAAGAGAAGGCGCTTTTAAATTGATAGGTTAGCAAATGAAACGGTTAACAAAAGATACATATATCCATGTAAATTACATTTATTCTGTAGGTACTACAGTCTCTAGGGTGTGGGTAGAACTAAAGGTCGTATCCGTATTGGCCTGGCCTTAAAGCGGGAGTCGAAGTTAGCCCGAGTCGGAAGACGAAGTGGAAGGAGGTTGATGATGATGAAGGTCTTCCAAAACAATGGTGTAGGACCTTTAAAATACTGCTTGCAGGAAAAACCTACCATCAGAAGCATCACGATCAGCATGCTGAATACTGTGATAGAAATTGACCAGTTTTAATTGCGACAAAGCCAGATAAAAACTGATAAATTCTCTACCAGCATTGCATCTAAAATCATAATGTAAGTACTTACCTACCTATAGTTTTGTCCATTTATTTAAACGTACCTACTCGTATATGGGAAAACCAACACTTAGGTAGATAGAAATAGAAAGCCATTAACAGGTTTTCACGTAATTACCTTTTTTTTATACCGTCAGAAAATCCATTATGGATACGGAAGGGTTATGTCGGACTCTCACAGACTAAAAACTGACGTGTGGCCGGCCTCCATGCATGTCAAGGGGCTCCGGGATCTCCTACGGAACACACCGGTGCTTTCACGTAATACCTACCTACCACATAATATGCATAATAAGTACTGAATAATTATTATTTATTAAGCTGTTTGCCAGTAATAATTCCTGTAAACTTCCCGGTAGGTTTATCGAGGAAAAAAAATACCGTGTCTGATAATAAGCAAGATAACAAGGCATGAAGTCTATAAACGAAACATAATGAAACACAGCCAATTACAAATTGAAGTTGAACACAAAACCTCAACTTTTTTGAAGTTAGAAGACTACTACCTACACTGAACATCGGACATCGATCTCCGAAGATCGCGGACACACAATGTATGGGAACCTTTTATTATTGCTATGTATTCCTGCAACTTTAGGCTGTGGTGGTGGCAACCCCGCAGGAGGATACGGATACGGATACGGCGAATGGTATACAACCACACTTTCTACGCGTCAGAGACGAACCAGACGGCATACGGCTCCATTGGGTGATGCTGTAGACAGGTACATATGTCTAGTTAGACGTAAATATCATTTTTTTTAAGTAAAAACTTCGTTAGCCGCGTTAGACATTTTTCATATGGGGGGAAAATATCAAACTCTTCACGTGACTGTTACCGTGTTACGACACCATCCTCTTACTAATATAGGGTCTTCCATTTTAAACTACACAAACTGACAAGGCCTCATTTTTGGGTTGTAAATAGACGTTTGACTTTATCAATTTAAATCCTAAGCGCATATACCTAAGTTTTCACTTAAAAATTTATAATGATTATTTAGAATTGTTGCATAATGATTTTAAGGAGAACAGACGTTCCACCAATCGCAGCGCAGCTACATCACGAATGGGCTAAGTTATACAAGAAGTAACAATCAATTGAAAGGATAGTCTTTATCGATTTTCTCGGGATTGTATTGTTCTTCGGAACAAAACAAAAAAATTTATTACAAAATATTTTTAATTTATTTTTTGAACCCAAATCCTGAATTAAGTTAGTATAAAATGAAAGAGCCTATGTATGGTCTGGGCTCATAGTACCTTAATTTGGTCACATATTGTATCTTCACAATGGTTTACTTGTGAGAGTGGCCGCCTCGGGTGAGACTGCCCCGAGGTTGATTCCCAGTGGGATAACTTTTTGCAGTTTATTTTTTTGTTTTGTATTTTTTTTAATTTTAGAACCGTTACCGAAACCTCGTTAAAGTTGTCACTTCTGTTGGCACTCCCGGAGTGCCACAATTTTTTTAAATTAAAATTAAGTCTTTAAAGGATGATGGGCATTTTGGTACCCGCCCTCAATAGCAATAATTGTATTTAGTAGGTATCATTGAATATCTACTTAGGTCTAGGCAGTTTAAATTTTGCAGTCGGTGTATACCTACATTGCAGCTCCAACGACAACTGAAGCCAAGTGCAAACAGTGAAATTCAGTCGGTCAGTCTAGATTCTTATAAATATCTGAAGTATTCCCCTCGTCCCCTCTGAATTACAGTCACAGGCGGGCCTGTGGCGCTGATGAAATGTCCAGCATTTTTTTTTCCAAGCAACGTTTTGTACCGGTCAGGGAGATGAGACCAAGTGACGTTATTAACCGAGCGTTCCGTGCTTCGGAGGGCATTGGCTGTCCCCAACTCCTGGGTAAGTTATGACGAAGGCCTTAAAAACTCCATCACCAGAAACGCCATTATCTAATTTTATTTATTTTTACATAGAAACATGCCGATGGCTTGGGGCGGCTTCAGGCCGCCTGCACACGAGGAGGCAATCTGGAGGAGCTGGTTGACCAAATTCAACGAAAATAAGGAAAATGAGCACAACGATGACCCCTCGAAGTACGTGAACGAACGTGGCCCCGGCAGTGGGTGGCCTTCGAACTTTCTTGGTAAGACACAAATAACCAACGTTCAATCAATAAGGACTCGTATCTTTTAGGTGCATTCATTTATCTCTATGGATCTGGAATAAGTAACATAAAAAAAAGATCTGAGAGAATGTCTACCGCGCCTTGGGGATACAGTCGTGAACCTGTTTACGTGTTTTTACGTTTTATCTCTAAGCACTTTTAATACTTTCACCACACTGGTTCCAAGAACTAGTGACACGACAAGAAGAAGATCTTACGACATGACATCATCTTCTAGGAAAGATTGGAGCTTACATACCTATGTATTGTATTACAATCAGTTCAGAGGCGAGAAGTCAGAAAAGTCTGACAGGACTCCCGTCTTCTTCGTTCTTTCGAACCAGTGTGGTGAAAGGGTTTTAAGTGTGCAGAGAGGCGCACATAAATTTTTCGGCAGAAAAACTCATTGGTGCACCGGGTGCACGACCGGGATTGAACCCACGACGATCGGAAGGCGCGGCCACTACCACTAGACCACCAGTGCTCCCTGTAAAAACTACCTTGAGACTTCGCAATGATGAAGTGGTGTGAAAGCTCCAAAAAACTTCTCAGCAATTTTACTACTTCCTACTACCTAATAGGGAATCATAAAGTGTATGACTGTTTGCGTTCAATCACGCCAAAAGAAAAGCAAACTTACCTAGAGGCTTCGTAAAATGCTGGTCCCACGTGAACTGCAGGCTAGATCACTAAATCCTTCACTGCACACAGCTTCATTCAGTAACTAAATAACTTAAAAAAAATAAGATGATTTACAGGCTTAGGCGGAGGATCCTCAGGGGTTAAGGCACCACCGTGGGCGTATATACCCATCAACACTGGCTTACCAGCTTTCTGCTACCAGCCACCGCTCGCTGGCACCTGCACAGAAACAAATACTCGGTAACAATAAGAAACAAAAACAAACAGTAGGTACCTATCACAACTGTAGGTATGCCCAAGTCACGGAGAATTCATTATAAATAAATAAATATAAATAATGCTGGACATTTCCCCAAACCCCAGACCATATCCCATCCAGCAAAGCTTTTAGGTACTAGGGAACCAGGTAACTAATATACTACTTATATACTTTTTGTTTGTAAATAAATGCATATTACCTATACATAAAAATACCCCGACCCGAGATAAATATTTGCAGATCATACAAACTTAAATCCCGCGGCGGGGATCGAGCCCGCAACCTTCTGCGTCCCAAGCGGGCTTTCATCCACTGCGCCACAGAGGTCGTACAGTTCGCCCAACGGATCTAGGCATTCGTGAAGTTAGTTGTCTGCGTAGAACACAATTTTGTATGAAAAAGCGTTCACTGCGCAGACAAACGGCTAACTTCACGAATGCCTAGATCCGTTGGGCGAACTGTAGGTACCTGGAGTGAAATTGGTGATGTGGTGTTTTTTCCATAGCTAGGTAAATGATGGCTGTGTAACTATGAAAAAGCAAAAAGTAACAAAAAAAACAAAAATGGCGCTTGGACTAACTATGCATAGAACATTATACTATCCAAATTCAAATTCAAAACGTTTATTGCTTCATGTTAGTAGATAGATCTTAAAATAAAATTGTGTTTCATAACATGAGCCCCGCTGGGGCACTGCAACATTTGGTACTTAGTTTAGGTATTTCTAACTTACTATCTAAATTAAGTAGATAATTAATTAATTAGATAATTAAGTACCTAGATAATTAATTCATTATTATCAAATTGTCCCACCGCGTGGATTGAACTCGCACATTTTACGTCTATTTTCCCGCCAACGATCAAAAAGCAGATTTTATACTTTTCAGATGGGCATTTAACCCTTTCACTGCCGAATGCGTCGAATTTGATTATACTGGATGTGGTGGAAATCAAAATAACTTTCTCACGATGGTGAAATGTGAGCAATCCTGTATGAAAATGCCTGTAAATGGATGCAACCCAAAGAAAAAACAGATCGTCGAGTATATGATGCCCACATAATTTATCAAGAAATAATAAATCTAAGCTGTTCAGTGGTCTCAGTGTTTCATTTATGGTATTGAATTCGTACCTTACTTTCCTACGTACAGTTCGCCCAACAGATCTAGGCATTCGTGAAGTTAGCCGTTTGTCTGCGCAGAACACAATTTTGTATGAAAAAGCATTCACTGCGCAGACAAACTGCTAACTTCACGAATGCCTAGATCCGTTGGGCGAACTGTACGACACGCTACGCAGACAAAAATACTATAATTGCACTGATAGGTAAGCACCTGGTAAGCGTGGTAGGTAGGTACCTACCACGGATTTCTGGTCTGTGGTACCTACCTATTTTTGGCAAGTATGTATTCTGTGGTAGGTAGGTACGCGTGCCAAGGAACCCTAGTAGGTATCCATATCCATACTAATATTATAAATGTGAAAGTAACTCTGTCTATCTGTCCGCGCTGAAATTTGGCATAGTTAAAGGTTGTATCCCAGGGAAGGACATAGGCTACTTTTTATCCCAAAAAATGAAAAAAATCCCGAGGGAACGCGGGTCACACCGCGGGAGCGCAGCTAGTAAGGTATAATGGGCGCACGTACCTATTCTAGGTAGGTATTCATTCAAAAACCTAGGTACCTACTTATCAGAAAATTAGCTATCCCTACAAAGACATGAAAACTATTAATGAAATAACAAAGCCAATTAAAAATGTACCTATACAGTTGAACATACTGCCTCTACCTTTTTGAAGTCTGTGAGAGTAAATTTGTAGGTTAGCTACGTTCTTCTGCGGCAATAATGTATTGGGTGTTTTTGTTATTCCTAGATATTTCTGCAAGTTTAGCCTGCTATGGTGGTCAATATGGAAATAGATATTATTACTACTACTATGCTGAACAAGGCTACCTCTCAACATTGTTTTTGAAAGGTGCAAAAGGAGATGCTGTTAACAGGTGAGTGAATTAGGAGTAGGATTTACATTATTTATTATATATTGAAAAAGAGTTCACTGAGCATAACGTTTGTACTCTACATTTGACATTTTGCGCACCTTGTGCACCAGTTTTCGCACTCTGCGCATCTTTTTTTTGCGCACTACTATTTTGCACAATTTGTGAAGTTATCAACGAAAACATGTTTTTAGCTTCTATAAAATGTCGAAGCTAAGTCAAAAAATGTATTGCTTTTTTCGCTAAATATGTTTAGAATCATGGTCTGATCACAACCCCCTCAGTTTTCGGTAGCAGTCTTATTACACCCTGTATAATAAAAACAACCTAATTTAACGAGTATTTTTAATGCTTTTACCTCTAGCTATAGATAGTCAAGTCTTCCTACCTCTATGATCAACTCTCCCTCGGGTTAGGGAGATTTGAACCGCAAAGCAATTTAAGTGATTTTTTTACTAAGTTGGTAGGTTATTAGTATTTTTGGCATTAGAAAATCGTAACTACTAACTAATGCTTGGCATACGTCAAAAAACTGTAAATGTCGAAGTCACTGTTACAGTTTTATACGTGTTTGAATGATTGGGGTTTAATTCTCCCGGACTCCCCCTACTTAGTCGAATAATTGAGAACCTTCTCCTTTTTTGAAGTAGGTTACAAAACGTCAAGTCATCTAAATGAGGGTAAGTAACCAACATAAATAATTAGGTAAGTAGGTACTAAGTACCTACCTACTATAAAATATTTTAATTTGACTTTGACTTTTTGATTCCTCTAACTAGGCACATAAAATCAGGGTACGGCGGGTTCAAAGCGCCACACGACGTGGAGCAGTTGTGGAGGTACTGGTTGCTACAGCACGAGCAGCAACTGGAAGATGAGGAAAAAAACGGGAAGGACAACCCACTATTCAACCAAGACCCTGGCAGCGGCTGGCCTGAGCGTTGGATGGGTAAAGTACTTAATTGGGTTAAACGGGTAGGTATTCATCGCGAGAATCATCATCATTTTCCTGCCTTTGTCCCACACTATTGTGGGGTCGGCCTTTGGTTCGGCACAACATTTTATTCCGGCTTGGGTTTAGAATCGTGAAAGCAGAATTTGGGGGTTAAAACCCGGTAGGGGTTTACTTCCCGATTCTACTATATTCTACATTGTATATCTACCATTCATACGGCAATACATGCATAGTTTTCTAGAAATAAACAGTGAGCTCTAATTGAATTCTATCGAAATTAATAAAAAAAGTTTCTAGCCCAAGCAAAACGCACGTAGGCGTCGTTCGGCGTCATTGTAATGAGACTTCGGTTTGAGTGACGTTAGTGTAGTGTGCTGTCATATGATGGACGTGTGGCCGGGCCCGTTTCTGAAGATTAGTTCAGGGTAGCTGGGCCTAACTACTGCCACTTCTCGTCGGCTCCGCTGCCTATCTCCAGTTCGCCCGCGACCACGGTTGTTAAAACAGCCGAAACGTCGGGAATTAATGAAAGATAGGTATTCTATTTGTATGTTTTTATTTTTTATTTGTCGAATGAAATTTTAAAAATATAAACTTGGATAACTATAGCGTCAATAATTACGTTTTTAATTCCTTAACTACAATTTCGGACACTTCTTGCAAAATGTGACAAGCGTCTTCGCTGATAGTGTTCCGAAAAATGGTGTCTGAGAAAAATGGCCTGTAACTCAGACAATTTATGCCGTAGCAGCACCATCTAAGAAATATTGTCGAATTTAGCTGTTCTTGGATCTAGGTGGGGTTTTTGAATAAATATAGTAAGTTATGAGTTATTGTCATTAGTTGGAATAGTTGAAATAGCCCCGCTCTACCTTAGGTACAGGCGAATTGAGAACCTCATTTTTTGAAGTCGGTTGAAAAACCACTAAGTTTTGAAAGGAATTAATAATATAATAAAGTAATAAAATGTGTATTGTTTCAAGGCGTGGGGAATGGACGAGGTGGCGTGGCCCCACCGCCATGGGCATACGTGCCCATTGAAGGGCTTCTGCCTGCCTTCTGCTACCTTGAGCCCGTTAGGGGTACTTGTAAAGAGGAACTGAAAAGGTTTGGGTTCATCTATCACTTAGGTCCCTACTAGTCTTCATAAAACTCCAAAATTTAGGCTTTTATATCTACAGGGTGTCCCAGGAATTACTGTCAAGCGGAAGTCCAGTGATGCAGACTCTATGGCTACCTGAATCTACTAGCTACATGATAATTTAAATAAGGTAGGCAACATAATGCCTACACTGAACGGGACGCTGTAATTCCTGGGACATTGTTTGAGATGGAATGAAGATGGCTTGCCTTGCCCAGCACAATCATTCTCTTCACTTAATTGACATTATCCAAAGACTAGATTTCTTTTTACTAGACATTAGAGCGTTTTCACATTATCCGATCCGATATCGGTATCGGACGCTGATACGATATCGGGGGCAAGTAAAATGTATAAAATATGTACTAAGTAGGTAAGGTACCTGTCTTTTCGGCCCGATATTGGAGCAATTTAATTCATTTCATACATTTTACTTGCCCCGCTATCGTATCGGCATCCGATTACCGATATCGGATCGGATAATGTGAAATCGCTCTCAAGGTCCAGCATAGCGATTTATACTTCAGCGGAACACATCCGCTACGACACAGTTCCGCTTTCAACCGACCGCAACCAATCGCAGTGCAGGAAACACGACATCTGTTTGGGACGAATTCTACGGAACGGTTTCGTCGCGGATGTGTTCCGCTGAAGTAGGTACTTCTTACCAATGAATCGCTATGCAGGACGCAGTTGTAGGTGACTAAGGTTACCCAAGTAAGTAGGTACCTAGCAGAGAGGTGCATGCGACGTGTTATGGACTTCATAATGCGGTCCAACATTAAGTACTTATTGGAACGAAGTTCATGTTCGGACGGTATCGAAGAAAAAAAGACTGAAGCTGGAAAAAAAAGTTTGTTTCATTTTACCGTCACGACACATGTATATGTCAAATCGTCACAGTGCGAAATGCGCAGCCGCGACACAGTCCATAGATTGTTAAATAAATTGTTAGTAGGTAGGTACGGAAGAGCGTTTCTAGCACGGATTTAAAGAAATGAGGTTTCTAGGATACCTACAATTTATTATATTCCCAGTACTTATAGAAAAATACCTTGGTACTCTTTGCATCGTTCCAACCGAGTGTTCCACGACACTCACGTACTTTTTTAAATAAATGGAATTGTTATTCCAGATATGGATTCAATCCGTTTAGTCAGAAATGTGAAGAATTTGATTATTCAGGATGTGGTGAAAATCAAAATAACTTTGAGAAAAAGGAGACATGTGAGATTGCTTGTATGCCGCTGCCACTCGCCGGCTGCGATCTAGACACGATGCAATACATTGAGGAGACGTAGTTATGTCGTTACGAAATAAACTGATACTAAACTTTGTTTTGCCTTATTCATTCATTCCTTTGACGGCGGCGGGGTGAGGTACCTCATAGATTTAGCATGGTACCTTTTTACATCATAATTATATATATTAGGTACCTACCTACATCAGATTGTCACACTGGTCTAACTCTATGGTGTAACTAAAAGCCGTTAGTACACCGACGCATTCGCATGCAAATGCGAAGCGATGCGAACCCACGTCTCACTCTAGCACATAGCTAATGACATAGGTGCGTCTTTGTTGGATGCGAATCGCATGCGGATGCGTCGGTGTACTAACAGGGTTAACGCTAACGCCAGCCCGAGCTAGCTACTTCCAGGGTTCGGCAAATGAGTTCAACACGCAGTGGAAGGTAAAACACGTATAATTTTAAACAAGACACGGGAACAATATAAAACAAAAGAATAAGGTGTAGAAAAGTAAATAAAATCACAAAAGTCTAATACGTTCGTTAGCTTGTAGGACCTCGTCAGAGTAATATTGTTCTGTGTGTAGGACGCTCACTCAGTGCTGCCAACAGTTATACTAGCTTACCCTTAGAGATATAAGCTTACCACTAGAGTCAACTATTAAAACCACCAGAAAACCACTAACAAAAAATGTTTTTAATAATCATCATCATCCATCTAGACCGATACTTAAATGCTTTCTAATATCTCTATTGACCTACAGGGTGTAAAAAGACTACTACCGAAAACTGAGGGGTTGCAATCAGACCATGATTCTAAACATATTTAGCGAAAAAAAAACGCAAAAAAAAAAATGAATTTGCTGCTTCATTTTACGTTATTTTCCGATTATTTACTACTAGTACAACATAGTAAGACCATACCTACCTAATAATTTCATTTATAAAAGAAAAAAACAATTAAAAATCAAAATCTTGCAATCTACGTAAAATAACGCGACTAGTAGCTCGCGCGCGAGCAGCTGAGCGAGGTCAGCGCACGCGCGCGCGGCCGACGACCGCCGCGGCCGGCCGGGCATCGCACCCGCCCCGCTCTCGCGTCGCCTGTCTACTGCACCTATGCAGTTCCACCAGTGCTATAAACAAAATCTTAGTTACGTAAACTAGAAAAATTAAACATAAGTAGGTACCTAACTTGGCTTTATTTCAGCTATTATTAGTTACATAAATAAAATGTTTCACTATTGAGTTCATAAAATCGTAAGTAAGGAAAACTTGAACGAAGTTTCAGTAACGGTTATAAACAAAAAATAATAGTACAAAAAAAATTAAAATTTAAATAAGTTATTCTCCGACTCTAGGATTTGAACACTGGGCTCTTGCACTCAAATCCTAGACTGTTCTAGCTCGGCTATCATGAGTTTACTGAGTGCAGCGAAATTAAGCTTCATTTCAAAAAAAAATTACTGAAATTCGATTGAACGCTGCACGTGTCGGCGGCAGAGTCAAAGGGTTCTATCAAAATCTTCTAACTTGATTGAAATAAGGTTCAGATTTCTATTTCGCTGAATCCTTTGTAAAAGCCGGTCGGTATAAAGCTGCGTCTTTATTTGCGAATTTTATGCTTTTATGATAAGTTTTTATTGTAAACTGTTGGATTTAACAAAGATGGTAGGTTTGTTAACAAATAAAATGTACAAACAGTTTGCCCTTTTCGGACGTACAATATTAACATTAATAGTATGTTAGTACTAAGAAACTAAAAAACGAAGTGTTTGACCAGCACTTTATCTTTAACCTCGATTGGGATACACATTCATTATGTCAAAGTTTATACTAACAGCAGCACTAGATCAACTGTTCACTACATAAACAAATAATAAGTAAGTAAGTACCTGCCTAAGTAAACAAATAATAAGATTAATGGTTGATAAGATTATCAGTTTATTCTATCAAATATCACTAGGTACAACAATGTAGTGAATGATCAGTGAATAAATCCATCAGTTTTCAACTCTTGAGTAGTGTGAAACATGCCTTGCTAGGCATTTTTCAGTTGACTCTTTGGCGGCTTTTGTCAAAGATATTAAGAAATTGTCTTCTAATACTATTGAAATAAGGTTCCAATTTCTATTTCGCTACATTTTCTTTCTAATTTCTCGACTCGTTTTGTTTGATTTTATTATTTATTAATTAGTTGAAGTTCAATATTCGTACGTATTGGACGCTCGCGCAGCGCATACAAATTGCATTACCGGTACTACTGTCGCGAATGAGTTTTATGGTTTTATTAGAGGATAATTTAGTACCTACTTAGGTAGTTAATTATCGTATCTACCTACCTAGTAGGTACCTGCCTACATTTGTTAAGAAGAGAACAGTGAGTGTCTGTTTAGTGCGAGTGTGTTCGGTCAAAAGTGCTTGTTGTGATCGTGTGTGAAAATGCGTTGTGTTATGGGCCTAGCGCGTAATGCGATGGGCCCACAAAATAGGTAGGGTTGATCGATAGTTAAGTTACCCGAACCAACACTGATCTGGAGGCTCTGATCTGCAAGTAGAAGAGCAGGTCTTGATTCTTTTTGGGAGAAACGCTTGGGTACCTACAGGCAGGCAGGCTCAGCTGTGCTTGTTGAGCAGATGCTCAGTTTGAGGTTAAAGTGGAATTAGGTAAGTCTTAGTACCTACTTACCTCACAATAATCAAATTTCTACGCTACGCACATAGTAGGTAGGCACTGCCGAAGTTATCGCGTGGGGTTCGGAATGCGTAGCGTACATTGCTGGCTGACGAACTAAATGAAAATCTTCAAACGCTGTTTTCTCGGAAAATATTTATTTTTTCGGAAAATCCTTTTGGATTTGGTTGTGTGTTGGGATGCTGTACCTACCCCTTTCGGCTTCGGTAGACGTCTTTTTACACCCTGTATAGTATTATTCTCTGTGAGTAACGGGGGCTAAAAGACCTTGGCCCACAAGATTGTCTTTGCTGACTGTTGACTGCTGACGGTTACAAATAAGACACTGACACTGATTTAGTTTACTTCTAGTGACAGTAGTGACAGTGCAATGACAGCAGAACTCAGCGGAGCGGCAGGTTCAATGTCAATGAGAAATCCAGCGAGAATCCTTCCGTCCGTCGTCCGTCGTCCGTCATAATAATTTAATCTACTGCCTGCCGCTCGTCAGAGTAATATTGTTCTGTGGTCAGACTCAGCTCAGACCTTTCATGACCTTTGGCGTCTTCGCAGTAACAAACACGTCTTTTGACCTTGAAATTGTAGTAGCGAACTTTATTCTGATTAATTCAGGGGATTTTTTAGTAGAAGTGATAAACAATACTTCAGTATTATACATTCAGCTCATTATACCTAAAAGTAAAATTTATTCAACATTCAGTATCCGGTTTATTCTTGTTTGGAGTGCTATACACAGAAAAAAAAAAAATTCTCGACTGAAGGTAAATATTCTTGATTCAAAAAACTTTTTGGGAGACCTAAACTTTCTCAGATAAAGTAGAAATCTTCTCCGACTGAAACAAATTCTCTTGGTTCTCGAAAACGTTTGTCTTGAAAAATATTTTCTTGACTCAAGTTAATTTTGTAAGTTAAGTGTATGATGTCATAGTAGTGCCGGGCCATCTGTTGGCTTTCAATAAATTGCTTTAAATACTGTAACCATTGGAAATTTTACTATGGTCAAAACAGTTTCCCCATGTGTTTATTTCAATTTCCGACAGGTGATCTGGTACTACTATGAAACCATAACATTCCAACCAAGAATAATTTCACCGTGTATGTAACTATTTTAATGACTTTTACTAACAAAACGTTTCTTTTATTTTCAGATGGACTTAAAGAGGGATTACCGATATTATGTTGTAGAATTTTCGGATCCACCACACAGTGACATTAATCAATACGTTTGCATTCCGGATTCTTGGATTCAGTTACGTGAAATAGCGGATCGAGTAGTTGTTACTAAATTTCCCGTTGAAAATTTATCAATAACAAAAAAACGTATTAAAAATGGTGAGGTTTTCTCAGATGATTGGTCAATTTATGTGGCCGAAGTTAAATATGGCACTGGTGAGTAAATTGCTAAGATTCAAGTGTGTTTTGATTTCCATTTAAAGTTAGAATTTGAAACAGACTTTTGTGGAAAAATTAGTATCAGTCTTAAACAGTGGCGGCGTAAGGGGGGGGCGTGGGGGCCAGGCTCCAGGGGGGTGCCACCCGTGATGATAACTCACTCCTGCTTAGCGGCCACCTAACTCGAAGTTAACGGACGGAGGGCGGCCTAAGAACTCCGTCACCAAAGTTGGTCAGGTCACTGAATCATTATACGAACATACTTTTTTTTACTAATTCATATCACTAGATGGCGCTAGTGGTATACGTGGTGTAAAACAAACCAAACTGTGATTAGCTAGGTATATTGTCTGTGTTAGCTAGCAACCCTCTACTATCGCCATCTAGTGGTCAATTAATAATTATGATGTGACTGTCGCGATACGACATCGACACGGACTTCCGTGTTTTGCAAAATATGTGCACAGAGTTTTAAGTCTTATCCCGATAGACATAAGTGCTGGTTTGGATTAACCAGTAATCAAAATAGTATTTTATTAGGAGTTTTGGATTAATCTAATTTAATAGAGTTTTGAATCGTGGCACTATCAATAAATTATTAAATTCTATTTTCAATTATTTGATTCAAAATAATTTTAGCTTAGGTAACTAGAAATTTTAATGAACATTTTGGTGATAATTGTTCGTTCGCGCTTTGCTAAATAAGTTCACAGGGTTACGTGTCTTATTGCTCCTAAAATAAGATCTTGTTTGAAATAACCACTGTATTACCTACTTAGGGCTCTTTTCTTTTCGATACAAGGAAGGACTAGGTACTTAGTACCTACGGATATTTTCTTTCATTAGGTTCCATTCAATCATGATTGATTTTGATGTATCTTTCTAATCTGATTGATTCTCTGTCTGTGTTTCTATTGTCGCGTCGCATCACAGTAGTCGAACGAAATTGCAAGTTACTTACGGGCTATCGCTGGAAAAATGTGTTACCAAAATTAAAGCTCTAAAAATTTTTCTTGAAAGCCAACGTATCCAGTTATAGTGGAAAGAGCTATTTCCTTCGGAACGGAAAAATGTGATGGCTTGGATATTTCGATTGAAAGACGAGGAAGGAGGAGATTCTGTAAACGTATGCCAGGAGAAATGGCCCAAGACGCTGGTCTAACATTGCCAGAGGAGATTAAGAGAGCCATGATAGAATGCCTTGATCGATTTCATGGCGAACTAGACCAGCGTTACAGGGCCATGGACGACATTCTTCTAACGTTCGGTGTGATTCAGCCTGAAACTCTGTTAGGGTGCTCTGTAAACGAACTTCATAGAGTAGTACAAAATTTAACGAAAACCTATGACGAATTTTCAGAAGAGGATTTTATTTTAGAGATTCAACGATTAAGACGCCACTTGGAAGCCGCCAGCATTTCTTCCCAAGTGGCGGCTCAGTGGACGATTTTATCTTTTAAAATGGGACTATTCAGAGACCGTACCCAATTTGGCTGTAAGCTTAAGAATGTTTTTAACAATTTGTGTTTCGGTGGCCACGTGCGAGAGAAGTTTCTCCAAATTAAAATTAATTAAATCATACTTAAGGTCCACGATGGGCCAAACGAGACTCACCAATCTGTCCATTTTGTCCATTGAAAAGGACCGGAAAATAAATTTCGACAATGTAATCGAACGCTTCAGTACATTAAAGTCACGAATACACGTTTAGTTTTTTTTTTTGCTTTTTTTGGGGGGTGCCCAATGGAAATCCGCCCCGGGTGCCAAGCCATGCTACGCCGCCACTGGTCTTAAAGTGAGCAAAAAGTCAAGAATGATATCAAATAAAAAATAACACACTTATCTAAGTGATTTTCGGTGTGGACCGTTTCCGTTATCACTCTTTATCTCTTCAATTGATGTCATATGTGTGGGTGTTTTTTCGTAACAACAAAATTAATTGATGATTGTGAGTAGGGAAAGGTGTACGAGTCGATCCTACGGGGTATGTCGATCCCTGGCCGTTGTGGCGAAACTATGAACGCCATCTAGTTAATTTCTTTGGTAGATTGTAGCCGCCAACCCCCCTTCGCATCAGTCAAATCGTAATGGCGGTGTGAGTGGCGAGTGCGCGTGAAGAGGAAAAAATAAAAATTGTGTGCCTCTGATCTAAGGTAAGGTTGACTTTGAGACTATAGTACTTTTGTTGTATACAATAAATTGTAAAGATTGTTGTGTTTGTAGCTTCGTGTAATGCTTAATTACGGTTTTTGCATGGCACCACAACGGTAGACGCATTAGAGGATATGTTTTATTACAAAGACTAAAAAGTTGTGTTCGGGGTGAGATGATCCGTCGGTGGGTGTACTAGTTGATCCGGCGGATCTACTAGTACCATGTACGGTAAAAACATAGTTTATCGAATAGATTGAGGGTTCTGATTTTTTGGTTTGAATTATTTAAGCGAAAGTAGATAGGCCTACCTACCTGTATTTTCTATTGCAAGCTCATAAATAGGCTGAAGGATGAAATACCATTGTCAAGGTTAATAATTTTTGTAGGTAGGTACAAGATTTTATTTCACTTGTTAGTATAGGTGTATGTTGGTATGTTTTTTTACAGCATGATACCAATAAAATCTACTATTAGAAGCTTTATGAAAAGAACTTTATCAACAACGATAGGTATTTTATTTTGATTATTGTTTTTTTTATTTTTTTTTCTAGATATCAAAGGTCGGGACACCGACCTCTGAACTGCGGTGCAGAAAGCAACGGGAAACTACTGCACAACATCTCCCAAAAAAGTTATGATGCAACAACAGAAAGATAGTAACGTTCTTGACAACAGGCTTCCACGATGTAGCATGCCGTGGCGGTCCGAGTCCGGCAGGGGTAGGCACAAGGCTACCCAGGTCGTCATCCTGCGAAATCCTTGCAAAATTGGGACATGGAATGTTCGCACCATGTTGGTGCCGGGGAAGATGGAAGAAGTCACGGGGGAAATGGATAGATCACTAGTGACTCGAGATGTACGCCTGATATAAAAGCTAGAATAGCTATGGCGAAACAGGCATTCCATAACAAAAGAAACATATTTGCTTCGAAAATAACAAAACGGGTTAAGAAAAAGTTCATTAAAGCATAATGTGTGGAGCATAGCTCTCTATGGATGCGAAACTTGGACTCTGACGCAGCGGGATAGAGAGAAGTTGGAGGCTTTGAAATGTGGTGCTGGAGAAGGATGGAGAGGATTAGCTGGACAGAGAAGGTTACCAACGAGGAAGTGCTGAGAAGAGTTGAGGAGAAAAGGGTCTTGATGAACACCATTCAAAATAGAAGAGGAAAAATGATTGGACATCTTATACGACATGACAGCTTTATCAAGAACATCATAGAAGGAAAAGTGGAAGGAAGACGAGGAAGAGGAAGGCCTAGAATAAATTTCATGAGTCAGATAAAGAAGATCGCTGTCATGTCGTATAAAGAAGTAAAGGAGACCGCATTGGAAAGGGAGAGGTGGAGGAAGTTGCATCATTGCACCGACAAGCGCTAAGCTCTTAAATATGATGATTGTTTTTTTGTAAGTTTATTTTCTTTTTTTGTGTTTTTTTTAGTTTATTATCTTTTTAAAATAAGTTTTTGGAACAGTGTTAATTGTGTAACTTGATAATTCATTTCATAATTAATAATTATGACTGATGTCTAAGAAAAATGTGATTTTTAAAGTGCCTGATGTTTAAGACCAAAGTTTAATCAAAAGGTAAGAAATTGTGTGATTACCCCAGTAAATTTTGAAAATGATCCTTTAATTTTTGTTAATTTGGATGGTGTGATCTTATAGCCATGTGATAGCTATTTTTATACTTAAATTATTCAAATAAAGAATTTGTAAGCACCTCCAGAGTTTATGTTCAATGTAATTATAATAAAACCTATAAATTTCGTTGAAAAAGGGGCAAGACGATCCCCGGATCATCTTGTCCATACCTCAAGGATCATCTTGGACACCGGGGTGTACAAGTTGATCCTTTGGTAGGGTTTTAGAAAAAGTGAAATCTAGCTATCAAAACAAGTCAAATTAAACAGTATGAGGAAAGTTAGATAAATTAGCTAACTACATAAGCTTATACGTCTGAAATAACTTGATCACTCTTCAAATGAGAAGCATTCTCCCTTAAGGGGATCAACTCGTACGTACCTTTCCCTCTTATCCTAGTACCTAATAGCAAAAGATATGAAACATGCGTATTAGATTAAATTGAACAAAATTTAGAGTAACTCTGGTTTGATATTAAAAGTTATTTCGGAATCAAAAAATATTCACATTAGAATATTAACATCAGAGATCAAAGTATTTAATCTTGAAAGTAGATAAATATATATATTTTTTTTAAAGATTCTTATAACGACGCAGAAAAATACATCGAAAGACCCAAAGAAAAATTAATTAACGAACAAAACTGTTCGGGGCTGGTCGATAATGGCAAGTTTTTTTTGTTTTATTACAATACTTTTATAAAATAAATAAATAAAAATCATTTATTTCAGACCCATTTGATCCATAGAATAAGTTTAACATTACAT
Source organism: Epirrhoe tristata (assembly GCA_951394285.1). NCBI lineage: Eukaryota > Metazoa > Arthropoda > Insecta > Lepidoptera > Geometridae > Epirrhoe > Epirrhoe tristata. Next base: position 8,723,100 of record OX596154.1, read on the forward strand.
TAACACACATTTAAAATTAATAATAAATAAATAACAATGCACAATAAAAATAAATAAAATTAAGTTACATAAAATAAATACATACAATGAATACATACATGGCCGGCCTCAAACAGATCATTGAGCCACTAGCGATGATACTGGTTTCAGCATCATCATCCAGTGGCCCACGATGCTGGAGCGGATGTCCTGCGCTATGGCGGCCAGGAGGCTGTTGGAGCTGCGGCGCATGCGGCCCACCAGGGATGCGACCCGCTTGCGCATGATTGCGTGGAACCCATCCACGTGCGCGTCCGCGAACATCCCTGATGCGCTACAGTACCGCGGCAGCCCCAACAACATCCTGAAGCCGTTATTATATTGTACACGTAAGGCGTTGTAGGCTTTTGTGTATATCTGGCCCACAGACTGCATGTGTAGAAAGAAGTACAATAAGCCTTAAAAAGTGTAATTTTGACTGGCGCTGTACAACGTGCGAATCTGCGAGCCACCATATTACACCTCACCGACAACGCCCTACGCTCCCTTTCAACATCAACATTGTCTGACATATCCTCAGTGACCCAGTGACCCAGGTATTTGAATTGTTTGACCCAGCTAAGAGGAGTACCGTAAAGCGAGACCGGAGGTACTGAGTAGCTCTTCGTACCGGCTTTGAAGAGAAGCAATTCAGTCTTCTTTACATTATACCTGAGTCCATGGGCAGCTGCGTATGTCTCACAAACCTTGATTAACTGTCTCAGGGCACTGATTGATGGGCTCAGTAGAACCATATCATCCGCATAGCTGATATTGTTTACACTACGGCCATGAATAGAACAGCCTATCCTGGTTCTACTGAACTCAGCAATCAGCTGATTAGTGTACAGATTAAAAAGCTTTGGAGAGGTGATCCCCCCTGCCTCACCCCACACTTCAATTTGTACTCCTCAGAGTGCGAGCCCGACCATCTAACCATGTTTTTCTGATTCAAGTACCAGAATTTAAAGACATTTATGAGCTCACGGGGCATTGTGGTTTCTTTTACAAGCTTATCCCAGAGGATATCATAGAAAACCAGGTCAAATGCCTTCGAAAGGTCCAGAAAACAGGCATATATTGGTGTCTTCTTGCTGGTATAGTATTGGACAGTATGTTTGAGGCACAGAATCGCAGTTTCAGTGGAGAGTCCGGGTTTGAACCCAAACTGCTCATCACGAATGTTTAGGTGCTCCATTAGGTGCTTGTCAAGCACACTGTCCAACACTTTTGCAATCACCGTGGCTAGCGATATAGGCCTGTAGTTGGACACATCCGAGGCATCCCCGGTTTTGTTCTTAATGACAGGCACGACAATGGTTTTCATGAGCTCCTCTGGTAAGTAAGAGTGGCCTATGCAGAGATTGAAAAGCATAGCCAGTACTCTGGGCAGGTGAGCACCAGCATGTTGCAGGTGCTCTACACTGAGTCCATCGTGACCGGGAGATTTTCCCCTCTTCATATTCCTGATGATCTTTCTAACATCATCGGTATCAATTTTGACATGGAAATCAGCAGATTGGACTTCAGCATCGTGCACCTGCACATGTTTGGTTGACAAACTTGGCTCAACCTTAAATTGATCCATGAAGACATTGGCAATACATTGCGGATCAGACACGCCACTCACACTCACAGGCAGACCACTTGAGGGGGATTGGGTTTTGGTGTGTTTCCAAAAGCTGGTGAAATTTTTAGAGGCATGGTGTGTAGCTAATATATCCATCTTAATTTGGTTTTGATTGTTCTGACACCATTTTAATTTGCTCTTAAAAACCTTCCTAGTCTCAACCATATGTCGGTAAACAGGCCCATTAGGTGGCCTTCCATACATGAGCCACGAATGATAGGCCTCCCGGGCCTCCCCATGAGTCCGTTTGACGTGCCTGTTCCATCCTACAATATGGGCTCGCCTCTTATATTTTTTTCGCCTTTATAAATTATACCGTTTTTTTTTAGATGTTGAAATTTATGGCAATGTTTATTCTAGGCGATAAATTGTCGAAGCTATCGAAAAGTCTACGAAGGTCCAAGCGAAATCAGTCAAATCTAAGTGTAAACAAACCTCAAATATCTGAGGCTCCGTCAGATTATAGCGTAAAACCCGTAGCAGAACCGCTAGCGGTGATCAGTACAGAAATGGAAACTTCGAAGAAACAAACTAATGGAGTCGCGACTATCAACTCTGCGAATGAAATTACCGTTAGACGAAAAGATAATAACGAAAAATCAAACAACGTTGATTCTATTGGAGATAATAATAGTCCAGAAGGCATAGCAGGAAATGAATCACCAGCGAATCATAATGGCCCGCAGTTAACAAATGAATCATTGGATGCTATAATAATTAGCGAACCAATTTCGGATACTGGCAACCCAGGTCAGGTAAAAAACGCCAGTGACTTTCATTTTGAAGAAGACTTCTTATTATTCCTTGATCATACGTGCGATGGACTTTTTCAATGCTGTAAGTCTTTAGAAAAACTGATGGATAATGTAAATAATCATTATGATAGTGGAAGTTATAATCCTTTTAATACTACAATAAAAGATACGGTAGCTCCGGTAGTAGAAGAGAAAGAAAAAGAAAAAGAAATTGAAAAAAAAAGACAAGTGGCAAAAAGAACACAAGCTGAAATAGGAATTATCAAAAGAAGAGAAACCGAAAGAATCGAACAAGAAATTGATGATAGTGCTGATAATGATGATGAGGATGATGATGATAATGATGATGATGATGATGATGACGATGACTATGTGAAAAGAAAACGATTTCAATCTCGCACACTTACTTTACCACCTGAATATGATAAAAATGACTCAAAATGGACTTTGAGGTATCATGAGTATGCACCAGGGCTTGTTGAACTTATAGAACATACAGGTGTGTATATCAATGCTGTGAAACTCGTCAATTGTAAAAGATTAGCCAAAAATTCCAAAACACTAGCACGATTATTGTTAGTAGAAATTTTTACAGAGAGTGCGTTGTGTACATGTTCCTTAACTGGCGTTAGAGCTAAGGCATTCGATTTTGATGGGACACATATAAGGCCTGGATTGGATGAAAATGCAAGAACTGTTCTATTGACTTACGTTGAACAGTATGCCCAAGCCAGTAAGTGGCCTAAAACAGACAATCAGGCTATTTTAAACAGTATACGTAATAAAATGCAAGAAATTAGATTCAAATTTAATAAATGAATATTATTCATACATTACTTATATCAATGTTTTATTGTTAGAAAAGCATACGGGTATTAGTGTTAGTTTATTTAATTAATTTTCAAAGATTCATTAGCGTAATTTGATAAGATTATTCCGCCTACTAAATTAATAATCGAAATAAGTAAAATTATCCTTAAATATTCTCATAGCTGTATAAAAATATTTATTGGTGCGCATCGTTTGATAGTTACGATTACAATGGAAAATTCTTTATTGTAGATGAGTAATTTAATAAAGTATATGTTTTTTCATAAATAACAAGTTCCTAGTTACATTACGTTTGTATAATCATTGTTTCTTCGTTAGTGATTATTGCGTCATCCATAAAGGAGACAAAGCGAGATATTTTGTCGCACTTATACGCTCACACCCATTTCACAGAGAAACGACCGAATGTATGTATGTTGACCGAATTCATTGTCGGGCACGGCGGCGAACGCTGGCGTTGTTTTCAGAAGCTCATAAACATTTAGCCGTTAACTACATTGTTACCTACTATGTAAGAGTGTGCATTTTTAATGTATTTTTATAGAAATTGATTTATAATATGTATCTAATAAAGCATTACGCATTAATAAAGCGTTCGTTATTTCATAACTAATTTGAAAATAGTAAAGCTTTTCCAATTAGGAACAAAAATACTGAACTTTCTGAAACACAGTGCCGGCAATCGAGGTATGTATATAAATGAAAAAATTCACTAAGTATGAGTTGACAATTATTAATTTTATACATTTACAGTAACCGTCACACACTACGAGTTCTATTTTATTTTACGTAAATAGTTGTTTTCGAAAATTTCTAGATGGCAAACACCCCTAGTTGGTTTATGTAGTGAACAGTTGATCTAGTGCTGCTGTTAGTATAAACTTTGACATAATGAATGTGTATCCCAATCGAGGTTCCACGATAGTGTAGTCAAACACTTCGAGAACTCGGTCTTAGACGAATTCTTCGTCAAGCATAAAATTCGCAAACACTGTAGACGCAGCTTTATACCGACCGGCTTTTACAAAGGATTCAGTCTTAGTCTTAGCGAAATAGAAATCGGAACCTTATTTCAATCAAGTTAGATGATTTTGATTTGACCTTTGACTCTGCCGCCGACACGTGCAGCGTTCAATCTTAATAGTTTTCTAATACCATTGTACGGTTGAGTTTTGAATTTCAGTAATTTTTTTTTAAATGAAGCTTAATTTCGCTGCACACAGTAAACTCATAATAGTCGAGGTAAAACATTCACATTTATAACGCGCAGTACTGGTTTTCTAAATTCAAATTCAAATGGACCGCGTCGCGCCAATGCTAAAGTACATACTTTCCGCGACGCGTTCATTTTCCACAACGACCAGCGCCATCTGACGCCACAGCCGCGCAACTATTCGGTCTGTTTCCCCGCGGCCCCGCGCGTCTCGGCGACAGTGAGCGTCTCACGAACGAACGAGTTAGATAGACTTTTGTGATTTTATTGACTTTTCTACACTTTACATTCTTTGTCATATTGTTCCTGTGTTTAACATTATTATACGTGCTTATACCTACACTGTGCGTGTTGAACTCATTTGCCGAACCCTGAAAGTAGCTAGCTAGCCGGGCTGGCGTTAAACTGGCTACCCAAGCGAGGGCCTTTGGACAAAGTGCAGTGAAGAAGTGCATACCGGGACATTATTAAAAAGTGTAAAAGACAATCACAATGCCGCGCACACGCCGTCAATCACGCCGTCAGTCGGACTTCGAAGACGCGAATTCGATCGCGACGCCGACGCCGACGCCTCCACCTACAGCGACGCCAAGCTCCCATTTCGCCGATATGGCGTCCATTATGGCGATGCTCCAGCAGACGCAAACCGCAGCATTCGAACGCCTTCTCGACAGAGTTCTCACACACGAGACTCGTCGCGATTCGTCATCACCGACGCCAGCGGCGCCGGCGGCTTCGCCCGCCGGCTCGGCGTACGCGCCCGCTCTCCATCTCGGAACGTTCGCGCTGTGTACGGCGCGTTTCAGCGGAGCGCCCGGTGGCGACTCGCTCGATGGATTTATCGATGCTGTGGAGGCCTATAAGGACTGCGCCTGCGTCGGAGACGACAACGCCCTACGCGGATTATCTATGCTGGTCACAGGAGATGCAGCCGTGTGGTGGCAGGGCATCAAGTCCTCCATCACCTCCTGGACCGAAGCCGTGACGTCACTACGGAGCGCCTTCGGAGACGTTCGTCCACCTCACCGTATCTACCAGGAACTGTTCAGCATGTCTCAAGGTCCCTCTGAGAAGACCGAGCTGTTCGTTGCCAAGGCGCGAGCGCTACTCGCCCGCCTTCCCCCCGGCGACGTCACCGAGAAGGTACAGCTCGACATGCTCTACGGCCTTTTACACCGTCGAGTTCGAGAGCGCCTTCGTCGAGACGAAATAAATTCGTTCGACGCATTACTACGTAAGGCGAGACACATCGAAGATGCAACCGACGAGGCCGTGAACGAGTTCCCGTACACAACGCATCCACCGCCGTCTTCTACTGCGGGGGGAGCCCCCGCCGCCAACGCAGCCCTGCCGCAACCGCATCGGTTCGCGCCGCCGACGACGCCGCGTCTCTCACGCGGACTCCCTACGTCGAGCGCCGCCGGCAGAGAGTCGCATACCAACAGCGACATCGCCGCGCCCGCGCATAGCAACGCCGGCGCCGGGACTCCCGCGCCGCCCTCATCGCGTGACGCGATCGCGTCGCGACCCGCGGCCGACGGCGATAGGCGTCGATATTGTGTTTACTGCAAACGTTATGGACACGTACGTGACGAGTGCCTCAGACTAAAAGGAAAGACGGACAGTGCCGACTTACAACCCGTAGCCGCACCTACTTGCTACGGTTGTAACACAATAGGTGTAACGCGGTCTCAGTGCTCAAAGTGTAACGCCGACTACTACGCCATTGACGCGACACGGTCCATTCCCGTACACGATACTGTTACCGGTGAGATAAAACCTCAGGTAAGTCCGACTAAGTTTGCCAAACACTCAGTACATACGCCTTGTGCTTCCCTTCCAAGCGTAAACTCATTGCATTCTCATAAGCACAAACCTATCCGTCCTACATCTTATTCCGGTTCTATTTATAGCCGAGTGGGGTCAGGTGCATGCAATGATACTTACGATTCATCTAGGTCGCATTGTTATGATCATGCGAATTATATTTCACCCCTTTTGTCAAAACGAGCCGCAACTTTGTTGCATAGAGATAAAAGTAGTTTGACCATGAGTTCGAAAAGTAGGGTGACCATGAAAAATTTAGGACATTTTTCCTCAAGCAACTGTGTTGACAAAAATGTTTCCCTGAGTGACTCTGTTGAGCACCAGGCTAGGTTAAGACCTAGTTTAAGTGTCCAAATATTAGGAATTAGAGGTAGGGGAATTTTAGATTCCGGTGCTAAGAGCAGTATAGCTGGTGCTTCGCTCTTCAAACTGCTGCAAGAACGCAACCACCCTTGCGTGGGTGCTACCCGTCAGGTGAGGCTTGCAGACGGTTCTTTGAGCACCCGGAAGGTTTTGCTCACTACCTTAGATGTCCGAATTAACCCCGAAAGGTCAGTGACCCTTGAGTTCACTATCTTCCCTGATGCTCAAAATAATGAGACCTTACTCGGGATGGATTTTCTGGTGGCAGCGGGTATTGTGCTAGATTTTGGCTCATCAAGCTGGCACCTTTCGGGTCAACATATAACTTATCCAATTGAGTATGAAAATGCAACCCAGCGAGTCATGACCCTTTCCACAGCTGATTTGCTGCCTAGTAAAAATATTTATTCTGGAAGCCACGTTAGAATGTAAGGGGAGCCTACTGCCATCGTATCATTGCATGGACTTGATTCCACTTAGGCCTCCTATTCTTCTTCTAGCTTTTCCTGTTCTCCAGTCAGTTCCCCGTCATATTTAAGCCCCAAGTTGGGCTCGGGACGCGCTTCCAACTTGGAAGGGGAGTATATAACGCGCAGTACTGGTTTTCTAAATTCAAATTCAAATGGACCGCGTCGCGCCAATGCTAAAGTACATACTTTCCGCGACGCGTTCATTTTCCACAACGACCAGCGCCATCTGACGCCACAGCCGCGCAACTATTCGGTCTGTTTCCCCGCGGCCCCGCGCGTCTCGGCGACAGTGAGCGTCTCACGAACGAACGAGTTAGATAGACTTTTGTGATTTTATTGACTTTTCTACACTTTACATTCTTTGTCATATTGTTCCTGTGTTTAACATTATTATACGTGCTTATACCTACACTGTGCGTGTTGAACTCATTTGCCGAACCCTGAAAGTAGCTAGCTAGCCGGGCTGGCGTTAAACATTTTATTTATGTAACTAATAATAGCTGAAATAATGCCAAGTTAGGTAAGTACTTATGTTTAATTTTTCTAGTTTACGTAACTAAGATTTTGTCTATAGCACTAGTGGAACTGCATAGGTGCAGTAGACACGTGACGCGAGAGCGGGGCGGGTGGGATGACCGGCCGGCCGCCGCGGCGGTCGTCGCGCGCGCGTGCGCTGACCTCGCTCAGCTGCTCGCGCGCTCGTACTAGTCGCGTTGTTTTACGTAGATTGCAAGATTTTGATTTTTAATTATTTTTTTTTCTTTTATAAATGAAATTATTAGGTAGGTATGGTCTTACTATGTTGTACTAGTAGTAAATAATCGGAAAATAACGTAAAATGAAGCAGCAAATTCAATTTTTTTTTTCGCTAAATATGTTTAGAATCATGGTCTGATTGCAACCCCTCAGTTTTCGGTAGTAGTCTTTTTACACCCTGTATATTAGGTACCTACATCAGATTGTCACACTGGTGTAACTCTATATGGTGTAACTAACAGTTTACGCCGTTAGTACACCGACGCATTCGCATGCGAATGCGAAGCGATGCGAACCCACGTCTCACTTTAGCACATAGCTAATGACATAGGTGCGTCCTTGTCGGATGCGATTTGTCGATGCGAATCGCATGCGGATGCGTCGGTGTACTTTCAGGGTTCGGCAAATGAGTTCAACGCGCAGTGGAAGGTAAAACACGTATAATTTCAAACAAGACACGGGAACAATATAAAACAAAAGAATAAGGTGTAGAAAAGTAAATAAAATCACAAAAGTCTAATCAGTAATCGTTCGTTAGCTTGTAGGACGCTCACTCAGTGTTGCCAACAGTTATACTAGCTTAGCTTTGCACTAGAGTTAACTATTGTATACCTATATTTTTAACTATTAAAACCACCAGAAAACCACTAACAAAAAATGTTTTTAATAATAATCATCATCCATCTCCTAGACCGATACTTAAATGCTTTCTAATATCTCTATGTACCTATACCTAGTATTATTCTCTATAAGCAACGGGGGCTAAAAGACCTTGACCACATGATTTTCTTTGTCTGGCTGTTGACTGCTGACGGTTACAAATAAGACACTGACACTGATTTAGTTTACTTCTAGTGACAGTGCAATGACAGCAGAACTCAGCGGAAGTGTCAATGTCAATGAGAAATCCAGCGAGAATCCGTCTGTCGTCCGTCGTCCGTCCGTCATAATAATTTAATCTACTGCCTGTCCGCAGTTGAACTGTTGTTGGTTGGACGGAACGGATATTCATTCAAGTTTTCTTGTATTCCTGTCTGGGGATGGGTTATAAATTTCTCAGGGTAAAGAATAAATCCGTTTCGTTCCTTCAAGTGATAATGATAAACTATCGCGCCGCGCCTACCGACTACCTATACTTTTGTAAAGTCTAGACTCACCTTAGTGTCACTTTATGGTCTGGGGTGTCACTAATGTTTATTTACTTAGAAATTAGTGTTCAGTGATTTTGGTTTAGTGTTAGCTTACAAAATGAGGGGCCGGTGCCTTAATGTTCTGATGTGGAAACACTTCATGGTGCGGAAAAGAAGGTTCATCCACACTGCTGTGGAACTCTTTTCACCAATTATCTTCATGCTGATGTTGTTCTTATTCCGAAATGAACTGAAGCCCCCATTGCCAAAGGCTCTTAAAGACAATAATGAGGATTACATGGTAAAAATGTCGGTAAGTTTGTTGATAATATTATTAGAATACATATTTCTGTAGAACTACTATTATACTGCTGGGATCACCTAAAATAGTTGTAAAAGTTTAGAGATTCTTCCTCCTACTTGCAATCAATATGAAGATCAATGTGAAGAATCAAGGCAACAAACTTAGGTATAGGTAAGTAAGTACCTTATTCTAAACTAGCTGCGCTCCCGCGGTGTGACCTGCGGTCCCTCGGGATTTCCTTCCCTGGGATACAACCTTTAACTATGCCAAATTTCTGCTTAATCTGTTCAGCGGTTTGGGCGTGAAAGCGTAATAAAAAGACAGACAGAGTTACTTTCAGATTTATTATATTGATTGTGACGACCTCTGTGGCGCAGTGGGCAAAGGTCCGCCTGCGACGCAGAAGGTTGCGGGTTCGATCCCCGCTGCGGGACAAATGTTTGTATGACCTACATATATTTGTCTCGGGTCTGGGTGTTTCTATGTATAATATGTATGTATTTACAAACAAAAAGTATATAAGTAGTTATATCAGTTATCTGGTTCCCATATACAAGCTTTGCTTAGTTTGGGGCTAGATGATGCTGTGTAAAAATGTCCAGCATTATTTATTTATTTATTCATAGTATGGATATTACAAAACAATTTACTGGGAAAGTATTCCCCCCTTACCACGGCGATGGTCTTGGTACCGAAGAATAGATAAAAATGCCAGTAATGATAAAAGTTAATTATAGTGTGGATAAAAGTAACTTTTATCCACATTCTACCTGTTAGATCAATATTGACAACATTCAACCAAGGTCTTTAAAATTAGAATCTATTTTTAAAAAAGACAATGGATTATTACAAAAGATACAGTTTTAATACTCTACACATAATTGTTGGTATGTTCAATCTTAGATACTGTAAGCTGACAAAGTTACTATGCAGTCAGGGTAAACGGCCTTGGATTTCCTGTTCTATGTGAAAGTCACTGAATAGAATAGAATAGAATAGAATTCATTTATTTTTCATTTATTTCATTTATTTATTTTTTTATTTACGGAGTATGAAGAACTTGTATTTTAATTAAGAACTATATTGTACCATGCTTCACGCAAATAAATGAATTCTATTCTATTCTATTCTTCTATTCTATGAATGAATTCTGAAGCTTAATATAATATATATAATAAAATATATATAAATTAAAATAAACAAGACAATATGCACATCTTTTAATCACTATTAGTGCCACAAATTCACATGGCTAGGAGGTGGTAGAATGGCAGTGAGTCTGGCTGGTTTCTCAAATGCTTTTAAAATTGACAAGCCAATTAAACTTAACAGTGACCTGGATCAGTTGAGCTATCTATAGATAGTTTCTAACGATCCTTAGATAGCTTGATTAATCCAGTTGTATTTTGTAAATATATGTAAATATGTAGTAGCTTAGTTTCTGTAAATAAAATTGAACTTGGGATACTTGGTCCTCATTGGTTGAATAACAGATTTGACATATTTTGAAGATGATTTGCGTTCGAGAAATACTTCAATGATTCAGAAGCCTTTCTTGGAAAATGATAATCTTAATTGGTCAAACTTTTGTCAGAGATAAGAGTGAACATTTTGTTTTGTACACAAACAATCTATCTATACATATAAGCCCTTTGTATCCCCCATATCTTTCTGTTGAATTTCCTATAAGATGTCTCTGAGTTCAGTGTGCCTCCTGGCAAAGGACACAAACAGTATCACCCTTTAAGATTAATTCTGACCATGTCATTATCATTTTCTGCATTTCCTGTAATTGTCTTTAAATTTTTTCCCGTTGTAACAAAAAAGCGGTGTATAGGTACTCTTTAAATATCACTTAATCTCTACTCTCTACTTTATTGAAAGTAAAAAAGTTTAAACAAATGCTTATCCATTCTAATATTATAAATGTGAAAGTAACTCTGTCTGTCTGTCTGTCTGTCTGTTTGTTACGCTTTTACGCCCAAACCGCTCAACAGATTAAGCTGAAATTTGGCATAGTTAAAGGTTGTATCCCAGGGAAGGACATAGGCTACCTTTTATCCCGAAAAAATGAAAAAAATCCCGAGGGACCGCCGGTCACACGCGGGAGACACGCGGGAGAACAGCTAGTACTTAATATTGTCTTTATTTTTGCTGTATTTAACTAAAAACCATGACTAGGTATAAAAGTACCTATAGCTAGTCTTTCTCTAAGGGTTTATGTATTGAGCACTACCATAAAACGGGTTCAGTATAAGGCAATTAATAGTACATATCTTGTATAATTTTTAGAGTTCCGTACCTTAAAAGGAAAAACGGAACCGTTGTCCGTCTTCTATGGTCCCTTTAGGCTGTGAAAAAATCAAATAAAAAAAAAGATACGGCCGTTTATGCCACAAAAAACGTGTATTTCGACACTCATGGAAATCATAATTGATAGGGTACTTCTCGTTGACCTATATTCATATTCATATTCATATTTATTCATTTCGCGATACATGGGTAAACTTAGGTCTAAAACATAAATAATTAAATTTAAAGAACCACCATGATCAGCTTAAAGCATGCAAAATGTTACACAGTAAAATGTCTATTATATTAAGTAACATGTCAACTATGAAATTTGGCAAGTAGTATCATCTTAGACTACAAGTACCTACAGGGAAAAATCTGAAAACCGTATATTTTTAGTTAAATCACATAAAAACAGGGCCTAATGCAAGGAAGTGAGGTCAAAATGTTGAAGTGAGCCGTGTCATGTCTGATATCGTATAAAAGTGCTTCATTAGCACAGACTTAACAGATTTTTAATCATTCTTATGCTATACATCATTTTCGATTTATGACGAAAAATTAATCCCTTCTTATGTGTAACTTTGGTGTATGTAGGTAGGTAGTACGGGGTAGTACATACCTAACAGTTTTCACTGTTATAGGTACCTACGCACCTACATAGTCCTTTGTACGGAACCCTCGGTGGGCGAGTCCGACTCGCATTTGTCCGGTTTTTAACCTCCGTCCTAATTCAATCAACTGTAAAAATTAAAAACTCCCAAAACATTGAAACACTGGATGTTATAGAATCATATGTACACAAAAACCACTGATGCATACTAGGAAATCATAATTTAGATAACAGCCTACTAGCTACTGGTGTATGTTACAGTGCTACACAATGAGCAGTCCTCAATAATATATTCTGTAATTAGTTGAGAGCATGAGTCATTGTGGTTGACCATGTAGGTTTCAAGGATTATTATATTATTTTATAAAGCGTCAGCAACAAAAGTTCATGAATATTTGATGTTTTTAATATAATATTACTAGCTGGTACTCGCTACTTCGTCAGCAAAATAAAATAGTCACAAAAACATTAACAAATCAATACACTCAGTGGAGAAAAGAAATCACCAGTAACATGTGTTTATTTTTAATCAGTTTTGTAAATAAACATACTGTATTTGTCTTTGCCTTGCATTGTTTTTTTAAATACACAATAAATATAAATAGCAATATGATGAACAAAGTATTTTAAATTCTCGAATTTTTCTGTTTAATGCACCTCTTCTTTTGGTACTTCTTCTTACTAAGCTAACAACCTAAATAAATAATTAAATATAAATAAATAATTCGTTTATTTCTCTCACAAAGGTCCATATTTACATAGATCTTAAAATCTATGACATAAATTATAGTTAAATTTGAAGATTTATTTATTTATTTATTTCAATTGTTATAAAGAGGGTAGTAACAAAAAGCTTACAAAAGTGTTCCAAAGAACATGTACAATATTACACAGTAAATTAGGTACTTATAATTAGTATATTACTATATTAAAACTATGTCAAAAGTGCCCTAGCTCCCACCCTAGGAAAACCTGTGTTGTGGGTAGCTAGTTCTCTTTCGCAAAAGATGTGTCCATTGAACGAGGTGTCAACAATGTGTGTACGCCTTGAGAGGGTGCAACAGTGCGCAGTAATTTATTTTAGATGACAAGTTTTTAAATGTAATTTATTTTAGTTATGGTTTGCTTAGATAGATAGTTAGGTACTTGTATGTAATTAAATGAAAAGTAGATACCTACACAGTATGTACTAGATTAAGATATATTTTCTACAAATAAACAAATAGAAAAGCTGCACTACTTATAACAATAATTATACAATGGCTATAGTTATGGAATTAAAAAGTAAGTTTGTAGTATTGATTTTTTTTATCAGCCCACCATGTGTTGACGACACTCACACCCACATACCTACGTAGGTAACACTAGTATATCTATGTGGATCATTATGAACTCAAGGCCAGAATACACTGATGGATTATAATTTTCTTATTGAAAATATCACCCCATAACTAAATACATAAGAGTATCCTAATGAAGATTTTTAGACATTAGAGGCACTGATGTTTGCGCAGTCGGGATTTACATTCGTACGGCCATACTTATAAACGTGGTATAAAGTTATTCCTGAGTGTAAACTGTCAAAATGTATGGTTATTTCTATTTTATTCCGAGGAATAACTTAATACTACGTTTATTAGTAAGGCCTTTAGGTAATACTGATACGCATCATATCCATAGGCTCTCGTCTTACCTAAATCTTAAGACCCTTAAACTGCTACCTACATTCTGTTCACCTCGAAATTTTAAGAGCATAGACTACGCGGCGCCATACGATTAATCGATTCATTCTGTATCTGGAACAGTGCCAAACGCACCAACAATAGATATTTCCCCATAGAAACAGAATGAGGCATTTCCCATAGGAAAAGTTATTTTATGTTTGACGTAGAGGTATGTGCATATTAACTGTGATATTAAAAGTACTATTTAAAAGTTTAAGAAAAATCGTACGGGTAATCGACATGTCGTAGAACCTGCTTCTTCTGGGTTCAACCCTAGTCGGCATAACTGATGCATCCCTCTTCAGGTAAAGAAGCCTTCCTTTCACCTAGAAAGAACTAATGATACGACGAGAATATTTTTGTAAACTGTAGGATTTCCTACAGTCCGCCGGTACAGTCGTCCGGGGAAGTTGTGGCACAATGACCTACAGAATTAAAATTGAACGAAGTAATCATTCCACGTCGGTGGCCTCGTGGCTTAATGACTGGCAAATGAATTCGTACCTTTATTTCGTCACTTCGGTGATGTCATGTGAAAGTGACCGAAATCTAGAACGCTCATGCTAGAATTGGGTGCCTTGAGTCTCTGCACTTTGTAGTTCAAGTTATCTCGACTTGGAAGGAGATTGTTTAATTCCCGTGTACAGTCAGCGACAGAAGTTCATGAACAATTGGAGATTTTAAAGCTTCATGTTCATCATTATTTGTGGGAAAATTGCCTATTTTTTTTCATAATGGTGCAACGCAAAACATCCAATGTAAGGTTAAGTTTATCTATAACCCTACGAACTTCGAAGATATTGAAGATTCAAATGTTCATGAACTTATGTCGCTGACCGTACCAATAATGACTGCCCTCCAATACTTTATACACGTAATACTAAGTAGTCAATCAATATATTTTGGATATGCTCATGCTTTCTCACATACTACTAAAATAGCACATTGCTAACTTAGCAGTGTTTGTTTGCAGTTAAGGCACGATCATGTGGTTAATTTATAGGATTGAAGTGCTAGACCTAGAAATTATGCTACATTGCTGATTTAGGTATATAGTCTCTTAAAGCGATCGTGGTCGTGCTTAGTCGTTCTTGATAGAATGTCGAAGTTCAGCAACGTTCGAAACGGTCTGTAAGTGGATCGGTGACCGCCAGTGGCATTTTCATCTGAGCGCTACCGTGCTTCGGAGGGCACGTTAAATTGTCGGTCCCGGCTATTTAAGTCGTTAAGCCATGACGGAGGCCTTAAGGCGGCCTAAAAACTCCGTCACCAGAGTTGGCCACTGACTCATACGAACTTACTTTTTTACTTACTTTATAGTCTCCTACAAATGAAAATAATACGAGTATGCCTACTTCGTGTTGAGGTCTTGGCATTTGGCCAAATAAATATGATTTGATTGTTCCTCTTCAGGAGGAGAAGTTCCTGGATGAGCAGCACCAGGTGCCAACCCCACGGTTTCTACTCTACACGCCAGATACGAAACTCGCAGGAGAGCTGATGGATAACATCGGAGCCAAGCTTGGCCTGCGTCGTCTTTCCGCTCTACCAAGTAAACATAAACATCCTACAAATATTACCTACAGTTCGCATAACCGATCTTTGTCTGTCTGTCTGAAGTTGCACTAAACGATCTCGCGTTTAGGTGAGATAGCACGATGCAACATCATGTGGATGGTTGGCAGTCCACAACTGTGCGGTTTTCACGCCAATTCCTGCCTCGCACAACAGACTTATGGAATCAGCTGTCGCCAGCGGTATTTACAGACCGATACGACTTAGGCACCTTCAAGAAAAGAGCCTATTCCTACCTCAAAGGCCGGCAGCGCATCTGCAGTGCTTCTTGATGCTGCAGTTGTCTGTGGGCGGTGGTAATCACTTACCATCAGGTGTGCAACTGGCTCGTTTGCCCCCTCTTCCATAAAAAAAAAAAAATGCAACAGTGTGCGAGGCAGCTATGACCGAATACGTAGACCCGGTATACGTATAATACGCACAATCGTTCTTTAGCTCTCTGAAGTAGCTGCGCAGAACCCATTTTTGATGACGCCTAAAATCGTGCTATCTCGCTTACTCTACCAAACCTGCGCAATCGTCTATTGCACCTAACTTCAGAGAGCTAAAGATCTGTGCTTAGTATACCTACTTCATAACAAACATCAAAATCGAAGATTTATTCAACGAAAATACATAACATTCTGAAAAATCAAAACATTGTTTTCAGATAAAGAAACTGATGGAAACTACAAAGGATACTTTGCGTACTCGAACTTGTCGCAGATCTCAGATTTTGTAAAAAATTTCTATACTAACGAAGCAATTATTATATTCGAGGTAAGTTATTAGATAGTGCTTAAACGAACTTCAAATGAAACCAAGCAAGCGACACAAACCAATTATTTCTATATTCAACTGCATAATTTGCAAAGATTTTCGAATCGAATGGCTTTTTTTGCGATAGTCGGATGGATTTTTTGTCGTAACTTGTATAACAACCCTTAGACTCAAAGGTTTGCTGGTAAAAAACTCTTTTAGGGTTAAGCTCGCCTTTGTACGTACTTTTTAAATATTGTTTTTGTAACCATTATCTTGTGTACAATAAAGAATTACAGAATTACAGAACAAAGAGTGAAGGGAACGGTGAAGAAAAACATCGTGAGGAAACCGACATGTCGTAAAACCTATAAAGTTCGAAAACATGTGTTAAGTGTCAAGTCAAGTCAAGTCAAAAAGCATTTATTCAGTAGGACCGCTGGGATCACTTTGAAACGTCTTAAAACTAGGTGATTCTACTCCTGTTCCTTCGCGACCAATACCGTGAAGAACCAGGGCAACAAACACGGTTTGGGGCCTAGCATTTTTTAGGTGATCCATCTTAGATCTAACTTAGGCTAATTTCTTAACTAACTTAGTTGTAAAATTAAAAGTAAAGTTAGTAAAATTCAAAAAGCTAAGCAAGATAGAAAAGGCATTGTGCACACATCAGCTGTCGAGGTGCAGAGCGACATCAGGCCACGCGAATTTGTCACGAAAGGAGTCTCTTCGAGGCGCACTTAAAATCCTTTCACCACACTAGCTCGAAAGAATTGGTGACACGATAAGAAGAAGAACAACGAGCGATGTTGTTTGAAAGATGTCTGTAACACCGATCGGCTCGGCTTCACTTCTCGAAGATCTGTTGAATGACCAAGACTGACCGTCTTGGTCAGTCTTTTCACGTAATTTTTTTCAGTTCACGTAATTTTTTTTTCTTTCCTGTGGGCCAGGCTGATTGAGCTGAGAGGATGGTTTGGGTGCTGGGCAAGCCTATTCCATCTCAAACAATGTCCCAGGCACTACAGCGTCCCGTTAAATGTAGGCATAGGTTGCCTCCTGACGCTGTATAAATCATCTAATATAGTTTTTTTTTTATTCCACAGGATATGGAAGGTGTAGTATGGTCGGACAGAAAAACGGATAATCTAGCGTACACCATACGAATGAAATATAGATTCAACACATACTCTTACAAGTCTTTCGATGATGTACCCAAGAATCATAGGGGTTTTGGTAAGTTTACAATGAGTGGTCAACTCTGCTGATGGAGTTTTTACACCACCTGAAGGTCGTCTTTACCGCCAGGCAAAGCGCTCGTGGATCCAGTCGAAGGCAACGTTCCTTCTGGTCAGTAAGTGGATGGGTCACCGCCAGTGGCATTAACAACTGGTGACCTACAATTCTGTTTGGATGCTGTCCAGTTTAGTTTCTACTATGAGCTATAAGAGTTCAATAGTAGGGCTCCAGGAATAACTATAAGACAATAATTTTTTTTTTTTTTTTAATAACGCTGGACTTTTTACACAGCATCATCTAGCCCCAAAGTAAGCAGAGCTTGTGTTATGGGTACTAGAATGACTGATAAACTACCTATATACTTTTTGTTTGTAAATACATACATATTATACTCGTACATAGAAACCAGACAAACACCCAGACCCGAGAGAAATATCTGTAGGTCATACAGGGAGGCCTATGTTCAGCAGTGGACACTAGATGGATGACATGATGATGATGATGTTTATTTGTAAGGACGGTTCAATTTAATCAGTAATACCGTTGGGATCCATTATATCCATGCTAATATTATAAATCTGAAAGTAACTCTGTCTGTCTGTCTGTCTGTTTGTTACGCTTTCACGCCCAAACCGCTGAACAGATTAAGCTGAAATTTGGCATAGTTAAAGGTTGTATCCCAGGGAAGGACATAGGCTACTCTTTATCCCGAAAAAAATAAAAAAGCGCAGCTAGTCACTTATAAAAGAGCTAATTGATTCTAGTCATGTTCTTTCGCGGCTGATACCATAATTGTATCATAATATTTCAGGCGATGATTACGATGAGTTCATGTTACTACAGTGGGCGATAGATACGAGCTATATTTACGTACGCACCGGAGAAAAAATTCCACAGGTAAATTATTGTATTTTCATATTTTTTTATATAAATAAAAAAATATATAAATAATAATGACTTTTCACACAGCATCATCTAGCCCCAAAGTAAGCAGAGCTTGTGTTATGGGTACTAGAATGACTGATAAACTACTTAAATACTTCTTGTTTGTAAATACATACATATATTATTATACATAGAAACACCCAGATCCGAGACAAATATCTGTAGGTCATACAAACATTTGTCCCGCGGCGGGGATTGAACCCGCCACCTTCTGCTTCGCAGGGCAGACCTTCGCCCACTGCGCCACAGAGGTCGTCTTATATCTTGCTATAAGATAAAAAAATCTAAACTGGGCGTTAGGTTAGACAAATTACATCATGGGATAAACGCGATAAATAAAATGGCAACTTTTATACAGGGGAAATACCTAAAAAATTTCATTCAACTATAACTATATATTTATAAATAATAAATAAATAATGCTGGACATTTTCACACAGCATCATCTATCCCCAAACTAAGCAAAGCTTGTACTATGGGAACCACATAACTGATATACTACTTATATACTTTTTGTTTTGTAAATACATACATATTATCACCCAGACCCGAAACAAATATCTGTAGGTCATACAAACATTTGTCCCGCGGCAGGGATCGAACCCGCAACCTTCTGTGTCGCAGGCGGACCTTCGCCCACTGCGCCACAGAGGTCGTCAAGGTTTATTGGTACACAATTGCAGTTTTCTTATTTGATCGTAGATAATCTTCTCTAGTGACATAATTAGCTGTATAGTAATATTCTGATTTTGTTATGGAGTTTTAATAATATTATCATTCGCAGTATGATCATCGTATGTGTTAGCGATGGATTTGGTTCACATACGACAAAGCATTTGACTAGATAAATAAGTACAATGGCAATTCATTTGAAAAATGTTATTGTACAATAACAGTTTTCAAATGAATTGCCATTGTAGTCTATCGCTAACACGTTCGTCGTTTAGGTATCACACCTGTTGGTGATTGAAAGTGGCAAGGAACGTGTTAAGTATCACTTAAAATGGCATGCATTACATTTATTATACAGGGTGTAAAAAGACGTCTAGCGAAGCCGAAAGGGGTAGGTATCTAAGGCATCTCAAAACACAGCCAAATCCAAAAGGATTTTCCAAAAAAAATCATTATATCCGGAGAAAACCGACCTCGCACAGCTGGTCGAGCGTATGTACTGGGCGCGTTTTTATACGTAGATTGTTGGATTTTGAGTTTTAATTGTTTTTTCTTTTATAAATTAATTGAATAGGTAGGTATGGTCTTATTATGTTGTACTAGTAGCAAAAAACTAGAAAATAAAATAAAATGACGTAGCTAAGGCAAATTTTTTTTTGCGTTTTTTTTTCGATAAATATGTTCAGAATCATGGTCTGATTGCAATCCCTCAGTTTTCGGTAGCAGTCTTTTTACACCCTGTATGTGCCTAAAGTCTGGGACAAAAAAGTATACAGGACAGGACCGCTGGTATTACTTAGAAAGCCGTGTTTAAACGCTCGTCAAACTCCGAGCGCTTATCATGCTCTCTCGCTTTTACACCCGTGACGGTGTTTATCATGTTATCTCGCTTGCACGCTACGTTCGCCGAAACTTGCCAACGTGTAATTGCGCTAGATTGGTCTTAGGCGGGCCCTAGACCTACAATAACATTGTACAATACATTTTATTGTACAATAAGATTGAAATGTGCTTTGAATCCAAACGATCAATTATATTGCACAATAATAGGAATTGCGCAATGGTTTTAGCCAGACGTTTCACTTCTTATTCATATAAAAACTGAATAATATTGCGCAATACTTACCTTACACGACGCAATAAAAAATATGGTGCAATAAAAATTAAACTCGCACAAACTTTCGTTCAATCATAGCGCAATCTTTAATATTAACCCTAAACGGTCAATAATATTGCACAATACGCTACATTGCGCAATATAATTGATGGTCTAGGGCCCGCCTTATACTCGTATAGGTGGTACTTCTGCTCCTTCTTTATCATACAAATAACATACATCAACTGTGACAAGCAGTTCATTGTCAAAACATCATCTATTTTTACCCCCGACGCAAAAAGAGGTGTTATAAGTTTGACCGCTACTACGCGTCTGTCCGTAGCACCGTAGCTCTTCAACGAGTGAACCGATTTCTTATCGATGGTTCTTAGACATGCTTTGTCAAAATCGGTGAAGCCATATAGGTACTAGATGTGGGGGATGAAAGTGGGGTGAATAATCTAATATGTACTTTCAAATATACCAATGTGGGGTAGGTATCACATGAAAGGGCATGTGATACCTACCCTGTGTATATTACAAAGACATGTTTTATAAAAATCGGTGCAGCCATTTCGTAGATATGGGGAGTGAAAGTGGGGTGAATAATGGAGCGTTGGGTTACATTTTTAATTTAATTTTATTATATTCACAGACGTTATCTCTCCAAGAGTTTCCATATTATGGCAGCCAGCATACCGAATCGGTACTGAAAATTTGCGAAAACCTATCTATGATGTGCTGGTTGTCTATCTTCCTAGTGTTTGTGTTTCTTATGTCGCGGTTACTGGAAGAACGGACCACTGGCATACAGGTATGATATCCTACCGGCTGCGCTTGTTTATAAAATTGGTGCACTCGGTAGGATATATTTTTGTGAGCTGGTTTACTGTTTTTATATGTATAACAATCTAGTTCTTAAATGAAATTCGATACAGCCAAAAGCAAAAAATTCTTTAATATTTATTTAATTTAATAATAAAACAGAATCACTGTACCCCGAGTTGAGTGCGATAGATTCTCTCAGATTTTTTTGTATTCTAGATCATAGATGTGATATTTTTCGACTATTAAAATCATCATTCTAGTTGTATGTACCTACATTTACATATTCTTCGTTATTTCCTACTTTTTATAAAAAAAAAATGTCTTGACAGACAGACGGACAATAAAGTGAATAAGGGTTCCTTTTTTTGAGGTACAGAACGATAAAAAACACCAAACAACTCTGAGACTCACTGCACTGTAGTTTCATGTATGTTATTATATTCACAGGAGCTGATAAAAATGGTGGGCGTATCTTCAAATACCCTCGGCTTGTCCCACTTCCTAAACACAGTGCCAGCTGGTTTGATGTACGCTATATTCACGACAGTGCTTTTGAAAGTGTCTGATAACCCTCTTATAGAACACACTGATGGATTCCTCATATTTATTGGACTTGTTCTCCATTTTGTCTCTGTGGCAGCAATGGCCACTGCTTGCAGTTACCTCGCTGTAAGCAGTAAGTATATTTTACAAATATTCTGTAGCTAGCTGGTACCCGTGACTTCGTCAGCAAAATATTATAACTGAGGCCTTTTCATCTATATTAGATGATTTATACAGCGTCAGGAGGCAAACTCAAACTCAAGCGGGACGCTATAGTGCCTAAGACATTGTTTGAGATGGAATAGGCTTGCCCAGCACCTAAACCATCTCAGCTTAATCAGCCGCCCACAGGAGAGACGACGTCAATACGTGTGGAGCTAACTAAGCTGCGGGTTTCCTCACGATGTTTTCCTTCACCGTTAAGAGCTCGTGTTAAAACGCATATAAATTTAACGAAACGAAAAATGCATTGATGCACGACGGATTTGAACCCACGACCTTCGGTTTAGCAAAATAATATACTTACTTGAAAACATATTAGGACTGACAACTGCAAGAATCTTCTGAAACTTTTAAAAATGCAATAATAGCGCCATCTCTCAAAAAAAATGTTGTTCCATTTTACCGTCACGACACATGTATGTCAAATCGTGACAAAGCGAAGTGCGCAGTCGCGACACAGTCCATAGATTGATACATTGTTAGTACGGAAGAGCGTTTCTAGTATACCTAATTGACAATTAATTTATAATATTCCTAGTATACAGGGTGTAAAAAGACTACTACCGAAAACTGAGGGGTTGCAATCAGACCATGATTCGAAACATATTTAACGAAAAAAAAACGCGAAATAAATGTTTTACTTAGCTACGTCATTTTATGTTATTTCCGGTTATTTACTACTAGTACAACATAATAAGACCATACCTACATAATAATTTAATTTATAAAACAAAAAAACAGTTAAAACTCAAAATCCAGCAATCTACGTAAAACAACGCGCCCAGTACATACGAAAACAGTAATCTTCAAACGCTGTTTTCTCCGGATATAATGATTTTTTCGGAAAATCCTTTTGGATTTGGTTGTGTGTTGGGATGCTGTACCTACCCCTTTCGGCTTCGGTTGACGTCTTTTTACACCCTGTAGAAAAGTACTCTTTGCTTCGTTCCAACCGAGTGTTCCACGACACTCACGTACTTTTATTTTGTCTATTTTTCAGCTCAATACACAGTAACAATATCTGTATTCGCGTACATCGCACTATGGTTACCCACCGACTATCTCTCGGATTACCCGCCATCCCGTCCGGGGGTCATACTATCTGGGATCCTACCCCATATGCCGATATACTGGCTGTGGACTGAGATAGGCGCCTTTGAGCAATATAGTGAGTTCTATTTCCACTTCTTAAGGTTCATATTGCTATGGCAAATTATAAATGATGCTCCATTAAGAAGTTGTATTTCCACTGTGTAAGGTTCATATTGCTCTGGCATATTATCATAGTGCAGTAAGTTCTATCTCCACTTACAAATGAAATGGTATCTGAATACTTTTTGAACTTTATGTCCACTTCATAATGACAGAAAGTTCATACATATATTGGTTTATTTTATAGAGATGGAGCTAAGTGAGCCATACAGTTAGTCTGGTTTCAGGTATTGACCGATTTGGATGAAACTTAGAATAGACGTAGATCGTAGCCTGGAATAGTTAGAAAGATTTTATTTTTAAAGATAACCTCACATTTGTGGATCTCTGAAGATTTTAAAATGCATCCCAAAAATACCCACCTACGCTAAGTTCGCTAATATATTTTTATATAAGTTTTGTTTCTCAGTAAGTGAATTATTGTAATTCTAAATGAGAAAAATTGAACAGCTACCTTTACGACGAACTCTTTAGCGCAGTGGGCAAAGGTCAAAAGAAGGTTGCGGGTTCGATCCCCGCGGCGGTACCAATGTTTGTATGATCTACAAATATTTGTCTCGTGTGGGTGTTTTCTATGTACTTATAATAAAAACTTAGGCCTTTTACATCTATACTAGATGATTTATACAGCGTCAAGAGGCAACCTATGCCTACACTTAACGGGACGCTGTAGTGCCTGGGACATTGTTTGTGATGGAATAGGCTTGCCCAGCACCTAAACCATCCTCTCAGCTTAATCAGCCGCCCACAGGAGAGACGACGTCAATACGTGTGGAGCTGACTAAGCTGCGGGTTTCCTCACGATGTTTTCCTTCACCGTATGTATAATAGGTATATAATTATAAAAAAATATATATAAGTAGTATATTAGTCATCTAGTCATCGGGGTTACCACGGATCGGTATGCCAGACTGCAATTTTTGGGATAGCTATTTCAAAATGATATCATATGCGAATCTGCGAGCAGTTTAGTTTTATAAAAACTGACGTCATATGTGTAATCCTCTTAATACCAGACTACGGCCTCACATTCACCATAATAGCACTAGACTAAAAAACTGTCTCTAGAAAAACGATCTCTAAATACTAGTACAGTCAGCATCAAAAGTTGATTAACATTTGAAGATTCCCAAAAAGGAATTTTTCTGAAATCCTCAACATCGTGACCAAAATTTTGACAAATAGTTGATGATTAACTCTCAGTCCATAAAAACTTTCCAAACAAATTTTAATTTTCTTAGCAATCGAAAAGAAATGGCGCTTTAAAAAAAACAAACTGTTAATCAACTTTTGATGCTGACTGTACATAGATCGCTTTTTGTGGTAAAAGTTCTGTTTTGATATTTCTGTCAACATGGTGTTCAACGAATTCTTATCTTTTATGTTGTACCGTGTGTAATGTGTTTATGTTGAAAATCCTGCTTATCTTTTATGTAGTAAGACCGTGTGTAATGTGTATGTGTTGAAATTCCTCTTAATTTTCTCACAATACCAGACTACGGCCTCACATTCACCAACATAACAAGCTCCCACACGTCTTCATCGGGCCCTGTGCTGCTGGGTCTGGGCTTTATGGTCGTGCAATCCGCGATATTCTTCTCCCTCGCCTGGTATCTCTCGCACGTGCGACCCGGGAAATACGGACATGCTCTGCCTTGGAACTTCCTCTGTCAGGTAAATTTAAACATAGACGGCCTTATTAATTAGATTGCCCTAATTCTAGCTTAATACGAGACTACTCTCAGACTTGTTACTTCTTTAGTAGCGAAGGAGCAACTTGAATATTTTGATGTTATTAATAAACTGGTAGTAGCCTCGAATGAGTAATACATTCCTTACATCGGGATTAGTAGAAAAAGAGTGAATGAACTAATGATATTATCATTCAAAATATTGTCTATCTCTGTCATTAATTATATGAATGACAGATATAGACAATAATTTGTATTTGACAATCTGTTTTATTCAAAGAGGTTTTATTCTTCTAAAACTTTTTGGTGTTACGTCTGCCTACTCCATCTCTATACTAGGTGGCGCCTAGGAGTAACTCTTACTCCGAGAGTAGAGTCGAATTAGCTTAGTTCTTCCTTGGTCTTTGTTTATTAATACTGAATTGACCTACTACAGCCTTATGCTTTGGATTAGCGCTAATACCACCCTAGTTCGTGTTTATTAATGACAACCAGAGGTTTTAGGAGCGTAAATAAATAGAATATAATAGAATAAAGTTTTATTTTCTCCACATCATATACAACAGTTACAATAGTTACTTAAATCTACATTTATGTGGGTGAAAATACGGCTACCCCTCAGCATTTGCTCCAACAGCTCGAGAGTGTTGGAGCGCTGGTTTTCAGTGGCGGCATACCCGTTGTGGTCACGCGTCTCATCGCATTATTATATTATTAGTTAATAAACAATTTAAGAAGACATCAAGGAATCTGGTCACTTACAATACTTTTAAATTATTATTAGGTACACTTTAAATAAACAATAAAATCATTGCACAATTATAGGTAAGTAGGTATACCTATGCAACAACGAACGACTATTGAAGTGATTTTTGTGAATCCAACAAGTATTTCTTTAGTTTGGATTTAAATGAGAAAACTGTAAATAATGCCTGTCATCATTCCCTAAGAAAGTTATTACTTATCATTCCCTAGAAACCCAATGAAACTTCATAGATTTCAGTAGCCTTAATGACGAAATGCATAGCCTATCATCATTACCTAGCCTAGCCCATACTATTTTTGGTTTTGGAATATTTGATCATAGGTTAGGACCGTGTAGGTTTGAAAAATTAACCCTTGAAGTCAGAAATCGTAGTAAAAAACATCCGAATATTCATCAAACAAACGAAAAAAGGAACGCGAATACGGCTTCTGGTTCAAAAGTCGTATTAGATGAGTATATTAACTTTACCATTTTCTAATAGAAAACGATATTCCAGAGGCAATACTGGACGCATAACGAGGTGAATCCGCAATCAGAAATGGACGAAGAAGTGCCCATTGCGAAGGACACAAAGTATTTCGAGGAAGCGCCGAAGAATTTAGATGTGGGGATCAAGATTGAAAACGTTTCTAAGGTAAATCCATCACTTTCACAATTTTTTACTCTAATGCCTAGTCCGAACTAGGCTTTATAGCTGGTATACACTTTGTTAAGTGCAAGTGCGAGTCATAAGTGATTAGTTAACGTGTTATTTTTGTGTCGAGTGTTAAGTGTATTCAGATTCTGCATGTTCAAAGTGGCTCTGTCAGGCGCTATGGAATGAAGCTTAACAGTAAAAATAGACAGCTTCTAAACACTTTACTTCGCACTTGCACTTATTACCTGCACTTATCACTTAACAGCGTATGCGTTTACACGCAGATTTTACTAATCACTTAACACTTGCACTTGTCACTTCCACTTGATACTTAAAAAAGTGTAAACCAGCTATTACACAGCCAGCCACAGGTGTCAAGTATACGAAAGTAGCCTCTTTAAAGCACTTTAATCCTTTCGCCACACTGGTTCCCTGGTTCTTCACGGTATCGGTCGCGAAGGAACAGAAATAGAATTACTTACTTTTAAGACTATTCTAAGTGATCCCCAGTGGTCCTACTGAATAAATGCTTTTTGACGACTCTCCCTCGTGTGACGGTCGCATATAAAATTACTGTGGAATTGATCGTTTTCCCTTAAAATTTGACTTAACCTAAAACCATATCCTCGCTTGTAATATTCAACTTAATATAACTTCATTGAAAAGTTCTTAAAGAATCTCCGTGCTCATTTTACAGGTATTTCCTAAACACAAAGCACTATCTAATGTGTCTTTAGAGGTGTATAATGGCGAAATCACAGTGCTGCTGGGGCACAACGGAGCGGGGAAAACCACCCTTATGTCTATAATCACAGGTGAGATTATCGCTTGGCATGTTTAATTCATTCTGGGTCTTTGTCAAGTCTGGGTGTTGTGTTGTATTGTACTGGAGTGCGAATTTCAATCCGAAGGTCGTGGGTTCGAACCCCGGTGCATCACTGGATTTTTCGTTTCGAAAAATTTATATGCGCTTTAACACGAGCTCATAACGGTGAAGGAAAACATCGTGAGGAAGCCCGCAGCTTAGTCAGCTCCACACGTATTGACGTCGTCTTTCCTGTGGGCGGCTGATTAAGCTGAGAGGATGGTTTAGGTGCTGGGAAAGCCTTTTTCATCTCAAACAATGTCCCAGGCACTACAGCGTCCCGTTAAGTGTAGGCATAGGTTGCCTCCTGACGCTGTATAAATCATCTAATATAGATGTAAAGGCCTTTTATGGCCTTTCTTTTATTTCTTGAAAATAAATACGTGTTGAATTTGAATATTAACATTTTCCATAAGGATTATATTTTTATAGTGTTAACCGCACACTTAGGGATATTTAAAGATTTTAAATGTATCCCAAAAATTAGCACCCATGCGGGATTTGAACCCACCACCTTGCCGATCCGTGGCATCGCTCTAACCAACTGAGCTAACGGGCATCCGACGCATGAGTTGAAATTTATTGGGAGTACTTAACACTTTCCGTAGGCATGCTGAGTGCTTCCGAGGGTAAAATATACGTGAACGGAATGGAATCCGTGTCACAGCGTGAGAAGGTGCGTAGTCAGCTCGGCTTGTGTCCGCAACACAACCTGTTCTTCCCGGACCTCACTGTGATAGAACATGCTATGTTCTTCACTCTGGTAAGTACTTACATGAAATGAGAAAATGAAGTATTATCAAAATTTTAGATTCCGACGGGATTCGAACCCGCGACGATCAGACGATCCTCAAGCCGGAGTGCCTTGAACCGCTCGGCCACAGAACCACTAACGTCGCATTCAAAATTTTTTATAAGCTTATATTCGGTTATGGTTGATGGCTTATCGGTAGCTTAAAACCGAATCCATATCCATATCCATACTTACATACTAATATTATTATATAATACTACTAATATTATAAATGTGAAAGTAACTCTGTCTGTCTGTCTGTTTGTTACGCTTTCACGCCCAAACCGCTGAACAGATTAAGCTGAAATTTGGCATAGTTAAAGGTTGTATGTCAGGGAAGGACATAGGCTACTTTTTATCCAGAAAAAATTAAAAAAATCCCGAGGGACCGCGAGTAACACCGCGGGAGCGCAGCTAGTATAATATAAAAAACTAAGCTACTACATATTTACATATATTTACAAAATACAACATGATTAGTCAAGCTATCTCAGGATCGTTAGAAACGATCTATAGATAGCTCAACTGATCCAGGTCACTGTCAGTCGGAAGCGTAATTGAGTTCATTAATAAATATGAGATTTTGGGGGTAGGTAGTATTCCCCCAAAGTATGGTAAAGAGGGAGTACTCGCCTCACTAAGGTTTGCCCAACTGGCACACTTACCTTAGGGCCTTTCGGTCGACAGTTATAGTTGGATAGTTCTATATAGGCTAAAGCGGCCAGAAACTTCGTAAGCGCGATTCAGAACTTTCTATACTTTTTGCGTGTTCCCGGCGCCATCTAGTGGTACAGCTCCGAAGTACGTCGCTGTAATTGACAGCTCTTGAAGTTCAGCTTGTAGTTCAGGCGAAGGTAGATAGAGGTCGCCACAAGTTTATCAAAAATTTCGAACAAAAAAGCAAAACTTATAGGCATTTGTTGTTTATTCTTGTTTCAGCTAAAAGGCGGCTCATTTTTGTCTGCGCGCAAATCCTCGATGACACTATTAAATCGTCTGGGCATAGCCTCGAAGGCCAACAGCAAGAGCAACGAGCTATCTGGTGGGATGAAGCGGCGGCTGCAGCTGGCTTGTGCTCTAGCTGGTGGCGCCAGTGTTCTGGTCCTGGATGAACCCACTTCTGGGCTGGATGTGCAGACGAGACGGGAGCTCTGGGATCTACTACTGGTGAGGTCTTTTGATGCTGATTCTCCTTTGGTTTTAGTTCTGAGATGGTATTACCACGCAGCTAATAAGCTTATTATGAGAGCCGTGTTGGGCTGTGTGACATATAAACTCGCAAATCTTCTAAATTTTAAAAAAATTAATTTAAAATAAATAAATAATGCTGGACTTTTCACACAGCATCATCTAGCCCCAAAGTAAGCTTGAGCTTGTGGTATGGGTACTACGTGACTGATAAACTACTTATATACTTTTTTGTTTGTAAATACATACATATTATACATAGAAACACCCAGACCCGAGACAAATATCTGTAGGTCATACAAACTTTTGTCCCGCGGCGGGGATCGAACCCGCAACCTTCTGCATCGCAGGTGGACCTTCGCCCACTGCGCCACAGAGGTCGTTGTAATAATATTAGTATGGATTGCTTCAGTCTCTCCGCGGCGAACGTACGGTGCTACTGACCACACATTTCATGGAAGAAGCGGATGCACTCGGCGACCGTGTAGCAGCCTTACACCTCGGCCGGCTACGTTGCCACGCCACGCCCATGCACCTTAAGAAGGCCATCGGTACGTACCCTAACTGTCCCCAAACTCTCCCTTCTCCATTCCCTCACTATCCCCAAACTCACCGTACCTAAGTAGTACTTACTTCTTTCTTGTAAAAAAATGTTAGCGCGAGCACAACTTTATAATTTACTAGCTGGTACCCGCGACTTCGTCAGCAAAATAACATACTTAAAAACCTCTAAATAGAACTGAAAACTGCAAGAAAAATGCAATAATAGCGCCATCGGTTTTAACTGGAACTTCCAACTCCCCATACAAACTTTCAACCCTTATTACACGACCACCATGATTATTTTTGAAAAAAAATGTAGCCTATGTCCGTCCCTGGGACATAATCTTTATCCAAGTTATATTTCAGCATCATCTGTTCAGTGGTTTAGGCGTGAAAAGGTAACAAACAGACAGACAGACAGACACATTTTACTACATAATAGATGGCGCCACAGGAAAAATTAGATCGCGCTATCGTTGCGTTTTGGGGAACGTAACATATAAACTCGCTAATCCTCTACTTTTCAGCTTTATAATATTAGTATGGATGTGAGGGAGTATACGGCGAATCGCAGTGACCCTACAGGCTTCTCAGTCCTAGTGTGGGGAACAGAGGTTTAACCTGGGTACAGTCCTATCATGAATCAATGTAATCTAGTAGACATGCGCAAAACAGTACACCAAAACGTACTGCCATATCATATGGCATTACAAAAAAGGTGATATCACCTTGTGATATTACTATTACTCAAAACATTACCCATCCACCAGCAATATCTGATTCTTTCTATCGACGTCCCATTCGCACACTCCTAAGTCCAAAGTGCCCGAATTACGAAAACGAACGATGCCGAGTCCGCGCGAAGATGGCCGAAGGAGACATCACTCGCTCGCGCATGCAAACAGTACCTACGCGTGATGTTTCCGCGTACTGTTTGGCTAGTATGAACTCCGCGTGATGTTTGGGCTAGTGTAATGCGTAATGCCTGGGCGACTCAGGTGATAGGTGATGTTTCAGTACGTCGTTGAGTAATATTACTTTTGTGATATCACAAGCATTACTTACACATGTCTATAATCTAGTTTAAGCGAATCTTTTGTACCGCTATACCTGTTTTTGGCACAATAAATTTATCTCTTTATCTTTTATCTAAACCGTCCGAGTAAGTTCGTATGAGTCAGTGGCCAAGTGGTGACGGAGTTTTTAGGCCGCCTTAAGGCCTCATGGCTTAACGACTTAAATAGCCAGGACCGACAATTTAACGTGCCCTCCGAAGCACGGAAGCGCTCAGATGTAAATGCCACTGGCGGTCACCCATCCACTTACAGACCGTTTCGAATGTTGCTTAACTTCGGCGATCTATCAAGAACGACTAAGCAAGCCACACTATCTATGTTGTTGGTCAATCAATTCAAGAACTTGTGATCACGTGATAATCATAGACTTCCACTTGCAATCTTGATATACATTGTCATTCTTCATACAAGCTCGCAGGTTTAGTTGTCGTCCGAATAAATAAATAATGGCGATGATTCCGTTGTTCCCACGCTAAACTTAATTAAACTAAAACTTGAACGTTCTTATTTTGTTCTCAATAAAGACGAAAACGGCATGTCACCAAAAGTGACATTACTAAATTTATAATCAAAATGGCTTCTCTGAACTTCTGTAACAGCTGATAGACACAAGCACAAATACTTGATTTTGATTAAAAATAAGTAATTTTAGAAATGTCACTGTAATAGTCATTCTATTATGGACTTTATCGTATACAAAATACGAATGAAGCATTTTAGTTTAGTTAACTTTAATCAGTGCACAACAGAATCGACGCCATCGCTGGACTTTCCACACAGCATCATCTAGCCCCAAAGTAAGCAGAGTGCTCCATAGCACTCTGCTATAAGTAGTATATCAGTCATGTAGTACCCATGTACTACATGACTGATATACTACTTATATACTTTTTGTTTGTAAATACATACTTATTATACATAGAAAACCCCCAGACCCGAGACAAATATTTGTAGATCAAACATTGGTCCCGCCGCGGGGATCGAACCCGCAACCTCTTGCGTCGCAGGCGGGCCTTCGCCCACTGCGATTCGTGAGAGTTCGCGATGCGACCATTTCTAAAACCATCAATTTTAGTGGTTTAAGACGAATTCGACATCAATATGTTTGATCGCATGTTCGTACGAACCAATTTCGCGCGACATTGCGAGATCGCGCATTGACCACCTATTAGGACTTTAGGACAAAACCTTTCCGTCTTATTACAAGAAAATGAACCGAGTTTAGACTAAGACTAACTAAAAAACTGTCCCTAGAAAAACGATCTTTAAATACTCGTACATAGAACGCTTTATGTGGTAACAGTTTTGTTTTGACATGTGTCAACATGGGGTTCAACTAAGGTTTAACGTTTATTTAATAAGCAGCTTTGTGTTCTACCAAAGTGTCTTAATAATATGAATTCCTAAACCCTTCCCTCAGGAACTGGCTACCGCCTCTCGTTCACCACAAACGGCGTCCCACGTGACTCCGCCATTACCGACGTCGTGACGTCATACGTCCACGACGCTACTGTCAAAGAAAAAACCATCAACTCTCTTTCATACAACCTGCCTTCTTCTGCAAGTGCTAAATTCCCAAAATTGTTCAGCGCATTAGAAGAGAAGAAAAGCGAATTGGGAATCGAGACGATAGGAGTGGGCGTGTCTACGCTTGAAGAGGTGTTTTTGAAGTAAGTGATTTTGAGGAATCGTGTTCAAATCCCTGTAGGCTGTACACTTTTTGCACATTTCAATAATCTTAAGCATATAAATGTAACCTAAAGTTTTTTGAATCCATGCTAATATTATAAATGTGAAAGTAACTCTGTCTGTCTGTTTGTTACGCTTTCACGCCCAAACCGCTAAACAGATTAAGCTTAAATTTGGCATAGTTAAAGGTTGTATCCCAGGGAAGGACATAGGCTACTTTTTATCCCGAAAAAATGAAAAATCCCGAGGTACCGCGGGTCCGCGGGAGCGCAGCTAGTATACGATACATTCAAAAAGTTTTAGGTTACATTACATTGGTTTTATTTAGATAATGTTCAAGTGAAAACTTCTTTAGGCGCGTTGGGCATTATTGAGATCGGAAAAAAATCATTGAATTCGCCACACTTTAACTGTTACCATTCGGCAAACTTCGCCTAAA
Source organism: Epirrhoe tristata (assembly GCA_951394285.1). NCBI lineage: Eukaryota > Metazoa > Arthropoda > Insecta > Lepidoptera > Geometridae > Epirrhoe > Epirrhoe tristata. The sequence goes on from OX596154.1 coordinate 8,755,783, forward strand.
GTCGGGGTCTGTCAGCGTTTCCAGCCGCGGGCGGCGTCCGCCCGCAGCCAGGAGAGCCGCGCCCGCGGTTACTCGCAAACAGCGTCTGCGTTTTTAACCTAAATTTTTAGTTTTAATTTGTATAATTAACAGTTTCAAGTTTTCACTTCTGTCGGCACTCCCGGAGTGCCATTGACGCCACTGTTTTTTTTTTTCATTGTACTTAGTGTTATTTCTTAGTCGTGATCCTGGTTTGTAATTTTTTGAATTGGGCTCTGGGAATCAAGGCAGATACACATTGAGTTAACTGACGTGAGTGCTGGCGCCGAAAACTGACTCATACTATTTACACGCAGTAATTTTTAAGTATTAAACTTATTAAGCTTTCGTGATTTGACGACATATTTAACGTCGGGACCAAATAAAACAAGTACGTGATAAAAACCCGTTTATTCAAAAATTCATTATTTTTAAGTATGTCAAAGTCAAAGTCAAAAAGCATTTATTCAATAGGACCGCTGGGATCACTTTGAAACGTCTTAAAACTAGGTGATATGTTTGTCTTGTCCCTACACAAAAGAAGCCACCTTTCACTACACTTGGTTTAAACTAGACACGACATGAAAATTTGTGTTTCTCCTTGCATATTTTTGTCATTACGAGACATCTATTGGCTATTATTTCATTATTGCATTTGTGATGTCCCAGCGCTGGGCAAGCCTCTCCCATTACTATTTTAATTCCTAGTTTTTTTTTTAAATTTAAATATAAATATGTATAAAAAATAATTTGATTTCAGACTGTGCAGCGATACCGACACGACATTCAATGAGGACGATGTGGACGGCGAAAGAACAGGTTAGTTCAATTTAATTAATAAAATACAATCATCACAAATAATCCATTAACTATGTATAAAACTCTTTGATGTTCTATAATTTACTTGTAGCGGTACACATGAGCGAAGCCGCGGGCGTGGCAATATTTTTACCTCTTTGGGGGCGTCCATACATTACGTGAGGTAAATTTGGCCCCTCGCTCTCCTTCCCTCTAATCTCACGTGAGATTTCTAATTGCATATTTGTTTCGAGATCGGGCAAAATTTTTTTTGTTATTCAGTCAGTTTGTCTGTTCTAGAATTTTTTTTATGTTCGACTAGCTGACCCGCGCGACAGCCGTTCACGCGTGAAGGCGTGACCAAGGGATATACCTTCTCCTGACAATAAAAAACACTACATAATAAAAAATAGTGAAACCGATTCAGCCGTTCACGCGTGATGGCGTGACCAAGGGATATAGAGATTCATTTTTATATACAGGGTGTAAAAAGACTGCTACCGAAAACTGAGGGATTGCAATCAGACCATGATTCTGAACATATTTATCGAAAAAAAAACTCAAAAATTTTTTTTACTTAGCTACGTCATTTTATTTTATTTTCTTGTTTTTTGCTACAACTACAACATAATAAGACCATACCTACCCAATCATTTAATTTATAAAAGAAAAAAGCAATTAAAACTCAAAATCCAGCAATCTACGTATAAAAACGCGCCCAGTACATACGCAAACAGTGATCTTCAAACGCTGTTTTCTCCGGATATAATGATTTTTTTCGGAAAATCCTTTTGGATTTGGTTGTGTTTTGGGATGCTGTACCTACCCCTTTCGGCTTCGGTAGACGTCTTTTTACACCCTGTATAGAGAGATCTCCACTATAATTAGTGGAGATTCCTTTTTACTTATTTAACCCAGTTTTATCGCAATTTAACACTAGTTTCTTGTCGAAAAAAATTACGTGAGATTTGTCGAGACCCCCCTCTCCCTCACGTAAGATTTGGTGAGATTTGGCTCGACCCCCTCCACCCCCCCTGAACGCCTCACGTAACGTAATAGACGCCCCCTTTTTAACCTCCTTAGGGGTAGAATCATCCTAAAATGCGAAAATACCTATTACTTTCAGAACCGACGTTCAACAAAGTGACGGGATTCCCGTTATACCTGCGACAATTCGCTGTGCTCTTCAAACGTCAATTCAAATACGTCACTTCGAAGGCTATATCCTTTTTGATACTTGTGAGTTCAACTAGTTTCACTAATTCAAGCATACATACATAAAAAAAAACTTAGGCCTTTACATCTATATTAGATGATTTATACAGCGTCAGGAGGCAACCTATGCCTACACTTAACGGGACGCTGTAGTGCCTGGGACATTGTTTGAGATGGAATAGGCTTGCCCAGCACCTAAACCATCCTCTCAGCTTAATCAGCCGCCCACAGGAGAGACGACCTCAATACGTGTGGAGCTGACTAAGCTGCGGGTTTCCTCACGATGTTTTCCTTCACCGTTAAGAGCTCGTGTTAAAGCGCATATAAATTTTTCGAAACGAAAAATCCAGTGATGCACGGCCGGGGTTCGAGCCCACGACCTTCGGATTAAAAGTCGAAGCACAACCCCATTCGACCAACACGGCTTAAAATATAAATCATAAGTTTTTGGTTTTTTTAGTGACCCATTAAGGGCAAAATTACCCCCTACACTTTACAGAACTTAATGTCTTAGGCAACATTATTCATACTTCGCGGAGACACGTTAATATAGGGTCTTTCATTTTATACTAACTTAATTCAGGAATTGGGTTCAAAAAATTAATAAAAAAATATTTATGTAATGATTTTTTTTTGTTTTGTTATGAAAATCCCGAGAAAATCGATAAAGACTATCCTTTCAATTTGATTGTTGCTTCTTGTATAACTTAGTCCATTCGTGATGTAGCTGCGCTGTGATTGGTGGATCGTCTGCTCTCCTTGAAAAGCATTATGCAACAATTCTAAAAATCAATAAATGATTAATTTTGAAGAGAAAACTCAAATGGGCTTATGAATTAAATTTATACTGTCAAACGTCTATTTACAACCCAAAAATGAGGCCATGTCAGTTTGTGTAGTTTAAAATGAAAGACCCTATATAGGCCGAAATAAACTATTCTTATTACTATATCGGACGGTATCGGATGGAGCATAGACGAAAAAAAGTGTTAGATTTTTGAGTCACGACACGAGGCGCGAAACTGTCTATAGATTGTTACATTGTTAGTACGGAGCGTTTCTAGGATTTTATGCATAATTTATTTGACAAATGCCAAATGTCAAAGTTCGAAGGTCATTCCAACCGAGTGTTCCACGACACTTCGTACTTTTTTCTTACTAAAAAAGACTCTTATATCTGTAGCAGTAAGCTTGAAAATGTAAACTACCTAACATACCTACAATAGTTTTTGTTTCTTTCTTTCACTATAAAATAGGTATTAAGTTACAAATATTAATATGGATATGCAAGAGCGGAACAATTTGGCACAAGTACTTTGTACTTAAAAGAAGGTTCCAACCCTGGTTGAAATTGTAACCCTTGGTTAATGAAATAAACTATTTTGATTTGATTTGATTTGAAGCTTTATTTTCCCCCAGCAAGCGTTGCTGCCTATCATCATGATATTCGTTTTGTCGGCTCTTTGTAACGACGACGATAAAGTGGATACATTCACGCAGCCGGAAATAACGCTAGACTTGGACCTTTACGACACTTTGCCGGAAAGAAGGGTAAGGATAGAATAGAATAGAATAAAATAGAAAATACATTAGTGCACACCACATATTGATGACCTCTGTGGCGCAGTGGGCGAAGGTCCGCCTGCGATGCAGAACGTTGCGGGTTCGATCCCCGCCACTGGACAAATGTTTGTATGACCAAATTATCTGTCTCGGTCTGGATGTTTCTATGTATAATATGTATGTATTTACAAACAAAAAGTATATAAGTAGTACATCAGTCATCTAGTACCCATAACACAAGCTCTGCTTACATTGGGGCTAGATGATGCTGTGTGAAAAAGTCCAGCATTATTTATTTATTATTTATTTACATATAAAGTAAAACAATAATATTAAACTGAATAAAAAACTTAACTATGATATACAATCGGCGGCCATATCGCTAAAAATCTATCTCTACCAGACAACCTGTGGATGGATAAATGGACAAATCTAAAAATATGTAGGGCATGACTAGAAAAAGAATACTTTGGTTTAAAAATATATACTTGCAACTACTTAATATAAGATCCGAGAGCTGGCACATTTTTGACTCAAAGGATCAGCATTGCCATCCAGCGTGGTAATGCCGCCAGTGTTTTGGGCACGCTTCCGACTGACAGTGATCTGGATCAGTTGAGCTATCTATATATCGTTTCTAACGATCCTTAGATAGCATGACTAATCCTGTTGTAATTTGTAAATATATGTAAATATGTAGTAGCTTATATTTTATTTATAAATTACTTAATATAAACTTACATATACAAGGATAACATATATTAGGATGTGTGTTTATGTATCTCTATATTTCTAGCTGGTTCAGAGGAAATAAGCGTGTGTTCATTAAAAAAAAAAGGTTCACAACCGGCTGTCTTAAATAGGTCGTAAATATACTATTAAAAGGTTCATGTTTAAACAACAAAAACTGTCAAAGTGAATGTCACATTGTGTGTGACGTCTTTTGTTAATATCGCTACTCTGTCAAAATTATTGCCGACTTTTCACTTGAATTCTCATAGAAATCGAATTTGTCTGGATGAAATCGCTTCTGAGCGATAAGACCGCCCGTTGTACACTATTTCATTAGGCCTTATTATTAGTTCTTATGTTTTGGAACGAAGTTCCTTTTCGGACGGTATCGAGGATGGGGGCTAGAAGAAAAAAAGAGTTCGATTTTACCGGTACAACACATACATAGTTCAAAACTTCACAGTGCGAAGTGCGCAGTCGCAAAGCAGTCCATAGATTGTAACATTGTTAGTACGGAAGAGCGTTTCTTAAATTTTAATATTTGACAATAATTTATTTGACAAATGCCAATAAATGTCAAAGTTGAAACGAGTGTAAAACACGTACTTTTTTGTGTAATTATTGTGTACAATAGTTTTAATTTTCGTTCAAGAAAAAAAACATTTGAACCTTGTCCTGTCTGTTACACACTCCTGACATTCCCTCAGATGAAAATGAAATGGAAATATTTATTGTTTGAAGATTTCTGAGGTAGCTAGAGGCATGTCCTTCTTTGAAGTCGGTTCAATAAATACATGTTTTTAGGTACTATACCACGTGTCAGCGGACGGCGCCACTTTCCGTACCTTGGATGAAAAGTACCCAAAAGTTGTTTCTGAAGACGCCACCAATATCACTGATGGTAAGTCATTATATTTAGGATTGAGTACTTCGAGTCTCGGGTTATACAGGGTCTTTCATTTTAAACTACACAAACTGACAGGGCCTCATTTTTGGGTTGTGAATAGACGTTTGATAGTATCAATTTATTTCCTAAGCTCATTTAAGTTTTCACTTCAAAATGTATTAGTTATTGATTTTTTTGAATTGTTGCATAATGAATTTCAAGGACAGACGTTCCACCAATCGCAGCGCAGCTACATCACGAATGGACTAAGTTATACAAGAAGCAACAATCAATTGAAAGGATAGTCTTTATCGATTTTCTCGGGATTTTCATAACAAAACAAAAAAAAAATCATTTCATAAATATTTTTTAATTTATTTTTTGAACCCAATTCCTGTATTAAGTTAGCATAAAATGAAAGACCCTATATTATCGTCTGAGACGTAACGAATTCGATTCTCGACTTGACAGTGTCCTAGCCATGTTATAAATTTAAATATTTTATATAATTTTCACCCACTTAAATGATAGACTTAAGTACATAATTGTAAAGCTTGTGTACAGTACGCACAACCGATCTTTAGCTCTCTGAAGTAGCTGCGCAGAACCCATTACGCCCAGACGTCTAAAAGACGAAGACAGCGTTAGTATAGTTACCTCGCTCACTCGCTTAGTTGCATCGTTCTATCTCGCCTACTCGCCCAAACCTGCGCAATCGTTTAGTGCACCTAACTTTAGAGAGCTAAAGATCGGTTGTGCGTACTGTACGTATTGTGGAGTTTTTTTTATTCTATTCTAAATAGAATAGAAATCGAATAGAAAGTTAACGCTAAGATTCGACCTGCGTGTATACTTACCCATACAACCATTTTCGGTCGCAAAATTTTAAAAACGTCGCAAATTTGCAATTTGTCGTAACAATTACGTTACTTGTGATTTTGGTTGCAGCGTGTATTAAAGGTGTTGACAATTTGTATCGAAAACATTACAGTAATAGTGTGTGTGCTTTGTGTCGATAATTTTCGTCATTTTGTTCTTCATTTTGTTCTTGACACATTGTGTGAACTTGAGTAAATTGTCAACACATTGACGACACTAGGTAACAGTAATTGTAGTAAAGATAACGACACTAATTGTTGGATTTGTCCAAACAGAAAACCAGTGGTTCTCAAGCTTTAGTGGTGCTCAGGGACTAGTTGTTTGTGCAGATGAATATAAATTACTAGCTGCGCTCCCGCGGTATGACCCGCGGTCCCTCGGCATTTTTTCGGGATAATAAATAATAAATAAATAATGCTGGACTTTTCACACAGCATCATCTAGCCCCAAAGTAAGCAGAGCTTGTGTTATGGGTACTAGATGACTGATAAACTAGATAAAAAGTAGATAAAAATAAAATAAAAAGTAGGATAAAAAGTAGCTTATGTCTTTCCCTGGGATACAACCTTTATCCATGCCAATTTTTTTCCTAATCTGTTCAGTGGATTGGGCGTGAAAAGGTAACAAACAGACAGATAGACAGACAAAGTTACTTTCACATTTACAATGTTAGTATGGAGTATAGATTAGTATGGATTGTTTTTATAACACACAAAAAAGGTTAAGTAGGTACCTACTCTTAAAATAAAAATGAAAATCTAAGTTTAATTTTTTTGAATTTTATATCACATTAAAAAACGGAGGACTTTTTCGAATGTAGGAATGTCTCCTAATTTTACTCTGCATTTCATTTTCTTCCAGTTTTTCTCTGGAATGCTGTGTTCATTGCATCATAGAGCTTGTATCTCGTTTTTTTCAATGAGCGAGGTCAAAATAGGTAGGTTACATCTACCCACCCTTCTTCCGCAGAAACCTCATTAAATGGCATGTTGAGAACCACTGTGAACATAAAATAAACAAAACTCCATTTTATAAAACAGTCGCCCTGTAACAGTTCTTGACACAATTTTGAAAATTTTCAACATATTAACGTAACTGTGGGTCAAGTTTTATCATCAAGTAAATACATATTTTTTCATTGAAATTTACATAACTATCCAATATAATTAGTTAAAAAGAATACACTTTGCTTATTTTTATAGACAGTATAATATAAATCATTTATGTGGTTCGAAAATATTGTATTTTGACTTTTTTTTTATTGAAAATGATCACAATAACAGAAAACATTTGAACTATTTTATCAAATCCTACAGGCGCATCGGTAAATTTGGTTAAATTACACTAAACTGCACGATGAATTTCAATTCGCAGAGTATTTTAGGTCGACTAACAAGCAAATATTACAGAATAATGTAGGTACTCACATTTTTATGATGGCGGCGAAAAATAAAATTAATGTCACAACACACCTTTCAACTAAAAAAGTACACTTCAAAATTTCTGTTCATAAATCTGGGTAGATTATAAAGAGGAATGAATGAAATGAACCATTGAATGGTAAAGTGAACACAATAAGGTTGTCATGTTTCAACATGGAATCGATACGATGCGACAAAAAATACTGTTACGATTGATCCCCACTTTTCGACATTTTAACGACACATGTTTCGTAATGACGACAGAGATTTACGTAAATTTATAACCAAAAATTATTGTTACGCGAAAATTGTTACGTCATGTTAACGTAACGGCGACAAAAATGGTTGTATGGGTAGGCCTTTACATATATATTAGATGATTTATACAGCATTGAGGCAATCCATGCCTATACTTAACGGGACGCTGTAGTGCCTGGGACATTGTTTGAGATGGAATAGGCTTGTCCAGCACCTAAACCATCCTCTCAGCTTAATCAGCCGCCCACAGGAAAGACGACGTCAATACGTGTGGAGCTGACTAAGCTGCGGGTTTCCTCACGATGTTTTCCTTCACCGTTAAGAGCTCGTGTTAAAGCGCATGCTGCGTGTAATGGCATTTTATTGCCAAAACTTCTAATATTATTATGTTAATTTCGTACGTGAGTGACTGTTTTTTTTCAGCTGTTCTTCGAACCGGCAAACAGAGCACATTGGAATACAATAAGTATTTGGCCGGTGTTGAACTAGACGGTACACACGCTAAGGTAACTGGTTTTTTGACGTGACTACGTCTTATAATTCGATAGAGCCGGCTGCACGCACGAAAAAACATGACGTCATGAGGCGTTACCTCTCTCTGAGGCGTTCCATGTAAGGCTTGAAGTGCAAGCGAGAGTGCGGAACAAGCGACAAAGAAGCACAATCGGCCTTTGCGTTCGGCAGCGTTCGACATCCGTCTCTCTCCTACTTGAGTGAGCGATGCGTAGACGTTGTCACGTTCAACTATCGTCAGTAAACCGACTTTACAGACAACCAATTTTTTTATTTTTGGAGTACGGTCAGCGACAGAAGTTCATGAACATTCGATGTATTTGAATCTTCAATGTCTTCGAAGTTCGTAGGTTAGATAAAGCTCCAGCTTACATTCGATGCCTTGCCATTACTATTTAATAAAAAAATAGGCAATTTTCCCACCAACAATGATGAAAATGAAGCTTTAAAATCTCCAATTGTTCATGAACTTCTGTCGCTGACTGTACACTCCGTCCAATGGATCTATGCATTCGTGAAGTTAGTTTGTCTGCGCAGAACACAATTTTGTATGAAAAGCGGTCACTGCGCAGACAAACGGCTAACTTCACGAATGCCTAGATCCATTGAACGAAGTGTACTCGTGTAACCTACTATGTACCTCTTTGCTTTTCGAACCTACACCAAAATGCTATCCTACTTTATATCAATGTTGGTTTACCAATTTTTTTTTTAATAAAAAATTATGATTGGGGGTAGATGTATTCCCCCAATATATGGTGTAGAGTGAGTACTCGCCTCGCTAAGGTTTGCCCAACTAGCACACTTACCTTAGGGCCTGTTCGACCGACAGTTGTAGTCGGATAGTTCTATTTAGGATACATGTGCTTAGAAACATCGTTTGCGCGATTCAGGATTCAATACTTTTTGCATCATTTGTATGGGAATCCGCTTATTTGTGATCTCAGCGCCATCTAGTGGTACAGCTCCGAAGTAGCTAACGTCGCTGTAATTGACATCTCTTGTAGTTCAGGCGATGGTAGATAGAGGTCGCCACAATAATGATGAATTTCGCTTATTTCCAGGCTTTATACACAACAGTGTACCGCCACGCTGCCCCGGTCGCATTAAATCTCCTCAGCAACACAATCGCCTCACAATATTTACCCGAGTTAGGAGGCCGAGCGATCACCGCCCGCAACCATCCGATAGATGGCGCTATTCGACTCGACGACCCCTTTGTGGAACCCAAGTCGTCGGAAATTTGTTTTATGTGGGTCGGCTTTATTGTTTTCAGTGAGTATTACCTTTTAAAGTGCTCGGTGAGTTTTACAATAAATAATAAATAATGCTGGACTTTTCACACAGCATCATCTAGCCCCAAACTAAGCTAAGCTTGTATGCTATGATAACCAGATAATTGATATACTACTTATATACTTTTTGTTCGTAAATACATATTATACATAGAAACATCCAGACCCGAGACAAATATTTGTAGATCATACAAACATTGCGCCGCGGGGATCGAACCCGCAACCTTCTGCGTCGCAGGCCTTCGCCCGCTGCGCCACAGAGGTCTTCATAATCCATACTAATATTTTTAAGCTGAAAATTAGAGGATTAGCGAGTTTATATGTTACGTTCCCCAAAACGCAACGATAGCGAGATCAAATTTTTTGTGTGCCGCCGTCTATTATGTAGTAAAATGTCCCTGTCTGTCTGTCTGTTTGTTACCTTTTCACGCCTAAACCACTGAACAGATTATGCTAAAATATTACTTGGATGTCCCAGGGACGGACATAGGCTACTTTTTTTTTCAAAACTAATCATGGAGGGCGTGAAATAAGGGTTGAAATTTTGTATGGGGACTTAAATTAAAGTTCCAGTTGAAGGCAACTAGATGGCGTTGCTAACCTATGGCTGAGGTCGAGATGGCGCTATTGTTGCATTTATAAAAGTTTCAGAACATTCTTGCAGTTTTCAGTTCTATGAGGTTTTCAAGTATGTTATTTTGCTGAAGAAGTCGCGAGTACCAGCTAGTAATATATATTTTTCAGTAATCCTCGCAACAAATGTAAACTTCGCATCACTTCCATGCAAAGAGCGCGCGTCCGGCTCTAGACATATTCACATAATGTCAGGTTGTCCGGCAACGTTACACTGGCTGACAACTCTCATATTCCATACAACCGTGTGTGTGGCCCTACTGGTCGTGTCTACTGCCATCGCAGCTGCGACAATGGACCGCCAAAGTACCTTCAACCAACCAAAAATGATACGTAAGTCCCTTATACTTAACTATAAGAGAGTTTGTGAGTTTCGTCGCGGGTATCGTACCCGCAACCTTCAACGTGCCAAGCGGGCTTTCACCCACTGCGCCACAGAGGTCAAAAACGGCCACAATTTACACAACCTTTCACCCCACCTTATTGTTATACCAATAAAGTTCATTTTCCAGTGACATTAATGCTGATCCTGACTCTGGGCAGTATGGCTTTCTTCGCGTTTATGTACATAGTGACATTCTACTTCGCGGAGCGAACAACTGGAATCATACTACTAGCATATATGGTGTTATTTGGTAAGAAATTAGTATATAAACAATTAACTATTGCTTCTACTGAATAAATACTTTCTGGCTTTGTATATGCCACTGCTGACCATCTTATCGCGTTAAAAAGTGACATATTTGACAGAAAATGTATGGATCTAATGTCAAATGTGTCACTTTCTAACACGTTAACACGCAGGTGGAGCAGTAGCATTAGAAAAGCGTTTATTCTAAGTTTTTATACACTATTAGCCATAACCTATGCGATACTTGTACCTTTTCTACACTATCTACACTAATATTATAAAAAGGAAAGATTTGTTTCTTTGTTTGTTTGTTTTAAATGCTTCGAAATTACTGAACCGATTTGAAAAATTCTTTAACCATTAGAACCATTATCCCTGATGAACATAGGCTATATTTATCTCGGGAAAGTGAAGTTTTCCCGAGGGACCGCGTGTAACACTGCGACGGACAGCTAGTATAAAATAAATACATTAAAAGAAGAAAGATGTTTAAAGGCGTATATTTGACTTTGACACTAAATTTTCTTTCCAGGTCTCATAACATCCTTAGTAAAGTCACTTGTAGACGTCATGTCAGGAGCCGTAAACCCTATTCTGAAGTTTTTCCTATCAGTAGCGAGTTACACCATGCCACCTCACGCATTGACCGTGGGCGCCTCTAAGTGTTTGTATGTGGCAAGAATTAACGCGTATTGCACATTGAACAGAAAACATTGTCCGGACTTGGATGTTAATGAAGCTGGTTTTGACAAGGAAAAGTGCTGTGGTAAGTGATGTAACCTGAAGCTGGTTTTGACAAGGAAAAGTGCTGTGGTAATTGATGTAACCTGAAGCTGGTTTTGACAAGGAAAAGTGCTGTGGTAAGTGATGTAACCTGAAGCTGGTTTTGACAAGGAAAAGTGCTGTGGTAAGTGATGTAATCTGAAGCTGGTTTTGACAAGGAAAAGTGCTGTGGTAATTGATGTAACCTGAAGCTGGTTTTGACAAGGAAAAGTGCTGTGGTAAGTGATGTAGCCTGAAGCTGGTTTTGACAAGGAAAAGTGCTGTGGTAATTGTTGTAACCTGAAGCTGGTTTTGACAAGGAAAAGTGCTGTGGTAATTGATGTAACCTGAAGCTGGTTTTGACAAGAAAAGTGCTGTGGTAAGTGATGTAACCTGAAGCTGGTTTTGACAAGGAAAAGTGCTGTGGTAAGTGATGTAACCTGAAGCTGGTTTTGACAAGGAAAAGTGCTTTGGTAAGTGATGTAACCTGAAGCTGGCTTTGACAAGGAAAAGTGCTGTGGTAAGTGATGTAACCTGATGCTGGTTTTGACAAGGAAAAGTGCTGTGGTAAGTGATATATCAGTAGGGATAACATAGATGGATTGTTTGAAGAATAGAATACTCGTAGAATATCACTTTAGTGTACACCAAAAAGAAACAAAAGTAACAAAAAACAAAGGTCTGGAAGAGGTCGCTTTTTAGCGTCAATGCCGCCCACTGTACATTTTTATCTGGTTTTTGTTTGTTTCAATTTAATTAATGGTGTGCAATAAAGAATTATCATTCATTCAAAAACAATTATTAAATTATGTGTAACAATGGGCGACCTTATCGCTGAAAGCGATTTCTTTCAGGTAACCGAAATTAAAGAAGAAAAATGTTTGCCTGACACTGACACTTACATAGGGTTGTCAAAACAGTGCAGTGACGTCAAAAGAAAAAAATGGAGCCGATAATTTTATTAGTTCTCAAGCTATTTATGTTATGTCGATCAATCCGAAAGGTCCTGGGTTCGATTCCCGACCGTGAATTAATGGGTTTTTCGTTGAAAATTATATGCATAACACAAGCTCTAAATAATGCAGAATATCGTGAGAAAACCAGTAATTATGATCGTTTGTCGTCCAATCTATTATAATCTTGTTCACAGCCGGCGAGAACCCACTAAACTACTTAACAGGCAAATACTCGCCCGGACTTGAGATTATATGCCTGACTGTTCAATTGTTTGTGTTCATGGTAAGAACAAACACAATTTATTGACTAGATTTGTAAGAAATCTTTTTTTTTTTATTTAACCTATACTGTCCCACTGCTGGGCAAAGGTATGCCCCAATTCTTTCCAACCATCTCTCTCCTTTGATTGAATATTGAATTGAATATATCCTATTGAAGAAAAATTATTAAAACTTATTTACAAACCAGTAAGCGTCGATGTTGTACTTACGGAATATTTCTACTGACATAAAAATTGTTTATGTGCCAATGTTATTTTGGTACGGCTTTCGTACGTTTTCGTACGTTTGGTACGTTTTTTTGGATAAAAAGTAACTTCCTTGGGATACAACCTTTATCTGTGCCAAATTTCAGCCTAATCTGTTCAGTGGTTTAGTCGTGAAAAGGTAACAAACAGACAGACAGAGTTACTTTCACATTTAGGATTTAAGAACTAAACTCTATTCTACAATAGAAACTTTCTCTAAGTATTTTACTCTTTTCTCCTATCAGAAGGCTTTTATTTCCACAGACGCTAGTAGTATTAACACAGAAGGGTATCTTCAACTCGTTATGCGACAAGATTTTTAACATGAAGTTCAGGAATAAGCAGACCAATCCAAGCAACGATGAAATCGTAAGGGCCGAAGCTGTTTACGTGGAAAAGCAGATTGCATTACGTGAGTAAAAAGCACCTTTGCACAGCCCCGGCTATTAAGAGTGTGCCATATGCCGCCATTTTGTAAGTGAGACAGCGAGTGTGATTTGTTCGGTGTGTGAGAAGTACAGAGCGATAGATACGCAACGTCATATACAGCGCCAAAACACTTTTTACCTAATTACGAGTTATCTTAACCAATCGAAAAACTAAAAGACGTATCTACGAGTACAATACGCATAACCGAACTTTGTCTCTCTGAAGTTAGGTGCACTAAACGATTGCGCAGGTTTGGTAGAATAAGCGAGATAGCGCGATGCAAAAAACTAAGCGAGTGAGCGAGGCAGCTATACAACGCTGTCTTCGTTTTTTAGGCGCCATCAAAAATAGATTCTGCACAGTTACTTCAGAGAGACAAATATTTGTTGTGCGTATTGTACATAGTTCCAAAAATATTATCTCAGCAAAAAGCTATTTTTTCAGCCAAGAGACAGATTGAGGACGCAAAATTGTCGATGTTAGTGAATGACGTTCACAAAAACTACCACCGAATTATCGGCAAGTCCTGCTACGCCGTGCAAGGACTCAGCTTCTCTGTCAAAAAGGGTAAGTAGGAAGGGATAGCAACACTGGCTTAGTAAACTTAGTAAATTTTAACTTTTTTTAGTAAACTTAGTAAAGTTAAGCTTCCAAAGTTCTTTTATTATGCGCTCTGCAAACATTTGGAATCAGCTACGACCCTGTTGTTTTTAAGAAGAGAGTTAATAGGCACCTTTTGGGTAGGCTTGCTCCATCGTAGACCTCACTCTTGCCTGCGCCGACCCATTCATAAAAAGTGACCTAAGAGAACTACGCTTATAAAACAGTTGTATCATTGGTCGTGATATATTTAGGTGAGTGCTTCGGTCTTCTCGGCGTGAACGGAGCGGGCAAGTCTACCACATTCAAGATGCTAACGGCGGAGGAATGTCCCACGAAAGGGAAGATCTACGCGAATGGACATTATATCAACAAGAATAAAGATCAAGTAATTTATTTGTTTTATATTATTCTGACCTAAGTAGGTTGTGTAAAAAATATCTGAGGTATAACCTAAAATTATATGAGTATATATTATATGAGTACGCTTCATTCTTCAATCGAACTTCACTTTGTAAGTTCGTTTCATCATTCATTATACTTCAAATGAAGCGTAATCTCAATATGTTAAATATATACAGTTTATACACTTTACTCCTAAGTACCTAAAGCGCTCAGTTGATAATGCCACTAGCTGTCATCTACTTTCTGACTGTTCATAACGTTGTCTTCTTCTACTATCTATCAAGAAAGACTAAGCCAGCTCCCACAAACTTCCCCCTGTGTTCTAGTATCTTCGCTCCCTCGGCTATTGCCCTCAATTCTTCGGCCTCGACGAATTCCAAACGGGAAACGACAACTTGCAACTGCTTTTAACGCTGCGTGGATTGGACGCGAAAGACGTCGGGTCTGAGGTCAAGGCATGGATTGAAGTCGTTGGTGAGTAGCTTTAGAACAATCCATCGTGGTTTGCAGGGTGATGCCGTCGTTTCGATCTTTAGTTTGTGACGATACGAAAGAATCTTGTTTTCCAAAAAAAGGACAATACGTAAGAGGGTTCTTGGGGCATTTGAATTGTGACGATACGAAAGAGGACTCCTAGACAGGACTAGAGGAAGAAGGTCGATACTAATCGATCTTTCAGGACTGAGGGAGTACATTAACAGCAACGTATCAGACTACACGCCGGTTGCACGTAGACACACAGTGGCGTAGCTAGGTAGCCAAGGGCCCTGGTGCAAAATAAACCGGGGCCCTAACTGAACGTTTTAGGTTTTATCAAGTCAAAATATGCAGGGTGTGGCAAAATGTAAACGTATTTGATTTTTTAAGCTATTGCATAGCTTCTATCGCGGGCCTTGAGCGTAGAGACCGAATCCAGATATTCCGTAACGAAAATAACCTAACACACCCTTACTCCGACCGGCACAGCGGTGATACTTTTTAGTTTTGCCATCTATCGATGAACTTTTAATGACTTTTTGAAAAATCACGCTTGTCTCTTTAATTCAGCAACTCAAGTTGATAAAAAAATGCTATGCAATAGTTTTACCGCGGCAGTCTCTGAGTGCCACACGTCTTTTTTTGTAAAAACTTACTATTTGATTCGTCGTTTTCGGGGTAACTATTTCAAAAATCGAATAATGCAGTTGTTTTTATTTTCAAAATAATCATACCTATAGTTTACTAAGAACAAAACCTTCCGAACTCTCGGGAGTCAGAGTCCGGCCCCTTGAGGTTGGGGGCCCCGGTGCACCGCCTAGGTAGCTACGCCACTGTAGACACGGCGCCGCCGCCGCGTGCTCTTTCGCCGCGGATGCGTTCCGCTGAAGTATAAATCGCTATGCAGGTTGAAAGAAGGTTTAATATACAGGGTGTAAAAAGACTGCTACCGAAAACTGAGGGATTGCAATCAGACCATGATTCTGAACATATTTATCGAAAATAAGACCATTCCTACCTAATCATTTCATTTGTAATTCCATGGATTCGGTTGTGTGTTGGGATGCTGTACCTACCTTTCGGTTTCGGTAGGTCTTTTTACACCCTGTATTCGAATGAAAGACGATACGTATCGATCTTTCAGGACTGAAAAAGTACAGCAATCGCAACGTATCGGGCTACAGCGGCGGGTGCACACGTAGACTCGGCACGGCCGCCGCGTTGTGTTCCGGCGCGCCCCTCACCCTGCTGGACGAGCCCACGGCCGGCGTGGACGTGGCCGCGCGCCGCCGCGTCTGGAGCGCGCTGCGCCGCAGTCTGCGCATGCAGCGCAGCGTCGTCATCACATCACACAGGTACAATAACAATAAATAAATAATGATGGAAAACCCGACAACTGGGCAAACACCGTCACTTCTTGGGTGGGTCACGTCACGAGGCCGGCCGAGAAGGCGTTGGCGGGACGATCTCGACGGGTTCGAGAGAGAGTGGTGGGAGATCGCCGGGGATAGGGATGTGTAGGAAATGTTGGGGGAGACCTTTGCCCAGCAGTGGGACACCATAGGTTGATAAAAAAAATAATGCTTGACATATTCACACAGCATCATCAAATAATGAAGAGGTCGTCGAAGGTAATTAATGAAGAACGGCACGAACGACTCCACTCTCTTCCAGTATTTATTTTACACTAGCTGCGCTCCCTCGGGATTTTTTCATTTTTTCGAGATAAAAAGTAGCCTATGTCCTTCCCTGGGATACAACCTTTAACTATGCCAAATTCAGCTTAATCTGTTCAGCGGTTTGGGCGTGAAAGTGTAACAAACAGACAGACAGACAGAGTTACTTTCACATTTATAATATTAGTATGGATATGGATGGTATGGATACCGCGTCCCTCACGGCCTCTTATCCTTAGCATGGATGAGATGGAGGCTCTGTGCGGTCGCATCGGCATCATGTCGGGCGGCGTGCTGCGCGCGCTGGGCACGCCGGCCGAGCTGCGCGCGCGGCACGCGCAGGGACACGCCGTCGTCATCAAACTTACTAGCGCACCGGCGGCGGCGGACCGTGAGTCTACTACACTTGCATTCATATACAGGGTGTAAAAAGACTACTACCGAAAACTGAGGGGTTGCAATCAGACGACATATTTAGCGAAAAAAAGACGAAAAATTAAAATTGACTTAGCTACGTCATTTTATGTTATTTTCGGTTATTTACTACTAGGACAACATAATAAAAAAAAAACAATTAAAACTCAAAATCCAGCAATCTACGTAAAACAACGCGCCCAGTACATACGCAAACAGTAATCTTCAAACGCTGTTTTCTCCGGATCTAATGATTTTTTTCGGAAAATCCTTCGGTAGACGTCTTTTTACACCCTGTATATTCCACACAGTCTTTCATTTTAAACTAACTTAATTCAGGAATTGGGTTCAACAAATTTTTAAAATATTTATGTAAATTTTTTTGTTTGTTTTGTTTTGAAAATCCCGAGAAAATCGATAGATTATCCTTTCAATTGATTGTTGCTTCTTGTATAACTTAGTCCATTCGTGATGTAGCTGCGCTGCGATTGGTGGAACGTCTGTTCTCCTTGAAAATCATTATGCAACATTTCAAAAAAATCAATAAATGATTAATTTTGAATTGAAAACTTAAATCGGGTTAGGAATTAAATTGATTGAACTATTTACAACCCAAAAATGAGGCCTTGTCAGTTGGTGTAGTTTAAAATGAAAGACCCTGTATAACATTCTCATTCATGCACAACACAACACTCACTTTCATACTTACTCGAATACTCGCATTCTTCCTCCACACTTACATACATGCTCAATACTTTCATGTTCATCATAAACACTCGTATTCACTTACATACTCATGACTCTTTCAAGAAAGATATCATCATCTCTCATCAGAAACTTTAATTTTTGAATTGGTTTGTCGCTGACTATGCATACAATATATTCCAGAGGTTGACGGCGGAACGAGCTCAAAATCTGAGGTAGACAAACTGAAGACTACCTTGCACAGCAAATTCAACTGCACATTGAAGGATGAACATAAGGTCAGTGGCATTTTCACTTAAATAACCTAGATGATACAATCATTTAAACATCAGATAGAGTCTGGCAAATGAAAGTAGACCCTGAAAAAGAGGCGGCAAATTCAAAAATATGAGCGTGTAACCCCATAAGGACATTTGGAAGAACACAACTTGATACTTGGTTATTATTTTCTAGTACCAAATATAATATTTAGAGTTATTAATTAATAGGTTGTCACGCTTATATTTTTGAATTTGCCGCCTCTTTTTCAGGGTCTACTTTCATTTGCCAGACTCTAAAAACATCCTCAAACGAATCAGCCTCTTTCCCCTTTTTAGCTCCGTTTCGTTTTACCCGATCTAAGCATTCGTGAAACCGTTTGTCACGGTTTTTTATAATAAAATCGCATCGATAGCGATGCGAATTTATTATGAAAAAGCGCTTCAAGATTGCCATACTATCGTCCATTCACAAGTTAATATTATCAGACGATGCTGCACTATCACATCAATGAGAGCATGCGATACAGCGCATTGTTCTCGCAACTCGAGAGCCTTCGGAGCGGCTTTCCATCGCTGGTAGAGGATTACTCCGTCACTGAGACCACGCTCGAAGAGGTCTTCCTCTCCTTCGCTAAGGTTCCAGAACCTACCAACACGAGGAATGGCGTTGTGTAAACTGCAACTGTACGAAAACTCCCCCGTAGGCCATGCGCAACGTGACGTTCTCGATTCCTTTTCTCGTACAAAATAGACTGAGAAGTACTCTTACTGTTCAAGTTATCGTTTCAATTGAAACAAGTTAATTCACAAGGCAATATAGGTATTAAGACAAGAAATTGCGTTAGTTTAATTATGACAAACTTTCCTGGTAGAAATAAATTTGTTGTTATTTGTAGTAGACGAGCCAACTTTATGTCTAACCTTGCGCATGACCTGCAGGACATGGTCAATTCTTCTACAAAAGCCTTAGTTGAATGTTAAAATGTTACCAACTTTAAGAAATGTTTAAAAAGAAACGATAAAGGTGCTGGGCATTTATTCTTCTTTGTAGAAAAAAAACGGAACAAATCCGATATACTTTGATATAAGCATATTCAAATAAATAATTTGTAATATTTCTTAGCTAAGATACAGATGAATGTGATTTGCAATGCGATCTCGGAAGCCATTTTGGAGGTGCTAAATCGTGATGGCTATTAAACACAAGTCTGAAATAGTATTCTAGAGGTTTCAACTACCGTAACTGTAGTATTATTGATCTAAATTCGTATGTTTATATAAAATGTCTGAAAATGCGAATGAATTATTGATTTCTTTCAATGATAAAGAGCCGTGTTTGTCTAGCGGGACGGACTCTCGCCTGTTAATCCGAAAGCTAGTTATAAAAATGATTATGCGAATAAACACAAGCCTTAGGCAACGTTTGGTCATGGCGTGTGACGGTGAGATAAACTTATACAAATAACATTTAAACTAGATATAAGGGGCGCAAACACTTGGCTTTTGATGTCGCTTGATGTGTGTTTAATGCAGTATAATCTAAGATTCCTCTATAAGGTGATACAATTCTCTCTACCTCACAAGAAGGGTTGTTCTTAATTGTGTGTGTATTTTTTTTTGTGTGCGTAAGCGATACGGAGCGCTCATTCGTCATGAATTCGCTCATGTGTTCCTGGGTCTAGGTGGTCTTGGTACGCACACAGAACCAACGTGCATTATGTATCTACACACAGTTAAGACCGGGCTGGGGGGTTATAATGAAGGGTGATATACTTCATTTACACAAATATAATAATACATTGTGCTTATAATGCTTCATTATGGTATTAATTTTTGTATTTATAGGCACCAAATATTAAATATTATGATGAGGCTTATACAGGGTGTAAAAAGACTGCTACCGAAAACTGAGGGATTGCAATCAGACCATGATTCTGAACATATTTATCGAAAAAAAACTCAAATTTTTTTTTGACTTAGCTACGTCATTTTATTTTATTTTCTAGTTTTTTTGCTACTAGTACAACATAATAAGACCATACCTACCTAATCATTTCATTTATAAAAGAAAAAAAATAATTAAAACTCAAAATCCAGCAATCTACGTATAAAAACGCGCCCAGTACATACGCAAACAGTGATCTTCAAACGCTGTTTTCTCCGGATATAATGATTTTTTCGGAAAACCCTTTTGGATTTGGTTGTGTTTTGGAATGCTGTACTTACCCCTTTCGGCTTCGGTAGACGTCTTTTTACACCCTGTATAAGTATAAGTTTGTATGTAGGAAGTAATTTTGGAAACTTTTCATATAGTAGGTAGGTATTCCAAAAATATGTTTTCACATAATGGAGAGCTTCAAAAAAATTTAGTACCTGTAGGTAACATACCTACTCAAATTACAAAAAGTATAAGGCCTCTGTTATGCTTATAATATAAAATTTTGTAGTATTATACTACCTTAATACCTATTTATAAAAATATACTTAGATAATTATACTTACATCTGGTACCTTACAATGTAAGTAGCCATATTACTTACTAATACTATACTATGTTTCCAAAGAAATACTATCTACTAAGTAAGTATATTTCACCTGTCTATATTACAAAGTTGGTATAGTACAGTTCTTCCAAAGGATCTAGGCATTCGTGAAGCTAGCCGTTTGTCTGCGCAGAACACAATTTTGTATGAAAAAGCGTTCAATGCGCAGAAAAACGGCTAACTTCACGAATGCCTAGATCCGTTGGGCTATGTTGTGGTTGTTTACCTACACTTAAAGACAGAAGTGAATTTTTAGTTTAATTTGTTCGAAACTTACAAGCTTTTCTTAAATAAACACTTAATTAAATATGGGCCAATGGCATTTTATCATTGTATATTATGTTCTGTGTTTCCTGATATAAATGGTTATTTATTTAATAACTAGCTGACCCGCGCGACAGTTAATTTTTTTTCTGTCATAAGAACCTTCTCCTGACAATAACAAACACAACAAAATAAAAAATAGTGAAATCGGTCCAGCCGTTCACGCGTGATGGCGTGACCAAGGGAGATAGGGATTAATTTTTATATATAGAGAATAGAGATATATATAAAATATATACTGGGTAAATAAATGTTTGTTAACTTTTATTTACCTGTATGTTTGACTGTATTTCAAGGGTTTGTCGAGATAGAATCTCGCACCTATACACATGTAAGTATATAATTAATGACTATTAATTAAACTCGCAACTGTGGCTTAATTATTCTGACAAGTGCCTCTTAGTTTTGTCTACTTTAAAACGAAAATATACCTAATTATAAAAACATTATGTAGAATTTGTAACGGTTCACCACAAGGGTACTAAACACCGTGAGTAGCAATTGTGATCGCGAAAGTTTAAGAAAGACTTGTACTTGAGAGTTGAGATGCTTAAAATACAAACCCCTCATTCACATTGGAACTTAAATATTAGATACCTGTTTCAAAGCTTTTTGGTCATGTTTTCTGCAAGATTAGTGTTCAACTATTGTCACAAAAAGTAACCCACTGATCTTAGGGTCTTAGTGAAAACAAATAACGTAAAAAGTGTAAGTAAATACTTATACATTAGGCGCCTTACTAATAAACGTGGTGTAATGTAAAGTTATTCCTCGAAATAAAATAGGAATAACCATACATTTTGACAGTTTATACTCAGGAATAACTTTATACCACGTTTATTAGTAAGGGCGTTAGAATACATGTTTTGTCGCTTGGTGTGGACGGAGGGTACAATGATAGGTACAGTCCACGTCTATGTGCTGCCTACCTCAGTATACTTATTTAAAATAGTAACAACCAATTTTTATAAATACCTATTCTCATTCATATTATTTTTTGTTTAGCAACGATGAGAACTTAGTGGTTTTTAGACCAGGGGACTTATTCCCGTTCTTATTTTCGTTCGATGAATATTCGGATGTTTCTTACTAGGGTTTCTGATTTCAAGGACCAATTTTTCGGTATCGAAAATTTGGTCCTCGGTTAGGACCATGTTTTAACGTTGATCTTATCGATTGAATACTATGTAGCTCGTAGTAAGCATCCGAATATTCATCAAACGAACGAAAAAACTAACGCGAATAACCCCCCTGACCACAAAGTAGAATAAACTTGATGTATATTTCTTCACGATAAACACTTAATTTTGTCAATTTCTGCAGATTAGATGCAGTGAGATAGTGTATGGTAATTTAAGTTATTTAATCCGAGGTATATTTTGTCAAACAAAGTACTTAGCGCACTTATAATGTATGTACAAGACTGCATTTATGGTATTTTGCAATAAGTAGGTATATTTGTATGTATTAATAAATATTGCAGCTACCAATCAATCTTTTATTTAGAACACGAATACTGTCACTTCAACCTTTTACAGTTATCATTTATTTATACAGGGTGTAAGTCTACTGAAGCCGAAAGGGGTAGGTACAGCATCCCAACACACAACTAAATCCAAAAGGATTTTCCGAAAAAAAAATTATATCCGAAGAAAACAGCGTTTGAAGATCACTGTTTGCGTATGTACTGGGCGCGTTGTTTTACGCAGATTGCTGGATTTTGAGTTTTAATTGTTTTTTTCTATTATTAATGAAATTATCATGTAGGTATGGTTTTATTATGTTGTCCTAGTAGTAAATAACATAAAATGACGTAGCTAAGTCACATTTTTTAGCGTTTTTTTTTCGCTAAATATGTTTAGAATCATGCTTTGATTGCAACCCCTCAGTTTTCGGTAGTAGTCTTTTTACACCCTGTATATTTATTAAATTCTTTATTATGCATCATTACAAAATAAATGTAGGTTGGTAACAAATATTGGCGAGCATAGATGTCTAAAGGGGGTAGTCAGAGGTATGTCCAAGCACATTTTTGATACATGCCCACATATTACAGAAGTTAGTATTCCATACGTGACAGATTGACAGGCATTTTACACAGCCCTTTAACTGGATCCTTTGATCATGAATGACTGCTGATCATAGAGAATGTCTAAATTATTAAACTATTATGGTTATCAACACTATTAAATTAACGAACTATTACTATTATTCATTTGAATCATGGTAAATATCCCGTTAATAGAGTCTGGCAAATGAAAGTAGACCCTCAAAAAAGGCGGCAAATTCAAAAATATAAGCGTGACAACCCATTAATTAATAACTTTAAATAATATACCTACTTAATATAATTGTTATATTTGATACTAGAAAATAATAACCAAGTATCAAGTTGTGTTCTTCCAAATGTCCTTATGGGGTTACACGCTTATATTTTTGAATTTGCCGCCTCTTTTTCAGGGTCATTCATTTGCCAGACTCTAGGTAGTGTTAATAGTACCTATAGAGAATATTTTATTTATTTTTATTTCATAGGAAAACAAACAGTACTTAGTAACTAATTAAAAATCACGTTAAATATCTACTGACCATTAAACAGTTTTCATACGAAGACATTTTATTCGATCTAAAATACTTATACCTACTGCACTTTTCTGTGATAGGTAGGTAACCATTGCATGAAGTTTTCTTGAAATTTTGATGACTTGAGATATTTTTACAGAATAATAAAAATATTATTCACTTTAAGGCAATTAGCTCAGGGTCACATTCAATCGACTTCATAATAATAATTTAATAAACCTAAATTACCACTATGAACATAGGTACCTAATGTGTATAAAAAAAATGTGGGTACGAAGAAAAACAAGTGTTATGTTCATGCAGTAACTTTATTGCACATTCTAGCTAGAAACTCGCTATACCTACAGACAATTATAGCATTGTAGTAGGATTGATATTTGATACAATTGAAGACAAATATTTCAGACAATTATGTATATTACTTATAATTATATAAGTAGGTTGGTTGATACTTATTTTTAGAATTACCTACTTTGTTGTGTATATTGAAGCTTAGTGGAAAAATGTTGGTGGTGCAAGTAAAATTAGCACATAAAATTATTTCTTGAAGCTAGATTTCAGCTTGTTTTAACTGATTTTATGCATGTATCTATTTAATTGTGACTATAAATCCAGCTAAGTACCTATAGGTATTTGCACTGTTTCTGCTATTTAGTATAGTAGGTGAAACACAACCAACACCTTATCAAAGTCCGAGGGTCAAGTAATCATTGACCTGCGTGAGTTGGCTAGAGTCCTCGCTACGAATAAAGCAAAGGTGTGAAAAGCTACATAATTACAGTTTTCTTACTAGTTTGATAAAACATGATCCGCGGGATATTTGAAAACATGACGTAATCATAATCACGCGCAATCACAAATCTCAATCTCCACTCGAACTGTGATTGGTTAATTGAAGGGCGCGTTATCAAGTGATTGCTGATACTGATATGCGGTTCTACCGCTTAACAAACTGTAGGTACACGTAGATAAAGTAATAACGATACTTTGCTAATGGTTGAGAGCACGAGTTTTTTGTTTATTGACTAAGTACGAACCGAAGTACAATTATGTCTAATCAAAGATTGTACCTACTATTTATATATAGCAGGAAAATATTGTGTTCTGTAATTATTTATAACATAACCTTATAAAGGAATGTAGAATATATAGAGCTATTTGTAAACATTTAATACATTAGGTACTTCTTAAAACAATACAATGCAACACAGACAATATTTTGTGACCTGAAATAACTTTAAGATAATTATACTACTTAAACTATAGAAACATTCAATTGAGGGCTCCTAATATATAAAAAACATTACTAGGCTTCTTTATACATTGCTGTAATAAAATTAGGGTAATAAATACAGAGTTTGGATTCCTTGTTTAAATCTGGCCGAGTCCAATTCAATCAAAAACTAAATTTCAACTGGGTAGAGTCAAAAAGCATTTATTCGGTAGGACCGCTGGGATCACTTTGAACACAAGTCTATACAAATAAATAAAACAGGAGTGTCTGTTGTAAATTTTTAGCAAGTGTATGGAAGGATAATCTCCAACCAAATCATGATGACTTGTAATTTTGAGCAGATAAGCAAGTCATGTAAGCATGTCATCAAGATAAAATGTTTTGATTTGATTTTAAACCTGCCCCTTGAACATAAAAGATACAGGAGTGTGGATAAAACGGGTAGAGAATGGATAAAGGTTACTTTTATCCACACTCTACCGTACTACCAGTTTTATCAGCAACCAATCACAGTGCAGGAGTTGATCCAAAACTGATGTTTCTTGCACTGTGATTGGTTGCAGTCAGTTGAACAGCTGACCTATTCCAACCCAAATGCATTTCTCTGAAGTCTGAATCAAGGGCCAGGTGTTCTTTATCTATTTTTTCACATTCACAAACTTATGATAAAAAAAAATGTAACTAGGTAGTGTGATATGGATTTGAAAAGTATGAAAATCATGTAGACATTACTAAAAATCATGCCAAGGTTAAAATACACTTTGAAATGCAGATTCAATATGCCATGCATTATTCTCCAAGGTGCTTACAATTGCCTACTTTATCTTATCTGTAGCTCTGCATGTAAAGATAATCAATATGATTAGATGAAACAATGTAACCTTTAACTACATCCATTTGATTATCTACCTTATGTTAAATAAATAGCGCTAGCACAAGACAAGGGTCACGATGTTAAAATTGATCTAGGTAAATTAGTTCTAGTTAGATATCCTCTGTAGACCACTTTCTCCAAAAACCTCCTTCACTCTTTCAAATACAGCCTCTGGAGATTTCTCAGCATTGACTCGTCTGACAAGGCCCAGCTGTTCGTAATGTTCAATAATAGGCATTGTGTCATTCAGGTAGGTGTTGAATCTTTTCTGCAAGCTCTCCAAGTTGTCGTCGGAGCGGCCGCTGCCCGCTGCGCCGCGGCCGAGGCATCGCTCGGTGCATTTATCTCGTGAGCACTCAAAGAATAGTACAAAGAGAAGTTTAGTTTTGTCTGACATGACGCGCTCCCAGCCATCCAGATTATCCTTATTACGAGGGAAACCATCGACGAGGAAGCGTGTCTTTCCAGATTTCTGCATGGCCTTGTGCAGCAGAGAGCACGTCACCTCCACTGGGACTATTAGTCCGTTGCGAATCTTTTCTTCAATCATCTCCCCGAACTCGGAGCCCGGCCGCTGCCGCTCTTCTCGCAGCAGGTCTCCAGCTGACAAGTGCACGAAATCATATTGCTTGGAAATTAGCGAGCACTGTGTACCTTTGCCGGCGCCGGGAGCTCCCAATACAAACACAACTTCAGGCACCATTTTGTTAAGAACAAGTGAACACTGCAGCAGCGCGCGACTTAGCATCAAAGGCGAACACTAATTTAATAATGAATGGATAAGGATACGTAAATCACTAACCGACTGACTGGATAGTATCTTCTTGCGAAGAGAAACTTGCTTTGCTTTGCTTGCGTGCAACGTGCGTGCGCTGCTGGCTGCACAGCACATATCCTATATATATGGCACAGCACAACCATTTGACTTGTCTTGACATTGACAAGACAAATTCTGCGTGTCATCAATCAAAATTTGACATTGACAAAGACAACGGACCTAAATCATTGAATGATGCAATGAATTGATTGTTGGTTGATGATGAAACCATAGATTTAACATGGTACCTCTTTGGTACATGGATGAAACCACGTAGTGACGTAGTGTACTTAGGTAGGTATATAGTGCATGTATTAGTGATTATATTCTCTGGATGAAACTGATGAACGAAGTCTTGATGATGACTTTCACTGTTCCATTGCCCCGTGAAACAGCATCCTATAGTTTGTGCGTGAAACTGAAACGAGCGCTGAATTTATTTCGTAATTGGATTTCGTATCTTTGGATTCTACAAAGCAAGACCATGCACTAAAAAGGACTGGAGCCAGCAGTCAAAAAATTTTTTATTTTAGGACGATTTAGCTAGTACTTAGTAAGAGTTGAATTGAAAATTAGACAAAGGTTAGGTAGTTATCAATTAGCCTAGGCCTAGATAGGCTTTCATAGCCTAGGCTTAGATTTACTCATGATTTACTTATTCAACTCTGTATCGCAGAAGCAAGAGTCCACAAACCCCAAATTGTGTATTTTGCCTGTTCTTCACAGGATTATTGGTAGCAAAGGAAGATTCTTGTTCTTATTTCTACTGGATCTGTATTCAGTGTCCCTACTGAATAAAAATGGTATAAACTAATAAATAAATAGACACAAAAGTCCCATAAAATAATATTTTATTTTTAATATTGTACATATTGATAAACAATTATTATTGTTCAATAAATTTATAATCTGCTTTAAGATTTGCTAAATCCGTTACCTGAAAAAAAGAAACACCAATTTGAAACATAATCAAATTAATTTTCATAAAACAAGTTTTATGTGTCAGTTTTATAAAATGTTTGACCTCAACAAAATTCAGAACAGGTCTGTGATTGATCATCATAAGAGCAAGGGATTTTATTAGATTTAGGGCACCTAATAAGGAGAATGTTTTCAAAAATGACATTGAACCATTCAAGTATTTATCCAATCTCAAAGCATTGAACACACAGAAAATAATAATAGGTATGCTTACCACTTTTAGTTACATAATTGTAGCAATCTTATGGTGGTCAGCAGATCCGCATCTAATAGATAAAAATAACTTTGAATATTTATGTTTTAGTGTTTATAAAACTTGTGTGATTGTAATACTTCAGTCCTGTTGAGCTTGTAATAACCGTCATTATCAAATCTGGGCGGATTTTATCATCATTTTTTTTTGACGACCTCTGTGGCGCAGTGGGCGAAGGTCCGCCTGCGATGCAGAAGGTTGCGGGTTCGTATCCCGCCGCGGGACAAATGTTTGTATGACGTACAGATATTTGTCTCGGGTCTGGGTGTTTCTATGTATAATATGTATGTATTTAGGAACAAAGAGCATATAAGTAGTTTATCAGTCATCTAGTACCCATAACACAAGCTCTGCTTACTTTGGGGCTAGATGATGCTGTGTGAAAAGTCCAGCATTATTTATTATTTATACACTACTCAAAAAAGTCTAGGGAACAAGGGTATTTTAGTGTATATTTTTATTTCAACTTATTTTTGTCCTAGATGTTATACATCAATAGAAGCCTAATTTATTCTTGATTTCAATTATGCAATTAAATAAAAAGCGTGCAAGTAAAAAAATTTAGATTTAATAAGAAAAACAAAAATAGTGCCTAAACCATAAAATAAAAATTCTGTAAATAACAAAAACTGACGCGCACGTGAAAATTAAATAAAAAAACATTCTTTGAAGATGTTTAATAATCTGTCGGACCTCCCAAGGCATTAGCCACGGCCTTACATCAGCGTGGCATGCTGAGTATCATGTTATCAATTGTTGCCTGTGGAATAGCACTACATACTCTGGATAGATGCGAAAAGAGTTCTTCTCCTGTGTTCAAATTTTGTGGAAGATCACTAAAAGCTTTTCTCCCGAGCAAATCCCATGCATGCTACATCGGATTGAGATCTGCAGACTGAGCAGGCCACTCTAATAACGTGATATTGTGCGTACAGAACACATTCACCACCTGCCTGGCGGTGTGTGCGCGTGTATTGTCCTGCATGAATATGAAATCCTGGCCGAACTGCTGATGGTTAGGGATCACCATGGGGCGCACGACCTGCTCGAGGTATTTTTCTGCATTTAAATTGCCTCGTATCCAAACGAGATCAGTTCTTCTACCCAGGCAAATTCCCGCCCACAGGATGATCGTTCCGCGTTGGTGAGGATGAACTTCCTGAGGATTTTGGAGTCGACTTTGGCGACTAGGGACTCGCCAAACACGCACTCTCCCAGAATCAGGATTAAATCCGAAGCGAGACTCATCGGAAAACAGAACACGGGCCCACTGATTGTCGGTCCATTGCAAATATGCGTTAGCCCACAGTAAACGAAGCCCTCGATTTCCACGGCTTAGAGCTGGAACTCTTAATGGTCTACGAGCGTGAAGATTGACTTCATGTAATCTGTTCCTGGCAGTTTGGTCACTGATAACAACTTGGTGCTGGGACTGGGGGCTTCCAATCAACTGGCGAGCTGTAATCTGGGGCTGCTTTCTTGCAGCATTTTGCAGAAATCGATCTTGCCTCTGGGTAGTTACCCTGGATCTTCCTCGGTGACGTTCGGCTACATCTCCTGTTGCTCTGTAGCGTGCCCATAATCAAGGCAAATTACGCTTGGCTGTGTGTTAACAGCGTCCGCAATATCGCGTTGACTGCGTCCAGTTTCCAACATTCCCACAGCCCTAAGCATCTCTTCCCGCGTTAAATGACGACTTAACATAACACTTCGAGTGTCCAAAATCTCGAAAAAGTAGGCGGTATTGGTTATTTACTAGAAAAAAAATCGATACTTGACAAAATTGGTCAACAATCTAAGCAAACAAACCTCTTACTCTGCGACCAAGTTAGGTTTTCCCTGCATAGTTTGAAAAGCTTTTGCTATTTTTTTATTTTTTCTTTATTTGGAACAAATTAATTTATTCCTTATTCAGCCTACATTTATAAATTTTAGTGGTCAGTACATTTTTTTGCGTATTTTCATAAATCAATTGGAGTAGTTTGCTTGTTCCCTAGACTCTTTTGAGTAGTGTATTTATTATTTTCTGCCTAGTCTCCTGCAGTGAAGGCAGTAGAATTGTAATTATAATTACAAAAAATTATGTATGTCCTATGTTTGGCAATATTTGACTATGAAAGGACTTCAGCATAGCTAGACAAATTTATTGCTATTACCATACTTACTAATTCTAGAAAGCTTGACAATGTGTGAAGACCCCTGCAGGCATTGGCGGCTGAACCCCTATAAAAAATTAGACACTTCATCTTTCGATCTTGAAGATTTATATTTACAATTCATATTTGATATTCATCAGTCCTGTTGAGCTTGTAAATAACCGTCATTATGAAATCTGGGCGGATTTTATCATCATTTTAATAAGAAAAGTGAAGAAATAAGTTCAGTCTTATTGATGCACAAATAATTCTTGTATTTTATCTTTATAAATGTAAGTTACCCTACAGTAAGCTAAATATTTCGACAATGCAACTTACTTTTTCAATATTGTGACCAAATTTCCCAGCAACTCGATTGAGCAAGGATTTTACGAATCATTGTTCTGTAAAAAAAACAATTTATTACTTACTATTTAAAATTATAGTGTCTTCTTATTTTCGTATGAATTTACATTCAGTCCTGTTGAGCTTGTAAATAACTATCATTATAAAATCTAGGCGGATTTTATCATCATAATTTATTTTAATTCATGGTAATAAATCAACAGAATATTATGATATTTACCTAGTGAGTAGTGGTGTTAGTGCAGAGTGCGTTGTCCCTTTGTTTTCTGTTTACCTGAAAAAATAATAAAAACTATTAACTCTGTTTAACTCATAATTTATTTTTTGATGAATAATTATTTAATCAGTTAAAAGTTAAAAAGCTGTCCTCATAGATAATTCAGAACAGGTCTGTGTTTTTGTCATCATAAAATGGAGTCGCATATCGATAGTACCTATATTAATTTAAATTCTTACCTTCAGGACTGTAGTCAGCCTGAATCTTACCTGAAAACAAAAAGCTAATATAAAAACTGAATATACAGTGCAGTAGACATTTACAATAGGGACTTAATTCTGGTTTCGTTTAGTGATCCAGCCAGAATACAGTCCCTATAGATAATTCTCACTCACCTTTGAATCCAATAGAGATTATCCTATCAAAATTAAACAATACCTTTACAATAGAAAAATTATAATTTAAAATTAATTACATGTATAAGTAAGAACCCCCATCTCCCACTACTCGTTATGATAACACTTCTCGTCAAGGAAAGTATGTATAATTTCCATATTATTTATTAAACGCGTGACGCTACATTAACAGCCTTGAATCACCCAAAATGGTATAACATTTATAACAGTGCGATGTATATCGACCAGCAATATTACCGAGTTACCAGCACACACAAACCGAGGCCAACTGAATGAGGATGGTCAAATAAAATTATCCAATGTTCAATAAAAAACAATATAGTGCATGAGGCGCGCTCAATAACGTTACATTTTATATTACAGAATGGATTGCATTAGCTACGGCGTTTACAATTTGTCGAGGTATGAAGTTAGATCGGGCAGACCCTCCTTGAGTCCTTTCCGTTTTCTTGTCTCCTGCAAAGAAAATAAAGTGTTAAAATGCGCCAACTTATGGACAATCTACTAGCTAGTGTGGTTGTAGATTAATGTAACGCACGCCGCGTAGCGTGCAGTCCCTGGACATAAGGATAGCGGTCCTGTGCAGCGTTTAGCGGCGCGCGAGTCTGTCTGCGTGGTCGCGAGCCGCGCGCTCCCGGACGGACGCACCGAGTAGCGAGCCCGTCTAACGCGCGGCACGGAGCGCCCACGGACTCATTACATACAGGGCGTAAAAAGAAGTCTACCGAAGCTGTAAGGGGTATGCATCCCAACACACAACCAAATCCAAAAGGATTTTCCGAAAAAATCATTATATCCGGAGAAAACAGCGTTTGAAGATTACTGTTAGCGTATGTACTGGGCGCTTTGTTTAACGTAGTTTGCTGGATTTTGAGTTTTAACTGTTTTTTATTTTTTATTAATGTACTTATTAAGTAGGTATGGTCTTATTATGCTGTACTAGTAGTACCTAAATAAGCGAAAATAACATAAAATGACGTAGCTAAGTAAAAAAAAAATTCAAGTTCTTTTTTTCGCTAAATCAAACATGTTTAGAATCATGGTCTGATTGCAACCCCTCAGTTTTCGGTAGTAGTCTTTTTACACCCTGTAAATACTTTTTGAAGATTGGTACTATGAAAATAGAATTGCCGTAACTATATAAATGTATTTGAACATTTTGAATATAAAAATGTTACCTGGACGACAGCGTAAGGCTTGCTGCCAGCCTCGCACGGGTCACCGGGCAGCACCTGCCAATGGTCGAACACGCACTGCGGGAAGGCCTGTCCGCCGGTGTTGGAGCGCAGGTCGGCGGTGAAACCGAAGGACTCGTTCACAGGCAGATAGGCCTTCACTACGAACATGGGAGTGCCCGTGACTTGAGATTCCTCAAACACGTGACCACGACGCCTGTTCAGCACTCCGTAGATACCTCCGACGGCCACCTCGGGACACTGGAAAGGAATATGTTTTAATTGTAGGGTTGATGACTGTCGTGTAGTTTACCTGAAATTCTAAATAAAAGATAATTTTAAGACACTATTTGCGTGTGTTTTCTTACGGAAAGGCAATATTTTACTAATAATAATAATAGTCATAGTTTTAGTAATTGCTTGTCCTACATCAGGGTTCGCCAATTGCAAGGTATTGTTAAAATTTAGTGTAAATGTTAGTTTTCACTCATGACAAAGTTCTAAAAAGGACTTTGCAATTAAAACAAAAACTGTTGATCTACCACATCTCGGAAAGGCGGAACTAATGAGTACATGCTAGCCCGCTCAGGAAAAACGTGGGAAATGCTGTTCATACAGAATACTGTTCATACCTGGATCTCGCAAAGGTACACTGGCTCCATGAGTCTGGGCTGCGCGGTCAAGAGCGAGGCGTACAGGACTCTCCTGGTTGTTGGAATGATTTGGCCACCACCTCTGCACAACAAAATGTAATTATTATACAATGCAATGCAATGGAGGCAAACCACCGGGCGATCTGTCAGACAATATTGTCAATGTAGTCAAGAATCACTGGGTTCATAAGAGACCGGAAAGAATGAATAGAATATAATAATATTTATTGAAAAAGAAGAACACATAAAACGGTTATTTAGCATACATCTAAATAAGGTTAGTGTGACATCTGATTCTTGTCTTTCATTACAATGTTACATTTCACAGTTTTCATATCTACCTCAATCAACTTCACAATGTCGTTATAGGAGGCCTATCTATACCCAACAGTGGGTGCAAACAGACTGAGACGATGATTATACAAAGATCAGAATCTATTTTTTGTAATTTGTCAATAGTGAATCAAGTAATAACGAACCTGTGGATAGCGTCAGTGTGCAGGGTAACATCATAGATGTTGAACCTGACTCCTCTCAAGTTCTCCTCAGCCATGACTCCCTCCTTGGCGGCCCATTGGAAGCCAGCCACGACGGAGTCCTTGATCTCGTTCAAGTACTGAACTCCCTTGGTGCAGTCTACCAGAATGTTGGGGCCGGTGCCTTCGGGACCGAAGCACCAAACCTTACGGGCCTCCGTTAGGTCATATTCGTACTTTTCGCTGAGGTAACGCGCACGGGTCTTGAAGTCGTCGCGCGGGTTTACTTTACCCTAGAAATTTAATTTTGTTTAGGATGCAGTTAGTTTTCACGAAAATTTAGAACCACAAGTTATAAATCTGAATGATTCATGATCAATTTTGATCTGTTAGTCAATTACGTAAGTGTGTAAATAAAGTATTGCATTTCGTGGACTTTGAATTTGAATCTACATAGAATTACTATTCCATCTGCGATTAACAGCAGTTTTTAGAAACATGTATCGCACGCCGCGTAGCGTGCAGTCCCCGGACATAAGGATAGCGGTCCTGTGCAGCGTTTAGCGGCGCGCGAGTCTGTCTGCGTGGTCGCGAGCCGCGCGCTCCCGGACGGACGCACCGGGCAGCGAGCCCGTCTAACGCGCGGCACGGAGCGCCCACGGACATTGGCTAGTTTAGCCACCTCAGACTTAGGCTAAACCAGCTAATGTCTTCGGTAAAGACGTAAAACTCTAGGATGACTGACTTCGAAGTATCACTAATTTGTTTATGGAAGAGGGAGCAAACGAGCAAGTGTCTGATGGTAAGTGATTACCCACAGACAACTGCAGTGCAGATGCGTTGCCAGCCTTTGAGGTAGGAATAGGCTTTTCTTGAAGGTACCTAAGCCGTAAAATACCGCTGGCGACGCCTGATTCCATAATCCATTTGTATTAATACCCTATGTTTCTTTCTCTATTAATTTCTATGAAACCTGTTTATGTCACGCTAAAGCAATTGATAAAGAATGAAATAAAGAAAAATATTTGAGATGAAAAATCGTTTTAATAATAGACTCCATTTCGCGTAAACAAGCTCGACAAAATGGCGTCGTGTTAGATACAGTTTTTCCAACGGATCTAAGCATTCGTGAAATTAGCCGTTTGTCTGCGCAGAACACAATTTTGTATGTAAAATCGGTCACTGCGCAGACAAACGGCTAACTTCACGAAGGCCTAGATCCGTTGGGCGAACAGTACATAAATAAATAGTACTCACGTCATCGATATCCTCGGGCAGACCGTCAGGCATGGGCTGCGCCTTCATGAAGAGACGGTTGTGCTTGTTGGGAGACTTGGACAGACACATCTGGTCAGACTCCTCGGCCACGGTCTCGCGGTACGACACCACGGGGTCCGATTTCTTGATTGGAATGCAAGCGTGGTCCTCTTCCAAGTCCTAGAGATAAAGTTGTATTACATTTTATTCTCCCATCTTTAATTGCATTTATAGGGGGACTATGTGGAATTCCCCCCAGATAGTTGCAGAGAGCTCCCCTCTACCAAGGCCTTTGTGGTCTTTCGATAGTTGATATTGGATGATAGTAGGTTGAATTTTTTGCTTGCGCGATCTAGAACTTAACCCCTGGAATTTGTCTCAGCGCCATCTAACGGAACAGGTCTGAAGTAGCCAGGTAGCGGAGCTTGCTGCACTTCTTGTAGTTCAGGCGATCTTGGATAGGTCGCCACAGCATATTGCAAAAGTAAAAATTTACCTGATTAAGTTTTTTAGGAATACAGATATAATAATACCTTAAGACAGATCTCAAGGTGCAGCTCTCCAGCTCCAGCCACGATATGTTCTCCGGACTCCTCGTTGATGCACTGCACCATAGGGTCGGACTTGGCTAGACGCTTCAGACCTTCCACCAGCTTGGGCAGATCGGCTGGGTTCTTGGGCTCGACAGCCACGCGCACCACGGGCGACACACTGAATTTCATGACCTAGGGAAACATAGCAAATTTAATTATGATTACCTAGATTCCTTTGTTATACTTGCGATTTATTGCATAGAGCACGAGTGGCAATTGGTCTATTCAATTAGGAAGCTGAAGTCGCGTAAGTGGTTTGGTAAATTGTTTATTTATAAAGTAAATGGCATTTCCTCTACTATTGGGTCTGCTTGATGATTTATTGTATATTTGTATGATTTAGGAAGAGATTATAATAGAGAGCACAAACTTACCTTCATGTTGTGGGCGTTCTTGAAGGTGGTGATGGTACCGGTCTTGACCAAGAACTGGTCAACTCCCACCAGACCACAGATGTTACCAGAGGGCACATCCTCAATAGCCTCAACATAACGCCCCATCATGAGGATGGTACGCTGGATAGTCTTCTCATAGAGATCCTGGGAAGAAAAAAAAAAGTACATAAATATGAAGTGCAAAAAGTTATTGTCCTTGAACTCGCGGTTGTCTCACTCAGAAGTAGAGCTCTAACACTCAGTCATCCTGACGATACACAATGATTGACGAAATTAAGAACAAGTTTGTATCTTTGCCGAAGACAACTATTCATCAGAGATGGTGTCGGAAACAGGTCACGTGAATCCTGACGCGAGTCTGATGGTTTTTTCCCATCTCAAAAATGCCCAACGCGCTTAAAGAAGTTATCACTTCAACTTCATTGCACATCTTAATGGGCACACTTTTAGTGTCATGGGACTTCTTGAGACAGTAAACTGGTTCGGTGGCACTAGTCTGTAGCAGAAACTTACCTCCTTCTTACCGGGCGTGAAGTTGGGTCCCATGATGCGAGCCTTCTGGCCGGTGATGACTTTACCGGAGAAGACACGACCGAACGCGTAGAAACGTCCCTTGTCGGAGGTCGGCACCATTTTGCTCACGTACATCATGAGGGGTGCTTCAGGGTCACAGTTCTACAAAAAATATGACTATTAAGCGAACAAAACATATACATAATTCAAAATTGAAATGATAGCTTATATAATACTCAAAGTCAAAAAGCATTTATTCAGTAGGATCCGCTGGAATCACTTGGAATAGTCTTAGCAACTTCCGTCAAATGAGTCACATATGACTCACGAGAGTGTATTGGAATATGTTCATGAGACACAGGTGACTCGTTTCTCTATACATATTTGGCACATTTTTTCGGTATGAACGAGGTGATTCTAATCCTGTTTCTTTGGGACTGATACCGTGTAGAACTAGGGCAAAAAACACGGTAGCTAGTAGCTACACTGATGTAGAACTTACCTTGATACCCATAGCAGCCTCATCATCGTGGGGCCCCTCGTACAACATCTCCATACGGTACTTCTGGGCTACCACGGGCGACGGCAGGTGGATGGCAATCATCTGAAGGAGAGCCTCGCCAGCAGGCAGCCAGCTACGCATCACAACCTATAATACACCTTACGTATTAGAAAATTAAGAACATATTGCGAACCAAAAAAATAATAGAATACATTTGTAAGTGCGAAGTTATAGAATTATTAGATCAATACGTGCGTGACGTATTGATAAAAAGGCATGATGACAATTTTTCAAAATCTGTTCTGTTTTGTTCAGAATTGTATGTGAAAAAATATCATATTTCAGTAGAAAATAAAGGTTTTCAATCATAAAAATAAAATTTTAAATTTGAGATTCACGCCAAAACGCTCGTCGGTGTCATGGCGGCTGTTATGACGTCACAGCTCACACGTCAACAGAAAATACTACGTGAAAAAAATCGGAAACAAAAGGCACAGTTTTGATCTGTACAGGAAGTCGGTGGATAATATAAGGTCTGTACTAGAAGATGACGTCACGTGCTCTGATTAGAGCAGGTACAGCTATCATGGCGGTTTGTTGTATTTTGTAGATTATTAAATAATTTAATAATCTCCACATTATTATTTATTTATTGATGATAGACGAGCAGCTGTTGCTGATATGTCTATATCCCAGTGTTGAAATAGTCCAATTAAAAACAATTCGACAATAAATGCATTTTTCTCAATCCTTGAATCCTATTTTATTAGATCAGTTAAATAATTTGGCGATTCTTGATTACTGTCATCATGCCTATTTTGAAGCAGAATGTTTCAATCATTTTTGGGGTCGTATACTACAGAAGTATGCGGCCAATTCCAGAAAGAAGTTGCTGTAAGTCCTCCTTGACACCCAGAAGTCTATTTCAGGCAGCTGGCAACACTTGGGACTAGTTTAGGTACTATAGACAAAGTTGCAAAGAGAGGTCATCTAGACTTCAAGTTGAACTTGACCTTTTTGATAAGATGGGTTATAGTACAAGGGCAATCTTTATGATAAACATCAAAATGGTAAAAATAAACTTAGACGAACAACAAACTTTTCAAGCACACGAAAAATATAATCATACTCTGGATTCGCACTTCGTTAGAAATGTGTTCAATGCTCACCTTCAGTAAAGCCTTTCCATCCTTGTCAGAGTCTTCATGCTTGAGGGTGACTCCGATCTTCTTGAGCAGACCCTCAATCTCTTCCTTTTTGAAGTTCATGATGGCATCGAACACCTTGTAGATAGGGTCGAGCACATACATGCAGAAGGAACGCTTGTTGTCATTGTCCTTCTGCTTGGCCCACTTCTTTGTCTTGGCGTTGAAGAAGTTCTCTCCCCAAAGCCTAGGTGAAGATAATTTTGTCTTATAGTAGTAGAATGGATCCTCTCCCTGTATTAACAGACTCCCTGCCCCTTGAGTTCTCGATATTGTTTTGTTTTGTTTAGATTTACCTACCTTAAATTCAAGACCGCAATAAAAGAGGAGACTCTTCTAACACAGGTTAACTTAAAAGAAGAGATCCCAACCCATTTAATTGTACCACTTGGTTTTTTGAATACATTTTTTTGAAAATGAAGAAAATGAACGTTTAGACTAAGACTAACTAAAAAACTGTCCCTAGAAAACGATCTTTAAATACTCTTACATAGAACGCTTTTCTGTGGTAACAGTTTTGTTTTGACATGTGCCAACATGGGGTTTAACTAAGGTTTAACGTTTATGTAATATGCAGCAAGTTTTTAGTCAAAATCTTAGAAAACATTGAAAAACCACAATTTATCGAACAGATTTTCGATAAGTCACTTCACTGTGACCGCCTTAGGCGCAAGCCACACCTAACTGGCGTCTGGCGCGACATCGGACGTCCTATTAACGACATACCGTGTGTCTTAATTTGTGCTTTATTTCCATGCATTTAATGCAATGAACTGTTGTACTTCTCAAATGAATTGTTTTATAGTATTAATGTTCGTCCTTTTCTGCCGCCGATCCGAAGCATAATGCGTGAACCAGTATCAACGGGACGAAATTAATGTATGTCCCGAAAGTCGCCGGTTGAAGCACCAATTGTCTTTAACCGGGTGATATGAGACAATTTCAATGTAATTAAATAATTGAGTTTCAATTTAAAGATTGCCCAAGCTCTAAAAAGTGCCAACCATTTTAGCTCCTGTACTAATTACCAAGTTTCCCTATGTTTCAAATTATGGGTCATATAACTTGAAACAAAAGCCTCCTTTGTAAGGCCTCAACAAACAACCTGACGTGTTGTGCGAAATAACCTAACAATGTTATTTCGCAGTGCAACTGCGTGCTTGACACCCCTAGCTGTAGTACGTCATTTGATTCTAAAAATAGATTTTCATTTCAGTTAAAATTCTACGCAATTGTAACTTGCTGTGGGTATTGCTACCCGCAACGAAAAGTATCTTACGATCGCACTATGCAGTGGGTGACGTCATCGTGTGGGCGTGTCACTGCAGTCGCAGTGGCTTGAACCGATCGCATCTTTTAATGAATTTGAAACTATCTTTTTACATCCATATTATGATAACAAGATCATTTGTATCTAAAATAATATTATTATGGAATCGTGTTTATAAAATAATGCATATGTAACTCGTGTGTGCCGCGTATCTACATAACAATTGAATGATCAAACTACCTAGATATTTGATTTGTTAGTGACATTCTATGTGAACACATGGGTGCTCAAACCTAAAATAATTCAAAATGCTACTGATGGTCTCTTAGAATGTTTCTTAGAGATTAAAACCATACTAATTTAAAGAATTTTACCTGTTCATGAGCTTAACAAGGTCGATCTTGAACTTGTCAGCGTACATCTCTGCGAACTGCTTGAGGGTGAAAGCCCAGCCGTGAAGACCGGAGCCGAAACCCACGGAACCCTTGCTGGGGTCCACTCGAACCTCACCTGGATGGACAAAATGTGGGTGCTATACTATTTATAAAGGATTTTTAATGATTATTAAACCTAATGGACGAGTTATTTAATATTGCAGCCTGCCAATATTTTTATTATATTTTGTATTTTATAGTTAATCATAATATTTGAAGAAGTTCGGCAGGTCATACTTTATAGCCTGAGTGACAGTATCCAAAACGAAAAATCTTGCCAAGTTTAAGGCAAAACATTAGATTTGAAGTTCCAAGAACGAGTTATAAATGCAAACCTCATTATTACATACCATATTTTATATTGGTAGGTACATAGCTACATTACGACCGCGTGGCGAAAATCAGCCCTTTCACTCTCGTATAGAGAAAGTAGGTCAGAAACACAGCTGTTGGCAATACGCAGGCTGATTGATGAATAAAAAACTCATGTGGGGTGCTTGGTTTGATTTACAATTACTTATGTCTGATCAAATATAAAGAAAGCTAGTTCAGAATATGTTTCAATCAATTTTGGGGCCACAAACTAGAAAGTATAGTGACCAATTCCAGAAAGATTTGCTGTAAGTCCTCTTTGACACCCAGATACTTATTGAAAGTAACTGGCAACATTGAAGACTGTCATTATTATTATTACTGTATTTAAGCCTATTCCATCTCAAACAATATCCCAGGCACTACAGCGTCCTGTTAAGCGTAGGCATGGATTGCCTCCTGACGCTGTATAAATCATCTAATATAGATGTAAAGGCCTAAGTTTATTTGAAGACTGTTTAAAAAAAAGGTATACAAAAAGTTCTGATTTCTTCTTGATTATACAATAGAACTTGTTCCTTTAGAAACCCATACAAAAGCCAAAGAAAGTTGTCTGGTATTTTTCCTAGATAAAATTTTGCAGCAGTTTTATAATCAAATTAACAAAGTGCATGATAAGCATTAAAGTTACTATTTAAGTGCAGATGACCTTGGCAAAATGTTATCAATATCGCGCGATCACTCACGTGCAGACATAATGTTCGTTATCTAAATAAAGTTGATGCCATTATAATGGTATTCTCGAATTTATTAATGAATACTGTCTAGTCATCACAACTGTGACATCTTTGCCTACAACTCTGAATTAGTCGATTCCCTTGTTCCTCTCAAATAATTCTACATCTAGTTTTTGATAAATAACCTCTAATCATAAAGATAATTTATTTTTAAGCATGTGTAGGTAAATAAGATGATTACAACATAAGGAAAGTTTTAGTATCATGTTTCAATGATTTCGGTGTGTAAATGGAGAGAATGGCATGCTTTTCATGTCATCATGCTTTTCGTGACATAAATCAAATTAAAAGTGCTTGGTTTTGTTTTAGGGGAATAGTTTTATATCTCCATTTTATTGTAGACATGAAGAAACATTGTAGACCAATGAATGTCTCATGAATGTCACATGTAAAACTGAAATAATACTAGAAATGCACTTACCCATGGGGCCGCTGTCATCAGAGTAGGTGGCGATGATGACGTTAACATTCTCAACAATACGCTGGAAAGTCTGGTACAGCTCCTCAGATTCCAGCTGAAGTTCCAGCAAAGCACGGTCCATCTTGTTCATGAACAGGATGGGCTTGATGCGCTCCGCAATCGCCTGACGCAGAACTGTCTCAGTCTGCACACATACACCTGCGGGATAATGCTTCTTAAGTATTGTTAGGTAATTAATAGGAGATTTGTGATGGGTTTGGGTAAATCAGATGGCCGTTCTTAAGATCTTCAAAGAAATTCGGAGATAATAGGTAATGAACAATCATCACGTTTTTAGGAATATAAAATTCATGGTATCTTTATCTTTATCATAGATAAAGCCACTTTGAATAGTTATAACCGGTTTCTAGTATAATTTATGTTGAAAGGAATGGTCTTTTACAGGCAATTTTGAAGCTCAATGTATATAAAATATGCATACCCGAGACACAATCAACAACAACCAGAGCTCCATCAGTCACACGGAGTGCAGCAGTCACCTCCGATGAGAAGTCAACGTGCCCAGGGGAGTCTATCAGGTTAATCAAGAAACCCTTCTGTCCCTTCTCACACTGGTCAGCATTGGTGATGAAGACCAGATCCTTCTCCTCCAGTTCAAAGTACATGGAGATGGCACTGGGGAAGCACAGCACTGGTTCATGATAATGCAGTGGTAATCTTGTGAATTGTTGTGAGTGCAAAAATCAGATGGCCGTTCTTGAAATCTTCAAAGATTCTCGGACTTTAGGTATAGAACAATCATCACGTGAATTGAAAGTAAATGCCATTTCTTGAAAAAAAAATGTTTTTTATCATGATTGCACAATAACATGAAAACAAACAATGTTGTGAAGGGTAGGTTTAGTTAATTCTGTTGTCTATCAACATGTAAACAAATCATCTTTAAATCACAATTTTCACATGTAAGATTTGAGAGGTTACAGGGGGTCAAGTTCAATGACATATCGATCAGTGGGGTGGGTAATAATAATACCATGCAACAAAGGTTATTGCACCATGTGGTGATTTTTGTTATAATCTAGTACTCACGTCGACTTGATGGTGATACATCTATCCTGCTCATCTTTACGGGTGTCGGTAAACCTGGTCTCTCCCGCGCGAGCACCGGCGATGATACCGGCTTTGGATACCAGAGAGTCAGTCAGTGTAGACTTGCCGTGGTCGACGTGGGCGATGACAGACATGTTGCGGATGTTCCGCTTCTTGTCCATCATCCCACGGATCTCGTCTACTGTGAAATTCACCTGCACAAACGAGAAAACCGTCCGTCAACAATATGCACATCACAACACAGATGGTAAACTTCAAATACGCACTCATTGTTGTAACTATCACATATATAGTAAAAGACGAGGCCTAAGAGCCTTCGCGAGTTTTATACACCAAGTTATTAACACTTCGGAGCACTTTGAAAACGTCATCGGGACCACAAAGACCGTCGTGAAGAATGTCGAAGTTTACAAGTTGTTCTGACATTAAATTCGTAAAATACGACTACTAGTGGATAGCACAAACACAGCGCAACACTTTTCTGGTCACTTTTATACATTTACGTACTCACCATTTTGGATGGTTTTAGATTTCTCTCTTATTTATTATGAACTACCATACGCCAGCAATGGCGTACGCTTGAAAAAGGACCCGTGTGCGGGCCGGATGTGGCAGCTAAACTTCTGTCATAGAGAAACATAGACTTCTGTCATTGAATGACATTTCCTCTAAGCATAGCAATTTAGGGTTGCTAGTTCTTAAAATAATAATTAGTACTGACTTGACTTTTGCTGATTTCACAAAATCTCAGGTTCTCAATGTTACTGACAACTAAATACATATTTTTTTTTTTTTTTTACTGATTGTTCCAAGATCTTTATGAATTGTCTATGATCAAACGCTTTTATTTCGGATTGCAATGTGTGCACGTTACTGTACTTCTTTCTTCTTTAGATTCTAATATTTATAATTGTCTAGCTTCTTTTATTTCTAACAATAATATTAATATTTAATTTTACATATTTTTATATTACTTATTCTATTAATATTTAGTTATAATTCCTACCTGTATCCACTACCTCTCCTGACCCGTCCTAGTCCGCGGTATTTCATAACTTTTGTTTCCTTAATTTTTACAATGAAAAATGGCGCATGCACACTTTTTGCGAAGCCAAAAAAAAAAAAAAAAAAAAAAAAAAAAAAATGTGTGCACGAGCCAAAGTTACACAACTAATTCAATAGATGGCGGTACTATAATATATTTAGGCTACTCAACACTAGATGGCACTAGCATGATCAAAGTAGGTAACATCTATGATGATTTTTTTATTCCTAATTTCACAGCGAATATTTAAATAAGTACCTATT
Source organism: Epirrhoe tristata (assembly GCA_951394285.1). Classification (NCBI taxonomy): domain Eukaryota; kingdom Metazoa; phylum Arthropoda; class Insecta; order Lepidoptera; family Geometridae; genus Epirrhoe; species Epirrhoe tristata. The sequence continues at coordinate 8,799,000 of OX596154.1, forward strand.
TTGTAACTGAAATGCACCTTCAAACCCTTTTTCTTTGGTAGTTAACTAGTAGTAGATAAGTCTGTAGTAAAACTAGGTACCTACCTACTACTTACCCTATGTAGGTACTTACTAAAAGTATTGTCTGTACCTACTAAAAGAAAACTCATGATTACAAAACTTGCATCATCGTCGGTACGGTACCTAGAACTTACGCCACAAAAAACGCATCGCGTGTAGGTATTTAAGACGAGTGGCAAGGGTATCGTGTCGAGCGAGGGGAATAGGGTCCCTAAAGTAAGGAGAGGGTGAATATTCTAAACAGGGCTGTAAAACACAACAAATTGTTATTATTTTATTTGTGTTACCTACCTAGGTGATTTCCCCAATATTTTTTCCTGGATCCGATAAAGTATTAGGTACCTACGTAATTTACCTTATTGTCAAAGGCATTTGGAATGTAATCCTGTTCGACGACTAAAGAAGAGCTATGTAAAAAGGGCTTAGCCGAGTCAGCCGAGTGTTATGGCACAGTTATACGCACTTATGTAGGTATCTATAGGTACTTATGTACCATAGTTATGTACCTACTTTTTTTATAATCATGCCGGGTTCAAATTCCAGACTTCCAGTCAGTTCCAGTATGACATCAAGACACCACCTACAGGTATCTAGGTACCTATAGGCAATCACCTATAGGTACCTAGATACCTACGTGATTGATGACCCTGACTTAATGGTTTCCGAGGGTGTTTACCCCCACATCAAGGTCACTGGGATACAAAACAAATTAAAAAAAATACCAACTTAGTGAAAATTACTGCAAATGCATAGTCGCCTTTTTCATTTCCACTGTGTCTCTCTTGTTAGTTTTCTGTGTATATCTTCCGAAGTGGACCTGAAAATAAATTCAAACTTTGTGGCATGAACCATGTCACGTCACCAGTACGCACAACCAATCTTTGTCTATCTGAAGTTAGGTGCATTAAACGATTGCGCAGGTTTGCGAGTAGGCGAGATAGCACGATGCAACAAACAAAGCGAGTGAGCGAGGAAGCTATACAAAGCTGTCTTCGTCTTTTAGGCGTCGTCAAAAATCGGTACTGCGCAGCTACTTCGGAGAGCTAAATATTGGTTGTGCGTATTTGTACTACGCATAGGATATATACACAAACGACGTATATTAAATACTTGAAAATGAAAATGAAAATGAAAATGAAAATGAAAATGAAAATGAAAATGAAAATGAAAATGAAAATGAAAATGAAAATGAAAATGAAAATGAAAATGAAAATGAAAATGAAAATGAAAATGAAAATGAAAATGAAAATGAAAATGAAAATGAAAATGAAAATGAAAATGAAAATGAAAATGAAAAATGAAAAATGAAATTCATTTCATTTTCATTTTCACTTACCTAAGTAGGAAGTTGGTTGTCAAAACTAGATTAGAATAGGAATGATGTACCTACTTACGTAGGTAGTAGGTATGGTATTGTATGGTTGTAAGCTTCGATCAACAATATAACCTTCGATTAACAATAAAATTACCTAGCTAAGATTAAACTTAGTTTAATTTGAACAAACTTAAATCTTAAATTGGACTACAAGTCCCCCAGGCAGCTTGCACTGCTCGCAGTATCATCCTGGCAGAGTTCCAAGCGACCAATTATCTAAGTAGGTAACATTTTGCAGTTTTTTTTGTGAATTATCAGCACTGTTGCCACGGCTAGCGTTGACTCATGTTTTCATATAGCGTTGAGTGATCTTGTGCAACTTTATATGCACCCGGAGAGCAAGCAACCTAGCTTCCGGTTCGAAGTAGGTTTTATTTAGTAGAAAATAGTAGGATTTTAAACGGAAAATCCAAGTAGAAGTAATTATGTAGGTAGGTAGGTACATACATAATGTACTTAGACATTTGGCTAATGTATTAATTAATTTACTTTTAATTTCTTCGGGGAAAACCTCGTTCCTCGGAAAAAGCTAATTCGGTTTCATATTTTGAATTTTTACGATTTCCAGCAACCGCAGCCACGATGTCTTCGACAGATGTTGGCAAAGTGTCAGTCCTTGGGTTTTATTCGTTTAAAAAACATAATTTCATAGTATTTTATTTAAGTATACTTCTACATAAAGCATTATTCTCATTATTTATTAGGTAGGTAATTAAGCTATACCTAGTCCATTACACATAGGAACGGTTCCTTACGGCTGTTTTATGTTAATTTCTCAAATTTCAGAAAAGCAAATAGACAACTTCCTTTGTTTCATTTACTTATTTCAAAAATTTTCATTGTACCTACATGCATTCCTACGTGAAAAATACTATAGTAGATACGTGATTTCTTTTTTCATGTAAACAAGCTAAATATTTTTTTAGTTTTTTTGGAATATGGCAACCCGAATCACTAATTAAATTCCTATTTCTCTTGTGTGATTCCGGACTTCCGGAACCCAGTTGGCGCCTAAATAAATACGATGCGCGACTTTGGAAACAGATGGTTTTGAGTTGTTGATAAACAATTTTGTGTTTCATCAGATCGATAATGATCGATTTATTATTATAGGTATATATATATTTTTTTTAATTACAAGTACAAGACTTACAAGATAAGATTTACAGAAACTAAGCTACTACATATTTACATATATTTACAAAATACAACATGATTAGTCAAGCTATCTAAGGATCAGAAACGGCCTATAGATAGCTCAACTGATCCAGGCCACTGTCAGTCGGAAGCGTGCCCAAAAAACTGGCGGCATTACCACGCTGGATGGCAATGCTGATCCTTTGAGCCAAAAATGTGCCAGCTCTCGGGTATATTATATAAGGATCAATAATGAGTCTCAATGAAGACAGTGATGAATGAAGATCGTGACGTTCCTCGAATTTTGTGTAGAATTGACATTGCACCTTCAGAACAGATACAAGCAATTTTAAATTATCCCGCCTTGCAGTAAGAGTGTTGTTGGCATCACATCGTTTTTCAATAAAAATTGGGACTCTTGCCAGTGTTTCGGGAAACGGATGTAAATACATTAAAGTAATATAGCGTACCTACGTGAAACGTAAATAAATAAATATGATGCAATGGGATGACGAATAATCTAGAATTTGCAGATTCTCAGAAAATTAAACTTACGATTACGACATGAAAAGAATACCTACCCATACTAGGCCCAGATAAAATAAAGCGAAAATACTACCTATAGTAAGTGTACCCGTACATAATAAATAATAAATAATGCTGGACTTTTTCACACAGCATCATCTAGCCCCAGAGTAAGCAGAGCTTGTGTTATGGGTACTAGATGACTGATATACTACTTATATACTTTTTGTTTGTACATACATATTATACATAGAAACACCCAGACCCGAGACAAATATCTGTAGGTCATACAAACATTTGTCCCGCGGCGGGGATCGAACCCGCAACCTTCTGCGTCGCAGGCGGACCATCGCCCAATGCGCCACAGAGGTCGTCAGAGGTCGTCATGTACCTACGTACACTTCGTTCAACGGATCTAGGCATTCGTGAAGTTAGCCGTTTGTCTGCGCAGTGACCGCTTCTTCATACAAAATTGTGTTCTGCGCATCGAAACGGCTAACTTCACGAATGCCTAGATCCGTTGGGCGAACTGTACGCGTTAAATTAGCAGCGTTTGGACCACATCTCCATTTGACTAGTTAGCTATATGACCATATTTAGCTATTTGATATCTTTGAACTACTTTGAAGTACCTATATGAAATGAAGAATTTAATTCATGTAATATATAGGCACAGGCATTAGGTCAACGTATCGTAATTTAACGAGGAAAACCAAGCAAATACGCATGGTAACTTTAAAGACCTATTTGTTTGAAATTACCGTTAATTTCATACCTACGTTCTGATTCTGAGTGTACACCTACGTTCTTATAGTCCTAAATAGATAAGATGCTCTAAGTTGTTTTGCTTAGCTCCAGCCATACAATAGATAAGTTGGTGTCTTACCTTGTTTGAACAGTGTGACCTCCATTCAGATAGCCTCTCGTGTTTCGCAGTAAAAGCCGTTTGGCACGAGCATAGATTACTTACTGTTAAATTATATGACGAATAAGGCTACGCAGCTTGAACCTAGACAACGTATGGAAACAATCAATGCGTGTATTTTAGGCTAACCCTAAGTCCAGTTATGTTTTTTTTAATTATTTATTTTTTGTTGGTAACTATTATTATTAAACCCTAATAATATTACAATCTGGCCAAGTAGGCCAATGAGCAATTTGTCTCTGGCATAGTTTTATAAAGAAAAATATAACTAAGAATGTGTCCAATGGCACTTTTCTTACTGTCTCTAGTTAAGAGGAAGACACTTTGTTCATTGTGTTCTTTAAATACACTTATCACTTTATTATTTTACACAACACTAACTCAATCGGTTTGATTCGTTTGAGTCTTCTCCAGTTCATTTATTTGAGGCATAGGTTGCCCCCTGTTTATATCATCTAAGTACTTATAGTTAGTTAAAGATGTAATTTATTTAGGTTTATTTAATACTTGGCTGGTCTACCTTAGCTTTTTGGTAAACCTTTGCTTGGATGATAAATCCAGAATGACTAGTTAAGTTGAACCACAGAAAAGAGGGGACTCCTCTAATACAGGAGATCCCACAACAAATATTGTAACACTTCATAATTTTGAATAAATACTTTTTACTTTACTTTTTACTTTTACTAAGTAGGTAGGTACTAACGTACCTAATTTAATCGATAATTTAACCGGTAGGTAGGTACCTAATCGGTTACAAACCAAAATCTTTTGTAGGTGGGTACCTAACCTACTTACCACTATTTGGTAGGTATATGTTTCCACGGTTTTCACTTCCTGCGGTTACCCGTATCGCTAGCGATAAGCAGTACCTAGTCAAGTGTCGTTTTAATTTTCACTGGAGATCTTATTAAATTCACTAATCTTGTCCAAAGGTACCTAACTTAGATTTTGCAGTTTAAAAAAAAATAAAAGTCCACTTTGCTACCTAGATCTCGCTTTCATCTGAAAATAGAAAGGACGAGCTGAAAAACCGAAAGTGGCCGACTTGCTCCGATGACTCACTTGGTGGCGCCACACAATTTATGCGCGACACCATCCAAATGGCAACAAGGGATTAGGAACATCAGGATAATTTTAATAATACTTTTATTAAGATCACCTAACTAAGAAATGAGCAAGCTGATTAAGATTATTGCGATAAAATTATTAAAGGGAAGATGAAAAAAATAACCCTTCTTGGCAGTCGGGAAAAAAATGGCGGGTGCTGATTTTTTATTCTTGATTCTACTACACAATCAATTAAGGTAAACCATACCAAACTTAGGCAAATCTGAATTTGAATATTTAATCATTCTTCTGACATTCGTAAAGTTAAGTAAGTAAATGTCCCAAATATCCCAATAATCCCAAAAAAAAGTAAATGTTAGTATGTAATGTTAGTAAATGCAAGTAAATGTTAATAATGTTAGTAAATGTAAGCCGTTCTGATGAGCAGTGAAATACCTACTTATTTCGCTGCTCATCAAAACGGCTAGACTACTATGCATCCGCAATATTTTGATTCATCGTTTAGTTTTCCTCCCAGATTAAAACCTAGGTGCTCAAATAATGGTTGATGTTAACGTCAATTGCGTCGAATTTTGTGGGCTTTCAGCGGTAAAGCTAGGTATTACTTATGACTCACTGAACCTTATTCTGTGATTCTTACCTAGGGCCTACAATGATGATTAAGTTGATTAAGATGAGGATTTTGTTTGATGATTGATTTTGTTTTACCTACCTACAGCGATTTTTAATGTCAATCCAGACTCAATATCCATTGAGGATTCGTTCAAAGGGGTGATGCAGAGATAAAATAAGATTTGGCAAGACTGTCCTCTTCGGGTAAACAGAATGATTCAGAAAATCTCTATTTTCAATTTCGGCGACCCTTTGAGATCACTCACCTAGCCTTTGGCACCTTTGCTGAAAGACGCCATTACGAAGTAAAACGAGTAAAAAAATGTTTTTCACGAAGTGTTTCCATAGGAACTCCAAATGAAAAATGTTTAAAAAATATCTCGTTGGAGCGATTCTTCATAATTATAAAATCGGATACCTAATAGTTTATTTAGACAAATATTTAGACACTTTAGATGCTGCGATAGTATCGGAACATGCATATTGCCATAATATTGCTAAAAAATTACCGTTTGTGGCTTTGCCATAGTCGGGTAATATAATTAAGGTTTGGGCACGCTTCCGTCTGACTGATCAGTTGTGGTTCAACTGATTTTATCAAAGAATTTTGACCTAATTTGGTAATTTATTGAACTCAAACTCCGGCGTCCCGCCATTGCACTCACGGAATCTTGGTGAGAGAAAAATATGAACACCGGAACTGACCGGAAGTGGTTAGGTACATTTTTGAATTTTAAAAGTGTTGCCATTTAGGTACAACTCATTCACAACTAGAGAGAGTTATTAGGGTACAACACTAATAATAATTTGCCTACATTACCTAACCTAGGTAATAATTCTGTTTTATTCATTTTAAAGGAAGTTTCATTTATTATTCCCAGTCTAATAAATATTGAACTCTATACATATTGCTGTCCCATCCCACTACACGCAAGGAAGCCATCGTATCCTGAAATAGCCGCAACAAGACGACTGACGCCAGATGTGTCGTGTCGTGTGTACGATCTCACTTTCTGATCCTGCTAATTCTGTATTAGGTAGGTACTTGTAGATAGGTACCTACCTATTACTGGGTACCTAGACTTACCTAGTAAAAGTAAGTTCGTTATGAGTGTGGTGAATTCTGGTTCGTGCGTGCATGAACGATTTTAGATAGAGAGTAAACCTGGATAAATTTTTGGTAAGTATGAAACAAAACCGTGAGTGTCGTGGAACACTCGGTTGGAACGAAGCAAAGGGTACTTTTATACTGGGAATTTCAAATTCAAATCAAACGCTCTTCCGTACTAACAATGTAACTATCTATGGACTGTTCGCGGCTGCGCACGTCGCACTGTAAAGATTTCGTGACGTGACGGTAAAAAATATTCTCCCAGCCCCCCCAGTTTGTTTTTCTTGGATATCATCCGAAAAGGAACTTCGTTCCAAAAACTTTGGCTAAAACCTTAGCTAGGATCCCTTATAAAACTTTAGCTGAGTCCCCTTAGCCACACCTTAGGTAAAGATTTAGCCAAAGTATTTTTGTATGGTTAGTTATATGATATGATTACCAATCTAAGCACTCGTAATTAGGTATTATTATACCGTTATCGTGGCTAGGTTTTAGGGACACAGAAGTTTTTTAAATACTTACCTATATCATTAATATGTATATCTATATCATAATATCATTGTTACACGGGCTCAACTTACGCACTTACGTAACTACCACTAAATTATTTGTGGCTCATTTGAATGAAAAAAATGTTTTACTCGAAACTATCTCTCTATCTATTACCACATCCGGTTCAGAATACAAAATTGTGGGAGACTTTCTTCCTCGGGATTTCCCCTTTATCCGATTAATTATTGAATAAGCTCACAGACTCCCCTACCCCTGTTCTAGTGCGGATCCAGGGAGGGTTGAGTTCGTTGAGGAGAAGGGGCAAAAATCAAAAAATTACTAAGTTGAGTACTTATGTAACTACCTCAGTGCTTTTATTTTAATACTTAAATCTTAGGGTTCGAACATTTTGACACACCTTCCTACATTGTCCGCCATTTTGTAAAACCACGTTTCAGCTAATCGATGGAAAAAAATATGAAAAAAACTATTTCATGCGTTATTGAAATTGAAATACAAACATAGGTCTCACAAACTTTCAGATTTATCAATTTGAAAGATATAGGTAAATGTAGGAAATAACAGCTTAGCATTGCACGGTTGAGCTTTTATGAATGGACAAGGAAATACAATAGGGTACCTATTTTACACCATGTAAGAAAACATATACAAATGCATGTATACAATAGGTTTCGTTTAAAGTAAACGATAAAAATATACATTTTATAATTAAATTTTAAAAATCATATTATTATCATTTTTCGTCTATTCCGCAATGGACTAAAAACGCCGACAGCCATACTGGTTCCGGACGTGACGTCACTCAGCTTAGAAAATTTGATTATTTTTCAAAATCTTTATACTTTATCTTTGACAGTCAATATGAAGACCTATATGATGAAGACCTAGACCTAGATGATGTTTATTACCGATTGGGCGATATAGTCGCTCAGCGACAAAGCCCTTTTTTTGTGAATAAATAATAAATAATAATAATAATAATAATAATCTTTGACAGTCGTATTGTTCACACACCATAGTGAACCTATTGTGTGCCTAGTAATAAATCCTAGAGCCACCCTTGTCTACGCCCCTGGGGCGCCTGGCTGGGGTGACGGGCGTCTCGCCGGCGCCGGCGGCCGACGGAGCGGCGCCGTTCGTCCCGCCACCAGTCCCCGACAAATAAACCACGCATGATGTAGGTATTTAGGTATACGCAATTTCATTTCATTTCATTTCAAAGGAAAGGAGCATGTTAGGAGCTTATAATATACTTACCTACCGAAGCACAATATACTTAATAATAATTGTGCTTCTGTTGGCCCCACGCGTTGTCCCCCCGACCACCCAATATTCTTGAAAATACCCGCACGTTGCTGGATGAAGCTTTTGAGGATCAAATAGGTAGGTTTTTTCTAGACATAACATTTTAAGGAATTTTTTTTTGGAATTCGGATTTGACAGATCAATGAAACTTTTTCAATCTTTCGAACCACATTCCGAACCTTTTATTTTTTAATTTTTTTAAAAACAATGGGTAAAATAATTGAGGATGTCATTTTTTAGGGTTCAGCAAAATGATTGAAAATTATTAAAAAACGGTTTTTCTAACGTTTTGAGAACGTTTTTAAAAAAATATAGGTATCTTTGAAGACTGAATTGTCAACCAAGATTCGATTTGGCCTGTGGTGAAAATAAGTTGCTTCAATGTTTATAATTCAGAGTCTGTTTGCGGTTCCTTTGTTCATCATTCGTCACTCGATCACGTTCATATGCAGATGGTGTTGCAAACGATAAAACGTAGAAGGCCCTCTTTATTAGTTTACAGTGACAACGTCGACATAAAATTTTAGCGCTCAAAGATTAACCACAAAATTAATCTCTACCTAATCTGTAAGTAATCTGTGCTTAACCTTCAATACCTATTGTAAATTGTATACCTACTTACCTATAATAAACCGTCCATATTAGGTTGTCTAGTAGAGATTCCGTGCAAACTGTTCAGCGATAGGACCACACATTCTAAGTAGTAGAAATCTTTGTTATTGTGCTTTTTTATTTTGGGGAGGTGCCTGTATGTAGGTTATGATGCAATCAATTATTTTCCCTCTTTCCTTGGCTTTGGTCATTTGGTGCATTCGATTCTCGAGGGGGAGACAACGGGAATCCTAGTCCACACTAATACTGCAGATATGGATACCCTTACGTTGATTATGATTTTAGTCTCAAGGTATCGGCAAGACGGTAAACAATACTGGTCGAGCTACGTGCAAATTCACACGTTAGCTTGACATACGAATAAAACTTGAAGATATATTTAGCTTGGGGTAGGTACCTACCCACCAATTTTTTCCAGTGTTATTGTAGTACCTACAAGTACCTACCTACCTTTACCTTAAGTACCTCTTAACGGTGAAGGAAAACGTGAGGAAACCCGCAGCTTCATCAGCTCCACACGTATCGACGTCGTTTTTACTGTGGGCGGTTGATTAAGCTGAGAGGATGGTTTAGGTGCTGGGCAAGCCTATTCCATCTCAAACAATGTCCCAGGCACTACAGCGTCCCGTTAAGTGTAGGCATGGATTGCCTCCTGACGCTTCATCTAATATAGATGTAAAGGCCTACTTTTTTATAGCTATCTACCCAAGTGTAACCCCCATTCAAACGCGAGTGGGCGAATGCGCGTTAATTCTCAGAAGCTTTCTGTATTCTGTGTGAGAAGTAAGTAGGTAGGTACCTACTATACTAGGTAGGTACCTCGCCCTAAGGTCAGCCAACAAGGCTCCAGCATCATCGGTCAAGGCGATCCACACACGCAGTACAAGCGATGTAAACAGATGCAGTGAACACGAAAAAAACATGGAAGTATCTTAAGTACCTACTACCTACTACCAGTGCAAAAAAATATGCTATGTTTCCAGGACTTTTTCGTTTAAGTAGTAGTAGGTAGGTACCTACTTAACACCAAACTGTACCACCGCATCGGTGGCTATAATAGTGACTTTGATTAAAAGTGGAAAAAAGAGAGAGTTATCGAAAAACTCATACTTATTTGGAGATTTCTCGGTACGAGGTTCGATTTCTCTCGATTCTCTCGAAAAAAAATATTGTTTTGTCGTGAAATTAAATTAGATTGTAAAGCGCAAGCAGTTTTGCTTTTGAACAAGTTCAACCACAACCAGCACCCACAGTAGCGGCCTAAGGGGGGGGCGGTCCGCCCCGGGTACCAGGAGGTGCCAAATGTGATGTATCTGACATCCAGGCCTCAGGCACCATTAGGGATATCAAAGCTCAATTGAAAGTCGCCCCGGGTACCAACCAACTCATGCTACGCCGCCACTGAGCACCCATACTGTTTTATCAAATTACATAGGTAATAATAATGACGTCACTGACACATTCCTGCTGTCACAACGGGTGCTCCATCACCGATTAATGGAATGCACTTTTGTTTTTTTTTTCCCGTGATTTATCGACTCAAGAAAGAAACGCATTCAACTCAGTTTAGGAATGTTTTAGGGAATGACAAAGGAAACTGGAACATACCTAGAGGGATTAGAATTTATTTTACCTGAACAGGATTTAGGTACTAATTGTGTATTCTGTGGTTTAACTTTTATTACGTTACGACACGACACGATTGATATTATGAATACTTAGGTACTATTTAAGGATTGTGGTAAGCATTTCAATAAACTTTAGCGTGCTTTAGGTAATATTGTAAGCCAATTGATACACCCATAGAGAGTAAACTGAATGTTGATAAGGCTGATGTGTGTGATAGTAAATTACCCTATCAAAGATTAATAGGTAGCTTAATGTACTTGGCTACCTACAAGTTTTATTTAGGTAGGTAGGTACCTAATATGTTAAGTAAGTAATAATTATTTGCTGAATTATTATCATAAGTAGGTACCTAAACACGCAACATGTCATGTTGTCAGTGTCATGTGAAAATCCTTGAAAATGTTGTAGTCGCACTCTGTCGCACCCATCACCTATGTATGTAATGTACTGCGTAAATGGCCGGCCACAATTAGCGATGCGTTTTTGTACGAATTCACTCGTACGAACTCTCTCGTACGAAAACGCATCCAATTATTAAATAATCCTTGCAGGGACCAGGTGATGATAATATAAATATCCAAATACTTTATACACTCGTTTTATTCGAAATCGTCTGTATACAATCGTTATAATCAAAACCACTTAAAATACTTTATACAGTGTTCCTTCCTAATAGCCAGCTGAGAATACGAATGGCCGAGCGTCCAAGCTCGGCTACCCTCTAGCTAGTTTTTAATGAGTCGCCAACAATCGGCCATCCTGTTACAGGAATGTCCCTATTCCTGGACTCTCGGCCTTCCTAATATGGATATGTCCCCATAGCCAAACACAATTTGGAGTAAAATACTTAATGATAGATAATTATGGTCTTGGATAACAATTCAAAATAATTAATAAGATGCTTAAACAGACTAAAGAGCTATAATTACATACTACAAGATAAATATATCAATATTTCTATTTTATTTAAAAAAAAACATGTAATAATAGTGATTTACTTACATTAAGATCACATCAAATCATCACTTTCAGTATTTTCTACAAATAATGTTATAAATTTTATAATATTTTGTTAGTGCCTTTAAACATTTAAAATCATGATTCAAAGTTCAACCATCAAAAGATATTCATACAACGAATTGGATTATGGTGCACTATTTGATTATGCACTAAGTAGTTTGTAATCACTAACCATCACTTTAGGAAAACGATTTGATAGCAGCTTGAGTCACACGCTACCGTTTGCCACCTGTGATACTGTTTTGTACTGTTGTTTGATACTGCTTAATAAAGTAAACAGTCCACTAAATACTACACTAATATATAATAAAATAAGTTTTATTTTAGGTAACTTAAGAATATAATATTTCTATTCCATAAATGAATTAATAAAATAAATAAGGTTGACAAAATGTAATGTTGCGTCTGATAATTAATAAAATTCATTAAGTAATGGAATGCTTGCAACACACACACTATTATTATTATTTTAAAATGTTAATTGCTAAAATTGTTATTGCGTGACATTAAATGATTTGTAACTGTTGGTAAATTATTGTACACCAACCTAAAATGGTAACATAAAAATACCACTTAATCGACTTAAAATCTGTATTTTAACCTATGTTGAATTGAACAATAAATAAATGATTGATTGATAGTACAAAGATGGTAAAAGCTAATTCTAAGGCCCATATAAATTAATACCTTAAACCTAAAAATACATAATATTATGTATCAGTCAGCAGTCTTGATGTAGAGCACACGTGAGACCGTCGGCGTGTCTCGGTGCGGAGGTTCTTGGTTCAGGCGGCCGTTGAACGTTGGAACTTCACTCCTTTCGGCTAGCAGCCAGGGCTCATAAAAGTCTTCAAACTCTGAATGACGTCCTTGAATACCTACTATGTGCGCTGCGGTCTTCGTCGGCATTATGTTGTTCTCCTGTCGATCTACACTTACTTGAACATTGTCATTTTCAACGACATACGCTCCATAATATCAAAATTTAAGTTATCTTAGTATAAGATCATTTCATTTCATTTCATTGCTGATTGGCCTTGTGAAGTACCGTTTGCAACCTTTGGGACACGGCCTGTTTGATAACCATCCTGAAGTTGTATATAACCGTTTGTCACCCTCGGAACACGGCCTGTTTGATAACCATCATAAAGTTGCATATAACCGTTTGTCACCCTCGGATCACGGCCTGTTTGATAACCATCCTGAAGTTGCATATAACCGTTTGTCACCCTCGGAACACGGCCTGTTTGATAACCATCCTGAAGTTGCATATAACCGTCGTGTCATCCTCGGGACACAGCCTGTTTGATAACCATCCTGAAGTTGCATACTGCCGCTTGTCACCCCCGGAACATGACCTGTTATCTCATAAGAGATGAATAATTATTCACTCAAAGAAATGACGCTAAAGGTAAGTATTTTGTGTTAATTTTAGGTTCTTCCAGCCTTTTGCTTAACATGTTATAAACGTGTTAGGTATCTATGCTTTCCTGTCTTAAACACCCTGTTACACATACCATACCTGTTTTCGACATTCTGAATACCTATTGCACATTCATTGTAGTTAACTGTAACATTATTTACACTTTTTAACTTTACATTATTATCACTGACTACTTTACTATCGACCTACTACTCATGCACACTCCGCTGTGATTGTGACACACACCACCACCTCAGCTCATCAGAATCCTAGCCGATGTAGTCGTACCTAGCTTCGGTGGTCACAATCAGAGGGAGAAGAACCTGGACGACCTGTGAAGTACTTGAGACTTGAGAGTGACTCTGCGTCAGCAGTAAACTATTCCGCGTAGTCTTTGTTACCATCAACTTTATATACCTTGTTATCTGGTTTTCATTTTATATTTTATATTAATAATAATTAGTATCTATTTATCTTATAAAAATGTCAATAGAATAAAACAAAAGAGTATACGTGAACGCATCTACCTTTAACTACATTTTAATCTGTTTTACGGAAACTAATCTACATGACGGTATCTTCCCCCGCTATGAAGTCTTTCGAAGAGATCGTTTAGTCCTTTTAATGAATAAATTCATCGTCATAATCGGTGTTCTGAAGCATGAAGGTTTCTGCGACTATACCACCAGTCATGTGCTATGACGAGGTCCAGTCTATGGAAATTGCGAGAATTTGCAAACTCTTCTGAAAGTATTTTAGCTTCGCCTATGAACAGGCTAGGGGTGTTACCGTCAGCCATCTCACTCACCTCCACTGAGTTTGGGTGAAGTTGGTTTGTCATTCTTATTCATAACTAAATCAAGCGTTGTTGCAAAAATTAAGAAACTTGATCGTAACAAGGGGGGCGGGACCTGATGGTCCTCCTTCACTTATTATAGACTGTGGTGAGGAGTTGTCCATTCTTATAGCATTATTATTTAATAAATCTTAATGTAGTAGCTTAGTTTCTGAAAATAAGCTTTTACAAATCTTTAGATTGAAGGGTTGTTTCCTCACTAAATGAAAAAGGCCTTCATCAACCACGTTCATAAATGGAGCGTTAAGACACAATGTGAAATTCCCAGTCTCGCAAAGCTGTTGAGTCACTGGTTTATGACCACAAAATATACAACTGGCTGCTGAGACTGCTGGGAAATCAGATAAGTGCACAGAAAGGACGAGAAAACTTACATAATGACTTGTCCACGATATCAGAGAGAACAGAAGAGATTAAGCCAGAGCAAATTGTCCCCTACGTACGCGGACGCGGACATTCAACGAACATGCCTCAGTCAACCTCAGCAAGAACAGGATTTAGAATGTGAAATTATCACGATCTAAGTTTAACTATAACTTTACATTAACTTTGCTTACTTTGTTTGGTGATCTGAGTAGGTATGCATATCAATTCCTTGTAAGCATGTACGAGCCAATATTGTTCATACAGCAGATTAACTTTATTTATAGCATTAGTAAGCTTTTACAAAACAGTCGTGACGAAACCTTTGCCACGCCACGGTTCTGGCACTTTACGGAGGTACCTACGTAGGTACGTACTTATTATTACTTGCGGCTCAGATCATAAAACTGACACATTCTACTTTCTGAATTAATCTATACTTGAATAATTGATTACAGAGGTTTGGTGTCAACTATACCACCTACAAATTAACTATAACTGAAGTGCCCTCGACGAGGACAACCCCAACACACATCAAACCATTTATATCAGAAAACAACACAGTTTTGTTGAGCAAAGGTCAACCATTACTAATTTCTTATTAAGCATGTGTCAAGTGCACGAAAGGAGCCTCTTGAGGCGCACTTATAATCCTTTTACCTCACTGGTTCGAAAGAACTGGTGACACGATAAGAGGATGAAGAAGCTCTTTTATTAAAAACAGAAACCAAATAGTCGTAATTAAGGAGTACACCTTCTACTTCAATGAAAGTTCCTTCGGGAGTCCCACAAGGATCGCATCTGGGACCTTTATTGTTTTTGCCGTTCGTTAATAGCTGATAGTTGTGTAGCTGATATCCACGAATTTCTTTTACGACCTTAAGATGTTCGCCAATATAGACAGTGTCACTGATTGTGCTAAACTACAGCGTGATCTTGATGTAATCCTTAACTGGTGCACCCAAAATAACATCTTTTTGAATAGCAGTAAATGCTCCATCATCTCATCCATCAAGAAGCCTATCAAAACCAATTTTGACTACCCACTCTATTGAGTAGGTAGGTAGTTACACTATTGGGCCGTAAATCCAATGTCAAGGATCTGGGTAAAATCTTGGATAAGGACTGAGGAGCTATCTTGCACTAAGAACGTCTTATTATTGTTTAAATGTTTATTTTTTTGTGTACTTACAGTAAAGTGTTCGTTCATTTATCTTTCAAAAGTTACTATGACGATGATTATGGTAGGAAGGAGTTCTTGGATGCTTGAATTCATATCAATAATCACCAGAGGCTTCAAAAAGAACTGACAGTGTATGTACCTACTGCATCTCATTCAATAGTCTTGTTCGCTCTGTCCTTGAATATGGCAGCCTTATTTGGTCACCTCACCATAGAAAGAAACCATAAAGACAGAATCAACGCTGTTTATAATAGGTTCCATAAGATTGTTTCGTATCTCAAACTAGGTCGCACCCTCTCAGGTTATGACAGCAAGACCACTTTGCAGTTGACTCTCTCTCCAAGAGACTGCACAAAATTCTTCACTCAACCATTGATTTCCCTGATTTGCTAGAGTCCATCAAACACATTCTTAATATCAACGATCACACCTTACTCAATAGGTATGTTTAACACATACCTTCTTTTTTTTTTTTTTTTTTTTATAAGACTTCCATACTTACGATCCACCTATTATGTACCTAGGTACTTAGATACTTGCACGGAAATTACTGACATTTAATTATAGGTACTTCGAATATAAGTAACCTTATTCATTTTGTTTTTTGTCTTTTTGAGAATAAACCTTATTACCATTTATTATAAACCAACCGATATCAACATAAATTACCGATATCGTAAACCTGCAATAATCAGTGATAGATGTTATTTTGTACCAACAGAAATATTGTCTTTTATTTGCATTGCACACCCCTTTCCTTCTAAGTATGTGTTATTTATATAACAAGTTGGCAATAGTCTTGATATGTTTGACAACCATATATTGATAGATATTTAAGCGGAGCATTCGCAGGGCTTTGTTGTTAAAAATTCCATAAATCATAATTATTCACAGTGAGTATAGAACTCAATGTAAACAGAGCTCAATGACAGTGATCTCTCGAACTTGAACTGAGTTCTATGATTAAGTACTTATTATTATTAGTTTTACTATTAGGTATCTTAGGGTAATTTAACTTTTATGCGTGCAATGCAACGGTGTAATTTTACTATCAGATTCACATGTCTGATCACAATCTACATCGAAGCTTACATTGTAATAGATTTTTTTTTTTTTTTTATGATTGTAACCTGTTTTGTGACATAAATAAATAAATAGATTCATTTGACAGATACGCTTACAAGGTGTAGGTACCGTGATGTACCTACCACCCATTACGCGTCTCGAAGAAAGTAATTGTTATAGTCTTCCTCATTCGTATTCAGTATTGTTTTACTTATTTCTGCTTATTACAAAAACGTTAAACCTGGTTGAACTCCATGTCGATACGTGTCAAAACAAAACTGTTACCACAAAAAGTGCGAAATAAACTTTATGCACATTTACCCCATCATACAAAAATGAACCTTATCGTCTAAGGAATAAAGTCGAAAATAAATGTGCACACAATAGCCGGCTAAATGCGTGATTTTGCTTAGAACTTACACTTACTTCACAAATCTATTTTTCTAAATGTTGGCAATCCGATAACCTAGCTATAGATACTCTAATATAGAGTAAGATAATCGTACGTTCATTTCGAATCGAATGAGGTATAGATAGCCAAGTCATAGTGACCTCTATCACTCTAAAATAAGGTTTGAACAGGTCTGAGCGGTTGGGCCCTGTATCAAAAAGCCAGCGACTAGGGTATCCCCGAGGATAATTCAAATTCAAATTCAAAACGTTTACTGCTTCATGTTAGCAGACAGATCCCAAAACAAAACAGTGTTTCACAACATGAACCCCGCTGGGGTATTGCAACATTTAGCACTTAGCTTAGGTATTTCTAACTTATAATCGAATTTGTGTAGGTAATTAAAAGAAACATTTTTGTTCATGGTTTAGGCCACAGACATATTATATAGACTGGCTATTTGATAATAATCATAGCTATGAAACACGATGTCGCCAGATTTTCTCCACTCGCGCCACAGACACACTGAACGCAACGCTATTACTAGCTACTTGACCGATTCACACTAACAAATTACCCAATCAATGCGAACCATATTATAACTACCTATACAAACTTAAGCATCGATATCTAGCTTCCACAGAATATATAACTTCTCCACGCGGCGGAGCGCACCAGCGGCCGTACCATGCAACACACGTAGTGTTGAGAGCATTGTTGACTTTACATTCCATTGCGTCATTTGTTGCTTGGATTGTGACTAGTCTCAAGATAAACACAGCAATGTATGTCGAACATTGAATTGAATCACTTTTAATTTTGATTATATTGGTACACACATTGGTACGCACACGCGACTAGCCATGAAGCGCGAAAAACCATGATGCCCGATTTTGACCGAACCAGCTGGAATAAACTTGATGTTGCGACACGCCACGCCTCCATAGCCAATCCCCTCATGTCTTTAAATCCGTGGTTTAGGCACAATTAAATATTATGTATTTCGCTTTTTGCATCTTTTATTGTCTTCTTCTCAATCTTGAATATTGTACTTAATAACTTTTTTTTTTTTTTTTTTTTTTAATATATATTTGTATTCTCTTCAATGCGGTAAATTATAATAAATCTGGATTGACACATTGTATATTCCTGATTTAATTATTTGTAACTTTGTGTATGGTAGGACCATTCTACCCTTGCCTTTCAAATTGTGTGGTTTAGTATATTGTTCTTTAGATAATGTGTAGGAAGCTTTATGTGCTCTCACAAATTTACAAATCTCATTGATATATATTGAAGTTAAAATTAGGATTTATTAAAATGGAATTTACCGACAGACACTCGTAGTTTTATTTAGGTAAGTAAGTATGTAGGTTCCAGATCATCAGAAAATTTCTGAGATCTCCTCAGAGGCATGTCCAACCAAATACACCATCTGATACGTACACTTACCCAAACTTTGTAGTAGTTAACATTTAGACCTAGGTACCTACTTACCCTTAAATGTATGTCATTGACATAGACCTCGAATTGTCGGTAGTATAAGTCTTCATTTTAGTTGGTACCTGGTTGCCATGTAGGCAGTGTAGGTACCTATACTTACTTAGGTACCTACCTACTATTACTAACTCATCAGTGTAGAATCAATTTATAAAATTGGTGGGTAGGTACTTAATGCAACGTCGAATGTAAACAAGTAGGATCTATTCACATAAATAGATCACGTAACACACCGTCGAGTAGGTAGGTAGGTATCTACTCACACACCTACCTATACGATGATAATAATAAAAAGTCTAGGTGACAATTGTTGACTCCTCGATTCAAATAATAATAAATATGTTACCTACATAACAAATGCTTACGTACCCATCACACACATCAGATTTACACTGTAGGAAATTTTTCTTAAGTATCTCATATTTACGCCATAAAAACGATAAGTAGGTCACCAGGAAGGTAAACCCAAGGTCATCATTACTGTACAAACTCATGACTTTATCTCCACTCCAACTCTTTAAAAGGATCACCATTAGAACTCGGCAGTTAAACAATAGACACAAATAGGTAGGTAGATATTTTATGAAGTACTCACTGGGTGCCTACTACTTATTTATTAAGTAGAAAAGTCATCATAAGCACCAAAGAATTTTCAAGGTATACACACTTATAAAAAAATAGTTGGTTGTACATACCAATGGGCGTCTGCAACGTTCTTACCACTTCGGATATTAAATAATCCTTGCAGGGACCAGGTGATGATAATATAAATATCCAAATACTTTATACACTCGTTTTATTCGAAATCGTCTGTATACAATCGTTATAATCAAAACCACTTAAAATACTTTATACAGTGTTCCTTCCTAATAGCCAGCTGAGAATACGAATGGCCGAGCGTCCAAGCTCGGCTACCCTCTAGCTAGTTTTTAATGAGTCGCCAACACAATGTGGTGCGAAAGACACGTTCGTACCGGAGGAGTTCTAGATCTGTTCAGCTGTGAACGAAACATCCATCCATACATTTGACGACCTCTGTGGCGCAGTGGGCGAAGGTCCGCCTGCGACGCAGAAGGTAGCGGGTTCGATCCCCGCCGCGGGACAAATGTTGTATGACCTACAGATATTTGTTTCGGGTCTGGGTGTTTCTATGTATAATATGTATGTATTTACAAACAAAAAGTATATAAGTAGTATAGGTATCAGTTATCTGGTTCCCATAGTACAAGCTTTGCTTAGTTTGGGGCTAGATGATGCTGTGTGAAAATGTCCAGCATTATTTATTTATTTATTTATACAAAATAAATACCTACCTACTTTACTACCTTTGGTACCTACAGGAAATAGGATTCAAATAATTCAGGAATAAGGTACTTACTTAGGAAGTTACTAGTTTATAGTCGAGTACTTACAGTTCGCCCAACGGATCTAGGCATTCGTGAAGTTAGCCGTTTGTCTGCGCAGTGAACGCTTTTTCATACAAAATTGTGTTCTGCGCAGACAAACGGCTAACTTCACGAATGCCTAGATAATAAATAAATAAATAATGCTGGACATGTCACACAGCATCATCTAGCCCCAAACTAAGCAAAGCTTGTACTATGGGAACAAGATAACTGATATACTACTTACATACTTTTTGTTTTTAAATACATACGTATTATACATAGAAACACCCAGACCCGAGACAGATATCTGTAGGTCATACAAACATTTGTCCCGCGGCGGGGATCGAACCCGCAACCTTCTGCGTCGTAGATCCGTTGGGCGAACTGGTAGGTACTTGTCTACTTACATTATTATGATGTTGTGTATTCTGTGCTGTTTGGTGCTGCACGTGCATGTTCAAATATGGCGGTCGGTGGATTCCTGCAAAATGTCGCGTCCACAGAAGGCTGTTGGCGGATGCATGGCATACGCAGGTGGCGACTTATCTGCTCTCCATTATTATCATAACCAGCTGTGGACAAAGGACAGTCTGTCCTCCCCACCTATCTGACTATCTGTCCTAGGGCAGGTAAGTACCTACCTACCTACCCTTATATTTAGAACTTACTGAAGGCGCATTTTCATTGGTCGTTAGTGCCCGCATGTACCATGTTGGTCGAATGGGGTTGTGCCTCGACTTTCAATCCGAGGTCGTGGGTTCTAATCCCGGCCGTGCATCATTGAATTTTTCGTTTCGAAAAATTTATATGCGCTTTAACACGAGCTCATAACGGTGAAAGAAAACATCGTGAGGATACCCAGCTTAGTCAGCTCCACACGTATTGACGAACAGCTGAAACTTATATAATTCGTTAGGCACTAAAGTAGTACCTACCTACAAACAATTTCCCTAAATAACGTAAGCGTACAAAATGCGCGTCAATTAGAGTCAAAATCCAGTTAAAAACAATATCAACAACGGAAGTTAGCGATCCATTAGCAGGCACTGAAATACAAGGCTGCTGTACTGTGGTAGATTGTAGACAGAGAGATGGCCGGTAGAGCTTTGTACCATTAGATATTAAAAGTTTGCCGCGGACCCATTCATAAAAAATGTAAGTAAGTATACTTACATACTTAAATATCTTAGTAGAACAATACTAACCTACTTAAAGGAGCAATTTCATTGGTCGTTAGTGCCCGCATGCAGGGTGCGGGAGATTTTTGAAACGCATTCAATAGGGCTAAATTTAATTAGTCGGACTAATTTCATTAGTCGTTATCCCGAATGCGGAGAGTCCCCGCATGCTTGTATCGACCGATGAATTTCATTGGTCGGTAGTGCCCGCATGCAGGGTGCGGGAGATTTTTGAAACGCATTCAATAGGGCTAAATTTAATTAGTCTGACTAATTTCATTAGCCGTTATCCCGAATGCGGGGAGTCCCCGCATGCTTGTATCGACCGATGAATTTCATTGGTCGGTAGTGCCCGCATGCAGGGTGCGGGAGATTTTTGAAACGCATTCAATAGGGCTAAATTTAATTAGTCGGACTAATTTCATTAGTCGTTATCCCGAATGCGGGGAGTCCCCGCATGCTTGTATCGACCGATGAATTTCATTGGTCGGTAGTGCCCGCATGCAGGGTGCGGGAGATTTTTGAAACGCATTCAATAGGGCTAAATTTAATTAGTCGGACTAATTTCATTAGTCGTTATCCCGAATGCGGGGAGTCCCCGCATGCTTGTATCGACCGATGAATTTCATTGGTCGGTAGCCCGCATGCGTAGGGTCCCCGCATTCGAGCTAACGACCGACTTATCGACCAATGAAAATGCGCCTTATTAGATTCATTTATTTACTTGTAAATAAGAAGAAGAACGAGAGTAGAAGACATAATAACCCGTATAGAACATCTAAAGTGGGGTTGGACAGGACATATGTTGCGCAGCAAAGCAAATAAATGGAGCCAACAAGTGACATTATGGTACCCAAGAGAAGACACAAGAAAACAGGGGCGTCCAAAAACAAGATGGAAAGACGATATCCGCCTAACCTTGGGACCGTATTGGACCAGAGTTGCAGAAGATAGAGCTCAGTGGAGAGAGCTGGAGGAGGCCTATGCCATGAGGCACGCCGATTTGCGAGACATACTCTAAAATAATTTATAACACGTTGTAGCTGAAGTTGTAGCGAATTCGGAATAAAAGGGCTTTATTATTATTATTATTATTTTGTTTGTCAAAGTTTAACATCACGGAACTATAGAGTCCCGGACCTTTGATAGGCATGCATGGGGCCGAAGCCAACACACAGAGGCCTTTTTGACACTTTTGATCTTGTGTGATGGAGACACATACCGGCTATACTATCCCTTCAACACTATAAAAATGCATTCAGGAACAGTCTCCGGTTTGTGCAGAACTATTGAGGATATGGAAAACTAATTACCGGGCTATGGGTTATTATTATTATTATTTACTTGTAAGTATCTAGCTGAAACCCGCGACGACTTTGTCTGCGTAAGTAATAGCAATAGGTAGGTAGTAGAGGTACCTAACCTACATGTAGATTTATCGCTGCATAACAATGCCTTCTGCGGTTGCATGAATGCCTAAACGGTCATCGTGCGTGAGCCTATGCGGCGATGAGCTTGCAATATACAGTTCGCCCAACGCCCGTTTGTCGGCGCAGAACACAATTTTGTATGAAAAATCGGTTTACGTGTCAAACAGCTAACTTCACGAATGCCTAGATCCGTTGGGCGAACTGTACCTGGGTTAGTAGGTAGGTATGTAAGTTGGAATGCTATCTCCTGCGAGTACTGCGCCACGGTACCTAACCTACTCTGTACGGCGCCACTGAAAACCAGCGCTCCAATCCAACAGACTTGAGTTGCTGGGGCAAATGCTGAAGGATAACCTTGTTTTCCGCCACCTAAATTGTTATAGGAACCTACCCAATTGCGTGTACCTTACCTACTTCTGTATTGTATAAAATACAATTTTATTCTATTCTATTCAAATGTGCCGCCATCTTACCTCCACGCCGTCTCTTGGACTACAATGATGCAAGACCGGCAAGACACAGCCTCCTCGCCTTGAGAGACGTAAACACTCTTCTATATTTATCTTTGTTGTGATTAATAGTCAATACGTGCCATTATTAGTTGGTTGTGAATCTTTTATCGTCTAACTTTGCTTCTTGACAAAGATATTTATTCTATTAACTTTGCGGTTAGATGATTAGATCATGTGATCACGTGCAAGCAAACTTATGTTTACCTACATACCTACCGGTCTCAGCAAATCCTTGCTCACATGGATGTAAGAAACCAATTATACCTAGGCAAATGATACTTTACTATTCATAGTATTTCAGCCAAAAACGTCACTATAAGAAATAATGTAATTTGAGTCAGTCTATAACTTTTTAAACTATCATGGTTATCAACACTATTAAATTGAATCACGGTAAATATCCAGTTAATAGTGTTAATTTGAGTCAGTCTAGTTCATGATTTTACTACCATCGTTGTTATGTTAGGTTATTTTATTTAGGTAAGTAAGTTCCTAGGTACGTACCTAATAGATAAAATAATATCTGGAATTAGAACCAATAGTATTTCATTACCAACGGATGCGATAATTCAACGGGCACAAGGGAGCAAAATGGCAAATAGGTCAAACACGACTACAATTTGTGTTATTGCAAATTTATTACCTTTGATAATTAAAAGTGCAATGGAGATTGGACTCTATCCCGTTAAAATAAAGAGCAATGTGATGTTAATTTAAATTTGTCACACAAGCTACATTTTCGTTGGTAGTGAACCTTGTGAGTCATCCGCCATCATTGTGACAGCCATTTAATTATGAAAATTAATTATTGAATTTATAGTTCTAATAAAATACGTTTTTAAAGAGCTTTGTGTATATTGCTATAGTTTTTATAACACCCACACCTATTAAACAAAGGAAATGATTATTATTTAATTTGGAAGTTTATTGCCTGCTTGTGACGAAGGAGGTTGCGAGTTCGATCCCGGCCGTGACGATAAATGTTTGTATGATCTGCAAATATTTATCTCTGGTCTACGTGTTTCACATTTTGTATGTAGGTATTTACAACCTAACAAAAAGTATTTAAGTTATACCTATATCAGTTATCTGGTTCTACAAGCCTTGCTTAGTTTGGGGCTAGATGATCCTGTGTGAAACTGAAATATCCGGCATTATAAAAAAAGGTACCTACTGGTGCTTATGTACTACGTATGTAGCATACTAATAGGTACTTGATATACTAACTAATACTAATAGGCGCCACTGAAAACCAGCGCTCCAGCACTCTCGAGCTGTTCGAGCAAATGCTGAGGAGTAGCCGTATTTTCACCCACATAAAATTGTATAGATTTAAGTACCTATTTTGTAACTGTGTATATGTGGAGAAAATAAAACTTTATTCTATTCTATTCTATTCTATTCTACTTTACAATAACAAAATAGAGATGAAAGAATTATCAAGCTTTACCTAGATGTTAGCAATTTTTAAATTAAGATGATGGTGATTTAACTGGTATAACTAGATAAGTTACATTTTAGGAATGTAAAAGTTTAAGGTACCTTTAATTAGTAAGTAATTGAAGTAAGTAAATAAAATGAACTTACAATAGTTTAAGTACCAGAACGTATGTAACTAACTCTAGATAGAAAAACACTTTATTATACACAAAAGAAACACTTAATAGGAACACAAAATAACAAGTAAGTACAATGGGCGGTCTTATCGCTAAAAGCGATCTCTTCCAGGCAACCTTTGGATGGACTGGAAAAGATATAACAGAAAAACGTTGGTGTACAAACTCTAGTGTATTCTATGGCTGTTGAGCCGAGACTCAGGGGCACCTTGACCCACTTCCTCAGGCAGCAGGACGGACTCACATTGCACACAGCTTGATAATAAGTAGGTAATAATAACCAATGAGGTTAATGTAAATCTGAACAAAACTATAATAATTTCCTTTATTTCGAGAAGTATACAATAATATTGATTTGCACTTCTTGAAAGTCAGTTGAAAGTCATTGTGTTTTCTGGTGTTTCTGCTCTGAGCTACCATCTAACATAATGAACAAGGAAACGCATTGAACTTAAACTAAAATGTATCTCTCAATGTCATGTCGTTTTCGTCCCTACATTATTGAACTTATGACTAAATATTACCTACAATGTCTTTCACAACAAAAACGTTAGATAAAGCAGCAGAACTGATTTAGCGTTTTTTGTTACCTACCTACACGCCTACAATCTAAAATGAACGTTTCTGCCGAAAAATCGAACATAAGTAATGACATTTTAGTTTAGTGACACTTTATTATTCTCATTTTGTTAAGATTTTTATTTTTAAAATAAAAAACAAATTCAATGAAAGTGAACAAATTAAGCTTTCATTTTATGGACAACAATCTAAGGATCAAGATTCAAGGCTATGTTATAATTGCTAATTGTGCAACAGCTGCAAAAATGGGGTCACTTCCGACCAGCCAAGATATTACTTTCACTCAGCTTTATTCCTGTGTTTTAAGGTTCACTATGCCACAATAAAATGTAGATATAATGGAGTATTAAGCCGGCTAATGGTTTTCCCATATTTATTTAGGTCAGATAAATGGATAAAATGGAGGTGCTTAATAATACTGGTATTTTTTTAATAAGATTGATACTCGTGTTATTTATTGTAATATTAGTACCTACCGTGGATGTACCTACCTCATTTATATTGAGTGAAATTGATTCGGAGAAGATAAATACCTAATACCTTATTAATTTACCTAATAACTTACATAGGAAGGAAGTGTGTCCAAACTTTAAAAATAGTTCTAATGAGAATCAATTTCAATTCTCCATTTAGCTTCACTCAGCCAAAACAGCTCTTTCTATACATAATGGATATCACCTACTTATAAAACTGTATCTAATTAACTTACTTAATTTAGTTTAAAATTTTTAGGTAAGTTAGGTAGGAAAGATGCAAACTGAGTTTGGGGAAACCCAATATCACTTAAATGTATCCTCAATTACTTCCCAGAAAAATATAATAAATAGATGCCTATTATAAAGTGGAATAATCTTTATTATTCTATGAAAATAGCTCGATAAGTACTTTCCGGCTTGAAGTATCTTTCCATTGATAATAATTTACGATTTACGTGGAAATTGGAATAGAAGGGCTTTGATAATGATAAAGTAAGTTCGTAATATTGTCGTCATTTAATATTGAATCCGATGGCCTTTCTGACATCTTAGTAGTTTTTTATATACATAAAATAGCCCTCCAGGTCATTGTACATTGTATTTTCATAAAACGCATTTACGGTCTGTAGAGAAAGCAGCGTCAAGTTTCCTTGTCGGGGCCTGCGCCCACGCACCTTTGCTAAATTGGTAAAACTTTAGCTGCTTTGTATTCAATTGTTAATTTGTTGAATTACTAAAACCTGGGCTAAACCGTAAACTTCATCTTTATGTACTGTTTATTTGCTCATTAAATGGATTTCTTTATTAAAAATACTTTGATATAAAAACATGCAAAATATACCTGCCTAAGTATTTAATGTAGGGTAGGGTGGGAAAGGAACCTTTACTAAATGACACTGAAATAAAAAAAAATATCAAAAAGGTATAAGTAAGATGTATCGTTTTGTTATCGTACACGTATAAGTTTGGTAGACAATCGAAACTTCAAAAATTAAAGTTCGATTTCATGTAGACTAGGTAATTATTAACAAAAAAATTGGTGGCAGTGACAACAGAGTTCGTTAATTTTTCTATAATACATTGACTAGCAAACTAGCTTTGGTAAATTACCTAACTACAATAACTATGCAAGACCAATAGCTTGATAAGGATAAGACAGCCCGCCAAACACGACTTTATTGACTAAGTAGATAAATGTGTGTTGTCCGTGCAATCTAGATAGTGGATAGGCTGTGTTGTTCAAGATTTGTGCTTATCTTAGATAAGGCCGTCCTTCTAAAAATAGGTCTTGGGTTTTTTAAATGAATTTTATTGTGATTAAAATCGTCACTAAACAAAAAGTTGTTTTTTGCACACACAACCGAACATTTGATTTTCGGCAATCTCAGGCAGGCAATTTCGGTATTGAACCAATATTTCCTCCTTTGGTATATGGGCAAACAAGGGCAATATGCAAAATTGCCCTTGTGGTAAGCAAACAGGAGTGCGAGACCTTCCTGCTTCCTAGATTGTCCCAGATGTCTAGAGGTGAGGTGCCTAAGAAAATTAAATGCTCAAAAATTTGCATTTTTATGCTTAGGTAGGTACTTAAACCAAAATTACTTTGTTCATTCTCCTTACTTATTGAGTAGGCACATTTTTGTCAAAATAATTATTTGCTTTGCTTGTGTTAGCCAAATGGAAAGGCCCGAACAATATTTTCGTAGCTTGGATTGTTATCTAGTAGGTAGGTACCGTGATAGCCATAGATAATCGTTGATAAATATTATTCCCGCCAGAAAACTCACTTGACCCGTATGCCCGTATCGACCTCATTACGAACTTCTATAAAGCACCAAATAGGTAGGGTTGTCATTCTTCAAGACTTGAGTGGGACTTATACTCTTGTTTTGTTTGTTTAGTGACATTTCGAATGAACATAGGTGAATGAAAGCCCATTTGGCCGAATAGGGTAGTGCTTGTAGTGACTGATTTGAAGCTGATTTTGAACCCACCTCAGCTCTAGCGTGGCGATTGTCTAGAGACTAGGTACCGGAGAATAGATAAAAATGACAGTAATGACATTAGAGTGTGGATAAAACGGGTAGAATAAGGCTAAAAGTTAATTTTATATTCCACACTCAAATGTCATTAAGTACTGTCATTTTTATCTATTCTCCGGTACATAGACAATCGCCATGGTAAGGGGCTGGATTTAAAGATTTCTTTGATCCACAGGTAGGTTCAAAATCCAGTAGAAAGCATCCGAATATTTATTGAAGTTTCGGATTCAACGCTTCAAAGTAAGGCTCCTGCGATAGATTTTTCATTTCGGATACACCTACCTAGCTACGATTTAAAAAGAGAACCAAGTGTGAACATTTTAGCTTGCGTACGAAACCACAGGGATAATATTGGTCACCCTACACGGGAATATGAGCTTAGCCATCATTGTCCGAATTAGAGCCGTAAATATCCAACACCATTTTGAACCTTATTTAGTTGTAATAAGGAATAGCATTCGCCAATACGAATTGGGTGGAATGACCTATAGGACATTACACTTTTTGAAGCATAATATGAAATGTTCGGGTCGGGACGGGATAACCAAATGCTAATTGATAATTAGGCTTGTTAAAGGTTTATCAATTAAAACGTATGTTAATATTACAGTACATGGGCCATTTATTCATGTTTCGTTGTATTGTACGTACATCCAAATACTCTTCTTATTAAAATTATGTACTTACATAGTAAATCCTATTTTCTAGTCACTTACAAAGATATCCTCTAGAACTCCATTGACATGACGCCCCGCTTTTTCGCCTGGGGTTTCCACCTCGAAAAGAAAAACTGGACATTTATTGTATTAAAAGTTGCCAGCTAATTTATTTTTATAGTTATTTATTTGAACTTTCTCTATTATTACTTAGTATTCAGTCGTTCTTTTCTTACAATATCATTAAATTATAATACTAATCTAACAGGCTGTTGTTTGGAAATGAATCAAATAGGTAGGTATGTAATGTACCTATACCTACCTACTTACCTACATCAGTGATCTGATCTCTATGAAGGTAAACATTGGATGTGATTTCTATCCAAGTCACATGACCCAATATAGCAATCCATACTAATATTATAAAGCTGAAAAGTAGAGGATTAGCGAGTTTATATTATGTTACGTTCCCCAAAACGCAACGATAGCGCGATCTAATTTTTCCTGTGGCGCCATCTATTATGTAGTAAAATGTGTCTGTCTGTCTGTCTGTTTGTTACCTTTTCACACCTAAACCACTGAACAGATGATGCTGAAATATGACATGGATAAAGATTATGTCCCAGGGACGGGCATAGGCTACTTTTTTTTTCAAAACTAATCATGTAGGGAGTGAAATAAGGGTTGAAATTTTGTATGGGGGCTTAAAGTGAAGTTCCAGTTGAAGGCCACTAGATGGCGTTGCTGTCCTATGGCTGAGGTCGAGATGGCGCTATTATTGCATTTTTATTTTTAAAAGTATCAAAAGAGAATCTTCTGAACAGCAGTTTTCAGTTCTGTTTTGCTGACGAAGTCGCGGGTACCAGCTAGTATAAAATATAATACGCACAACGGATCTTTAGTTCTCTGAAGATAGGTGCAATTGACGATAGCGCAGGTTTATAGAGTAAGCGAGATAGCACGATTTTAGGCGTCATCAAAAATGGGTTCTGCGCAGCTTCTTCAGAGGGATAAAGAACTATTGTGCGTATAGAAGAAGACTGAGTCAAGATGTTACCGATTGGGCGGTATAGTCGCTCAGCGACAAAGCCCTTTGTTTTTTTGTTCATATAAATAAATAAATAAATAAAATAAATAAATAAGTATACCTACCTACCTAGGTACCTTTACCTATGTCTTCTGTTACGTATCCTGTGCCTTTACTAAAGAGGTAAAGTTCCTCACTGATGTCTGTGGTTCTATAAGTTTAGGTAAGTAACCTACTAAAAAGGTGAAATGTT
Organism: Epirrhoe tristata; assembly: GCA_951394285.1. Lineage (NCBI taxonomy): Eukaryota > Metazoa > Arthropoda > Insecta > Lepidoptera > Geometridae > Epirrhoe > Epirrhoe tristata. The sequence continues at coordinate 8,828,830 of OX596154.1, forward strand.
GTCTGTTGTCTTACTTGAAATCCATTCCCATTTGTCATCCCAATAGAGATCAACCAATCACATAATTGGAATATGACAATTGAAGTCCAGAATGGGTTTCAAATGTCAAAATGAAGCCCATGTCCATTGTCAGTTGAATTACACAATAAGGCCCCTGGGATACCACCTAATAATATCTAGATACCTAAGGTTAACAACCATAAAGTTAGGGCAAAGTCACCTTCAACTGCCAAAAAAATTAATTACCTTCCCAAAGTTATCACAAAACTGACACGAAACAAATCGCATCAACCTTGCCCCCTCGTTCCATTACCTAATCAGTCAACAGTAATAAATAAGTCGTTCTGTCTGTCTGTTGGTTGGTAGGCGACACTGAGCGATGCTACCCATTCTTTTGAACAGCTAAGGTATTCCTGATAGCATCAAATAATGAAGACCGACACGAGTTGCGCGCTCTTCAACAAAGATAGTCAAACATAGACACGAGTTGCAAGTAGGTAGGTAGGTAGAGGTAGTGAAGTAGAAGATCTTATTTTAACCTGTGTATCATAAATAAATAAATTTGATTTGATTTGTTCTTGGTGTGTGTGAGTGCGTGTTTTGAAATCCTTGAAGTCGGGACCAAAGCACAGCAGCCAGTGCTCAGCAGCAAACCAAACCATCCATTTTACGACCGCGTTGATCTCAACGTCGCTGATCACAGAACACTTCTAACACAGGTTATATAACTTAAAAAAAGAGATCCCAACCCATTTAATTGTACCACTTGGTTTTATTGAAGTAAAGATTTTTGATTTGATTTTTTTCATTGATCTATCAAGATTTAGACCTAATGGCGCCACTGAAAACCAGCGCCCCAACACTCTCGAGCTGTTGGAGCAAATGCTGAGGGGTAGCCGTATTTTCACTCACATAAAATTGTGTAGATTTAAGTATCTATTGTAACTGTTGTATATGATGTGGAGAAAACAAAACTTTATTATTATTATTATAAGCTATCTAGTACTTCTACATTACCTGACACACATGCCCTGCAACTCGTAACACGAGCGCGTGTTTATCAAATCTTTCTGCTCTAACTGCGCCTGCGCATCCATTTTGGGCGATGTCATTGACATTTTCTTTGTAACTCTGTGACATGTTTGTAAGTAGGTATCTAAAGGAGTTTATCATGTTCCTTTGTTATTTGAAAGCAGGTAGCGTTGTTCAGGAAATAAAAATTCATTAGCAAAGTCGTTACGTGTTACGTTTTTTTGTGTGTAGTTAAATTGAATGGTAGACCAATGAACACAGGAATTAAAATTTGCTTAAAATTCTTATGTAACTTCCTAGAACCAATCTGTACCTAGAAGCGCCACTGAAAACCAGCGCTCCAGCACTCTCGAGCTGTTGGAGCAAATGCTGAGGGGTAGCCGTATTTTCACCCACATAAAATTGTGTAGATTTAAGTACCTATTTTGTAACTGTGTATATGTGGAGAAAATAAAACTTTATTCTATTCTATTCTATTAAGATAGGATTATTATGTGCCGTAGGTCGGTTAAGTGCTCTGGTGCCTAACAATATAGATGACCTGTATAAAGAAAAAAATACTTAGCTCTAAGTATTATCTATATATTATATATCTATGTATTATATTGTATATGTACCTAGGTAGATACCTACCTATGCAATAAACTCCACTCCAATACTACTTATTTAATTACTACTAAGTAGGTATACTATTTAAGTTAGGTACATAATTATTATGACCTTATTTATATAAAAGATTTCATAGCGTAAGAAATTGTTTGTGTAACAAACATAATTTTATGATATTGTAAGATAAACTCCTCTGGTCATCAAAATAACAGCGTTTATTTCATCTGACTATTCGAATTACAATACAGAGCACAGCACACAATACAACCACGTGGTAGATATTTAAAAATTATTCCCCAGATATTTGCACCCGTGCAACTCTTCCAAGCGCCACGAACCGAATGGCATTTTAAATTCCAGATCTACTGTCGCCATCTTTTCTGCCGGAAGTGTTGCCCGCGTGCACAATAATACCAACCAAATAGATACAATTTCTAGAAAGACTTTATAAAGTTACAATTATTAATGATTACAATTAATATAATAATCATTACAAAATAATTAAGCAAATTGTCATTTAATTTTACAGACCATTAAAATAATAATACTAAATAATAAAAAACTTATTTAATAGATACAAGTCAATTGAGTTTCTAGATTCCATTACAAAACAGCAATTTATATTATTATTGTACAAAAATCAACATAAGTAAACAGAACCTAACACTCGTCCATCCTGACGACGTGTATGTCCCCATACACGTATCAAGTGAACACTTTTACCTAACACTCGGTCATAATATAATTTCCAAATCCAAAAGCATTAAAAAAAACCAGATCTTTATTCTCTCTAGCCCGTAAACCAATCCATTCTTACGGGCTATGCCTGCGGCTTTGCGAACCCATCCATTCTCACAAAACCAGCAGGGAAGTGGATTATTTTACTATGGAACATGAACCCATCCATTCTCAAGTCCCATAGCAACCAAATCCACCCCTTCATCTTTTTTTTGTTTCGTGAACCCCTCCATTCTCACGAACAAAAATCTACAAAACTGATATCTTTTATAAGAGATCGTAACGTGAACCCATCAATTCTCACGACGATCTCTTGAAAACTGTACAAACATAAATCATCAATAATCTCATACTTTCTAGACTTTACTTCTATTCACTTTAGAAGGATTTCCCTTTAACTAATTCTATACCAACTTCTCTCCTATATTCAAACATATTAACGTACTTATTTCATCAATATTAACATTAAATTTAATAATTATAATTCTTATAGCAATCTTGATCGATGAACATTGACAACTTTATTCAATCTTAATTTTTAATATGACATATATACTAACATAATATTTAATCACTAATTACAGGATCTTCATCATCAGAGTTATTTTCATTAAGCTCTAATGCAGCTACATGAACCCATGGACGCATTCGGTTAGCAGCTACTACAGTCTTACGTTTATTACTACTACTACTCAGTCCCGAGATTGGTGCTAGCTCATAACGGTCATTACCAAGAACAGACACTACGCGATATGGGCCTATGTAAGAAGGAAGTAGTTTCTTACTCTGACCGTCATTACTGAATGCAGTTTTTGTAATCTTTACTAGCTCTCCCTCGGAATAACTAGATGCAGGGCGCCTTTTCTTATCAAAATTTTGTTTTTGCTTTATTTGTTCCTCATCTATCCTATCTTTAACCTGTTCGCGAATCACCTCACGGTCAGTTTGGTCTCTAGTTGCTTGTCTGACATCGTTAAGTCTTGGATCTACCTCACTAGTCATTTGCGTGCCAAACATAATTTCAGCTGGAGTCCTACCTGTAGTTTTCTGTATGCTATTGTTTAGTCCCCATTGAACACGTCCTACCTTTACATCCCATTCTTTCTCATTACTATTCAGGTTTTGTGCAGTGAGTGAATCAAGAATTGTACGGTTATACCGTTCAACCTGTCCATTTGATTGTGGGCTGGCTACTGCATTGAGCACGTGCTTAACACCTTTCTCCTGGCAAAATTTCTTAAAGGAGTGAGATGTGAAGCAAGTCCCCCTATCACTGACAATACGGTCTGGGGATCGAAATGTGTCAAAAATATTTTCGAGCACGCTAATTGCTGTTACTGATTTGGTATTTCTAACTGGTCTGATAAAGACAAATTTAGTAAATGCGTCAACCACAACTAGCAAATAGGAGTTTCCTTTTTTTGATTTTACGAAGGGTCCTAAATGATCGATATGTAGCGTATGGAACGGAATTTCAATTTTCGTAATAGGATTTAGCAAGCCTTCTGACCCATGATTTCCCTTTTTGGAGTACGCACACTCTATGCATGCACCCACGTATTTTTTGACGAACTTGGACATACCCTTAAACCAGTAAGTCTTACTAATTCGCTCTAAAGTCTTTTCCACTCCAAGGTGGCCTATCTCATCGTGATTTAAACGACATAGCTGCCACCGTGCCCCCTTTGGTACAGCCCATCTTAGATTTGTTTTGTCACCATCTAAACATTTATAGAGACCGTTTCCCTTTATTACGTAATTATCTTTTATATATTTAAGACCTTCGGGATCCAAGTCAGTGGTAAGTATGTCTCGTATCCTATTCAACTCCGAATCCCCCAGTTGCAAAGTGTGAAACCAATCGTCTTGAGTTATTGCCATGATCATAGGATATTGGTCAACTGTACCTAACTCGTCACTTGAGACAGGATTCCTGGACAAGGCATCAACATGCAACATCTTAGTTCCCGGTCGATACTCTATAGAACAATTGAACTCTTGTAGCATCAACCACCACCTAGCGATGCGAGGAATCAAATCACGCTTGGTAAAGGTAGTGCGTAAGGCACTACAGTCAGAGATGATTTTGAAACTTTGTCCTAACAAATAGACCCGAAACTTTTTCAAAGAGCAAATTACGGCCAGAGTTTCCAGCTCATATAAATGGAAGTTTTTCTCCTCTGGGGATGTTTGTCGACTGTAATAAGCTACAGGACGGAAAGGCTCATCAGAAGTGAGACGCTGCATCAGAATACCACCGATCCCTACTTTGCTTGCATCAGTGTGCAACTCAGATTCGGCAAACTGGTCGTAGACGGCCAACACTGGCCTCTCTACTAATATTTTCTGCAAAGCGATAAAAGCTTCTTCCTGTTCACTATCCCAGGACCAGACTACGTCCTTTTTCAAAAGTTTGCTAAGGGGATGCGCTATTTGAGCAAAGTTTCTGATGAATTTCCGGAAATAGCTTGCTAGGCCGAGAAATTGACGAACACCATGCACGTTGGAAGGACGGGGAAAATCGACTACTGATTGAATCTTCCGACTACCCGGCCTTACTCCCGAAGCACTAATCTCATACCCTAGATAATCGATCCTATCCATAAGAAATTCGCACTTATCTAAATTTAGAGTTAAGTGGGCTTGCTCTAGTAGTTGGAGGATATCTTCCAGCTTCGTCAAACAATCGTCAACATTCTTTCCGTAGATAAGAAGATCGTCTATGTAGGCAGTGGCCTTAGTAAATCTTGCGGAACCTAACACCCTGTTCATCATTCTCTGGAAAACCGCAGGAGCATTAGCCAAACCGAATGGCATACGATTAAACTCGTATTGGCCATCCGGTGTGACGAAGGATGTGAGATGCTTAGAGCCTTCCGAAATGGGCACCTGGTAATATCCAGATGCCAAATCCAGCGAAATGAAACATGCCTGACCCGACAACCTAGCTAATTCATCTTCTATTATCGGCATTGGATATCGTTCCTTAACTGTAACTGAATTGAGCATCCTGTAATCTATACATAACCTAAGCTTGCCATCTTTCTTGCGTACCAGAATTATAGGGCTAGCATATTCCGATATAGATTCCCTAATCACCCCTGATGCCAACATCTCATCAACCATGTTGCGTACATTCTGACGTTCGTTAGGAGAGAGCCTGTAAGGACGATACACGATTGGGCTTTTGCTGTTTAATTCAATACTCATCTCGCATACGTCAGTACAACCTAAGTTCTTGAGAGACGATGCGAAACATTGCGCATGTTTTTGTAACATGTTGATCAGCCTGCTCCTATCAACGTCGCTCACCGACTCGCCAACACGAACCTGACCAACATCGAAATTCTCGGAAGACTGCGAGGATAATATATCCGACGATGGCGACACTATCCGGTTTACGACTCAACAGAGGTTGCTCGCCCTATTATAGTACCATCGTGTATCAAGCAAGACTTACTTATAGGACTTACAAGAATGTTGGCAATACCACTCTTTATCGGATAAATTCCTCCAACCACAAGGCTCTGCTCATTGGGTTTGCCAACTATAACACTGTCCAATAAAATGTGTCCACTACAAGAAGGTTCAACATACGCCCTAACAGTTGCTTTTCCGCTCAGCCTCACCTCGCTGGTAATTTTAACACACACGACGTTAGCCAAATCACAAATATCATCCTCTTGCGAAAAAGGGATTTCATTGTTGATGTTAAGAAATTTAAGCTCAGTGGCACTCTTGAATGCTACGATGTGAGGCTGTTCGGTATAAGACTGACCAATGAGAATAGGCAACTCGAGATACTCATCATCAACAACGCAGCATTGAACCTGGGCAAGAACGCCATCGACACAAAGGTGGACATGAAGCTTTCCTATTGACTGCACCAACGTGTTTCCGAAACCTTTGAGAACAGTCGCAACCCCATCATGTTTCAGCCCTAAGTCAGAGAGCAAGGAATTTTTCAACAATGATACTTCGCTTCCAAAATCTATGAATGCATCTACCGTCAGGTCGTTAATCTTAACCTTTTTCACAAATTTAGAGTTTTGCTCAGTAGCTGAGATACACATGGTTTTATTAATGGTTTCGTTTGGTTTGTTGTTTGTGACCGATTTAGAAAAACAAGTTTCTGCAGTATGACCCACTTTCTTACATTTAGCACAATTTATCAGGGGCTTCGGGCATTTTAAGAAAGGGTGCCCTCGTTCTTTGCAGTTAAAACAAAACAAAGAACCGTTAGATGCGTTGGCTCTGATTGGGTTTCTGTTATTGCTAGAATTAGTATCGGATCCTAATCTTTGCTTCAAATAACTATTACGTTGTTCAAACACTGCAGAGCTATCCTTATTACTTATTAAAAACCTAAGTAACTGGTCCGGATGTTCACAACGTAGTGCAAGGGCACTACATTTTGTGGTCTTGTCGGTAATACCATGAATAATGCATTCAGCAGCTCGCTTACCAGTAATATCACATTGATTTAAAAGGCTCAGTTTCTCATAAAAGTATACTTCGATAGGTTCATTGTACCTGCTTTTCCTACGTAGCATATCCTCCAAGGATTGGCCATAATTCTGTTCATGAGGGAATGCGCTAAGCAACTTATCCTGCCACTCAGGCCAGGTAAACAGAATTGTGTTCAAACTCTCATACCAGGTTTTGGCCAATCCTTGCAGTTTTTGCATTGCAAAATGTGTTGTAGTTTTGTCGTCCCAGCCATACACAGACGCGCATTCATTGACCTTCTTCAACCATATATCGATTCGCTGATTCTTTAATGAAGGGTTAAATTCAGGCACGATGTTCTTAAAGTCGCCACGCTTAAATGAAGAGGTGGCGGCAGTGGCTGGCTGAGACGTCAAATTCTTAATTGTACCTAGCAAATTCATTACATCGTCAGTGGAAAATTCAAGGCTAGTAGGTTGTGCATGTGGTGTAGTATCCGTCCGGTCAGTTACCACGTCATCACCGACACGAGCTCGCTTTCGATCTCGAGTGGGTGAAGTCGAGGGATTTCTTTGAATGGACACCGGTGCATGATGTGCACGACTATGATGATGCCTATTGGTTGACAACAAACTACGAGCCTTGCGTACCTCATTCTCCAGTTTTCGCAGACGCTCTCGATCTCGATCAAGCTCCTTTTCTTGTTCCAACAGCCTCCGCTCTCGAGAGTAGGCCTGGCTGCGAAGCCGGCTACGGCTGCGTTGGTGACTGTCTTCTCGGCTAGGTCTCCGACTGAGCCGTCCATGACTGCGCCGCCGTTGACTGTGTCCTCGGCTGCTCGCCCTGCTGCGCCTTCGGCTGCGAAGACGGCTGCGCCGTCGACAGCTTGGGCTTGTAGTCCCTCCCTCGTCTCCTTGACGCCTCTCACTCAGAGGTCTAGGCGTCCTTAGACGTCGAGGGTCTTCATCCTCGAGAGGCATTGTCTGGAACTCAGAAACAAACAGTTTACTAACTATATAAAACATCAAACATAACATGAGAAAAGTAAACGGTACATAACTCGTAAACGGTACGTCCTAGGTTAAAAATAACAGAAATTTGGCCCCCCTATGAAACCCCAAACATATAGCTGCAATACACAAGGGTACCCTTTTTTTTTTTTTTTTTAGCACTTTTTATTTTATTTTTAATTTTAGTTTTTAATTTTATTTAGTTAATTATTTCCTTTAATAACACCCCCAACCATTGTTTATGATAACTATTCATAAAAGCAATCAATATTGAAACTAAATCGAAAGTTTTTCATGCATATTAATAGATATCGCAACTAAAATTTTTCTTTATTAAAATATGGGCGTGTACTTACCACTTCGGATATGTAAGATAAACTCCTCTGGTCATCAAAATAACAGCGTTTATTTCATCTGACTATTCGAATTACAATACAGAGCACAGCACACAATACAACCACGTGGTAGATATTTAAAAATTATTCCCCAGATATTTGCACCCGTGCAACTCTTCCAAGCGCCACGAACCGAATGGCATTTTAAATTCCAGATCTACTGTCGCCATCTTTTCTGCCGGAAGTGTTGCCCGCGTGCACAATAATACCAACCAAATAGATACAATTTCTAGAAAGACTTTATAAAGTTACAATTATTAATGATTACAATTAATATAATAATCATTACAAAATAATTAAGCAAATTGTCATTTAATTTTACAGACCATTAAAATAATAATACTAAATAATAAAAAACTTATTTAATAGATACAAGTCAATTGAGTTTCTAGATTCCATTACAAAACAGCAATTTATATTATTATTGTACAAAAATCAACATAAGTAAACAGAACCTAACAATATGTACCTACAAAAATTTTTGCGATGTCCTTCCAGGACTCGTGTGTTACAAAAAATTACTTATTAAGGAACTTCGTATGAGTCAGTGGCCAACTCGGCCTCCGTCATGGTTTTACGACTTTAATAGCCGGGACCGACTATTCGACGTGCCCCCCGAAGCACGGAAGCGCTCAGATGAAAATGCCACTGGCGGTCACCCTTCCACTTACAGACCGTTTCGAAGGTTGCTTAACTTTGACGATCTATCAAGAACGACTTAGCAAGCACGACCACGAATGCTTCTTGCTTGACTTTGACATTGACAAACACTGCATAGGTACCACCTTCAGAGTTATGAAGTAGATTACTTAGGTGTTTGTTAGGCACCATTGGGAGCTCAAGCCTAACTCAATATCCCCCTTGTACGTAGGTACTTACCTCAGTTACCTCTATGGTTGGTACAGTCAGCAACGAAAGTCGATTGACAGATATTTTTGAGGTCATTGTGTTCGATTAAAATTGCCACACAACGGTAACACTATTTTGATAGTAGGTAGGAAGGTACCCACCTAAGAATTTGCACACCCACATCGTGAGCCAAGATTACAAGCTTTCAAGTGTAAAATGTCAAGATATGTAAATGTTTTCAATCAAAATCTGACATTGGAGATTAATATTAATAATTTAATACTTACACATAGTTCGATTCGATCGATTGCATATTGTACAAAATTGCATCTTTTTTGGATGCGCTCACCCACAGCGAAAAACATTATGAACTAGGAAGAAATTCCTTCCATAAATTTTCGATTTTTTGAGAGTTGTGTCTTAGCTGGTCTTAGCGAAGGTGATTTATTTATTTTTATTATTTATAGACGATGGATCCTATTGTCTGTGGTTTAGTCCCATTGATTGGAGGCTCGCCAGTCATTCTACGAAGCATGCTGCGGTCGTGGTACAAAACTGCCAGTTCTAAAAATGTCCGGGGAATCAATTGAGTGTTTGAGATCATTAAATTTAATTTGTGAGTTCATACTCACAAATAAATTGGTATGAACCGAGATGTACCTACTAAAAACAAGCGTAGTAAAGTTAGGCTGCTTATAATTTAGAAAAAATTCTAATAGAGAACCAAAATTGAATACGTACTAAGTATAATGATATTGTTAATAGAATTATGAAATTGTGAACAAAATGTGATGGTATCTTGTGAACGAAGCATATTTTTGGTGGTACTCACTTCTTCTGTAGGGAAGTAAGTACTTATTTGAGTACCTACCTACCTAAACAAAATAAAAATGTAGTTTAGGTATAGATTTTTTCAAATGTTTCTTTGTAAGTTTATTTTAAACAACCTAGATAGACACTGAATTATGATGCCACTAAGAGCACACCTGTCCGATCAATCGGAGACATGTTTCAACCGATCTCCGACTCGGAAGTTGAAGGTGACCTGGCTCTCGTATAATTTTCCTTATTGTTTATATAAATTGATTTTACTATGGTTTCAATAATTTAATATTTAAACCATATTTAACCTGCAATCAATATTTTCAGAATTTACACGTGTTTATATTAGATTCTAAATTATAAAAATGGTTAAATCAGTAAAATATGAAAACTTAAACATAAAGTTCCATTATTCCAAGTCTAGTTTATCTTTTTTATGCTAATTAAGTTAATCGACTTAATGCCATGCTAAATAATAGTGCTGTTCAGACTAATTTAGTAATTAAACCTTAATGACGGCAATTACAAGTATTCATGATACTCATATAATTTGTGTCAGTCGCTATCTGAACAAAGCCAGAGCCACAAAAGCGCTACACAATTCAATCTTGCAAAAGGACTTTTCACTTGTCCGTTGTTTCTTTCATCAGTTTCTAAAGCCATTTTTCTAGTAAAATGACTCATGAGTAACTACAATAGAGCACGATGGGCAAACGACCGCACATTGCGCTTTCTTTGGAACTTGTCCAAATTGATGTCTTGACAATAATACAAAGTCCGTGCGAAAAATGACGATTCTGTCATTTCAACAGTGAAAGAGAACAGCCCAAGGCACGCAAAGGAGCGGTTTGTATTAAAAACATAACTGTAAGAATACTAATGTTTACATAACGACAATATACAGAAATGTATATCTATAAACACGGTTGTGTTAGTAAATAGAGAAATGTTTTGGAAAGAACAATGCGTAGGTTTAGTTGGCTTGTTGAAGCAAAGCATTTACTGACCTAAATAAATCATTTCGTTTGTTACGTAAGATGGCAGGTGTTGATCAGTGCATCTGTAGGTATGATTACAGATGTCCGATAACCTGAGTTCTATACTAATCAGGTTCATTGAGTCACACACGTGATTGCCTAGAGTAAAGACTCAACCAAACATTGAGCATAAATGAAGTCGGTTAATTAAGTTGCATTCTTTTTACGTTTTATCACAAACATGTTTACATTCAATAGGAAAAATACTGTGTCAAGCAAGAAGGTAAATGTTTTGGTTTTTATACGACACTTGCAAGGTTAATCAATTATTCGTGACTTTCCTAGGTACTTTACCTACTCGCAATACAAGTATTGTTACTACCTACTGTTTTTCAATTTGTATGTTACATTACACCCATTACAAACCGGTCATTGAACCGATAAGATGGTGATAAATTGATACTGAGAAAACTTTTTAGTTGTGCATAGGTCCTACCTAGTTAATAAATAAACTCTTCTATGATTGTACCTAGGTATATAACTTTGTAATGCATGAAATGCATCATTTATTTTCCTAACATTTTATTTATGTTAACTATCTTAATATTCTGTATTGCCTATCTGTTTCAGGAAAGGTAGGTAAATGAAAATAAATATTAAATGGTATAATAATCTTCATAATTTATTTCTTCTTTCTTTTATCATACAATATGTATTTCGTATAAAACAATATTCTTTGTTAAATTCATAGAAATATATTATTTTAGTATAAGTAACTGTTCTTTATCTTTTTAAACTTACAAATTACTGTTAACATTCTGAAGAATTTTATATAAAAATAATACAAATTGGGCCATTGACCGTGAGGTTTGGAGAAGCATTTAGGTCTCACATAATTTGACACGGTCGACACCTTATAATATTCTATAACAATTCAACTTGTTAATTGGTATTTAAATCACTTATAATAATAACCTATAGAAGACAATGATACAGAACAATGTACTGTAGCATAATATTATGGTAACAAAAACAATTAAAAATATGTAAAGGCTTTAGTTTACAAAGCGTAGGCACTCGAGATTGCTACATCACCTAAAAGTTAAACATTCTCACTAATAAATACATCTCTCGCATTCTATCTCATTTCAGACGATCGTATCAACACGATTTTTTCACCATTCATACTGTTTTCATCAGGACGGTCTTACGTACGTTACTAAAGTCACGTCCACTTATTATATAGAGCACCGGGTCAGTTCTGAGAAATTCAATTTATATTGGGGAAAATACTATGCGTATTGCATGGCTCTCTCTTTCATACTAATGCTAAAAGCACACAAACTCACACACCCTCAATCTCTTACACATTTTAGTTCCCGAAGAAGCCAACAGAGACGTTCCAGATATTGATGGCGTCGGAAATTCATAACCACCGAAAATCGTTAACCTTGTGCAACAATCGTGATTCGGAACGTCCGAATGTTGAACACATGGCCGCCATTCCGCGAGGGCGGCGCAGGCGGAATTTTAATTAGCAGAACATCCGCTCGTGACTTGGTACAACGCGCTGTTGCCAGTTTTTCCATTTGCCCTCTCTCTTTAATCAACAATACTTTAACTAAGTTGAAGCAAGACGGAACTTCAGCCAGACATACTGTTTAATCGTGAATTTAATTTTATTCGTCAACCAAAACAATAATAATAGCGTTATGCTAATAATTAATATAAAACAATGAACAATGGAAAACCCAGTATGGTAAGATAAGTACGGCAACAGCTCACAAACGGGAAATTTTCCGTAAAACTGGCAACGTCGCATCAACCTCGTTCAGTCAGTCCACAAACGTATGACGTTGCATGATTATCCTTTCTAGTTTCTACATAACACTAAATGAGACAACGCAATACTGATACAAGGAAAACAAAATATTCTGCAACATACAATTGAAGCTCAAGCTTACTAATTGTGACTCGCGCTAAGTACCTATATCCTCTAGTTTACAACAAACAACCACCCTGGATCGCTCACCTCGAGCGGAGGTTCTGCCCCAACAACGACGCTTTCACTGGCGATCTAATCTCTCAAACTTAACGATTCACCCTTTGCCTTCTGACATAGCGACGCTTTAACACCTTATCCATTAATGTTTACCAACTAATAATTTACACAGTAAAATTAAGATCACAAATTGCTTTGTATGCTGCGTCCTAGCGGGCGCGACTAGCATGGAATGTGGAGGAGCGGCGGTCGACGCGCTCAGAAGTGCGAGTCGATGTGGCAGCCACCGTTGGCGTGCTCCAGGACCTGCTCCTTCAGCCGGTGCACGTGATCCTTCAGTTTCACCACCATCTGTGCCAAGTCCACGTTCTCACCCTTCAAGATCTTCACTTTGTCCTCCAACTTAGAAATACGCTCAAGTTTACGCCGTCTGCACTTTGACGCTGCCACTCGATTCCTTTGTCTCTTTCGTTCCAATTTAATTTTTTCTTGAGAGTCCATATCGATGGGGGAAAGAGGTGGCGAGCTGGAAGCACTGGGGACGGTTTGGGGCTCGTCCTTCACTATAGGTGTAGGGTACCGTTCCATAGGTGGTCGATCCAAGTCAGCGTACACTCGTCGGCCCATTGATATTGGTTGTTCTATCTGGTTGCGGTGCAGAATGTCTAACGCCTCAACGAATGGTCGAGCGTACATTTCTTGTTCTTCTGTAGGCGCAATCGCCGCTGGGAATAGCACCGGAGCTCCGGGAGTAGGGGTCGCTGTTGTAATCATGCCGTTTTGGATGATCAGTTTCTCAAGCTCCGGAGAGCCGAGCTTCAGCATTTGTAGGTCAGGAGAGGAAAGAACTGGCGCACCTAGTCGTGCCCTCTTGCCGCCTCGCCCCACATCCAAGGTGAGGGGCCGCTTTAGGTTGTCCACGGGTCCACTGAGGGGGTACTGCTCCTCATAAAAAGTAGTCTCCATGCCGTGACCGGAGTTCCGAACCATGTGTATGCACTTAACGTTCCGGTATCACTGAACTCACTGCGCGAACTTCAAAAGTTTATCATGCGGCAACGCACGTCCACTACCCTTGACGTTCTACTTGTTTCTAAACATTGTCAAGAAACAACCACTGCTTTTATTCCGTGACTCAGATAAGCTATATTTAGAAATTGCGTGATATTCTGGAACTGTGGTTGGTTGAAAATGACGTGATGCGATGGAGAGCTCAGTTTCGATTGGCTAATGGCTTCGTCGCGTAGCGCGAGGCCGCAGCGGGCTGTTTACGACTTCGTACGATTACTGAGAATCAGCGATACCTTTTCCATTGTACTAAACGATAATTCTTAAAACTTTATTTAGTTTGTTAAGTTCTGTAAGTTACATAGCTTTAGATTTAATTATTGTACATACCTATTTTAATTAAATGATTAGACTAGAAGACATTACACTTTAGGAATTGTGTCTCAAACATTATTTCATTGACACGTAGGTACACGTGGGACACATGACTACCTACATCATAGCACTTATATTATTTTTTACACTTTTATTGATACTTATACTAAAGACCTTCTATAAAATCAGACCGGCATAAATAACCCGACCATATTTTTTTTTTATTATATATTTTTTGCTGACGTTTCTTTGTTTCATTAAGTTAGGTACCTAATCTACCACTTAAAACAACTAAACGCCACATCTTATCTTCTTTTCTTATCGTTTACTTCGTTGTATGTTTATTTTGACATAATAATACCTAAGTATATGTACTTATATTTATTCTATGATAGTAAATCCACTTGGGCACCGCAATTTAAATTTAATATCGAAGTTTTTTTTAAACTAGTAGGAACACCTGCCCATATAATTATAGATGAAATGAAATGAAAAAAAAACTTTATTACAATACAATGTAGTTACCTAAGTACTTAAATATAGATTATTACATAGTTACCATTGTGTGTAATTGGCGGTCTTATCGCTGGATAGCGATATCTTCCAGACAACCTTTTAAACTAGGCTACAACTAAAGCTAAAGCTAAATTTGCAAATAAACATACTGGGACCCCCCCAGTGACTGCAAAGTTGAGCAGTGAGGACTTATCCTGGCCCTCGAACTAGTGTAAAACTGTATCTCGAGGGTCAGTTTCTATCCTCATCGCACAATGCTTTGAGCCCTTGCAAAGGTCCCCGTATGCTGATTCGGATATAAATACTCAACTATATTTATTTTGGAGAACTGCGATTTATACTTATATCTAATTAAACTTAATATCCCTTAGAAATACAAATTATTGTTTAAATTATGTGTGTGTGCATGTGTGTATATGTATGTGTGTGAGTGACTTGTGTGTGTGTGAGTGTTCTATATAAGTGTGTGATTGTATGTAGTAGCTATGTGTATGGTTATACGTCTCAAAAGTTGTGTTCTTTATGATTAAGTAAGTAATAATGATTATTAATTTTGTATGTCTTAGATTTACGCGTCTTTAAAAATCAAAAGTTCATCAAAAGATAGATAGATAGATAGATTAACTCTTTATTGTACACAAGAACATAATACAGATAATAAAACAAATAAACAAATTGTACAATGGGCGGCCATATCGCTAAAAGCGATCTCTTCCTGGCAACCATTTGTATGTAATATAATAACCATAATTTTGTAGGTAATTAGGTAATTACTTTTTTATTTTAGGTAGGTTTAGGTAGTAAGTACTAGGTACATTGAACATTGTATTATATATGCTGCAACATTATGGTCATGTAAGTACTTCATTATTATTTTAATTCAATATTCAATGGAAACGCACATCGGGCGAGGCGTAGAGGCGGGGTTACCGTGCCGAGCAGGGCGAGGAAATTTATGCGGGTGGCGCGGGAGGGGTGTCAAAACGAGATAGCAATATATACCCCTCTCATGGGACAAACAAGATAACCAAGAAGGAAAATAAAATGCACCTAAAATTCCTTCGTTTATGAAGAATCGTATTGTTTGTTTTTTGTTGTTAGTAAAGGTGACCTTGGATTTTTCAAGCCCCAAAATGTACCGGTAGGTGGTAAATGGACTTGCAATCAAATAAAAACATAACATTACCTAAAGTTAGAACGAGTCTGACTGACTGCTAAACCTACCAATGATTTATTCAATTTAACAAAGTAGCTAGGTAGGTAGGTACCTTTAAAACATTTTTTTTAATAACCATATTTTTGACAATCGCGTGAGTCTGCTAGGAATCGATTACATAAGTACCTATTATTTACCCTAGAGTGGTTCGAACTAAGACCTAGATGGAATTGTTCTAGCAGTAAAAACCTTTTCTACTTACGTCTGCCGGCACACCGACGAATTAACATGAATGGATCAGCAGCATGATGAAAAAGCTGGTTCGGATCCTACTTACTTTAAATATTTCCTATGTATGTTGATTCCAAAATATCTTTTAATATATTAAATAAATAAATAAATTAAAATATTAAATAAGGTCGCAATAAATTAAATAATGTCGCAGAATAACCTAAGTACCTACCTAACCGAATCCACTGAAAAAATAATTGAACCTTACTCCAAATGCTATGGTTATTTAGACATTTGCCCACTTTCATAATATTCTGCAACATTTTTGGCCTCAAATTATCCTGTCCGGGCCAATTGACCAATTCTTTTCCTGATGAAGTCAAATAAAATATTAAATAGGTAGGTAATACTATATCTGAGCCCAAAGTTTTATTTAAAATTAAAGGATTCGTATTATTTATTAACGTATGGATAACAGGAAGTTATAAAAATGTACAAACTTGGAAAATAAATGAAAAAAAGTGTTACGCGATGAGTGGCGAAACTAAATAGACACACAAACACACTGCTACTTAACGCTAGATGGCGCTTTCTGCAATAATGCTGATATTATTCAATTCCATGCTCTAGCTAGATAGTACTCGTAGGTACAACAGTATCATCTCTTTAGGTACAGTACAAATTCAAATTGAAAACGTTTATAATCAAATACACTATAGGTTTTTAAAAAATCTCTAGTATTTTTTAAATGCATAAATGTCTCGTCTACCATAAAATTAATACTTAAACGAACATACCAAGTGAAGCTCTATCATAATTATACTTATACGAAGCACACCATCCGAAGAGATAAGTAAGGTACCTCTTACAAATCTCTCTTATAATCATACAATGTTATTTCATCGTAAATACACGCTGACAGATCACTCTCCAGCCCTAGCCAATGAAATCCATTTCACTTTTTTACTGTGTAATTTTATATCCACAAAAGCCGCCAAGCTTAAATGAGACTGGGCGGGCCATGTTTGCCGTATGTCGAGAGACCAGTGGGCCAAATTGACCACGGAGTGGTGCCCTGATACGTCGCGACGACACGACTTTTACGACACGTGGAAAGGGAATAAAAACGCTTTTTTTATAATAAATTCATTTATTTTACAAATTCAATACTCACTTGCCTACTACCTTGCCTATACACCTATAAATAGATCACAATTTCCTAAGATCACAATCTCAGTGCGCATAACCGATCTTTGTGTGTCTGAAGTTAATTGCACTAAACGATTGCGCAGGTTTGTGCGAGTAGGCGAATTAGCACGATGCAACAACTAAGCGAGCGAGCGAGGCAGCTATAGGTACAACGCTGTCTTCGTCTTTTAGGCGTCATCAAAAATGGGTTCTGCGCAGCTACTTCAGAGGGATAAAGAACGATTGTGTGTATAATATCTAGTCGTATTTTGGTTTCTCTGTCTACGCTTGTCGCACTGTATTCCTGAGCGGTTTATTTGACAGTGACAGATATGACCCGCACGTCATCGTAAGGTTTGTCAGTCTTTGGGTTAGTCTTGACGGAGCCGATATTCTGTACCACCTCCATGCCTTTAACCACGCGCGCGAATACTGTGTGCTTGTTGTCGAGCCATGGCTGAAACAAACGGTTTAATAACTATCTTGCTTGTAAACAAAGATTTATACCGTACTACTATACAGGTGTATAAAGAAAACTGAGGGGTTGCAATCAGACCATGATTCTAAACTTATTTAGCGAAAAAAAAAAAAAACGCATTTTTTTACTTATCTTAGTAATTTTATGTTATTTTCAGTTATTGACTACTAGTATAACATAATAAGACCATACCTACCTAATTATTTCAATTTTAAAAGAAAAAACTATTTAAACTCAAAATCCAGCAATCTACGTAAGAGAACGCGCCCAGTACATACGCAAACAGTAATCTTCAAACGCTGTTTTCTCCGGATATAATGATTTTTTCGGAAAGTCCTTTTGGATTTGGTTGTGATGACATGCTGTACCTACCCCTTTCGGCTTCGGTAGACGTCTTTTTACACCCTGTATACTATATACTAAGCACAACGGATCTTTAGCTCTCTGAAGTTAGGTGCATTAGACGATTGCGCAGGTTTAGTAGAGTAAGCGAGATAGCACTATTTTAGGCGTCATCAAAAATGGGTTCTGCGCAGCTACTTCAGAGAGCTAAAGATCGGCTATACGTACTGAACCAAGGTACAGTACACCTGCGAGTTGTTTGTAACATACCGTGGGCGCCAGCGTGATGAAGAACTGGCTGCCGTTGGTGTTGGGTCCCGCGTTGGCCATGCTGACGGTGTACGGCCGGTCGTGCTTCAGATGCGGCTTGAATTCGTCTCCGAACTCTCCGCCCCATATACTCTCGCCGCCCGTGCCTGTGCCTGGAATAAATAAATCAATAAATGACGACCTCTGTAGCGCAGTGGGCGAAGGTCCGCCTGCGACGCAGAAGGTTGCGGGTTCGATCCCCGCCGCGGGACAAATGTTTGTATGACCTACAGGTATTTGTCTCGGGTCAGGTCTGTAAGACTAAGAATTTGTATACCGTGTTAATGCGGTGGAGAATGTGACACTTACTTTATATCTAAAATCCTTATATAACCATTCTTCTGACAAATAAATTCATTTCATTTCATTTCATTTCATTTCATTTCAGGGTGTTTCTATGTATAAATGTATGTATTAACAAACAAAAAGTATATAAGTAATCAGTAATCTGGTTCCCATAGTACAAGCTTTGCTTAGTTTGGGGCTAGATGATGCTGTGTGAAATGTCCAGCATTATTTATTATTTATTTATTAGGCTGTGTCCCCAGTAGGCAAACTGTTAGCGGCCGACTGAAAAAAGAGCAAGAAAAAAAGAACAAACTGCGTACAGTGATCGCAAAACTAGCAAACTGTGGACACTCCATTTCAAATATATGGAAGGGCGTACTAAATCGATACGCCGCAAACTCAGTCGGCCGCTAACAGTTCGCCTACTGGGGACACAGCCTTAAACAATGCTGGACTTTTCGTATCAATAAGTCCCAAAGTAAGCAGAGCTTGTGGTATGGGTACTGGATGACTAATATACTACTTACTTAATTTGTTTGCCGTGTTGGTCGAATGGGGTTGTGCCTCGACTTTCAATCCGAAGGTCGTGGGTTCGAATCCTGGCTGTGCATCACTGGATTTTTCGTTTCGGAAAATGTATATGCGCTTTAACACGAGCTCATAACTTAGTCAGCTCCACACGTATTGACGTCGTCTCTCCTGTGGGCGGCTGATTAAGCTGAGAGGATGGTTTAAGTGCTGGGAAAGCCTATTTCATCTCAAACAATGTCCCAGGCACTACAGTGTCCCGTTAAGTGTAGGCATAGGTTGCCTCCTGACGCTGTATAAATCATTTAATTTTTTTTTTAATTTGTTTGTAGATACAAAGTTTATGTATATCCAGAATTATCTATCTTTCTTACCTGTGGGATCTCCTGTCTGTATCATAAAGCCCTTGATAACGCGATGGAAGATGTGCGAGTTATAATATCCATTCCTGGCATGTACACAGAAGTTCTCCACAGTCTTGGGTACGTCAGCACCGAATAGTCGCAAGTGTACGTCTCCCAGGGATGTGTGAAGGACGGCTTGTTCGTATAGACGCTGTACACCTGAAAAAACATGTAAATTATTAAGTGGAGCTGGCGTTTACATGCATCTATCTATCTTCTCATCCGAGTGTCTGCGTAAAGTCCTTGAGTATTTCGGTCACATTGCAGGGAAAGATGGGGACAACCTTGAGAAGCTAATAGTGACCGGAAAGATGGAAGGAAAAAGACCTCGTGGGCGAAGTCCAATGCGCTGGTCTGACCAAATTCGCACCACTCTCGACACCACGATTCACAATGCTCTTCATACTGCCGGGGACAGAGGAAGATGGAGGAACATAATTAGGAAGAAAGTGATACCTAAGGGAGGTCACGACCCTCAGCACTGAGGAATACGACTCGAGGAGGAGGATCTATCTTCTAATCAGCCCACATTTGATTTGACGACCTCTGTGGCGCAGTGGGCGAAGGCCCGCCTGCGACGCAAAAGGTTGCGGGTTCGATCCCCGCCGCGGGACCAATGTTTGTATGATCTACAAATATTTGTCTAGAGTCTGGGTGTTTCTATGTATAATATGTATGTATTTACAAACAAAAAGTATATAAGTAGTATCAGTCATCTAGTACTCATAACACAAGCTCTGCTTACTTTGGGGCTAGATGATGCTGTGTGAAAAGTCTAGCATTATTTATTTATTTATTTATCTACCCACTGCTGAGTCAGTGGCGTAGCTACCGGAGGGCTAGGCCCCCAAGCTCACAGGGCCCTTCGGACTCTGAGCCCGAGAGTCCGGAAGGTTTTGTTCTTAGGAAACTATAGGTATGATTATAGGTAGTGGTAGTGGCCCGCCTTCCGATCGCAAGGTCGTTGGTTCAAACCCAGTCGTGCACCAACGAATTATGTGCACTATACCAGTGCTCTCAAACGGTGAAGGAAAACATTGTGAGGCAGCCGGCATGTCGTAGAACCTAAAAAAAAGTTCGAAAACATGTGTCAAGTGCTCGAAAGGAGCTTCTTTGAGGCGCACTTAAAATCCTTTCACCACACTGCTTCGAAAGAACTGGTGACACGATAAGAAGAAGAATGAAATCAACCAACCCTGTCCTTCCGTCGCCGATATAATATCCTCCTTGGACGGCTTCTCATTGAAGATATCCCGATCAGCATCAGGACTCTTGATATCATCAGGGCTCCTCCGAGAGAACATGTAGAATCTATTCTTCTTGTGAGCCGTGCAGAAGAGAGTAGGATCCGTCTTCACGTGGAGGAGAGTTGGGTTTTCAGATCCTTCCATTTCCAATGTTGTCGCTACTTTTGATTGGTTGGTGCGACCCTGGATGAGAATACTAGATCAATAATTGGTCGCACTACGATTGATTGATCGTGGGTTCGAATCCCGACCATGCATCAATGGATTTTTCGTTTCGTAAAATTTATATGCGCTTTAACGCGAGCTCTTATCGGAAGGAAAACATAGTGATGAAACCCGCAGCTTAGTCAGCTCCACACGTATTGACGTTGTCTTTCCTGTGGGCGGCTGATTAAGCTGAGAGGATGGTTTAGGTGCTGGGCAAGCCTCAAATCTCAAACAATGTCCCAGGCACTACAGTCTCCCGTTAAGTGTAGGCATAGGTTGCCTCCTGACGCTGTATAAATCATCTAATATAGATGTAAAGGCCTAAGTTTTTATCATTTCGAGTGTACAACGTAACAACGCAAAAATAACAAGTATTGAATGATTAACTATGCTAGATATTTCATAGCGATCTTAGCGCCCACAATGGTGCAGATTTACTTAGAAAAGTGCCAAGTGCATGAGCAGATTCTCCGGATTGCTCAGTTTTGACGAGATTGGCGCCCAACGTGGTACACGGGAATTCTTATGTGTAGCATGTACTGTTGTACATTATGTGGTAAATGATTGTGGCAGGTTTACCTGGAACAGAGCCAACTGCAAAGGCCGTAGATTCTCCGGCTTGCCCAGCAATGCCACGCAGCGATTGGTTGTAAGATTCACTAGTTTGGCGCCCAACATGGTACAGTATAAGAGGAAGTGTCCGCTTGCGTCGAACAACACGTTCGCAAGGTGAGCCGACTCTGACTTATCTAGGTCTCGCTCTGTCGCCATTCTGTAAAGTAAAGTAAAGTAGAGTTTATTGCAAGAAATACATGTTATAAAGATGTTATTTTTGCTGTTGTACAAAACTTGTTATAGGAACTATGGGACTGTTTTTAGAAAACTCAAAAAGGAAGTTCTATGTAGCTGTATGTATTTTTTTCGGATGTTCACTGATATTTCCAACAAATAAAGGATTTTTAAAGTGAAAGCTTCTTTAGGCGCGTTAACGTCATAGAGGAAATAAATAGCGTTACCAGTTTTGAGATGAGTAAAAAACTTTGATTTCGCGTCGAGAGAGACGCGAGACGCGTGACACTTACGACACCGGCTTACTACATACATGATATGCAATCAATGGTCATACTTTTAGAGCTCAACCAATCTCACAATTAAGGCGACCTATAAAATCCGTCTAGAAAATTGGCCACTACTTTATCTATCTTCAATCAAGTTTGAAGCCAGTCAGGAAATTCTGTTTTTGTAACTTTATTTTTGTACTAGCTGGTACCCGCGACTTCGTCAGCGAAATAACATACTTATTAGCAACGCCATCTATTGCATTTAACTGGAACTACCAACTCCCCATACAAACTTTCAACCCTTATTTCACGCCCTCCATGATTAATATATAGATTTTTTCTGTCATAAAAACCTTCTCCTGACAATAAAAAACACAACAAAAAAAAATAAGCGAAATCGGTCCAGCCGTTCAGGCGTGATCCCGTGACCAAGGGAAAAAGGGATTCATTTTTATATATAAGATAAAAGAAGTTGAGAGAGAGTTCCCAGAGTTCGTACAAAGCGTTTTGAGTCCACTTTTTTTATACGCACTGCCAAATTGTGGAACTCATTACCGGGCTCTGTATTTCCCGAAAAGTACAAGGGATCTTTAAATCAAGAGTAAATAGGTTCCTTCTAGGAAAGCATGCTCCATCTTAGACCTCACTACTTCTTAACATCAGACTTCAGACAGAGGGAGGTCAAATGCTGACCTATTTAATTTAAAAAAAGTTGAACATGTTCTTAGTTACCTTCTTCCGAACTCCATGTTGGGCAGGTGTTGTGTCTGGTGCTGAGACTCCTGGAAGCGCGCCAGGCTCTCGTCCAGCACCTTGCTCAGTTTGCCTGACACGAAATTGAACACACGAACCTATTATATCAACAGACAAACATACTTATTTCGTTATAAACTGTGGAAGTAAAACGCGGTGGACACAAAACAAAAATAAATGCTTTTTGTGTGTTTAAAAAACCGGCCAAGTGCGAGTCGGACTCGCGCACGAAGGGTTCCGTACCATCCATACTAATATTATAAATGTGAAAGTAACTCTGTCTGTCTGTCTATCTGTCTGTCTGTTTGTTACGCTTTCACGCCCAAACAGATGCGCTAAACAGATTAAACTGAAATTTGGCATAGTTAAAGGTTGTATTCCAGGGAAGGACATAGGCTACTTTTTATCCCGAAAAACACCTCGGGAGCGCAGCTAGTCTATAAAAACGGCAAAAAAACACATTTGTTGAATGGGAGCCCCTTTTAGTATTTATTTTATTGTTTTTTAGTATTTGTTGTGTTGTAGCGACAACATCATTTGTGAAAACAACTGTCTATCACGGTTCATGAAATACAGCTGGTGACAGACAGCGAAGTCTTAGTAATAGGGTTCCCGTTTTACCCTTTGGGTACGGAACCTAATGAGTGAGTTCGTATGAGTCAGTGGCCAACTCAGGTGACGGAGTTTTTAGGCCGCCTTAAGGCCTCCGTCATGGCTTAACGACTTAAATAGACCGACAATTTAACGTGCCCTCCGAAGCACGGAAGCGCTCAGATGAAAATGCCACTGGCGGTCACCGATCCACTTACAGACCGTTTCGAACGTTGCTTAACTTCGACGATCTATCAAGAACGACAAGCAAGCACGACCACGAGCGCTTCACGGAACCTAGAGTCTGGCAAATGAAAGGAGACCCTGAAAAATCGCGGCTAATTAAAAAAAAAACTATCTTGCTTGCACACCATGATGTGCAAGGCAGGAGTTTGGATTGGCTCCGTTTCAGGTTTGTCTAGGATTAGACCTAGACAAACGTGACAGACATCATGGTGTGCAAACAAGATAGTTTTTTTTTCACACAGCATCATCTAGCCCCAAACTAAGCAAAGCTTGTACTATGGGAACCAGATAACTGATATACTTTTTTTTTTTTTTTTTTTTTTTTTATTTAAATTAGTGTCTAACTATTATTATTAAACCCTAATAATATTACAATCTGGCCAAGTAGGCCAATGAGCAATTTGTCTCTGACATAGTTTTATAAAGAAAAATATAACTAAGAATGTGTCCAATGGCACTTTTCTTACTGTCTCTAGTTAAGGGGAAGACACTTTGTTCATGTGTTCTTTAAATACACTTATCACTTTATTATTTTACACTACACTAACTCAAACGGTTTGATTCGTTTGAGTCTTCTCACTAAGTCCGTGTTGTCGAGGAGCTGGATAGCCTCGACGTTCACATGTTGATGAAGTCTGTTTTCGTGAGCTTCTGCATATTTTTTAATAATTATATCTACAAAGTCTATGTTAAGGTCCCGGTGAAGATCTTCGTTTCTTACGTACCAGGGAGCATTCACAATGTCCCTAAGTACTCTATTTTGGAATCGTTGTATGATTAGGATGTTACTTTTTTTGGTACAGCCCCACAGCTGTATACCATAGGTCCATACTGGCATCAGGACTTGTTTGTACAGTATTATCTTGTTATGTACTGAGAGGGCAGATTGCCTTCCGAGGAGCCAGTACAGCTGTCTGTAGCGTAGCTCCAACTCTTCTCTTTTTTTCTTGACGTGAGCTTTCCAGCGTAGCTTTGCGTCAAGCGTCATACCCAAGTACTTGGCTGTATTTTCGTATGGTATAGGATTGCGATTTATGAATATAGGATGATATTCTTCCTTTTTATTCGTGAAGTTTATATGGATGGACTTCGATTCGTTGAGGTTGATTCTCCATTTTTTTGTCCAGTCATATACTCGGTTAACTGTCTTTTGAACTTTTTCTGCCGCTTCTGCATGAGTTCTGCCAACGGCCATAATAGCGGTGTCGTCAGCAAAGGTAGCAATCGTGGTATTTTTCAGATCGGGAATGTCACTGGTATATAAAAGATAAAGGACCGGGCCTAATACGCTTCCTTGTGGCACCCCAGCTTTTATTTCTTTAATTTCAGAATAGGCATTTTCTTGCCGTATTCGAAAAACTCTGTCCGATATGTATGATTCTAGGATATCTACATAGGGCTTCGGAAGAGTTTTTTTTAGTTTAAGTATGAGGCCTTCATGCCACACTTTATCAAAGGCCTGTGCTACATCTAGGAATATTGTTGAGCAGATGTGCTTACTCTCTAACGTTCTCTCAATAATATTTGTTATTCGATGGACCTGGTCTATTGTAGAGTGTTTTTCTCTGAACCCAAACTGGTGCTCTGGAACGAGATTTTTGGCATCTATGATAGGTTTTAGTCTTTTGAGAAGTAGCTTTTCAAACAACTTTGATATAATGGGGAGTAGAGAAATCGGTCTGTATGATTTTACGTCATGAGGCGACTTTCCTGGTTTTGGTATCATTATGACCTCAGCTACTTTCCATAAGTCAGGCACATATTTTAGCCTTAGCGCTGCATTGATGATATTAGTTAGCTTAACCAGGGCTTTTTTTGGCAGGTTATGTAGAATTTCGCCTGAGATAAGATCAAATCCTGGCGATTTCTGTGGGTTTATGTTTCTATAGATTTCACTTCGGACCTCTCTAGGGGAAACCGGTGGTATATAAAGCTCTTCGTTTAAAATATCATACGCCCTGTCTTCTGGGTTATTGGCTGGTGCTGGCCCTTCGTTTGGTGTAAATATTTTTTCTAAATGCTCTGCAAATATTTTAGCTTTCTGTTCATTACTGACGGCCCATTTCCCATTTTCCTCTTTTAATGGAGGAATTTGAGCCATTGGCCGTTTCATGTTTTTTGTAGCTTTCCAGAGCGAGTAGTCAGTTTTGCGATCATTGCTAAGTTTTTGAAGGTAAGAGGTGGTTTTGTTTTCGTTGAAAGATTCTATTTCTCTTTTCAATTGTGTTGTGAGTTTGTTCAATTTGGCTTTGTCCTGTGGGCATCTAGATAGATGCCATCGATTTCTTTGTCTTCTTTTTTCATATATCAGTGTTTTGATAATTTTGGGATATTTGTTTTTAGTGATCTTTTTTTTTATTTCCGGCGTGTTTTTCCAGGCGATTTGTTGAACAAGGGTTATAAATTGTTCTACTTCTATATTCAGTTCCTCTGGTGTTTTAAGTGGAACTTTTAGGTTTATGTTCATATCCAGCTCTAGTTTGAAACTCTGCCAGTCTGTGTATTTATTCACTAAGGCCGGAGTGCTATCTTTGAGTAAGATTTGATCATTAATTTCTAGGTGTATTGCAGAATGGTCCGAGTTCATGTCGTAGCTCTGATCTATTTTAAGATAGTTAGACGAAATGTTTTTATAAACGAAGAAATCAATCAGGTCAGGTATTTTAAGCGGATCAGTTGGCCAGTAAGTTGGCGATCTAGTTGATATAACTTCAGAGTTTGTTTCTTTAATAGCTCTCAAAAGTTCTTTCCCTTTTACATTTGTTAGCCTTGAACCCCAGTATGTGTTCTTGGCGTTGAAGTCACCTCCAAGAATGAACCTCTCACCTAATTGCTGTAGGAGACTCGAGTAGGTGTCTGTTCGAATGGTATATCTCGGTGGGCAATATATAGCTGCTACTGTAAGTGGATACCGCTTAGTATCAATATGTATTGAGACAGATTGAATATCCGGCTCTTCATATTTGCTTTCTTGGTAGTGTTTGATACATTCCTTTACAATAACGGCACTGCCCCCCCTTCCTTTGTTAGCTGGATGGAGTGCATGGTAAACTTTATAGCCTTTGAATTTAATATGAGATTGCTTTGTAAAGTGTGTTTCTGATATGAGGCACACGTCAATGTTTTGCATATTTAGGACTACTTGCAATTCGTTCTGGTGTTGTAGTAGCCCATTACAATTCCATGCCATTATTTTAATTGAACTAATCATTTTTTAGCCTTAGGTATAGCAGTTTTAGTGCTATTTTCTATTTTCTTTAGCCGCTCATCGAATGTTGTCATGAGTTTTAGAATTTCATCCAATTTGTTGCCATTTGAAAGGTTGGTTTGTTCATTGTGTTGTGAAGTTGAGATGTTCTTTGCTGCTGCTTGGGCATAAGAAACATTTGTGCTGGCAATGCCTGTTAGCTTTAAATTAGTATGAAGCTGGTTTGGTTTTGGTAATTTATCACTTACCGGCATTCCAGTTGTCAGCTGTTGTCGGCTTACCAATGGTTTCTTGCCGGACTTATTCTTAATTTTTTGAATTTCTTTGGCTATAGTGCAACCTCTGTAGTTAGCCGGATGTGCTTCTCCACAATGGACGCATTTAGGCTTGTCTCCTGCTGGTTTTTTGCAGTCTTTGGTTAGATGTTTACTTGTGCATTTTACACATCTGGGCTCTTTGGCGCAGTATTTATGCGTATGCCCGTACGCCTGGCATCGTTTACATTGAGGAATCAGCTTTGTAGATCGAAGTGGTTGAATTTCGACCACACACCCCAGTATATATTTAATAGTAAAAATTCTATTGATATCTTCTTGGTTGCTGAAGGTAAGCATGAACATATTAAGTGGTTCTTTAGTTTTCCAGCTTAATTTATTAACAGCATCGTCTATCTTGTACCCTTGGTTAACGAGGTCCTCGATGATTCTTGCTGGTGTACAAGTAGAAGGCAATTTTTTTACCATGACTCGTATTGGTCTTTCTTGCTTGTTCTCATAGGAATGCCAGAGACAGTTATTGTCTGACAGTGTTTTTGTTAGGCATCTGTAGGCTTCCTCATTGCAAGGGTTAATTTTTACGCACTCACCACTCATCATCTTGACTGTGAAGGTGGCGCATGGCTGGGCTTTTGCCAGAAAGTCATAAAAGTTTTGGTAGTTGTTCACCCCGTCGACAACAATAGGAGGGGGTGGTGGAACTTTCTTTATTTTTTCTGGCGCGGCTGGAGTTTTACCAGCTTCCTGTGGTGAGAGGGAGGGTGAGGTGTTCAATTTTCTTTTCTTTCTTGTCTTGGTTCTTATCCACTCAGTTTCTTTAGCAAGTTCCTCATCGTCCGTGGCGTATTCAACATGAGATGAAGAACTTTCGATGTTTATTTTTGATGGAGGGTTAGAGTTAGTGCTCATAACACATTTTAGCTGTTGCTGAAGAATTTCGATTTGACTTTTTAGGTCGTTTACGAGGCTCTCCAGCTTTTCTCGTTCTTGTCTTTCTTCAAGACGTCGGTCACGTTCTTCTTTGTACCGACTGTACAGTAAATGCTCCGTTTCTGTTTGCAGCGTTATTTTACCGTCTTTAGTTGGGGTATTCATTGTTGAGGCAAGTAATAGCGTCGCCTTAACAAAATGATTTGCCGTTCGCAGACGTGCCTTGCGCAATGACTACAACTAGGTCATCATCGCGGTCAAGCCGTGTCGCGCGCGACGGCTTTGTTGTGATGCGTAAGCACTTTGCACTGTTGATACGCGCGGTCGCGAGTAGCACAACTGTTCTTAGCGAAAATCGAACGATCACTGATATACTACTTATATAATTTTTGTTTGTAAATACATACATATTATACATAGAAACACCCAGACCCGAGACAAATATCTGTAGGTCATGCAAACATTTGTCCCGCGGCGGGGATCGAACCCGCAACCTTCTGCGTCGCAGGCGGACCTTCGCCCACTGCGCCACAGAGGTCGTCACTTTCACACACACTTTCATTTGCCAGACTCTAATAAAAGTACAATATGCTTTTACCTTCCGATCTAAGCTGATAGAAGCCATCTTTTTCCCATCTGGTGAGAAGTCCAATGCGGTCGGGTAAGTCTTATTCTTCACAAAGTCGAATAAATCTGTATCTAGTTTGGACTGGAACTTCACGTTTCTAGGGAACTGGAACTCGTGCTTCGGTCCGGTCCAGTACTCCACAATACCTGAAACAGTAAGGTCGAAGGATGCATGTTTAGTAGTTACTATTTTTATAACCAACACGGCGAATGGGGTTGTGCCTCGACTTTCAATCCGAAGGTCGTGGGTTCGAATCCCGGCCGTGCATCACTGGATTTTACGTTTCAAAAAATTTGTATGCGCTTTAACACGAGTTCAAAACGGTGAAGGAAACGTCGTGAGGAAACCCGCAGCTTAGTCAGCTCCACACGTATTGACGTCGTCTCTCCTGAGGGCGGCTGATTAAGCTGAGAGGATGGTTTAGGTGCTACAAGCCTATTCCATCTCAAACAATGTCCCAGGCACTACAGCGTCCCGTTAAGTGTAGGCATAGGTTGCCTCCTGACGCTGTATAAATCATTTAATATTGATGTAAAGGCCTAAGTTTATTTTAATAAATAATGCTGGACATTTTCACATAGCATCATCTAGCCCCAAACTAAGCAAAGCTTATTATGGGAACCAGATCACTGATATACTACTTATATACTTTTTTTTTTGTAAATACATACATATATTATACATAGAAACACTCAGAACTGAGACAAATATCTGTAGGTCATACAAACATTGTCCCGCGGCGGGGATCGAACCCGCAACCTTCGGCGTCACAGGCGGACCTTCGCCCACAACGCCACAGAGGTCGTCAGACAAAAACTATGGTCCTTTTCACATAGGAACGGTTCCGTGACAAGGCTCTTTTATGTTAATTTATAAAATTAAAAAAAAGGAAATAGACAAAATCCTTTTTTTTAAGTTGTATCATTTAGTTATCACAAGATTTCATTTATTTCAAAAATTTTCATCGTTGTGCAGCGTGCAACGTAAAAGTTCTGTGTCATGGATACGTTCCTGTTCCTATTCCTACGTAAAAAATAAAGGTAGAATTTAAAAATGCAATATACAGCGAAAATCTACAGTTTCAACTATCATCGCGTAGATTGCTCTTTAGCTCAGTTAAGAGTCATCACGGATCAGCTAAGGTCGCGGGGTTTGGGGTTCAAATCCCGTATGGGTATCAAATCCCGTATGGGTACAATATTTGCCCACAACCCATTTTTGATGGCGCCTAAAAAACGAAGACAATGTTGTATAGCTATACAACAAACTACAACAAACTAAGTGAGTGAGCGAGGCAGCTGCCTCGCTCACTCACTTAGTTTGTTGCATCGTGCTATCTCGCTTACTCTACCAAACCTGTAAATTGTTTAGTGCACCTAACTTCAGAGAGACAAAGGTTGTGCGTATTATACCTGCTTTGTCAACGGAAACAGCCACTTCGAACACAGGATTGTATTTGATAGTGGCCACCACACTCTGATGTAAAGTTTCGAATGTATGTAGTGGCGTGCCTGCTGACTGAGTGCCGTCAAACACGTGGATCTTGTTCGTATTCCTTTCCGAGCTGGTAAGACAAATTAGTACATTGAAACACTTGGGGATTTTTTTGAATAGCATTACCACAGATCGGTAAAAGTCGTGGATTCAAATAAATAAAATAAATATTGCTGGACTTTTCACACAGCATCATCTAGCCCCAAAGTAAGCTTGAGCTTGTGTTATGGGTACTAGATGACTGATAAACTACTTATATACTTTTTGTTTGTAAATACATACATACATATTATACATAGAAACACCCAGACCCGAGACAAATATCTGTAGGTCATACAAACATTTGTCCCGCGGCGGGGATCGAACCCGCAACCTTCTGCATCGCAGGCGGACCATCGCCCACTGCGCCACAGAGGTCGTCATCCCGCATGGGTGCAATTTTTAGAATGCATTTTAAAATATCTTTAAATTATCTATTTCACTTAAAGATCATGAGATATTTGCCGAAACCCCCACTGCTGAGATTGGGTGAAGTTTGGCTCGGCCCCGTCGCCCTCCTAAACGCCTCACGATAAAATGGATGCCCCCATAGACATCCTACTAGATCAGGAATACATACAAGATCTGAGAATATGTGTACTGAGCCTTGAGATCATGATTATGCTAGTTTTGAGTTTCATTTTGGATTTGGACATTCCTCTGACTTCCCCATTTTATTCACAGGAATTTTAAGTTTGCATATTGGTCAGAAACACCAAAATCAGATTGAAAAGTGGGACACCTTTGCCCAGCAGAGGGACATGATAGGATAAGGAAAAAAACAAACATACAGCCGAACATAATAACCTCCTCCTATTTTTGAAGTCGGTTAAAGAAAAAGTTGAAGAAAATGCTTACACAGCCAATGCCGATATAGGATCCCCAGCGGAATGAACCCACTCAGTGCAGTAAGGTTCAAAATCTATTGATATCATGTTGATCATGTCTGGAACAAAAATAACAGTTAAATAACTTGTTGAATGGCACAAGATTAGGGAGGTTTACACAATTACACAGTACAAAATACAAAATCTTAATTTTGGAACCTTAGGCCTTTACATCTATATTAGATGATTTATACAGCGTCAGGAGGCAATCTATGCCTACACTTAACAGGACGCTGTAGTGCCTGCTGGATATTGTTTGAGATGGAATAGACTTGCCCAGCACCTAAACCATCCGCTCAGCTTAATCAGCCGCCCACAGGAAAGTCGACGTCAATACGTGTGAATCTGACTAAGCTGCTGGTTTCCTTCACCAATAAGAGCTCGTGTTAAAGCGCATATAAATTTTCCGAAACGAAAAATCCATTAATGCACGTCCGGGATTTGAACCCACGACCTTCGGATTGAAAGTCAAGGCACAACTGCATTCAACCAACACGGCTCATATAAATAAATAAATAAATATTACTACTCACCAAAGTTAACCACATCAAAGATTTTGACGGTCTTCTCGGTGGAGGCTGTGCAAAGCAAGCTGCCAGTGCTGTTGGTAGCAATGTGACTGATAGGAGCCAAGTGGCAGCGAAAATGCTTTACAAACTCTATGCCTTCTTCCTGAAAATTAAGGTTTATAATAAATAAATAATGCTGGACTTTTCACACAGCATCAACTAGCCCCAAAGTAAACAGAGCTTGTGTTATGGGTACTAGATGACTGATAAACTACTTATATACTTTTTCTTTGTAAATACATACATATTATACATAGAAACATCCAGACCCAAGTCAATATTTGTAGATCATACAAGCATTGGTCCCGCGGCGGGGATTGAACCCGCAACCTTCTGCATCGCAGGCGGACCTTCGCCCACTGCGCCACAGAGGTCGTCAAATTGGTGCTACTCTATCTTCTACTATCTCTTAGGCCAGCCACATACATTCTGAATGTATTGCTGAAGTTCAGATTGTTCATACATTTATAATCTGAAAAAAACAGAATGTGTGTTATTGTATAGAATTCCGGGCTTCCTTTTCCCATTCAGCATGTGTATGAGGCCTTTCTCTCACCGAAGAATCATGAATATCTGAAGATCTGAACTGATATGTACTGAATTTAGCCGTAGATAGTTGTTAATTTCAAATGGCATACAAAAACACAAGTGACATTACCATTTTCTTCCAAAATTTCAAGTGCCCATCTTGACTGGCGGTGATAACGAAGTCTGTCTTCGTGACGACGATATGAGTGACGACGTCACGGTGCATGTAGCTGAACTCGTATGTTTCTGATGAGGGCAGGTTTTCAAGATACAGAGATTCAAACTCTAACACTGAAAAATATCACATATCCGGTGAAACGAGCCCGAAATTTACACAATATTATTCTACGAGGCTATAGTAATATTCTATCACACATCCACTAAGGAACATAGTTTCATGAAAGTGGAAGAGGTACAATTAAAAGCACCTTTTCGTTTTTTTGTTTTTGGTGCAGCTGCCTCTGAAGGCATTGGACCAATCCAACCATCATCTTCACCCTCTTCGGCGTCTTGGGGTTTCTCTTCATCAGTTGGTCTTTTGTCAGCAGACATCGTATTTAAATTTTATAATTTATCAATGAAAACATGAAAACAGCAAGAGAAACAGCAGGGCTTTTTGAAATGAATGAATGAAATGAATGAATGAATTGAAATTAGAATGGAAAACTAAACCAACTAAATTGAAGATCATTTAGTTTTATACGCTAAGTCTGACGTGACGTGACTATAAAATTTAGTCGAATTTATATTCCAAAAACTAGTTTGACCTCAGAATTTGACCTTTTGACCCTTTTCTTTGCCCTTGTCATAAGCTGCCATACGCCTTGTTTGAAATAGAAAATTCGTTTCTTTTCTATGGGTAGTTTATGTTGATTTGCTAAAGTTTGATTTATTTATTTATTTATTTATTTATCTAAACATAAAATAAAAGGGCTTTGTCGCTGAGCGACTATACCGCCCAATCGGTAACATGATAACAGATTACAACTGACAAACGTTGTGATTGGCTACTAACGACTTCTAACGGCTCCTATTGGTTCAAAAAGTGGAGATGCATAGACAAGCAATTATAGTTGTCGATATGCAATGTTTACTCAGAATAATTTCATCAAAATACAAGTGAAATGTATTTAACTTTTTATTATAATCATTTAGTAAATATTATTTTGTATTATAAAACATGGTAAACATACAAACCAACCAAGATTTTACAAATATTACAAGAGTCACGCTATGGTGTTTGATTTCTTTTTTTTTAATTTTGTTTTGTTGTCTATGATCAAAATGTCTTTTACGATTTCGTAGTGATGGTGGCTGGCTTCCTTGCTAACGAAGCGTCCTAAATTACAACTAATTTCTGTATCTTACTGAATAATTGGTCGTCAAACGATCAACATTATAGTGAATTAAGTGCTCAAGAAGTTTCACAACTAATCGGTAAGTGTAAAGTGCGACATTGTCTGTGAAACCGCGCGTTACCGGTACTCTCTACACGTGGTTCAACTGCTTTCCGTTCTACGGATACTACAGCTGTGTTTCTTTGTAATAGCTGCTGAATTGAGCATCAACAACATCGTCAGCAGTTTCTCCAAGTGTAATTTACACATGTATACGTTTCAAACTCAAAATCAGGTATAGGTTGTGCACTGATGGTCGCTTTGACAAGCAGCGAGTTGCTGACACACATTCATTGAGGTAAAAATTTACTTTCGACGTGTTTTCTTCAGTGAAAAACTACCTACGTACTCATTTTTTCACTCATATCAATTGTGCAGTTTCGTAAAATGCGAGATGTAGAAGATTCGTAGATCTTGTTCCTTTGCATCTCTTGAGCTTTCTTTTTTTTTATTGCGCTAGGCAATGACGCATCTATGTACTGTGAACAGAAGCGGAATGTATGTATAAATAATAAGCCAACACGATACATGCACTGAAGTAATATTCAGTTTATTGTCTTGTCATGTCTACATGGGCAATGGAAGGTTATGTGTTTTCACACTATGTATAGGTTATGTTCTGTGTTGCTGCCACCACACTAACTCATTCCTTTTCAATAATTTAACTAATATTAGCATTGTATCTATCAGGAAAGGTTTTGTTTTTCTATTTCTTACTATTTGTACTGTCTGTTGTTAAAATATTTACTCTCATTAGATACCTTACTTTAGAATCTT
This sequence comes from Epirrhoe tristata, assembly GCA_951394285.1. Lineage (NCBI taxonomy): Eukaryota > Metazoa > Arthropoda > Insecta > Lepidoptera > Geometridae > Epirrhoe > Epirrhoe tristata. Next base: position 8,863,373 of record OX596154.1, read on the forward strand.
AGCCAAATTTTACTTGCATTTTGTCTTAGAAAGTATAGAAATTTATCTGTGATATTACTATGATGTTTAGTCAAGCATTTTAGAAAATCATCATGGAATGTTATTTTTTTCTTTTTCATACTAAAATTACATCCTTGTACTTGAATTCAAACGAACACTTCCATACTCAAAGCATTGTAACATTTGTAACAATTATGTTTTGATAAAAAAAAATAGGCAGTAGTCTCGGAAACTAATCAATTTAAAGGACACTCAAATGGAAACTGCAGTATCCCTGATTATCAATATACTATGTTAGTTTCGTATGAACCTGCATAGTTCATCATCATCATCATCCACAGCCTGACTTCACCCACTGCTGAGAATGTCTCCCTAAGCCTGAGCCAACCGCCACGATCAATTGTACATATCGCGGGCTGTCAATGGGTCAGATTAGCACACCAAAGTTGACGCTTAGTAATCCTAGCTCCATTTACAAGACTATTTTTACTAGCTACTGACTGCAGCTTCATTGACCGTACCTGCATAAAACAGTCTTCTAGCTTTCGCTAATAGCTATGCTACTGTGGAACCAGCATTAATCTTAAGCATCATCTTTCCCATAATAGACATTCTCCTCCTCGAGTCGTATTCCTCAGTGCTGAGGGTCGTGACTTCCCTTAGGTATCACTTTCTCCCTAATTATGTTCCTCCATCTTATAATAGACATTCTAACAACCTATTATAGTTATTATTATTTTATAACGGGTATTTATCATGTACCTATTGTTTTTTATACTTATGTGATAAATACCCGTTATATTATGTCACCAAATCACGAAAATTGAAGAAGTTTAACCTATTATAATGTCTTAATAAATTATAACACCTTAACGCTATAGATATCCACAATTCTTGGAAAGCTGGTAATTACTAATGCTGCTGCATAAGTGGCATTTCATTCTAGGAAAAAATTCTCCACACCAAGTACAACTTGATTGGTTTTAGTCGAGATTTCCATTATTTAGTTTGCTTGGCTTCCAGATTCTTACCCATGTAGACTAACAATAATTTAGTTTTTTGAGTGAGTGGGTTTTTATCATGTAAGTTACTTTTAGTTAAGGTTTGGGTTTATTATTAAGTAAAAGTAAGTTCGTATGAGTCAGTGGCAACTCTGGTGATGGAGTTTATAGGCCTTAAGGCCTTCGTTATGGCTTGACGACTTAAATAGCCGGGACTGACAATTTAACGTGCCCTCCGAAGCACGGAAGCGCTCAGATGAAAATGCCACTGGCGGTCACCCATCCACTTACAGACCGTTTCGAATGTTGCTTAACTTCGACAATGCATCAAGAACGCACGAAAAGCACGACCACGAACGCTTCATTATTAAAGGGATAATGTATCAATCAAGGAACAATAAAACTGAAGTTGTAAAGTATATTTTGTAGGTAGGAAGCATTTCTGGCAGATCGAGACTACATGTCAAAACAATTTAAATTACAAGCCAACTAGATTTCTCAGCCATTTTCTATTTGTCTTTTTTTAATTTGGTTATACAAAATTTTGCTGCTTTGGGAATTATTCCACTAAGGAGCAAGTGATTATTTGAACTTGAGCATAATACTTTTGAGTTGATCAGACAGAACATTGGACACAAGTCGGAGATGCTTACTTTACTTATATGTACTCATCTTTGTTTCATTTTCTATACATTTTGCAAAGCACAGAGTTTTCTCTTTTGATCTTGCAGAGTAAGTAAGTAAGTTTGTATGAGTCAGTGGCCAACTCTGGTGACAGAGTTATCAGGCGGCCTCCGTCATGGCTTAACGACGGACCGACATTTAACGTGCCCTCGAAAAGCGCGATGAAAAACGCTACTGGCGGTCACCCATCCACTTACAGATTGTTTCGAACGTTGCTTAACTTCGACGATCTATCAAGCACGACCACGCTTGCAAAGAGTGATTGAAGAATACTAGGCCCCAAACTGGACTTCCCTGATTCTTCAGCTTCACAGTATTGTGTATGAAGGAACGAGAGTAGACTTATTTTAAAGACAATTTAAGTAATCAAACTGGTCCTAATGTCTATTTTATTTATCTTTGTTTTTTCTTTTTTCCCCATTTTCATCTGCGATCGGTCTTCTGACCATAAGCGGATTGCTTGAGTGATTCCAGTGGCTTTAAGAGTGAAGAGGCCAGTGCCCTTTCTCCTCTCATAGGATATCCCTTCTCTTCAGCCGCCGCACTGTGCGGGAAGTGTCCAGCAGTTGAGTGGCAAGTTCATTTGGATGGTGGGCCAAGCGTTCGATGTATTTCTCCTTCATCAGCTCCATTTCAGCGGCCATCTTTGATTTTGTGCTTGTTTCTAAAAAAAGTAAAATTATACCAGTTACAATGTTAGATGAAATTGTCAATTTGTAGCTTCAGCGCTCTGCACTAGACATAATTACAATGAGACTTTCTCTACTTTCACCTTGCTGTATTTTCATTCACAACAGCATTTTATTGGTTTAGTTGAAATTGTTGCATTGCTTTGTAATTAGCGATGTTGATGGCATTTATCTGAAGATGTTGGCCACTGGCTCATACGACCTTACTTATATGGTACTATGGTATATGAAGATTTGAGCAATATGTGATGGATGTCTTACAGTTTGAGACTTTTTTTTCGGATTTAAATTAATTTTGTGATAAAAATCTCCATTCTCATTCTTTAGTTGGGATTTCCAAAGGTCTAAAATATTTGTTGACGGTGATATCTGTCGTAACCACAATCGATAATCTCGAGGTCGTTTTATCTGTCGCTTTTGGCTAAACAGCTACCATTTTGATTTGATATAAAGTGGGCAATTTTGTGTGGCTTCTTTGAAGTTGTAAACTAGTTACAGCCTTGGGAGGTTTTCACTGTTTTCCGAATTGGGCCATAGTCACGTTTTCATATCTTACAAAGTTGTAAAAATGCGTGGCAAATCACGTGACATCCCTTGCCGAAGTTTTAGCTGTTTCATCAGATTTTTTTAAGTTGTAAACTTGCTACAAAACCTTATACGTTTTCAATTCTCTATTTTCCGTATTGGGCAATCGTCACATTTACAAAGATGCAAAAAAGTGAGTTTTTGAGATTTTTACGAAGATCGTCTTGTGGAACGTGGCCTCTTTTCAAGTCAAAGTAATAAACTTATTACTAAGTTTATTACAAAAGAGGCCACATATACATAACATGTCTGGTCCATATCCTTGGGCATTCGAAACTGTATCTTCGTCAAATCCAATAGCAAACTTCAAAAATGATACAATATCGTCTACCTACAGTGCGACTAGGTAACTTTATAAAGAACTCCTCACGGCCACATTGATAACGTCCCATTAGCATTCAGGCTTACTTATTATCAGACCTTCATCGAATCTCTGTAAACAGGCGATTGACTCTGTCACACCTATCGAGAGAATAATTCGTGTGAAGGAGATAGTTGAGGGGAATGACCCCAAGTTCATTGTTACAAGGTCAGGGGTAAGGTTACGAGTTTACTGTTGTCCATTTTAGGGTCAGATATTGAAAATGCGTATTATAGATTTACCAATAGGAGCCTATTGAAATGGGCATTTTGTTCGAAAATGCTTGTGTGACTTCTAATGAATGAAATTGAATTTAGTGTGAATGTAGCGTGTAATTTGTTCCAGCGATGAGTTCGAGCGTATGCTACAAGTGTAACCGGACAGGGCACTTCGCCCGGGAGTGCACGCAGGGCGGCGGCGGAGCGCCCCGCGGTGACTCGGGCTTCAGTCGCCAGCGCGAGAAGTGCTTCAAATGCAACCGCACCGGACACTTCGCCCGCGATTGCAAGGAGGAAGCTGACCGTTGCTACAGGTCATTATTATATTGACTTAATGAAAATGTATTTTGTTTACCCGTATTTTATTTCTTAGACATGGTACCTACGTTGGTCTATGTCATGAAGGCGGTTGGTCTTAATTATGTGTTGATGCATATGCACGTTTGTGTGCGTAAGCTCGAGTACGCTTCATGGACGAATGACCGCTCAGTAGTGTGTTTACACACGCTGAAACAAATCTACACACACAATTAAGTCCAACCCGCCTTCGTCATGAAAGGTGCCAAACAAGAAAAAATATTTTGTCGCAACTGGTTGTGAACTATTCCCGAAATGTCAGTTAAGAGAAAGCACTTTTTATTGCTTTATCGTAACCAGTTATCAAAAATGGAATATAAATATTTTTTTCTTAACTATTTTTGAAAATAAGTTGCGAAAGTGAAAAACCAAACGAACTACTGTCTAGTTGCAAACGAAGAGGTAAAACTCTTCTACCTACTAAAGAATGATATTTCCGCTTTCGCAACGATCAGCCGAACTAAGTCGAAAACAAAAATGTGTTATCTATTGAAAGTACTGGGGGGTTACTATGAACTCCTATTGCCTGGCAGTTTTCGAACTAAATGTCAATTTCGAATAACCCGGTTCACTAAAGAAACTTCGCAACTTATCATGTTCTCTCGCTTGCACACTAGTACAGTCACAATGTGTAAGCGAGAGAGCATGATAAACGCCGCAATTTCAGATTTGTTTCTTTATGTCAGAATTGACAAGCAGTTCAAAAACTGCCTGGCAAAAAGAGTTCATGCTAAACCACCAGTAACTCAAAGCAGGTGCACTGCTTTTTATTTTAGCAAAAGTTCCTTAGTTCGCTCGTAAATTTGCACCTGCGATTGGGGTGCATAAATTTAACCGATTTTTATTTTTATGTGTGCATGTATATATGGTCAGAAATAACATCCATACATTCTATGTCATTATTAGCGTAATAAACTCAAATGTTGGTAAACCGTTTAATGTAAAGCGATCGTTGGCATTCATTGACCTGGAGTTCGAGGTTAATCGATCCAGCTTCTGCAAAATTGTGATAATTCTTTAAAATACCGACCGTGACCTTACCGAGCCCTGTTACGCTAACTTGGAACGGACATCTGTATATGTACTCAGCTTCGTCAAGAAATGTTTACTCAGATGTGTCAGTGCGTCATTATTTGCTCATCATTGTGTACGAAATCAAGTATAATACAATAGTCTTACAAAATTTATGCAATTGTCACGAAAACGTTCATGAAAAGCTCTTTGATTATAGTAACATAACTCGCTCCAACTGTTAATTTTCCATTATTTGTTGAACAATGGCGCGGTTGAAACTGATTCCGATTACAAAGTGGACTTTCTAATAAGGCTAAGCTCATATTGACTAATTGATTTTCCAAAGACTGTTGACTACATCGTGATCAAATCCAATGAACCTAGGATATGATAGTATTAGCTACTTTCTAGGGCCCTTACTAAAAACGTGGTGTAAAGTTACGCCAGGTTTAAACTCAAAAATTGTATTGTTACTCCTAAGTTACACCCGGCGTAACTTTACATCACGGTAGTAATAAGGGCCTAGAAGCTGTAGTTAGCATATTTGCCATGGCCATTTTGTAGTATCATTGCACATCTTTCCAAAAACAAGGGAGGTCATACGTTGATTGTCAAAGCAAGCGTGAGGTAACGTGTGCGTGTTCTGTTCGCAGATGTAACGGCACGGGGCACATAGCGCGCGAGTGCGCGCAGTCCCCGGACGAGCCGTCGTGCTACAACTGCAACAAGACGGGGCACATCGCGCGCAACTGCCCCGAGGGCGGACGCGACTCGGCCACGCAGACGTGCTACAACTGCAACAAGTCCGGCCACATCTCGCGCAACTGCCCCGACGGCACCAAGACGTGCTACGTGTGCGGCAAGCCGGGCCACATCTCGCGCGACTGCGACGAGGAGCGGAACAACTAGCCTCGCCCGCACCCAGCACTCGCCTATATATTCTAAATAATATACTATGATGCCACGCACGGACGATAAGCAAAGGACGCGATATGCGATAGATCGTAAGTCTCGTAAGACCGCACGGAAATTGATGCAAAGGAATTACAAATTAGAAGCAGCAGAGTACATGTGACTGAAGAGAGTATGAGTTTTAAAATGTTGACTTGTATATAGGTCTCCAGGCGCGAGGTTCGTTTATAGTTTAATGTTTGTTCTAGCACAGGAAGTGGAGTTATTGTGTTTAAATCATTTAATAATCGTGATCGCTGTTGACGAAGTAGCGAACTTACATATTATTAGCATGCAGATGTATTTAATATATTTTGTACAGATGTTTTTGTCGAGAGATAAATTGGATGCTGGCGTACTATGAGTTTCTATGAAGAGAGGAGGCCCCGAAGTGACCTGACCCCGACGTTCGTCTGTTCTGATCAGTAGAGTTGCTGCTGGCGAGCTATCACTGTCACGATTGGTGATTTATTTTATTAGATCAATTCCTTTGTTTATGAGATCCTGCTACACGTGGAGAATCCAGTGGTTAATACCATACATCAATCAGATTTTTTTATGTTGTTATCCTTGTCGATGTGCCTCTGTAATACTTAATTTTAATTAAAGTTATTCAGCCTACAGTGGGAGATAATTAATAAATATCTTGCCTTATTTATGAAAAGTTTCCATCCTGACCTATCATAGATAACGCTACTTAGATATCGCAAGCGATGCGAGGTAAAGTTAGGTATAGGAGCAACTATCAACTTTGTGAGAAATCACTTTTGGTCACATAGTCCAAAATTGTATATCAGTAGCGGATAGGAAATGCTCGATCTAGATCGGGTGCGCCTCTAGGTTCTAGTGTAGGTCGTATCGTAAAAAGTAAGCTTGCTTATTTAGCATTCATCTGGAAATATTACATTCCTACATGAGGAACGGAACACTACTGTTGGTGCTGGTATCTCGTAGAAAAAATTACCTCAAGTCTTCAGTATTTTATAGTACCTACCTACTATCAGACCAATTTTGACGACCTCTGTAGCAGTGGGCGAAGTCCGCTTGCGAAGCAGATGGTTGCGGGTTCGATCCCCGCCGCGGGATAAAAAATGTTTGTATGATCTACAAGTATTTGTCTCGGCGTCTGGGTGTTTTCTATGTAGGTACTTATAATATTTTGTATGTATGTACAAACAAAAAGTATATAAGTAGTATATCAGTCATGTAGTACCCATAACACCAGCTCTGCTTACTTTGGGGCTAGATGATGCTGTGTGAAAAAGTCCATCAATGATATTTTGTAAACTTTATCATCATTGTCCACCATTATTTATTTTGAAGTAGATAGGCTTGCAATACAAGGTGGTGGTGCCCTCGTGTACTTAGGTATTGCTAAAATCAGTTGCTGCAACCTACAAAATCTGCTGGAGATGTTGATGGCTAGGACTAGAATTTATTGAAAATGAAGAAATAGTAAGCAGACTACATTACCTACGTGCTGCGTCGCGTCTGCGCTGTACATGATCGATTTAAAATTTCGCGCCTTATCCGAGAATCGACCGGAAGCGATGTGACTGATGGAAACGGAAATAGTTGATACCTTGCCAGTATAAAATAAAAAATCCATAGAAAATCCAAGTGATGTCAACAAGGAGTTTATGTCATGTCATTACTTGACGCTGGCTGTCACTGTCAGCCAAATCGAGAATCGCAAAAATCCCATCGTCAGAATTTTTATGAAAATACTATTGTTCGTAAATTTGCAAAAGCAAGGAAAATTTTATTTTACGCAGTTGCCTATTTCCTAAAGCAGGTCAAGGAAAAGAAAGAGGAGGCTTTAGTAATCGTAAAAACCATTGTGTAAACATGAAACAACTCGTTTTGAGTCTTATTGCAATCTTTGCTTTTGAGAATGTATTTGGTGCGATCAATTCCGATGAGGAAGTTGGAAGCAGCAGGTATGTCATAGAAGGGAAAGTGATCCCAGCTGAGGAGCAGGAATATGGACCCTGGCAGGTAGATACGCGAGTGCACGTCAACAGCGGAGAGTACATTGGCTTCGTACGGGAAGATGGTACATTCGTCATACATAATGTTCCTTCCGGCTCGTACGTGGTTGAAGTCATACATCCTGATTATATGTACGAGCCAGTGAGGGTGGAAATCAACTCTAAAGGAAAGTTCAGAGCCCGAAGAGTAAACTACATTCAGACTTCTCAAGTCATTCAAGTTCCGTACCCGCTACGAATGAAAGCACTGTCCAAATTTAGATATTTCCAAGTGCGAGAGCAATGGAGGCTCACTGACTTCCTGTTCAACCCTATGGTGATTATGATGGTGTTGCCTCTTCTGTTGATTATGATTCTGCCTAAAATGATGAATGATCCGGAGACCAAGGAGGATCTGAAGCAGATTGGCAACTTGACTAAGATGACAGAGATGCCTGAGATGTCCGAGATGATAGCTTCACTTTTCAGTGGAGGAGCTGCTAAGACTCCGCCAGCTACTAAAGCAAAGCAAGTCAAGAAGAGGCAATAATGCAGACTCATGTGTGATTCTGATTAGTTAGTGTGGTTTCTAAGTATTTATTGTTATAGCAATATTGTAGGAATAAATAAATAAAAACTTATTACAAAAATTATGTAGTTATTGAAGCCACACGCAGAAGCTAGTGTATAATAAATGTGGTGTTAAGTTACGCCAGGTGTAACTTAGGAGTAACCAATTTAAATTTAATTTAAAAAAAAAATTTTTTTAGTTTAAACCTGGCGTAACTTTTTTTTTATCTATTTTAATTTATTTACCAACCCGCACTGGACCAGTGTGGTGGATTATGGTCCAAACCCCTCCTTGCCCACTGCAGCCATGGAAAAACTGGAAAAAAGGGCGGGAGGCCTTTGCCCTGCAGTGGGACAATACGGGCTAAAATAAATAAATAAAATTAATTTAGGGACCTTGGTCGATTATCGAACATGCCAGTCCCATAGGTCTCTCATTTACAAAACTATTCCTCCAACAGCCTGAGGGTCTGTCGGTAGAGCATGATGGCCGCATCAGATGTCTGAGCGGCTAGCACGCTCTGCCACAGACCCACATCTAGCCAGTTAATTTTTACACCACGTTTATTTAGTGTCATCTAAACAACATTTATAGTAAGTAAAAAACACCAATAGATGGCTTCCCCAGTAAAATGCTTCTGTATTAGAAAAGCTTGGATGAGGAATGATCCTTGTATAAGCAGAAAAGTCAAGGATTTTTAAGATGTGATTTGCTGGCTGAGTTGTGCTACTGTTAATATAAATAGTAATTGCTACTGATAGATACAATCTTGAATACTCATTCTACACAACCAAAAAGGGTATTGAATGAAAATGAACAAAGTAAATACTTTTGAATTTTTATTTGGAAATAAATCTATGAAGAGTCAATACAGAATATTACACATTTTTACACTCTTCTACACTACTTACACAAGGTTTTGTAACAACTTAAGAAAAATAATACACACAAGTACATAATCTTAAAAGAGTAAACAATCAGTCATTGGTTAATTTGGACGGAAACTAAATAAGTAACATGGCGTAAGAAATGAGATTCTTCAGAGTTTCGTAAATATTTCATTTAGTACTACATCTTCCATTCCAACTATAAATAAATTTCATGAAAATATATCTTTTTAAAGGACGGGTAGTTCACGATTTTGAACATTCAATTTGTAGTTCATAATAAAAATAGTCTATAGCTACATGCAATAAAGTTTCCTTGATATTGAACTTATGCTTAAATATAAATTACAAGTAAAAATAATATACTTTAAAATTACAGTCATTTATTATACGTGTTTTTGATAATTTATAAAAAAGTATTGTCTTAATTCCATACTAATATAATATTTTTTCTTTTTAAGATATGCTTTCTTTTTTCTTAATTTGACAAAAAACTTTAAACTTTGTAAATAAAATACAGTACTTACTTATAATTGAACATTCTCATGATACCCTACATTTTGTCATTATAAGGCAAGTATGCATTTAATGCTATATTTCATGCCAATGCCAATTAACAACTGGAATTGCATAATTAAATGCTGGCGCCACGCGGTGGAAGCCGCGTGCGGAAGCTAGTGTAATAAAATGGGCAAAATGCGGACAGCACCACAGAAACTAAAAGACATTAAATAGTTACATTGAGATTCATAAATGCGTGGAACAGGTAGTCTTATACTAAAATATTTGTTAGAGAGGAAAATCAGAGAATTCTAATGTTTCTATAACTTAAAACGAAAAAAACAATCAGCTGTTACATTTATAAGAAAAATTACGTTCTTTTCAAAGAATATGAACAATAGAGTGAATGAATATATCTGCAAGGAAAAAGCTGATTTTAAGCTGTCGATAAACTTATACATACTATACAATATAGCATCGAAATGTTGGTTCATTAGCAAATATGCTTAAACTTACACATAGACACATAATAATATAGATTTACCGAAAAGACGAAGAAAATTTGAGAAAATGTTTTGATGTAAAAAAACAGATAATTTTTTTTTTATGGAAGAGGGGGCAAACGAGCCAGTGGCACACCTGATGGTAAGTGATTACCACCGCCCACAGACAACTGCAGCATCAAGAAGCACTGCAGATGCGTTGCTGGCCTTTGAGGTAGGAATAGGCTCTTTTCTTGAAGGTGCCTAAGTCGTATATAATTGATATTTGGTATCGTAATTATTATAAAAAAAAAATCTATTGTTTTTCTTATCTTTTCGGTAAAGCTGTACTTATTCTAACAAAGGTTTCGGTATTATTCTAAATGAACACTACTTACAATAAACTGGAATGGAGAAAGAAATAGTCAGCATTGAGGTTGAAATGCAGAGGTATTTAAGCAAACGATAACTAACGTCTAACGGTGGTTAATAATACATATTCTCTGCCTAATAAGCTGCCGAGACATACTTATAAAGATTAACACTGAATTTTATCAGTTAGGTTTAGTTAAGATTAATTAATCGACACGCAATAACATTTTAAGTGAGGGTTACTGATAGCCGTGGGTAGAAGGATGGATATGTACGTGTAACTCGCAGCTCAACCGAAATCGGTATACGTCTTTCAAGTCTTGGCAAAATAATTCGGCTCAACAGATCCAATTCCGTCCCAATCCAAGGGAAGACAATATTGTATTGTGGTTTATTACAATAGCGCTAAAGTCTCTATTTGAATAGCGAAGCTGTGACAAACTGATAATATACATCAAATCCGTCCTTCTCCATCATGTCAATCAATGCTCCGAACCAAAAAGTCGTACAAGTAAAAGAAAACTCTAGACAATTCAATAATATATTGTTTCTTATTCCAATGAAGATAAAGTCTTTATTCAAAAAACCGATCTGTAACGTAAACAGTACCTGTACATCGAATCCGTCTACGTCTTTCCGATGCTCAGAACCAAAAAGTCATTAAAGTCTAACGAAACTCAAGATCATGCAATATTAAAATGTGTTTTATTTCAATGGCGTTAAAGTCTTTATTCGAAAAAATGACGTAAACAGACCCTAACAGATCAAATCCATCCTTCTCCATCAGTCCAAAAGCTCCGATACCTATATTGTGTTTTATTTCAATACAGTTAATAAAGTTTGTCACAGCTCTTTAATAAAGTTTGTCACAGCTCTTTAATAAAGTTTGACTGATTGATCTGAAGTACGACGTACGTATTTGACTGAAGAACTGACTAATATCAATTAGTAATTTCGATTTTAACTCCTAGGAATAAGGTCTATTATTGAAACTCAGGTTTGAGTTTACGACTGCTGCCGCGTCCATCTATCGTGCTGCATGGCGCTGTGTGTAGCTTCCGGGCAAACGAAATAAATAAAACGGAAGTTGCAATACAACTTCCGTTTTATTTATCTTAGTGCAAAGCGTTAATGAGCGTTTATTGTAATAACATCAGGCTATTTTTTTTATTAAATGGTAGTAATATATGTTAACGTAATTTATGAACTGGCCAATGTAATTTAATGTTTATTAAAATAAGACCAAAGCTTGACTTGAACTGTCTTTGTCATTACAACCATAGACGAGAGATGTCGGAGACCACAGACTAAAACAGCAATTATTACCATTCTCGATAGGGCTAAAAACTATATAAACCATAAACAAATATAAGGGATGCCGTACACCATCCCTTACAACTAGAAAAATATTTTGGAATAATAAACTAAAGAAACTTTAGGACTGTTGGAGCTGTTGAGTTGTGATTCAGGTATACATCATGATTCAAAAATACCTTAAACCTACAGATCACGATTTTTAACTGAGTTACCCATGGCTAGTTACTGAAGAATTGGCTGATCATGTTAAAGAACGATTGTGCGTACTGTACATAAATAGTTAATTTTTCATTCAGCTTCTATACATTTAACATGATTGTCGAGTTAAAAATCTAATAAAATTGTGATGTCATCTCATACGATAGTGGAGAGTAAGGCCTAGCGCATATATACAATTTTTAGTTGAACAACTATTTTGTTGTGTTTTATAAGTACACAGCAATATATGAACGTGCGCATATTATCAACTCGATAGTTGATCGACAAAAAAATCAAAAAGCCTCATCGATCTGCTTTTGATTAAAAAGTTGGACAACTATCGATCTCGCTCATTTTGTATTGCAATGTATTGAAGTGCGCATACCATCGACTAAACAGTTGATCCAAAACTTGAGCGTTGCCTGCACAAGACTGTTGGATTTGTTTGGGTTACAAATCGACTGAAATCGATTGTAGAGTGCTCGCAAGATAAGTCTGCGCGCGGCCGAAATCAGAAATAATCGTTTACAGTTTTCGTCGTGTCAACTTTATTAATTTACTTTATAATAATACTCAGGATGCCATCGGAAATAAGTTAGTCAAGAACATGAATTAAACCTAGCCAGAATAGGTACTTCAATTATATTATTTGTCGCCATTAGTCGCGCGCAGACTTATCTTGCGAGCACTCTATGCGCACCTCCGTCGACTCAATAGTTTAGTTGTGTAGAAATCACGACAAGTACACAACTCGACGAAACAGTTTAGTCGATTTAAAAGTTGTATGTATGCGCTAGCCCTAAGGATGCCACTTTGTAAATGCATGTTTATTAGAACACAGCTAAAAATTAACAAAATGTAAAAAAAAAAATACAAAATTAATGAGAATTAACTTATTCTATTGATTAACACTTTACGAGTCGTTTTGAAATTGACCATTATAGAAAGGCATGTGATTCAGTTCACAATATTCAAACGCTATCTCAATTTTTTTTTTCTACGTAACATGATCAACAAGATCGAGTTATTTTTGTTAGATTTGCAAAATGAGACATTTCGTACCATCTTAAACTGATCGCACATTTGGCCGCGCCGTACGCGCCGCAGTCAATTTTCTATACAAAAATTTCTTCTGAGTTGACAGTTCAGCGCGGATAGGTCTGCGACCGCCCTTATTATATATTTTAGGCTGGTATACCGATCTCAATTCAAATCAATACCATTGTCAAAATGACGCTTTTCAATAAAAAAAGTAGATCATAAAAGTAAGGATCGATTGTGACCAATCGAGTTGAGATCGGTTAAAGATAACAGCATGTTTCTTTGTCGTGAATATCAATATAAATACACATTATTATAATAACGCACGGGAATTGATCACGTAAAGGATAAAAGCCATTTCCATTTAACCCATTGAACACCGGCCTAGAAAGTAACAATCTCCCCCCCCATGCCGCCATACATTGGTACATGTCCCGCCCATGGGCGGGCTCGGCACTGAATGAGTTAAGAGAATCAGGGCTGATTTTTCACCTATCCCTGAAGATTAAAATATTATTGGCCTTAAGATATTTCGATTCGGCTGAATACGGCCGCCTGATTATGTAAAATTTGCGATCGATTGCTGATCTAGTTTTTACTGGAACTAAAGTGGTAATGAAACCAAAGCAACTTCAAACCTAATACATATTATGTTTGATTATCTTTCAGAGGCAGCATTGGCGACAATTGTGCAATATTTGCTATCGCGTTAGGCGTTCCCTAGACAATCAATTATATTGAGCAATGTAGCGTATTGTGCAATATTATTGACCGTTTAGGGTTAATATTAAAGATTGCGCTCTGATTGAACGAAAGTTTGTGAGAGTTTAATTTTTATTGCACCATATTTTTTCATTGCGTCGTGTAAGGTAAGTATTGCGCAATATTATTCAGTTTTTATATGAATAAGAAGTGAAACGTCTGGCTAAAACCATTGCGCGATTCCTATTATTGTGCAATATAATTGATCGTTTGGATTCAAAGCACATTTCAATCTTATTGTACAATAAAATGTATTGTACAATGTTATTGTAGGTCTAGGGCCCGCCTTACCCGATCATTATTACAATAATGTCTCGTAACATATGTTTATTTTACACATGCCTTATCCTCAGCAAGGTGACAGCGATGGCGGCGAGTAGCAAGGGTATCGCAAGGGAGGCGCTGGGCCCCGCGTTGTATATCGCGCAGTAGGGACACTGCGATGACCCGCAAACTTCGCAGATGTTCAACAAGTATGTAGGTAGCGCGTCGAATATGCTCTCGTTGAATCGTTCTGAAAGATAAATATTATTAGAATGGATTTGGAAGCAGAAAAGTGGAATTCTAGAAAACTAGCTGCGCTCGCGCCCGCGATCCCTCGGGATTTTTCCGGGATAATGTTTGTTACGCTTTCACGCCCAAACCGCTGAACAGATTAAGCTGAAATTTGGCATAGTTAAAGGTTGTATCCCAGGGAAGGACATAGGCTACTTTTTATCCCGAAAAAATGAAAAAAAACCCGAGGGACCGCGGGTCACACCGCGGGAGCGCAACTAGTGATAAATAAATAATGCTGGACTTTTCACACAGCATCATCTAGCCCCAAAGTAAGCAGAGCTTGTGATATGGGTACTAGATGACTGATATACTACTTATTTACTTTTTGTTATATACAGATTTTAATTCAATCATAATATTCTGTGTGTTTCTATATTATACATAGAAACACCCAGACCCGAGACAAATATTTGTAGATCATACAAACACGATCCCGCCGCGGGGATCGAACCCAATGTTTGTATGATCTACAAATATTTGTTTCGGGGGTCTGGGTGTTTCTATGTATAATATAGAAACACCCAGAATATTATGATTGAATTAAAATCTGTGCTTGAGTGACAATCTGTAATACGAGCAAGATTAAGTATTTACCAGGCGCGTAATAGTCGTAGACGCGTATCGGTAGGTACCGCGACATGTTTGCGACCGGATACCAACGCTCGATTGTAAAGTTCACGCACGTCGGCTCGGGAGATAGCTGTGAAGATACAATCAAATAAAACAAGGTACAATATTATGTAAACAGAAACCTAACATTCACAAAACTGTAGCTTATGGAGGCCTATAAATACCCAGTGAATAGACAGACACGTAGTGAAAGTAATGTACACACTGGAAGTAGTAGTGTACACATTGTACATTCTGTAAGCAGAAGTGCACATTTATAAAGTAGAAGTGTACATACTGGAAGCATCTGTAATAACCTGTTCATGCTAAATATATTGTACATAGTGTAAGTAGTAGTGTACATAATTTCAGTATAAGTGTACATAGTGTATAACTCACATAATGGAAGTAGAAGAGCATCTGTGAGGGCCTATATTTGGCACGTTGCAACTGCGGCACTCGCCTAGATAACACATAAGCGTCTAACGCTTGCTGCTGCACGCGGTACCCGGTGGGGAGGGCCACGTCGAGCACTGCCAGACCGGATCGCGGAGACTCCTCTGTTAGCGTCCATCTGTCAGAAGTAAGTTCGTATAATGCCACTGCTTCTCGTCTAACGCGCTAAAAAGTGACATATTTGACAGAATATGTAAGGATCTAATGAAATGAAAAAAACTTTATTACAACACAATGTAGATACCTAAATACTTAAATATAGATTATTACATAGATACCATTGTTTGTAATTGGCGGTCTTATCGCTGGATAGCGATATCTTCCAGACTTTTAAACTAGGCTACAACTAAAACTAAAGCTAAATTTGCAAATAAGCATACTGGGACAGTGCAGTTGCAGACAGTGACTGCAAAGTTGAGCAGCGAGGACTTATCCTGGCCCTCGAACTAATGTCAAATTATGTCACTTTTTAACGCGTTAAAACGCAGGTTGAGCAGTAGCATAAGACCAAATCAAAAAGCATCTATTCAGTAGGACAGCTGGCATCAATGATCGTATGTGTAGCTCTGGCGATGGTATTTACGCAGAACGACTAAGCGAAATACAGGCGTTCTTTTGAGTGATGAAACAAACTATTAGCTTAATTTTAACATGTTAAAAGGATTTATTCAAAAATGAGCCGCAACTTGAGATAGCGAGCGTTTTTGGTTCATGGTTTAAATTAAAATATTCGAAGATGTTTAATTATATTCGTTTTTCAAATAAACCTCTCTCATTATTTTCCCAAATTTCACAGAATAGTGAGTAACTGGCTGCCCGAATGATAGTGCTTAATTATCCTGAAAGTGGGTAACTGTCGCGGCCTTTATTATAATTATTCATCTTCATGTAACTAATGGAAACAATAATCATAAAAATACATAAGTAGTAAACTAAAGATAAAAAACAGTGTTCAAATCACCGACCGCAGGTAATGTGCCCAAAAGGCTGGCGGCATTACCTCGTTGGATGGCTATACTTATCCTCTGTCCGAGGTAAGCACCAGCCCTTTGGACATTGGTCTCGTCAATCAACCTCTTGGATAATTCTCTGTTAAGGAGCCACGCCTCTGGACCCCATGGACCTGAAGTTCCCACACCAAAAGGCAGAAATATATACCCATCGCCGATAGATATGTCTTGCTGTCCAGCTGTCCTGGAGGTTGCCGACAGATGAGAGGCCTCCAGCGTATCGACGCAGGTAGCGTCCCACACTAGTGAAACTAATAAATGAATGTGGATGGATATGTGAATAGAGGAGACAAGATATGGGTAAGAAAGGAGTAGATACAGAGATGACGAGTGATAGAGGGGAGTGGAGGAAGAGAAGATGTAGTGCCGACCCCGCATGAGCGGGGGGGGGGGGGGGGTTAAGGGCAGGCCAATGATGAACTGGTGCTTAATTATTTTACACAGCTAAAGGACAGCATAACTGGCTCAGTCTGTAGGATAATTTACCTGGCGCAGCCTTGGAACTCGATATGCGACTGATTCCTTCCATAGTAATGCTGCGAGGTCTGTAGCTCAAAAGCGCGCGTCGGCGGCGCAGTTTGGAAGCGCGGGATATCGACATTGTATTGTACCGACATCTGTAAGATTGCGTACCCTGCGCCGCGAGCTGTCACCTTCACTGTACCCCAGGCTTCCGGAATCTGAAAATTATGGGTAAAATTAATAAATGAACATTTTACAGCTAGATTTGAAGGCTATTCAAGTTTTATTAAAGAAAAAATAAAACTTATCAAAATTAACAATAAATACTTAAATAGCCTTGTCAGAAACTTGAGACACATAAATGCAATAATATGTTCGATTAGTAGGCTATCAGACACTTTATCTGGGGGTTATTCGCGTTAATTTTTTCGTTCGTTTGATGAATATTTGGATGCTTCTTACTACGAGCTACATTGTACTCGGTCCTAACCTAGGACCAAGTATTCCATACCGAAAAATTGGCCCTTGAAGTCAGAAATCGCAGTAAGAATCATCCGAATATTAATCAAAGGAACGAAAAAAAGAACGCGAATACGGCCCCAGTTCTGGATAACTTTCCAAGTTATCATTCTACATCAAATTATAGCGTAGGTATTGTTACGAATTGTATAGTTCAACTTACATCAGGGGACTTCTTTCGCCATTTTTGAAGGAGCTAGTGGCGCTGCTATTTTATTTAGTTTTCTCGTGTTTTACTAGGTTTTATTATGTAATTTCGGTGGCATTTCACTAATGAAGCCTTGGATACGTAACATGAGATTTGGCAAATGGAATGGGGGAGTATTCAAGATGATTTCTCATTTGACGAAAGATTTCCGTTGGAGTTTTGAAATGACAAGCCGCCATGTTTTTTCAAAATCAAATTGACGTGACATGAATACATATTTGGAGTGAAGTGAAACAGTTGCCATTAAAGAAGATGAAGAAGAAACCAAGAAGTGAAGTGAAACCAAGAAGAAGACTATGTGGCGACCTCTATCTACCATCGCCTGAACTACAAGCTGAACTTCAAGAGATGTCAATTACAGCGACGTACTTCGGAGCTGTACAACTAGATGGCGCTAGGAACACGCAAAAAGTAATAACTATGTCTATATCTGTGGAAAAAAATCTGAATCGCGCTGACGAGTTTACTGGGAACTTCTACCTATATAGAACTATCCGACTATAACTGTCTGCCGAAAGGCCCTAAGGTAAGTGTGCCAGTTGGGCAAACCTTAGCGAGGCGAGTACTCCCTCTTTACCATAATTTGGGGGAATACTACCTACCCTCAAAGTGGTGACCCCGACGTGAAAACTAACCCAAAACTAAGCTAAGATGTTACTGATTGGGCGGTACTGTCGCTCAGCGACAAAGCCCTTTTCTTTTTTCTTGTAAATAAAAAAAAAAACTTACATCAATATACTGCATAACCGCTAAGTTATCGTTCCTCAGTGTGATGGTGCGCGAGTCCTTCAAGGCCACCGCGTCTATAGTAACGGACAGCGCGCTCACGTCGCGGAGTCGCTTGCGGTTTGTGTACTCTATCAGTGCACGGAGGGCTATGTATGTGTCCTGGGAAATATATTATTTCAATTAACATACATACATTATACATTAAAATGTCTAGTAGACCCGGGCGCGACTTTGTCTGCGCGTTGTTTCGTCATACAAACTTTAGAGATACCTTGTTCCAATCCAACCCATGAAAACACTGAATTCATTTTTGGATTTCCTGTCTTTATTGTTCAAAGCATAGTAGAACGAAATGACATCGCCATTTCGAAAAGTTCAAAGTTATTGGTTGTCATGGCAACCTTAGAGCATTGGTCTTTGTGTCAAACAGAGTACTGTTAAAGTTTTTATGCAATATTCCCGTTGTCCTTTTACATATCGACGACCTCTGTGGCGCAGTGGGCGAAGGCCCGCCTGAGATGCAGAAGGTTGCGGGTTCGATCCCCGCCACGGGACAAATGTTTGTATGACCAGATATTTGTCTCGGGTCTGGGTGTTTCTATGTATAATATGTATGTATTTACAAACAAAAAAGTATATAAGTAGTATATCAGTTATGTGGTTCCCATAATACAAGCTTTGCTTAGTTTGGGGCTAGATGATGCTGTGTGAAAAATGTCTAGCATTATTATATTTTATGGTTTTCGGGAACGTTTTTCGGGATAAAAAGTAGCCCATATGCTATTCTGGAGTCATACCTTTCACCTTACCAAATTTCATTGTAAACTGTTTCGACGTTTGAGCCCTGATCCTTACACAAACATACAAACAAACTCACAAACTTTCAGCTATATTTTTTTTCAACCGACTTCAAAAAAAGAGGAGGTTCTCAATTCGTCTGTATGTTTTTTTTTTTTTTTTTGTATCTTGTTACGCGATTGCTCCGCCATTTGTTGACCGATTTGCAAAATTCTTTTCATGTTTGAAAGGGTATACTCCAGAGGTGGTCCCATATAAATTTTATTCCTGAGGGATTGATAGTTTCCCCGTAAAACTCTAAACACCTTCCCTCCTAGCCATGTCACAAATAGAAATCGAATCGACAGCTTGACGCCCTGAGTCACACCGCGTTTCGAGTCAAACATTGAAGTCGGTTTTCTTTTTAGTATAAAAACGTAATTATTAACCTACATTATCCCACTGCTGGGCAAAGGTCTCCCCCATATCCTTCCAATTATCTCTGTCTCGGCCCATTCCCAGCTATATTATATGAGGTGAATTTTCGGTTATTTATTATAATGTTGTAGCTTATCTTTCCTCACCTGAGTAGAAGCCCAGCCAGCATCGTGTAACCTTTGAGCATTAAGCCACATCACAATCGGCTCGTTGTTATCTTGATGGTCCATACAAGTGAGTAATGCATAGGCCGTCGCCGCGATGTTATTCGAGTCGTATTTGTAAGGCAGGCGCGGAAGTAGGAAAGGTTTCTGGTTCTCCATTTTAGTCGGCGGTTGGGGCACGCGTTCTTTACCCCAGTAGACTAGCCCGCCTGGAACAGATAAGGTTTTTATATTTACACTAGCTGCGCTCCAGCGGTGTGACCCGCGGTTCCTCGGGATTTTTTTCATTTTTTCGGGATAAAAGGTAGCCTATGTCCTTCCCTGGGATACAACCTTCAACTATGCCAAATTTCAGCTTAATCTGTTCAGCGGTTTGGGCGTGAAAGCGTAACAAACAGACAGGCAGACAGAGTTACTTTCAGATTTATAATATTAGTATGGAAGTATGGATTTTGCTGAAACTAAGCTAGAACATATTTACATATATTTACAAAATACAATTAGGATTAGTCAAGCTATCTAAGGATCGTTAGAAACGATCTATAGATAGCTCAATTGATCCAGGTCACTGTCAGTCAGAAGTTGCTTGTAAAATAAAGTGTGTCTATTTGAAGATGACAGTCAAGAGCCAACATTGTTAGTATGGGACTTTTCTGAACTGATTTGAACATGTTCAATTGTTCACATTTCACCAACCAACCTCGTGCGGAAGCGCTCGTGGTCGTGCTAGCTTAGTACGTACATCATCCAAACGAATGAGTCAGTGGCCAACTCTGGTGACGGAGTTTTTAAGCCGCCTGAAGGCCTCCGTCACGGCTTAACGACTTAAATAGCCGAAACCGACAATTTAACGTGCCCTCCAAACACGGAAGCGCTCATATGAAAATGCCACTGGCGGTCACCCATCCACTTACAGACCGTTTCGAACGTTGCTTGACTTCGACGATCTATCACGACCACGAGCGCTTCAAGGCCTGGAAGCATACCTTCAGATCTCTGCCGTTTCCTGAGCAGCCTGTAGGCGTGCTCGGCACTGGGCGCCTTGGCGAAGGTGAGCGCGTACGCCGCCAGAGCGAGAGGGAGCACATCGCCGAACTCGTCTAGCAGCTGCAGGTGCCGCTCCAGCCACGACACGCCACGCTGCTGGGCCGACACCACGCGGGCGCTTAGACCCTGTCGCATATAATAAGAATAAAAAAAAACAAATAATAATAATAAAGTGTTGAAGGGATAGTAGCCGGTATGTGTCTCAATCACATAAGATCAAAAGTGTCAAAAAGGCCTCTGTGTGTTGGCTTCGGCCCCATGCATGCCTATCAAAGGTCCGGGACTCTATATATTCCGTGATGTTAAACTTTGACAAACAAAATAATAATAATATAATAATAATGCTGGATTTTTCACACAGCATCATCCAGCCCCAAAGTAAGCAATATAAGCAATAAGATAAGAATCATCATCATCTCCCTGACCTTATCCCACGCTAAGTCGGGTCGGCACAACATGTCTTCTTCTTCCACTCACTCCTATCACTCGTCAATTGTGCATCTACTCCTTTTACATTCATATCCTCTCTCACACAATCGAACCACTTCTTCTTCGGCCTTCCTCTTCTTGCATACCCAGCCACACTCATCTTCATAACTCTTTGGGTAACATGGTTTTCATCCCTCAGATAATAAGAATAAGAATAAATAAATAAATAAATAATGCTGGACTTTTCACACAACATCATCTAGCCCCAAAGTAAGCAGAGCTTGTGTTATGGGTACTAGATGACTGATATACTACTTATATACTTTTTGTTGTTTAATACATACATATTATACAGAAACACCCAGACCCGAGACAAATATTTGTAGATGATACAAACATTGGTGCGCCGCGGGGATCGAACCCGCAACCTAATATAAGAATAAGAATATATTTATTTGACACACACAACACGATACAATGAAATTAAGAACATCAAATATTTAGACAACACGAGTCGGTACAATACAAAGTAACAGAATTAAAAATAAACCTATAAAACAAACTACCTATTTTTATGTTTTTTTTTTTTATAAATACATGTTCTAATTCAATACTGTAAATTAAACATTCAACAGACAGGAGTAATCACCCTTTATGTGATATGACGACTTCTGTAGCGCAGAAAAGGTTGCGGGTTCGATCCCCGCGGCGGGACCAATGTTTGTATGATCTACAAATATTTGTCTCGGGTCTGTGTTTCTATGTATAATAAGTATGTATTTACAAACAAAATGTATACGAGTATAAGTAGCATATCAGTCATCTACAACCATAACACAAGCTCTGCTTACTTCGGGGCTAGATGATGCTGTATGAAAAATGTCCAGCATTATTTATTTATTTATGTTGAATGTTTCATACATTTTGTATAAAAACTAAAATGTAGGATTTTTAACTATGGAATAGTTCCAACAACATTAGACGCAGTTATTTTGGAGTATCAGCTATAGAGCATCAAAAAATCTCAACAAAAATGTATCCTTTATTTTTTAATCGAATCAAATTTTTTTTATCTCCAATTCTTATTTTTATCAAAATGTAGTAATCTAGAGCTGCGTAGAACCCACTTTTGATGGCGCCTAAAAGACGAAGACAGCGTTGTATAGCTGCCTCGCTCACTCGCTTAGTTTGTTGCATCGTGCTATCTCGCCTACTCGCTGCGCAATCGTTTAGTGCACCTAACTTCAGACAGACACAGATCGGTTGTGCGTACTATACCACACAACTTACCTCTCTAACTCCGATGTCCTTGAGGTTCTTAACCGTTTCCAGCGTTATGACAACTTGCGCCGTGAGCGTTATGTTCCGCTGCATTATTATAGAATCGGTCGTCTGAAACATAGTACATACAAAGAAATTTTAAACTATGCTATAAGATGAGTAAAGTCAATTGCGTTGAGTTGTAAAGCCAGATATGTTTTTCAATCATGAAATACTTTTTAGTGTTACTATTAGCGCGTAGTTAGTAGTTTTGAAGTGGTAACAACGTTTTAAATATACAGGGTGTAAAAAGACTATACCCGAAAACTGAGGGGTTGCAATCAGACCACGATTCTAAACGTATTTAGCGAAAAAAAAAATCTCGAAAGAAAAATTGACTTAGCTACGTCATTTTATGTTAATTTCTGTTATGTATTTACTAATAGGGCAACATAATAAGACCATACATACCTACCTAATAATTTCATTTATAAAAGAAAAACAAGGTTAAAACTCAAAATCCAGCAATCTACGTAAAACAACGCGCCCAGTACATACGCAAACAGTAATCTTCAAACGCTGTTTTCTCCGGATATAATGATTTTTTCAGAAAATCCTTTTGGATTGTGTGTTCGGTTGCTGTATATTCACACCCTGTATATTCTAGGGTTTATTCCAAGTTTCATTCAAATCGTTTCACTGGTTAAGGCGTGATCGAAACACAAACTTACACATTTTTAATATCAGTAGGATTAAAATGTAAGCGATTATTCTCTTTTCCGTCTGCAAAATAATTTCGTGAATAGTTTACTCACTTCAGTATAATTCAAGTTGCTCCACCCAGTTCGACTAAGCTCTCTTTGGTACAATGAGCTGTTTTTCGGCACTACGATGGTAGAGTTTTCGTTCCTGTTAGGCATCCATGTCACTTCGTAGAATGCGCCCTCTGGAGTTTGATGGTCGAGCACCCACGCAACGGCCATTGATATTATCTAAAAGAATATAATAAGACCATATAAATAAGAAAGCTATAAAATATTTTTTTTTACATAACTTAAAGCCGGGGCAGGCCGAGAAAACGTTGGCGTTACGACCTGGATGCCTTTGAAGAGCACTGGTGGGACGTGGCAGAAGACCGTGACAAATGGAAGAAATTGGGGGAGACCTTTGCCCAGCAGTGGGATGACATAGGTTAATAAAAAAAAATTGAAGGTTTATTATCAACTAGCGACCCGCCCCGGCTTCGCACGGGTGCAATGCTGATACTAAATTAAATACACTACAGAAAAACTATGAACGTTGTATATAAAAACATAGCGGCCCGCTCCGACTTTGCACGGGCATAAATAAGCCCAAAAAAATAGGTTAATTTACGACATCACGTTAGAAACCTCTAAAATTAGCAATGTTGCCTTAGTATATGATGCATGTATTATACATATAAACCTTCCTCTTGAATCACTCTATCTATTGGAAAAAACCGCATTAAAATCCGTTGCGTAGTTTTAAAGATTTAAGCGCACATAGGGATATAGGGACAGAAAAGGCGACTTTGTTTTATACTATGTAGTGAAGTGAAGTCAACGGATCAGCAATACTTACTACTATTTAGCGTGGTAATGCCGCCAGTGTTTTGGGAATACCTACAACTAGTAGTGGTTTGGATCAATTCACTGAGCCTATGAATTGAAATGAAATGAATGTTTATTCAGAAAGGTCTTAACTAACTAAAGTAACAATCTTGTATCGAAGTAATGCAAGGGGAAGAACTTACACGCAGCAAAAAATTGCTGTTTGTAGTTCGTTGTTCCCATATAACATAAGGTGTAGAGACCTAGTTCTAGATTTTGCTTTGAGCATCTCGTTCTAAGTATAAGACTTGTATGTAGAAACGAGTGATCGCTGCTTCGGCTAGTAGATAGATAAGTAGGTTTGAGCTTATTGTCGACTTTGGAGAAAGTACATATTACTAGTGTTGATTAGATATTGAGATATTTTCTTACAAAAAAGATTTTTACCTCTAAATATTGTTTTCAATGCTCTTTAGATGAATAATATTATAATTAATTTCAGTGTATTTTGTAAACTTATGTTAGTATGAAGTGGAACAAGAACAGGGTTTCTTATCCAAATTAAGTGAATTAACTTACATCAGGATCTATATAGATAAAGTTCTCCCATTCGTTGAAGGAGGCATCTTGAAATATCTTCGCGCAGAATGACGTCAGCCAAACACTCGAATCTGATTGGTTCCTACGAAATATATACTCATTATTATATTACTCAACGCGGGTGTACATAATTTTTGTATAATACCTAGGAGTAGGAACTTCAAAACATTAGTTGTTACATGTTTCATACTAGCAAACATTAATCAAAAAAATAGTCTTGCGGCCGGTTTCTCTAATGCAAATCATCTTCAAAGAGTAAGTAGGTAGGTACATACTTAATAAAATAAAGATAAGTAGATAGCCCTATACAGGGTGTAAAAAGACGTCTACCGAAGCCGAAAGGGGTAGGTACAGCATCCCAAAACACAGCCAAATCCAAAATGATTTTCCAAAAAAAATCATTATATCCGGAGAAAACCGACCTCGCACAGCTGGTCGAGCGTATGTACTGGGCGCGTTTTTATACGTAGATTGCTGGATTTTGAGTTTTAATTGTTTTTTCTTTTATGAATGAAATGCTTAGGTAGGTATGGTCTTATTATGTTGTAAAATGAAAAATAAAATGACGTAGGTAAGTAAAAATTTTTTTTTAGTTTTTTTTTTCGATAAATATGTTCAGAATCATGGTCTGGTTGCAATCCCTCAGTTATCGGTAGCAGTCTTTTTACACCCTATATACTAAATTTTAACTAAGTACCTAGGTAAGTGCCTAAGTAGATGTTCGAAAATGCTAAAATACAGTCAAAAATTACAATATGAGACGCGGACGTCGACCCCTAGTATTATCCGACTAATAAATGTTGGATCACGCGAGAGTTACATACGCTAGCTACTTTTTTTGGGCACTTTATCGACATCGGTCTGGCGCGCGTCTTGTAGCCTCTTAATCATTAGTCAAATCTGTCATTCAACCAATGAGGATCAAGTATTCCTTATTAGTTTAATCAGCTTGTCAATTTGCAAAGCGTTCGAGAATCCGGCCGTATTCTGTGGCGCAGTGGGCGAAGGTCCGCCTGCGACGCAGAAGGTTGCGGGTTCGATCCCCGCCGCGGGACAAATGTTTGTATGACCTACAGATATTTGTCCCGGGTCTGGGTGTTTCTATGTATAATATGTATGTATTTACAAACAAAAAAAAAAGTATATAAGTAGTTTATCAGTCATTCTAGTACCCATAACACAAGCTCTGCTTACTTTGGGGCTAGATGATGCTGTGTGAAAAGTTCAGCATTATTATTATTATCCATACTAATATTATAAAGCTGAAAAGTAGAGGATTAGCGAGTTTATATGTTACGTTCCCCAAAACGCAACGATAGCGCGATCTAATTTTTCCTGTGGCGCCATCTATTATGTAGTAAAATGTGTCTGTCTGTCTGTCTGTTTGTTACCTTTTCACGCCTAAACCACTGAACAGATAATGCTGAAATATGACATGGATAAAGATTATGTCCCAGGGACGGACATAGGCTACTTTTTTTTTCAAAACTAATAATGATGGGCGTGAAATAAGGGTTGAAATTTTGTATGGGGACTTAAAGTGAAGTTCCAGTTGAAGGCCACTAGATGGCGTTGCTGTCCTATGGCTGAGGTCGAGATGGCGTTATTATTGCATTTTTACTTTTAAAAGTATCAGAAGATAATCTTCTGAACAGCAGTTTTCAGTTTTGTTTTTATTTTTTTATTAAGTTTGTTATTTTGCTGACGAAGTCGCGGGTACCAGCTAGTTATTATTATATGTCACTAGCTGCGCTCCCGCGGTGTGACCCGCAAACCCTCGGGATTTTTAAATTTTTTCGGGATAAAGGGTAGCCTATGTCCTTCCCTGGGATACAACCTTTAACTATGCCAAATTTCAGCTTAATCTGTTCAGCGGTTTGGGCGTGAAAGCGTAACAAACAGACAGACAGACAGACAGACAGATAGACAGACAGACAGAGTTACTTTCACATTTATAATATTAGTATGGAAGTATGGATAGTATGGATTTTGGAGATGAAATTCACGCCAAAATCTGTTCAGCGGTTTAGACGTGAAAAGTCCACATAATTACAGACAGAATAACTTCAAAATGTATATTAGTATGTATTTTTGTTACCAGTCGCTACGGAAGAGGCTGAAGGAGCCATCAGGCTTCATGAAGGACATTTGTCGCTGATACAGGATGTTCATGTGGTAGAACGCGTCCCTCTCGAGCGTGCGGTTGCGCTGGTTTATGAGCCGCATGTATAATGTCAGGTACATGTTCGCAGCGAAACTGAACATGTTCTGTTCAGCTGAGTCCTGATGATAAAAATAATAAAATAATTGTGATAAAAGGTGAAATTGAAGATATTATCTTTGAAACCACATCCACAAACAATACGAACAGAAAGAAGGTAGGTTTCAAGTAGTTTTTAAGCGTAATAAAATTGTGGGGATGTGTAAAATCTCAAGAAACTATCTCGAAATAAAGTCTTAGATTTGTTCTGTAATAGTACATTATGGTACTAGTGTGTAACATTGGTGATTACCGCCGAGGTGTCGAGGCTCATAACAGAACCGAGGACGGTAATCATCAATACACACGTGTATCATACGACGTTTTTCAACACACTTGTGAATAAAATAACAATAAAAACTCATTTTCAACAGTGAAAACGAGTTGTGAAAAATGTTTCGCTATTGCGGGAAAAATTAATCAGTTTTCCTATGCGCGCGCATTGCGATCGGCCACAGACTATATTTCCGCGCCGCGCATAGGGTTTGCGGCCTATTCTGCCACGGACAAAATGGGGAATTTAAAGTTTTCTTTTATTATAGAGAAAACAAAAGTTATATTTGAGTGAAAGTTTTATTTATTAAACACGTACGAGTTAAAATTATCTATTTAAATTAGAAGTTGCATGAAATGAGCAAGCAATAGGAACATTAATTTATTTGTTCTATTGAACACGATCTTTTTTCTGAATAAAAACTTTTTTAAGAACAAAGCAACTCAACCAATAAAATTTAAAAAAAAATCTATTACTCACTAGTGAGTTATAGTAATGAAAAAGTCACAGTTTGATTATGGGTGTCATTATGTGCCTAATTGCGGTGACCATAGAGCCACTTTATAAGCAAGTGTGTTGAAAAATACATTATGTGAACTCAAACATTTTATAAAACACACCGCTAGTCTATTAGACCCAAATAATCTTGAGTATAGATCTGAAATAATAATGTCTACCGTACAATAATACAGTTCTTTACTAATTTATTCACTAATTATCATCATCAATACGGATGGATACAACCATTGTCGACCATTGTAGCGCAGTGGGCGAAGGCCCACCTGTGACGTTTGTATGACCTACAAATATTTGTCTCGGTCTGGGTCTATGAATAATATGTATGTATTTACAAACAAAAAGTATATAAGTAGTATATCAGTCATGTAGTACCCATAACACAAGCTCTGGTTACTTTGGGGCTAGATGATGCTGTGTGAAAAGTCCAGCATTATTTATTGAATTTTTGTCAAAATTTTTTGTTATCATTATTAGTTATCAAATTCATCACCAAAAGAAAAACAACTCACCATAGGTAGATCCAGTAAGCTAGTCGCATTGACCGGCATAGTAGGAAACAGTGGGCCGACCACATCCCCTACTACCGAAACTCGTGCCTTGTTCGACCCGAACACGTAGTATCTGTCCACTTCGTAAGGAATTATCGGAGTTTCAGTGACGTTGACGTGCATGTATTGGAACACGTACGCTCGGTTCGAAAGGTCGAGCACGACTGACTGGTGGCGGTACTGTGGGAGCCCGTCCGACTGGAAGTCAAATGAGCAATTGATAACTAAAAATTAAACCTAACCCAAAGATAAATCAAACTAAGTTATGTCTCTGTAGCCGAAAACGGCTGTAATATCATTTTGTTTATCAAAGTTATTATGTAACGGCGATAGCAAAAATCGCACAATTTTTTTAAACTTTTGATAAGCATGCACGAGGTGACCGAAGCCAACACGCAGAATCCTTGGTGATGCACACGCGAGGTGATGATTGTTGGAGAAGGGCCTCAACCGAGTGGTGGCCAAGAGAAGGCTTTTGGACATCCGGCAGCGTTATGGGCAGATAACATAACTATGGCGTGTCGTAAGAGCTGTGTTGGTCGAATGGGGTTGTGCCTCGACTTTCAAACCGAAGGACGTGAGTTTCAACCCCAGCCGTGGATCAATGGATTTTTCGTTTCGTAAAATTTATATGCGTTATAATACGAGCTCTTAACGGTGAAGGAAAAACATCGTGAGGAAACCCGCAGCTTAGTCAGCTCCACACGTATCGACGTCGTCTCTCCTGTGGGCGGCTGATTAAGCTGAGAGAATGGTTTAGGTGCTGGACAAGCCTATTCCATCTCAAACAATGTCCCAGGCACTACAGCGTCCCGTTAGGTGTAGGCATAGGTTGCCTCCTGACGCTGTATAAATCATCTAATATAGGCGTGTCGTAGAGAGCATGGGAGCCTGCAACGGGGAACTGACCTCCACTAGTATGGTGTGCGTGTACCGATGCGTGCCCATGAGCGTGGCGGCGTGCAAGCGCACGCGCACGCGCCCGAGCCGCGCGGGCACCACGGGCACGTGCACGGTGGCCGCGTCGCCCGACAGGATGTACACGAAGAACTGGTGCTCGCCGAACGACGTGCGCGGGTTGTACGACCGGACCTGATGAAGAGATACATGATACTTCATACATATATCGACGAACCGATATATTATTATATTCATAATGACAGTACCCTGTCAGTACATATATGAAAAGCTGATGTATGTTCGTAAAAATATTAAATCATTTAAAAAAAAAGCGATACTCATGATGTAAACACTAGAAATAGGGATAAACTCGCTGTTCCCACTACTAGATTAGATAAAGTAATGAAATCATTTAAAGGGCAATGTGTACGCTTCTATAACAAAGTCCCAAGTGAATTGCAAAACTTATCAATCACTAAATTTAAAAATACAATTAAACGTCATCTCTGCAAAAAAGCCTACTATAAAATATCAGATTATTTGGATGACAAAAAAACTTGGGACTGAATATGCTCCAACTCGTTTTAACATAATTAAGATAAAAATGTATTAAAATTATATACAAATTGAAAAGTGACGATTCTAAACAATCCAAAGTGATTTCAATGAATAAACTAATTTTGAGTTTGAGTTTGAGTTCGATAACCGTTGGGGTAAACGAGTTCTTGAGTGGAGACCGCGACTCGGCAAACGTAGTGTAGGACGTCCCCCGCCAGGTGGAGTGACGATCTACGAAAGGCGCAATGGCGCGCACTAGGGGAGGTCTATGTCCAGCAGTGGACTGCCATAGGCTGATGATGATGATGCTGATGACATATATCGAACGTCTGCCGCATGTCGGATGAGTTGTGATAAATTAAATTAAAAAAAATATATAGTATACAGGGTGTAGAAAGACTACAACCGAAAACTGAGGGGTAGCAATCAGACCATGATTCTAAACATGTTTAGCGAAAAAAAATAACTCAAAAAAAAGTTGACCTAGCTACGTCATTTTATGTTATTTTCAGTTATTTACTACCAGGACAACATAATAAGACCATACCTACCTAATAATTTCATTTATAAAGAAAAAAAAACAGTTAAAACTCAAAATCCAGCAATCTACGTAAAACAACGCGCCCAGTACATACGCAAACAGTAATCTTCAAACGCTGTTTTCTATATAATGAATTTTTCGAAAAATCCTTTTGGATTTGGTTGTGTTAGGATGCTGTAAGAAAGAAGATATGGGTAAGAAAGGAGTGGATACGGAGATGACGAGTGATAGGGGAGAGTGGAAGAAGAGAACATGTTGTGCCGACCCCGCATAAGCGGGATAAGGGCAGGAAAATGATGATGTGTTAGGATGATGTACCTACCCCTTTCGGCTTCGGTAGACGTCTTTTCGCACCCTGTAGGTCTGTATACTCACAATGCCATTCTGTTCGACATGAACAAACTTGTAGTCAGGCGAGGCCTCCAGCACGACGACCGCCTCTAAATCCTGCGGCGTGTAGTTGAACACGAGCACGCGCAGCCCGACCTGCTCGCCTTGTCGGCACTGCTCGGGCCCTTCCACTTTGATGAAGAACGGCAGCACGCCTATGTACTGTTAAATAATACAAAAACATTATTCTCTCAAAGTCAAAGTCAAAAAGCATTTATTCAGTAGAACCGCTGGGATCACTTTGAAACGTCTTAAAACTAGGTGACCAATACCGTGAAGAATTGGTCTTCACGGTATTGGTCGCGAAGGAATAGGAAGACCGGCAGGCAAGCATTACACAAATTTTGTTCTTCTTATCGAGTCACTAATAGTATTTTTCACGTAGGGACGTATCCCTGACACATAGAACTTTTGTACAACAATGAAAAATTTTGAAATAATTGAAATCTAGTGATACAACTAAAAGATACAACTTCAAAAAAAAAAAAAAGGATTTTAAGATTGCAGAGATTAACATAAAAGAGCCTTGTCACGGAACCGTTCCCATGTGAAAAGGAATATAGATTCTTTCGAACCAGTGTGTTGGAAGGGTTATAGATGCGCATCTACGGCTCCTTTGTGCACTTGAATGTTACGTAATGTACGACATGCCGGTTTCCTCACGATGTTTTCCTTCACCGTTTGAGAGTACTAGCATAGTGCACCTAAATTTTTCGGCAAATTTTGGTTAAAAAACATGGGTCAAAATCGGGCACTAGTCGCGCTTCATGGCTGGTCGCGTGTACATTTACCAATGTACTCAAAATTAAAAGTGATTCAATTCAATGTTCGACATAAATTGCTGTGTTTATCTTGAGACCAGTCACAATCCAAGCAACAAATGACGCAATGGAATGTAAAGTCAACAATGCTCTCAACACTACGTGTGTTGCGTGGTACGGCCGCTGGTGCGCTCCGCGGGGAGAAGTTGTATGGTATTCTGTGGAAGCTAGATATCGATGCCTAAGTTTGTATAGTTATAATATGGTTCGCATTGATTGGGTAATTTGTTAGTGTGAATCGGTCAAGTAGCCAGTAATAGCGTTGCGTTCAGTGTGTGTGTTGCGTGAGTGGGGAAAATCTGGCGTTTCATATGATTATTATTAAATAGCCAGTCTATACAGGGTATAAAAAGACAACTACCGAAAACTGAGGAGTTGTAAGTGTAAACTGTGTAGACAACTACCGAAAAAAAAAATTTTGACTTCGCTTAGTAATTTTATATTATTTTAAGTTATTGCCTACTAGTATAACATAATAAGACCATACCTACCTAATTATTTTATTTTTAAAAGAAAAAAACAATTAAAACTAAAAATCCAGCAATCTACGTAAAACAACGCACCCAGTATACGCAAAAAGTAACCTTCAAACGCTGCTTTCTCCGGGTATAACGATTTTATCAGAAAATCTTTTTGGATTTAGTTGTGTGTTGGGATGCTATACTTACCCCTTTCGGCTTCGGTAGACGTCTTTTTACACCCTGTATATGTCTGTGGGGAGTACCATCTACCCCCAAAACACTTACATGCAATGGTTCCGTCAACATGCCGAGTCCGAGGGAATGCGACATACTGAACGCTGACACGGTCCAGTGAGCTGGTATCTAAAAACAACATTTGAATTATTATTATACGTTTTTTGTCGTTGCTTCAAGCGTCAAGCTTAATCAAGTCAAGTAAAGCAGTTATGTTTGATGTATCAAGTGTGTTGTCTTACATACATAAATAAAATACATAAAATAAATAATGCTGGACTTTTCACACAGCATCATCTAGCCCCAAAGTAAGCAGAGCTTGTGTTATGGGTACTAGAATGACTGATAAACTTATATACTTTTTGTTTGTAAATACATTATTATATATTATACATAGAAACACCCAGACCCGGGACAAATATCTGTAGGTCATACAAACATTGTCCCGCGGCGGGGATCGAACCCGCAACCTTTTGCGTCGCAGGCGGACCTTCGCCCACTGCGCCACAGAGGTATACATACATAAAATCACGCCTCTTTCCCGAAGGGGTAGGCAGAGACCACGTATCTTCTTGCTACGATCCAGACACACAACTTTCGCTTCATAATGTTAACAGAACGACTCGAAATTATAACAAAATCTATCGGCTTGAACAAAGACATTTGAATTTCTCAAACAAAACCTTCTAACCCTAGTTTAATAAACAAATGTTTTTTAAGTATGTTGAAATAAAATTCTAACTCTAATTCTGATACTTATGTTTATTTATTTATTACACAAAATATAAATATAGGGTCTTCTTCTAAACTACACAAACTGACAGGGCCACATTTTTGGGTTGAAATAGACGTTTGACCATATCAATTTAATTCCTAGGCCCATTTAAGTTTTCACTTCAAAATTTATAATTAATTGATTTTTAGAATTGTTGCATTAATGATTTTCAAGGAGAACAGACGTTCCACCAATCGCAGCGCAGCTACATCACGAATGGGCTAAGTTACACAAGAAGCAACAATCAATTGAAAGGATAGTCTTTATCGATTTTCTCGGGATTTTCATACCAAAACAAAAAAAAATCATTATATCAATATTTTTTAATTTATTTTTTGAACCCAATTCCTGAACTAAGTATAAAATGAAAGACGCTATATAGAGAGTGTAAATGCCACAGCCACATTGTCGTACTTCGTGTGAGGGGCTAACCTTAGGCACGTCCACGGTGAAGACGTAGCGCCCATGCGGGCCGATGTTGACGTCTCGCCACAGCCACACGTTGTCGTACTGTCGCTGGACGCGGTTGAACCGGAACTTGCGGAAGTGGTTCAGCTCGAAGGAGTCCGTTCGCTCACCTGGATATTAAGAAAATGCATGGCTGCTAATTTTTGGGATACATTTAAAAATCTTTATTAAGAAAATGTTTATAAATTAGCATTATTCTATACTAGCTGCGCTCCCGCAGTGTGACCCGCGGTCCTTCGAGATTTTTTATTTTTTCGGGATAAAAAGTAGCCTGTGTTCTTCCCTGGGATACAACCTTTAACTATGCCAAATTTCAGCTTAATCTGTTCAGCGGTTTGGGTGTGAAAGCGTAACAAACAGACAGATAGACAGAGTTACTTTCACATTTATAATATTAGTATGGAAGTATGGATAATCCCACTCATATAATAAAGCTGAAAGTTTGTGAGTTTGTTCAGATGTTTGGATGTTTGTGTAAGAATCAGGCTCAAACGACGAAACAGTTTACAATGAAATTTGGCAAGGTATAACTCCAGAATAGCATATAAGCTACATTTTATCCCGAAAAACAGTCCTCTATAACAGATAAAATATGAGCTTATCAAAGATTTCGATTGTGATGTCAAGCATTCGGTGGCTGAATGGTAAGGCACTCCGACTTTAGGAGGGTCGTCTGGTTGTTGTGGGTTCGAATCCCGGTGGAATCGAAAACTTTGACAAAACTTTTCATTTCTCAAAAAATAAAACACACAGCATCATCTAGCCCCAAAGTAAGCAGAGCTTGTGTTATGGATACTAGATGACTGATATACTACTTATAAACTATTTGTTTGTAAATACATACGTATTATACATAGAAACACCTAGACCCGAGACAAATATTTGTACCAATGTTTGTATGATCAAACATTGGATCGAATGGGATCGAACCCGCAACCTTTTGCGTCGCAGGCGGTCGCACTGCACTACAGAGGTCGTCAAACTAGAACAACTTTATAACGCTAATACTGACAGTTTGCCTCATCAGTCCGATCGCTGCAATCGTAGGCTCCGTCACAACGTTTGCTGAGCGGGTAGCAGCCGCCCTCGAGACACTCGCCGAGACCCAGCGACGAGTTGCAGAGACTGGGTCGACGCGTCACTTCCACGTCGCTGAATACTATCAGACCCGCGAACCTGATAAAAAAAAGTAAAAATATGTTTATTATTAATTTTAATATTTTCAGGATGATGTTGGGGCTGCCCCGCTTCTGTAGTGCGTCGGGGATGTTTGCGGAATACCAGACGGATGCTTTCGAAGCCATTCTGAAAATTGCATCCCTGATTCACAGAGTGCGGGACAGTCAAAACAGCATCCTGAGGACTATATCGGTCAGGGTCACCTCTCCGATCTGGGAAAGTTTTGTGCGGAGAGTTGTTTGAACCTAAAATACTGCCACCTATGTTTTTCTTTAGTTTGAAGTTTAGTGTTTTAAGATTTTATTTTTGTGATTGATTTATAATGTTTATTTGTTTTTGTAAATTATTATGGATTTTAATTATCTGAAATAAAATGAATTTGAATTTATTCAGATCGCTTTAACACGTGCTCTAAACGGTGAAGGAAAACAACGTGAGGAAACCAGTTAGTGTTCTTATAAGCGGCGATGGGCTCGCTATCCACCCCCGCGGGGATGTAATAATTCCCGTCTGCCACCGTGGCTCTAGACGCAGTGGCAGATGGTAATATTGTATTACTGTGTGCCCCCATTTTTAATTCGTGGGGGTGGATAGCCATAGGTGTTATCGTCTGCCACCGCGTGGAGGCAGTTTGTGGGGCTGATCATGGCGTGTGCCGAAATATCGGGAAACTCCAAAAACATTGAACCATGGTATCCCGTATCGTCCGTAGTGTTAATAAACATAAAAACATTGCAAGTTAAATCGAGCTACATTATAATAATCATTGTAAAATTCTAGTAATAATTAAAAATGGGGATATTACTTATTATTTTATGACGACCTCTGTGGCGCAGTGGGCGAAGGTTCGCCTGCGATGCAGAAGGTTGCGGGTTCGATCCCCGCCACGGGACAAGTGTTTGTATGACCTACAGATATTTGTCTCGGGTCTGAGTGTTTCTATGTATAATAAGTATGTATTTACAAACAAAAAGTATATAAGTAGTATATCAGTTATCTGGTTCCCATAGTACAAGCTTTGCCTAGTTTGGGGCTAGATGATGCTGTGTGGAAAATGTCCAGCATTATTTATACGTAAACAGGTTCACGATTGTATCCCCAAGGTGCGGTAGACATTCTCTCAGTTTTTTTTTTAATGTTACTTATTCCAGATCCAGAGAGGATATGAATGTAAAAGGAGTGGATGCACAATTGACGAGTGATAGGAGTGAGTGAAAGAAGAAGACATGTGCCGACCCCACTTAGCGTGGGATAAGGTCAGGGAGATGATTTATTCCAGATCCTATGAAGATGTCTAAGGGGGTATTATTTTATATACTATACTTTTAATCAAATTGTTTACTTAGATCATTCGTTTCTTTGGATGGAACTAGTATAAGTTAGGATGGGGGCGTTGGTGCATGCGACACAGTTTTACAAAAAACTTCTGCAGGTATCGATAAGGATTTTTAAATGTATCCCAAAAATTAGCACCCATGCGGGATTTGAACCCACGACCTTGCCGATCCGTGGCATCGCTCTAACCAACTGAGCTAACGGGCAACCGACGCATGAGTTGAAATTTATTGGGAGTACATACTATACAGCATTGCGCTGTGAGCGACATCTATGGAGACACATTGCACATAGACAAGAGATGGCACTCTTATTAATCGATAAGGTTTTTTTTTTTTTTATAGTGTTAACCGCACACTTAGGGATATTTAAAGATTTTTAAATGTATCCCAAAAATCTGCATTATCATTATTATTCTGTAGGTATCATCGTTTCCACTGTATACATTAGCCACTGTTACTGTTCCTGAATAAACTTGATTTGATTTTTTATAAATAAATAAATAATGCTGGACATTTTCACACAGCATCATCTAGCCCCAAACTAAGCAAAGCTTGTACTATGGGAACCAGATAACTGATATACTACTTATATACTTTTTGTTTGTAAATACATACATACATATTATACATAGAAACACCCAGACCCGAGACAAATCTGTATGTCATACAAACATTTGTCCCGCGGCGGGGATCGAACCCGCAACCTTCTGCGTCGCAGGCGGCCCTTCGCCCGCTGCGCCACAGAGGTCGTCGAGGTCTTGAACTTCTAACTACAAAATAAAAGGTAGCCTGTAAGTAGTTTGTAAACTCACTCAAAAGTCCTGTTAGCGTCGATCCCGAAGGTGGACGAGGGGAAGTAGACCAGGTCGTCTGCGTCGCCGAAATGTGAGCGCCAGGTGTATGCGAAGGTGCCGTTCGTCGCCTCGTCGAAGTGCGACATCTTAGATATCACCTAGGACATACTCCACATTTGGTTATGTTAGTTGACTTGGTATACGCTAAGTTACCTTGGCGTACGTTATATTAGTTACCTTGACGTACGTTATATTAGTTACCTCGGTGTACGTTATGTTAGTTGACTTGGTATACGTTAGGTTACCTTGGCGTACGTTATATTAGTTACCTCGGTGTACGTTATGTTAGTTAACTTGGCATACGTTAAGTTACCTTGGCGTACGTTATATTAGTTACCTCGGTGTACGTTATGTTAGTTGACTTGGTATACGTTAAGTTACCTTGGCGTACGTTATGTTAGTTACCTCGGTGTACGTTATGTTAGTTGACTTGGCATACATTAAGTTACCTTGGCGTACGTTATATTAGTTACCTTGGTGTACGTTATGTTAGTTGACTTGGCTTACGTTAAGTTACTTTGGCGTACGTTATATTAGTTACCTTGGCGCACGTTATGTTAGTTACCTTGGCGCATTATATTAGTTACCTTGGCGTACGTTATATTAGTTACCTTGGCGCACGTTATATTAGTTACCTTGGCTTACGTTATGTTAGTTACCTTGGCTTACGTTATGTTAGTTACCTTGGCTTACGTTATGTTAGTTACCTTAGCGTACGTAAGTTCGTTCCCGGCCTGCATGCTGTAGAAGGTGTAGTCGATGCCGGACAGGCCGACGTATGCCCCGGGCTCGCCGAATATCGCCACCTCCACCCTCTCGCCCGTGCGGTGCTTGCGGTTATTTATGAACACCGTGAACTGGACAATGCAAAACAGAAATTTACAGAACATAAAAAAAAAACTTAGGCCTTTACATCTATATTAGATGATTTATACAGCATCAGGAGGCAATCCATGCCAACACTTAACGGGACGCTGTAGTGCCTGGGACATTGTTTGAGATGGAATAGGCTTGTAGCACCTAAACCATCCTCGCTTAATCAGCCGCCCACAGGAGAGACGACGTCAATACGTGTGGAGCTGACTAAGGCTGGTTTCCTCACGAAGTTTTCCTTCACCGTTAAGAGCTCGTGTTAAAGCGCATATAAATTTTACGAAACGAAAAATCCATTGATGCGCGACCGGGATTTGAACCCACGACCTTCGGATTGAAAGTCGAGGCACAACCCCATTCGACCAACACGGCTCTAATAATAGCCCACAGCTGGACATAAGCCTCCGCCCTCAAACGCCACTCTGATCGGTCCTGAGCTGATCTCATCCATGTACAATTTGGATTTGGTATAGAAGGATTCTAATAATAATAACTTGTTGTTCGTTTAGTTTGCGTAGCTAAAAATCATGTTAACGTTTTTGCAACTCCTACGACTGATATCGATATCTGAAAACCGTTTTCTATATCGATATGCAAACTATAAAACAGTTACATATCGGTTTGCCGGAAAATACGAAAACGCCCATCTCTACATCCATGTCTTTCCCTCAATGGCCTCTATATCATCCACCCACCTGGCTGAAAATAATTATCAGGAATTGCTGCAGCTCAATGTTATTTGGAGCGCTACTTTTCAATTTGAATAAATAAAAAAAAGTACGTGAGTGTCATGGAACACTCGGTTGGAACGAAGTTTCAACTTTGACAGTTAGCATTTGTAAAATAAATTATTGTAAATGATAAATATACGATACAATATGCTCTTCCATACTAACAATGTAACAATCTATGGACTGTGTCGCGGCTGCGCACTTCGCACTGTGACGATTTGACATATACATGTGTCGTGACGGTAAAATGGAACAAAATATTTTGGGGTCTTCTTTTTTCTTCGATTCCGTCCGAAAAGGAACTTCGTTCCAATTATCTCGAAACATATTTTCAAGTATACTTACATTGTATACATATATATTCAATTTCAATAGATATTTCCAAGTATACTTACATTGTTCCTAGATATCCCGTTGACGGGGAAGGTGAGTGAGTCCGCCATGACCTGCCCGCGCCGCTCCGTGCTCCACACGACCAGTGTGGCGACGGGCGCCATCTCCGCCGACACTGTCACCGCGAATGTACGTACTCCCTCCTGAGTAAGTAAGTTCGTATGAGTCAGTGGCCAACTCTGGTGACGGAGTTTTTAGAACGCCTGAAGGCCTCCGTCATGGCTTAGACTTAAATAGCCGGGACCGATAATTCCCGTAAAGTCTGGAAGAAATCGCCTTGAGCGATAAGACCGCCGATTGTAGGACAATACTGTCGAAACTTAGCATGTAACTACTTCATGTAACACTGTGTCCTCAATAAAGTTCTTATTTATTTATTTAATTTAACGTGCTCTCCGAAGCACGGAAGCGCTCAGATGAAAATGCCACTGGCGGTCACCCATCCACTTACAGACCGTTTCGAACGTTGCTTAACTTCGACGATCTATCAAGACTGACTGAGCAAGCACGACCAGGAGCGCTTCGCTCCTTGCGCTACTCCTGAAATGTTGGCTTATTAACTTTCTACGATTCTACGCTTATTTGTATTTAAAACTCCACTTAACATTCTAAATACACAAACAATTCTTAAAATCTACAGCACGTTCAACGGATCTCGGCATTCGTGAAGTTAGCCGTTTGTCTGCGCAGTGAACGCTTTTTCATAGAAAATTGTGTTCTAAGCTAAGCTATAGCTTAGCTTGTAGCTAGGTTTCTTATCGGTGTGAGAGAATACAAAAACCCAGTATCTCTATTTCATAACCTTAATTACAAAAAAAATAACAAAACATTCTAACAAAACGTGTTTTCCGTCCGCCTGGGATAACATTTTGCATACAAAAAAGCCACACATTTTGTTCGATGTTCGATGTTAGGTGTTAAGCCGTCCTGCGATACTGTTTTTATGTTTTCCAATACTTAACATCAAACATCTAACAAAAAACATCGAAAAAAATAAGAAAAGGAGACCCGGCTTTACACTATAAGGAAACAAAATCAATGTACCTCTTTAAAGTTTCATCTAATCGGTTCACTAAATAATGCTGGAATAAATAATGCTTGACATTTTCACACAGCATCATCTAGCCCCAAACTAAGCAAAGCTTGTACTATGGGAACCAGATAACTGATATACTACTTATATACTTTTTGTTTGTAAATACATACATATTATACATAGAAACACCCAGACCCGAGACAAATATCTGTAGGTCATAGAAACATTTGTCCCGTGGCGGGGATCGAACCCGCAACCTTCTGCGTCGCAGGCGGACCTTCGCCCACTGCGCCACAGAGGTCGTCACTAGTTGGTATTTGTTGGTAAACAGCACAACGTTTCAAAGTCAAAACTCAAAACCAAAAAGCATTTATTCAGTAGGACCGCTGGGATCACTTTGAAAGGTTTGGGTCACATAAACGAATATAAACAGACCTCAAATAAAGTTAGATTAAAAATATTGAAATACCTGCATAATTTCTTGCGCGCTCGTCAGAATAATGCCTTTAGACATAACGACGTAGTTAAACGACTCCATGTAGAAGTTGCTTTGGACGTGGAATATTATGTACTCGCCAACCTGTCAACAAAAATAGGTATTCATTACTTATAAGTGTAATGAATATAATTTTAGTATATATATTTTTTGGTATCATACAAAAAGTACTTCTCAGCATAAAAAAAAACCGGACAAGTCACTGACTACTGAGGGTTCCCTGGGTGGTGGAGATACAACGGTCACTAACCCTGGGGTCGGTGGTGGAGGAATAACGGTTTTGGGGGTAGGTGGTATTCCCCCAAGTTATGGTAAAGAGGGAGTACTCGCCTCGCTAAGGTTTGCCCAACTGGTACACTTACCTTAGGGCCTTTCGGCCGACAGTTATAGTCGGATAGTTCTATATAGGTAGAAGTGCCCAGTAAACATCGTCAGCGCGATTCAGAATTTTTCCACAGATATAGACATAGCTATACTTTTTGCGTGTTCCTATCGCCATCTAGTGGTACAGCTCCGAAGTACTTCGCTGTAATTGACATCTCTTGAAGTTCAGCTTGTAGTTCAGGCGATGGTAGATAGAGGTCGCCACACGGTCATTAATCTTGGGGTCGGTGGTGGAGGAATAACGGTCATGAATCCTGGGGTCGGTGATGGAGGAATAACGGTCATTAATCTTGGGGTCGGTGGTGGAGGTATAACGGATACTTACCCTGGGGTCTGTGATGGATGGTGGATATTTGATAAAGAGATGAAGACTCACGTGTAGCTGGTTCTTTCAGGATCACACCACAATTTTCAATTTGCGAGATTTTTGCCGGCCGGCGTGTAATTTTGAAATTTTACGTGCGCACAAGTCACAGCTCAGCTGTCACTCGTAGAACGATTGATTTCTTCTTTTTTCGTTCACGGGTTCACGTTCAGAAGGAATGATTGGGATTGGATAAGAGTGAAAGGATCGATTTCATAGATAAATCAATAATTGTGATGTGTTGTGTTATTGGATAGATGGCGCTACCAGTGGAGGTACAACGGTCGCTAACCCTGGGGTCGGTGGTGGAGGTACAACGGTCACTAACCCTGGGGTCGGTGGTGGAGGTATAACGGTCACTAACCCTGGGGTCGGTGGTGGAGGTACAACGGTCACTAGCCCTGGGGTCGGTGGTGGAGGTACAACGGTCACTAACCCTGGGGTCGGTGGTGGAGGTACAACGGTCACTAACCCTGAGGTCGGTGGTGGAGGTATAACGGTCACTAACCCTGGGGTCGGTGGTGGAGGTACAACGGTCACTAACCCTGGGGTCGGTGGTGGAGGTACAACGGTCACTAACCCTGGGGTCGGTGGTGGAGGTACAACGGTCACTAACCCTGGGGTCGGTGGTGGAGGTATAACGGTCACTAACCCTGGGGTCGGTGGTGGAGGTACAACGGTCACTAACCCTGGGGTCGGTGGTGGAGGTATAACGGTCACTAACCCTGGGGTCGGTGGTGGAGGTATAACGGTCACTAACCCTGGGGTCGGTGGTGGAGGTACAACGGTCACTAACCCTGGGGTCGGTGGTGGAGGTACAACGGTCACTAACCCTGGGGTCGGTGGTGGAGGTATAACGGTCACTAACCCTGGGGTCGGTGGTGGAGGTACAACGGTCACTAACCCTGGGGTCGGTGGTGGAGGTACAACGGTCACTAACCCTGGGGTCGGTGGTGGAGGTACAACGGTCACTAACCCTGGGGTCGGTGGTGGAGGTACAACGGTCACTAACCCTGGGGTCGGTGGTGGAGGTACAACGGTCACTAACCCTGGGGTCGGTGGTGGAGGTACAACGGTCACTAACCCTGGGGTAGGTGGTGGAGGTATAACGGTCACTAACCCTGGGGTCAGTGGTGGAGGTACAACGGTCACTAACCCTGGGGTCGGTGGTGGAGGTACAACGGTCACTAACCCTGGGGTCGGTGGTGGAGGTACAACGGTCACTAACCCTGGGGTCGGTGGTGGAGGTATAACGGTCACTAACCCTGGGGTCGGTGGTGGAGGTATAACGGTCACTAACCCTGGGGTCGGTGGTGGAGGTGGAGACGCGCACGTGCTGCTTGGTCGCGCTATAGTGCGGCAGGAAGTGCAGGTCGGCGGCGGCGTGCGCGCCGCCCGCGTCCTGCAGCTGCGCGCTCAGACGCACGCCGGTCACGCCGTTCAACACTTCGCGGAAGTTTGGATCGTTCTCTAGTTCTGTCAAATAGTCTATTGTTAACGGGTCGCTAATTACATAAGTATTGACATAAGTCACTTATCCTTATTTTTAATTCCCAATGTATTTGGTGCAATGTTAGATGGTCCTGATGATTACTCGAAATAACAATACTACACCTGATTCATAATAGCGGAATGCATTCGGTTCGGAAGAAACGTCAAATTCGGATCAATTTCTGCGCTGTGATTGGTTGCTGTCGGTCGATTCCGAACCGAATGCATTCCGCTGTATTATGAATCAAGGCCCTGGAATAGCATATAAACTATTCAAAATGTTGGTACTACGCGGGCGAAGTCGCGCGCAGTAACTAGCCTAATCTTTATTATTATTTACTTATTGGAAAACCAACAGCTATAACATGGTATCCTTAATAATTACTACATAAACAGTGAGCCAATTATAGGTCTGAATAGCTATAAAAATGTGAACACTAATACTTGAATGTACTTTACCTATCTCAATATACAATAGAGATACTTAGAGAAGAAATATATATATACCTACTTAATTTGAAATATAACTAAACTTACTGATTAAAGAAATTTAATGGTAGGCATCGCCTTGCCTTGGGAACACTGCTATTAAACATATCAATGTCCAATAATAAATGAAATAGGGATAGACTCGCTGTTCCCACTACTAGATTAGATAAAGTAATAAAATCATTTAAAGGGCAATGTGTACGCTTCTATAACAAAGTCCCA
This sequence comes from Epirrhoe tristata, assembly GCA_951394285.1. Classification (NCBI taxonomy): domain Eukaryota; kingdom Metazoa; phylum Arthropoda; class Insecta; order Lepidoptera; family Geometridae; genus Epirrhoe; species Epirrhoe tristata. The sequence continues at coordinate 8,906,769 of OX596154.1, forward strand.
AGTGAATTGCAAAACTTATCAATCACTAAATTTAAAAATACAATTAAACGTCATCTCTGCAAAAAAACCTACTATAAAATATCAGATTATTTGGATGACAAAAAAGCTTGTGACTCGCTTTAACATAATTAAGATAAAAATGTATTATAATTATATACAAATTGAAAAGTGACGATTCTAAACAATTGAAAGTGATTTCAATGAATAAACTAATTTTGAGTTTGAATAACCTGCAGCCTTATTGTCTAACTTGAAAACCATTCCCATTTGTCATTCCAATAGAGCTCAACCAATCACGTGATAGGAAAATGACAATTCAAGTCCAGAATGGGTTTCAAATGTCAAAATGAAGCCCATGTCCATTCCCAGTTGAATTACACAATAAGGCCGCTGATCGAGACATCGACAGTTCTACTCGCTCGCAACATAAACGAATCTATGGCCCTTACTTGACATACAAACTTGACATTCAAACTTGACATAAAGTTATGTCATGCATAAACTAAAAATTTGTATGGTTATTCATAGGTTATGCATGACATACCTTTATGTCAAGTTTATTAGTAAGGGGGCAAAATGATCGACTCACTAAGCAGCTTGTACAGGTCCAGTTTGAGATGCCAGACGGCGTCGTGTCCGGGCACCAGCTGCGGGTGCTGCGGCTCGAGCGCGCCGCCGCGGCCCTCGACCGCCACGCTCACCGCGAGCGACACGCCGCGCGCCGCCCAGCGGGGCAGGCGGGACCCGTCGTGGTACGATACCACCATCTGTTCATAGAGAAACCATTCATGACGTCATTATTATTGAATAACGGCTATTTATCACATACTTTTGACGACCTCTGTGGCGCAGTGGGTGAAAGCCCGCTTGGGACGCAGAAGGTTGCGGGTTTGATCCCCGCCGCGGGATAAATGTTTATATGAACTGCAAATATTTATTTCGGATCTGGGTGTTTCTATGTATAATATGTATGTATTTACAAACAAAAAAGTATATAAGTAGTACATATATCAGTTATCTGGTTCCCATAGTACAAGCTTTGCTTAGTTTGGGGCTAGATGATGCTGTGTGAAAAATGTCCAGCATTCTTTAAAATTCCAGCACTTATAGTATAGTATAGTAGCAAACGTTGTTTTGCCATTATAAGTACTAAACAATTTTTTGACTTAGCTACGTCATTTTATATTATTTCCGGTTATTTACTACTAGTACAAAATAATAGGACCATACCTAATAATTTCATTTATAAATGAAAAAAAAAAAAACAGCTAAAACTCAAAAGCCAGCAATCTACGTAAAACAACGCACCCAGTACATACACAAACAGTAATCTTCAAACGCTGTTTTCTCCGGATATATTGATTTTTTCGGAAAATCCTTTTGGATTTGATTGTGTGTTGGGATGCTGTACCTACCCCTTTCGGCTTCGGTAGACGTCTTATTACACCCTGTATATTATTAGTATTCAAACCGAGTTTCAAGCAAATGGCTCGACACATTAAAAAGTTTCATACAAAAGTTTTCACCCATTTTCAACCCTTTGGGGGTTGAATTTAGAAAAATCCCGCCTTAGTGCCTTAGCCTTAGTTTGAAATGACTATGTTTTATTAATCAAGCATTGATATTTGACTCTGAATACGGACTTCATCACTGCATCACTGTTTGGACCACCTGTAAGGACCACCTGTAAGAGTGTAGCACTCACATAGACATCAAAAGGCATGGCCGGCTTGAACACCTGCGGAGTGCCGCCGAGGAAGGTGACCGCCAGAGACGAGTTGAATATCCGCGCAACACTGTACCCCTCTATGACGTCATCGAGGAAGGGGTCACCGACCGACGCGGTGATGATAACTTCTACTCCGTCCAGGGTCGGCACCAGCTGGGCCAGCTCAGACATCGGGTACTTGAAGTCGTATGTACCGTTAAACTGTAAATAAAAGTAGTGTCAGGTAATATCTTTAGAATAAATAAAAAATGCTGGACTTTTCACACAGCATCATCATCCCCAAAGTAAGCAGAGCTTGTGTTATGGGTACTAGATGACTGATAAACTACTTATATACTTTTTGTTTGTAAAATACATACATATTATACATAGAAACACCCAGACCCGAGACAAATATCTGTAGGTACATTTGTCCCGCGGCGGGGATCGAACCCGCAACCTTCTGCGTCGCAGGCGGACTTTCGCCCACTGCGCCACAGAGGTCGTCAAATCAGAATATGAGTAAAACTAGACCTAAGACAATTTTTCAAATTCTGTTCTATGTTGTTCAGAATGATTTGTTATGTGAAAAAAATATCATATTTCAGTAGAAAATAAAGGTTTTCAATCATAAAAATAAAATTTTAAATTCACGCCAAAACGCTCGTCGGTGTCATGGCGGCTGTTATGACGTCACAGCTCACACGTCAACAGCAAATAATCATCTTCCTGCCCTTTTCCCACATTATATAGGACACATATCAGACATCATCTCAACACTCACTCCTTTCTTAATCTTTCTTTCTTTCTTAATAACACGTCAACAGCAAATACTACGTGAAAAAAATTGTAAACAAAAGGCATAGTTTTGGTCTGTACAGCAAGGCGGTGGATAATCCAAGGTCTGTACTAGAAGATGACGTCACACGCTCTGATTGGTGTACAGCTATCATGGCGGATTGTTGTATTTTGTAGATTTATTTCATTAAATAATTTAATAATCTCGACATTATTAGGACAATAAATTATTTTTTCTCAATCCTTGAATCGTATTTTATTTGATCAGTGAAATATTTTGGCGATTCTTGATAACTGTCATCATGCCTATTGTTTCTTTTGCACGACTAATGTCCAAAATAAAAAATGTGGTACTAGGTACGTACGTACTATATAAAACGTATCTGTTATAAATAAATAAGAGTAAATTGGATTCAAAACATTGGCTCACGCTCAATATCATTAATCATTCAGATCAAGACACATTAATCATTTGATTGAAGATATCTGAGTGGGTTGACAAAGACATATTCAAATACTGAGGCCGTATTCCCGTTCTTATTTTTGTTCGTTTGATGAATATTCGGGTGTTTCTTACTACGATTTCTGACTTCAAGGACCAATTTTTCGGTTTGGAATATTTGGCCCAAGTTTAAGATCGTGATCTTATCGACTAAATACAATGTAGCTCGTAGTAAGAAGCATCCGAATATTCATCAAATGAACGCGAATAACCCCCAGATTTGAGACATGCCCACATTTCGCAGATGTTAGCATTCCATACGGCCAGCCAATCGCTTTTCAGAAAACTAACTGCTAGTTTCTTCACGAACCTATAAATAAACTATCTTTATAATACAAGTTTCATAATAACTTACGAATCTCAAATAGGGCAGTTGTTGGTCGTAGTTGGTGTGGGTGTAGTACGTAGAAGGGGTGGTGTAGGTATTGTAGTTGGGATTCTGATTGTGGTACAGTGCATACTCCGTGGGGTCGGGCTTGGCCATCCAGAATGGATACTTTTCATCCTGAAACCAATATTAATAAATAAATAATGTTGGACTTTTCACACAGCATCATCTAGCCCCAAAGTAAGCTTGAGCTTGTGTTATGGGTACTAGACGACTGATAAACTACTTATATACTTTTTGTTTGTAAATACATACATATTATACATAGAAACACTCAGACTCGAGACAAATATCTGTAGGTCATACAAACATTTATCCCGCGGCGGGGATCGAACCCGAAATATTTTAGATTCGAAATATTTTATTAATGAATCAACTTTTAAAGAACTTTCGTGTCCCTAGCATAGAAATTGCAATAAATTAAATTTTTCATCAACAAATATGGCGGTTGTGATGTTAATAGAATATTAGATCTTTTGCCGACATGGTAGTTTTAGACTTAGTAGTTAGTTTTAGAACTCAGTAGAACTTCAGCACTCTTCATACAAAAAATTATAAAGCCCAGGACAATTTTTTTGTATGGAGAAATCTTAAGTTCTACTGAGTTACCATAATAAAATCATAAAAATTGCACCAAACTAAGAATAGAATAGAATAAGCATTTGTGTTATGTTACTTATTCCAGATCCTTTGAAGATGTCTAAGCGGGGTAGTCAGAGGCATGTCCAAATACATATTTGATACATGACACATCTTGCAGAATTACATACGTGACAGGCAAGCCCATCGCCGCCTATAAGAATACTAACTGGTTTCCTCACGTTTTCCTTCACCGTTCAGAGCACATGTTAGAGCGCATATATTTACGAAACGCAAAGAACCAGTGACACGATAAGAAGAATTGCCCAGCGGCAGGACAATACATATTGCATATTGGGGCTCAAGTGGAGCTGGGCAGGACACTTGACCAGACGCGGTGATGACCGGTGGAGCAGAGTGATTACCGAGTGGTGCCCTCGAGAAGGCTTCAGAAGAGTAGGTCGTCCGGCGGGTCGACGACATTATAAAAACAGCAGGTCGTACATGGGTAAGACTGGCGCAGGATAGGGAAGGTTGGCACAAGCGAAGAGAGGCCTATGCGGGATGAAAAAGGCTGCGGATGATGATGATGAGGACAATACATGCTAAAATCAACAAGAATACTCACAAAGTTAAACATCCTAGTGACGACCTTCTGCGGGTCATAGAACCAGTCAGGCTGGTCGATCTGGTTGGGCTGGCCGGGCCGGAAGTGGCTCTCCTCGCGACTGCCCAGTGGGTCATACTGGGATGTGAAGCCGGACTCGTTGTAGATATACGGGTTGTAGTTCTGACGGACTGGGTCGAAAATATAATTTTATAATTATTTAAACCCAGCAGTGGGTGAAGTCAGGCTGATGATGATGATATAGTTATTTTAGAGGTCTAAGGCGTGTCGCTAACAGAAACGAAAGTCGAGGAGCGGCGCGGGCGCGAATCTCGTTAAAAAATCGCTAAAATTGGTTGTCTGTTAAGTCGGTTTACTGACGATAGTTGAACGTGACAACGTCTACGCATCGCTCACTCAAGTAGGAGAGAAACGGATGTCGAACGCTGCCGAACGCAAAGGCCGATTGTGCTTCTTTGTCGCACGTTCCGCGCTCTCGCTTGCACTTCAAACCTTACATGGAACGCCTCAGAGCGAGGTAACGCCGCATGACGTCATGTTTTTTCGTGCGTGCAGACGGCTCTATCGAATTATAAGACGTTGTCACGTCAAAAAAATAAAAAATAAACAAAGTCAAGAGTCGAAGTCCCCTTCCGCGACTCCTAATCACCTGTCTCTACACATCTTTTGAAGATGACATGTTGAATGAATGAAACAAGACATACAGGCTGCCGCCTCGACGCTTAGCACACGTCAATTTCGCCCGCGCCCCGACCCCGCCCCGACTTTGCTGTTAGCGGCCTGCCTTAGGACACGTTGGATTTATGACTTGTAATTTTATTAAGATTATCTATTATTATATTAGCCCTCAATGTCCCACTGCTGTGCAAAGGCCTCCCCCACTCACACACTCAAGATTATCTAAAGGAATAATTATTAAAGTACACTTTGTTCAACGAATCTAGGCATTCGTGAAGTTAGCCATTTGTCTGCGCAGTGACCGCTTTTTCATACAAAATTGTGTCCTGCGCAAACAGACGGCTAACTTCACGAATGCCTAGAGCCGTTGAACGAAGTGTAAGTGGATGAGTGACTAATGGAATTCAACTGAGCACTTTAGTTATTCGGGAAGCACGTTAATCCAAGCTACTAAGACAATATGCCATGATATTACACAATCTTTGAAAATATTATGTGTCTAGGAATAAGTATTAGTAAAAGGATCCTGTTTAATACTTAACCTCTGAAATGTCACTTGTACAGTCAGCATCAAAAGTTGATTAACAGTTTGTTTTTTTAAAGCGCCATATCTTTTCGATTGCTAAGATAAAATAAATTTTGCCTGGGAAATTATTATGGACTGAGAGTTAAACATCAACTATTTGTCAAAATCTTGGTCATGGTGCTACGGATTTCGGAAATATTCTGATTCTGGAAACATCAAATGTTAATCAACTTTTGATGCTGACTGTACATACGTAAGACCGAAAAAAAAAATGGCGCCGCGTGTCAGCTGTACACCAGGTGTACGAACTTGAGTGGGTTGGATTTGAATACAATTTTTAAACAAACAAACAAATTTCTGTATCAAGTAAGTTTTTTGAAATCATTTGGAGGACATCAGTAGTTAGGAAATTTCATAACGAAAACAACGGTATATGACTTATAATTTATAATTATAGCGATATCCCGTATAGTTCATTTTTCTGATGACCTACATTATTCAAAACTAGCAACCAAAAAATCTAGACATTTTGACCACTAGAGGGCAAGCCTAATCGTGGGACGGGTTAAGTGTATGGTTTGACACAGTTGTAGGCACTGACCTCTTGTGTACTGGTTGTTTCCGTAGCCGACTCCACCTGCTTGTCCCTTGTTATTATACTGGCCCTGAAAAAATATAAATCTAGTATTTTTCATGTAGGGACGTATCCCTAACACATAGAACTTTTGGCGTTTTCGCTGTTCAAAAATGAAAAATTTTGAAATAAATGACATCTAGTGATAACACTAAAAGATACAACTTAAAATAAAAGACACGGAACCGTTCCTATGTGAAAAGGACTTAGTATAATAAGCACGATCTTTAGCTCTCTGAAGTAAGGTACAATAGACGATTGCCGCAGGTTTGGTAGAGTAAGCGAGATAGCACGATTTTAGACGTCATCAAAAATGGGTTCTGCGCAGCTACCTCAGTGAGCTAAAGAACGATTGTGTGTATCATATCTTGCCCATTAGCTCAGCTGGTTCGAGCGGCGCCACGGACCAGCGAGGTCGTGGGTTCAAATCACGGATGGGTGTGATTTTTAGGATGCATTCTTTAATAACCCCTAAGTGTGACGTTAACACTATAAAAAATATCTTCATCAAGATTATATACACAACAAGCCTAGGAGCTCAGTTGGTGGAAATCTAGCGCTTCTTTTCTCTTTACCGATCCGACTCTTCTTACTCTTTCCAACTGAATCAATTTTAAAATATTTTGTAATCCCTGTGTGACTGATATACTACTTATATACTTTTTGTTAGTAAATACATACATATTACGAGTATACATAGAAACACCCAGACCCGAGACAAATATTTGTAGATCATACAAACATTGGTCGAACCCGCAACCTTTTGCGTCGCAGGCGGGCCTTCGGCCACTGCGCCACAGAGGTCGTCTAGATCCGTTGAACGAAGTGTATGTGTTACCTCGGTGTAGTACCGCGGTCGATACTGCGGTATGGGTCGCACGGTCGCCTTCAGCGTTAGGTTCCCTCGCACGGGGCCGCCTGACGTGTAGTTAGCCATTATTCTACCGTGGATATACTGCTCCGAGTTGAAGAAGAACGCTGGCATCGTTACGTTCACCTAGAGATTATAACAATTAGACACAACAATATTTAAATGTTGCCATGTCTGCCGTATGTCGGATGAGTTGTGGGCACGAACCACCACAGAGTGGATCCCACGGAACAGGAAACGAGCACGCGGCAGACCGCCGATGGAGAGACGAACTTGACTCTTACTCCCTCCATTGGAGAACATTAGCTTACAATAGAGTTGAGTGGAAGAAAGGAAGGGAGGCCTTTGCGGACATCACGGGCTCATAATAATAATAATATTTAAATGGGGTTTATTTACAGAAACTAAAAAAACTTAGGCCTTTACATCTAACGCTACACTTAACGGGACGCTGTAGTGCCTGAGACATTGTTTGAGATGGAATAGGCTTGTAGCACCTAAACCATCCTCTCAGCTTAATCAGTCGCCCACAGGAGAGACGACGTCAATACGTGTGGAGCCGACTAAGCTGCGGGTTTCCTCACGATGTTTTCCTTCACCATTTTGAGCTCGAGTTTAAGCGCACAGCTAAAACACTAAAAAAACTAAGCTACTACATATTTACATATATTTACAAAATACAACAGGGTTAGTCAAGCTATTACATTGTATCGTTAGAAACGATCTATAGATAGCTCAACTGATCCAGGTCACTGTCAGTCGGAAGCGTGCCCAAAACACTGGCGGCATTACCACGCTGGATGGCAATGCTGATCCTTTGAGCCAAAAAATGGGGTTAAAAACTGCCTTTTGCTCACTTCAGATGGCAGCACTGTTGAGTGTTCCTTAGTTCTTGACATTTTCCCTACTATTAAAGTAAACAACTGAACTAAAAAGAGATTAATTGAGTAATAAAGTACTTTGTGAAGCTGTGGATTGCAAAAACAGGGGAATCCATGTATTCCCCAAAGATGCCAATAGAAGAAAACAATGGATTATTTAAAGCTTTACGAAAAAATAGATTTTTATTACAGAATCATAATAATTATCTTAGTACTTATTGAAAATTGCCGATAGCAAAGTGTTCTTCATAAAAAGATGTTAAATCTAAAATTATTTTACTGATTAGATATAAATTATAGTGGTAGATGATTTCCTTTTTCTCAGTTCATCTTTTAGGATTACACTCCAGTGGGGCTGTGATGAGAACATTTGTCATGCCGGCATTTTTATCATTTTGCGCTAATATGAGCGCCATGACAGAGACACACTATCTCACAATTTGACATAACGATATGAAATAACGGGCTGCGCATGACTACAGATACAGTTATGAAGATTTTTACGAGAAAACGAGACGAGAGACTTCAGTCACGGTGCTCATCATAGGCCCACTGGTCGAATACATTTTGAAGCTGAATTAGGCAAATTAGCTACTCCACAATCATTAAAAAATGAAGGCGAAAAGGAACACTCAACAGTGGCGCCATCTGTCACGAGCTTTCCGTGTTAAACCCCATTAAAGGCTCTTCAAATCTCCGTTCGAGCATTGTGAATGGTCAAGTCCACGTGACGTCAATGTCCCGCGTATCAATTTACTTAACAAACTGTAGGCATTCCTGAAGTTAGCAGGGTCGCGCACGTAGTGAACTGCACATATCAAACAGCTAACTAAAAGTGAAAACTTCTTTGGGCATTTTTGAGATGAAGAAAAATATCAAACTCAGTCACGTGACTGATACGACACCATCCTCTTACTACACACATTGTATCGTCACCATGGTCAAGGGGGTTTGAGTAACCGCCTCTGGTGAGACAGCCCCGAGTTCAAATCCCAGCGGAACAATAATTTTTGCTTTCTTAATCATCATATTTCATTTTATTTGCTTTAATGTAATAATAAACATAGATCTTAGATTCATCAATATTACACATGGTGAAACAGCCCCAATCCCCTTTAAAAATTACCCCCGAAATTAAATTTTGTGTATATTCAAAGTAGCCACACACTCGCAGGAAAATCAACTTTACAGCATAAGCAATAAGTACTAACCTCGTATCTGGTCTGATAGTACTCTTCAAGCAGGAAGTTAGCCTCCTCAACTTGGCCCAACGCCTCCACTCGTACCGTCCACTCGCCAAACAGCGGCTGATCTGACATCTGGTACTGTAGGCTTACGGTACCGAAGTTACTCTGAAAAGTTCATATAGATAGATATACAATAGGGCACAACCAATCTTTAGCTCTCTGAAGTTAGGTGCACTAAACGATTGCGCAGGTTTGCGCGAGTAGGCGAGATAGAACGATAACAAACTAAGAGAGTGAGCGAGGCAGCTATACAAAGCTGTCTTCGTCTTGTAGGCGTCATGGGTTCTGCCCCAGATTATGTTCTGCGCAGCTACTTCAGAGAGCTATAGATTCCTTGTGACTACTGTAACTTGTTCATTGAAGAAATTAATCTAAAATGGCGGCGTTAATCATGTCTCGCTTGCACACATGTGCCATCACTAGTGTTTTTTACCATCTTTGTACTATTCTTAAGTTAAGTAAGACATTCCCAGAGCTCGTACAAAGCGTTTTGAGTCCACATTTTTCATACGCACTGCCAAATTGTTGAACTCATTGCCAGGTACCGTATTTCCCGAAAAGTACAATATAGGGGTCTTCAAATCAAGACTAAATAGGTTCCTTCTAGGAAAGCATGCTCCATCTTAGACCTCACTACTGCTTAACATCAGGCAGAGGGAGGTCAAACGCTGACCTATTTTATAAAAAAAAAAAAAAGTTGCCTGAAATAAACATGATTACACTATTGCATTAGTTTATACCTGTTGACAGGCATGCATGGGCCAACACATTATTAGTGTGCAAGCGAGAGAACACGACTAGCGGCACGCTCGCGGGTTCGCTCACGGTACCAAATTTTATCCGCTTTTAATATCCAATGGTAAAATGATTTAGGCTGTAGGTTGATATGTCAGCCGAGAAGCAACGAGAGCAGTCAGTTTAAATCGTGTGAGTTTAAAAAGTGATTTGTTACTCTTTGACGAAAAAAATACTGATTTAAAGACACAGAGATTGATTATAGACTGGAATAGCACTTTATGCTTTTCCGTGATGGCTTCTACTTGACCAAAAGTGATACATGAAATCTCATCGCTGATACGTGATTATTATAAAAGTCGAAGCATAAATTGTATAAATACACTCTGTTACAATTACAACGCTCAAGTCACACAATAGTGAAGGCGACCCTTTATGTGAATGTAGCATTGTTCTAGTATTGTTATGGAAAGTATCAAATACATTTGATACGAGACATCAGATATCTGGCGCATATTATCCAGTGTGGCTTCTCAAGCTTGTGATTTTATGGTTGTTGGATCAGATGATCTCTACAAATATTATGTACAATAATGGCTCTACTGATAAAATATAATAAGTAGTAATGTAGCGTAATAGCGTACAAGCACAATATTTTTTTTTAAATTTCAGGTCAGCATTTGACCTCACTCTAGTTGGTAGTAAATACAATACCTACGGTCAAAGGATCTAGACATTCGCGCGGTTAGTTTAACGTGCGCAGTGGTACTTTTTAACCCACTTCAAAAAAAGGAGAAGGTTCTATGTTAGGCTGTATGTATGTTTTTTTATCACCAATATCTCCGTCAATTATGGACCGATTTCCAAAATATTTTTTTTGTTTAAAAGGGTATACTCCCGAGGTGGTCCCATATAAATTTGATTTCTGAGGGTTTCATAGTTTTCCCGTAAAACTAAAATAAAAAAACTTCTTCCTCAGTGAGAAACGCCGCGCCCATTGAAGTCGGGTTTCTTTTTAGTTTTTAAAAAACGTAAATAATCAAACTAAATTATTGACTGCGGTTTGAAACGGTTAAAATCATAAATGTTAGATCTATCGGCTGCAGTCTACGATTGTCGTACCTGTCTGGAGAGCCATCTCTTCATGATGCGTCGGTTGGGGTCCAGTATAAACACGTCGATAGCGCGACCGAACGCTTTTAGCTCCCTGTTGATCGGTATCACTCGGAATTTCACTGAAATGCATCCTCTTTATTACAATGTGGAGAAAAAAGATCTTAAAATAAAATAAATAAATAATGCTGGACATTTTCACACAGCATCATCTAGCCTCAAACTAAGCAAAGCTTGGTGCTATGGGAACCAGATAACTGATAAACTACTTATATAATTTTTGTTTGTAAATACATACATTAGATAGAAACGCCCAGACCCGAGACAAATATCAGTAGGTCATACAAACATTTGTCCCGCGGCGGGGATCGAACCCGCAACCTTCTACATCGCAAGCGGACCTTCGCCCACTGCGCCACAGAGGTCGTCATCTTTGTCTAATCTTATCATTTTTGTCAAATAAATTATTTGTATTTTTTTTTAGGTATCCACAGCGAATAATATCCCTCTGCTTGGTGTAGGCCTTCCTCTGTTTACTAATACTACTTACTTGGCCCTGTGCCTCATGTGTCTGTTGCAGCCAACTGGTTTAATTAGCCGTTCAATTAAGCTCCTAGCCATTTGATTAAACGGCGCCGTTCAACTAGCGGCCTGTAGCTAGTACGAAATAAAGTAAAAAAAAAAGCATTTATTCAGTAGGACCGCTGGGATCACTTTGAAATGTCTTAAAACTAAGTGATTCTACCCCTGTTCCTTCGCGACCAATACCGTGAAGAACCAGGGCTAATAAACACAGAACTCACCAGTCTGCCCTTGCATATACAAAGGCTTGTCCATCTGAATGAAAATAGTCATGAACCGTTTGGAGAATGTAAGGTGAGTCTCGTTTGTGAACGCGCGCCCTCCGAACGGCGTGTCGAGGTAAAGCCCTTCTACACGCAGTTTGTAATCCCCCGGGATCGTAGTTGCCGGTACCTGTAATTACAATCATTTAACTAATAATATATATATAATAAACCAACAGTCGCATACAGCTGTATGCTTTGTTGCTGTGCCGTATTGGTTGAATGGGCTTGTGGATCACTGGATTTTTCGTTTCGAAAAATTTATATGCGCTTTAACACGAGCTCATAACGGTGAAGGAAAACTTCGTGAGGAAACCCGCAGCTTAATCAGCTCCACACGTACTGACGTCGTCTCTCCTGTGGGCGGCTGATTAAGCTGAGAGGATGGTTTAGGTGCTGGGCAAGCCTATTCCATCTCAAACAATGTCCCAGGCACTACAGCGTACCGTTATGTGTAGGCATAGGTTGCCTCCTGACGCTGTATAAATCAAGGCCTAAGTACAGACCAAACCCAGACCTAAAAACATATATCTATAAATCACGCAAACATTTGTCCCACTGCGAGAATTGAACTCGCAACTCTCATGTCTCAGCCGAGCATTCGTCCGCCACGCCAGCGAGGTAGCCAAAATATTTGCATCATGACAACTAAATAACGTCATTACTCGGAATATTTCGAAAGTTTGGAATCAGCTTCCAGAGTCTGTATTTCCGCTGAGCTACGACCCTGTTGTTTTTAAGAAGAGAGTTAATAGGCACCTTCTGGGTAAGCTCGCTCCATCGTAGACCTCACTCTTGCCTGTGTAAGTTTCGAGGTCAAGAGACGACCCATTCATAATAAAAAATAATAATAATAATATAAGTTAGCCTTACCCTCATGTTCAATATCTCAGGCACGCCCTGCTTCGCCCGTTGCATCACATCAGCTATTTCCACCCCATTGCAAGATATAGAGGCTCGGACAGTCATTTGCAGACTTGACTGTAGGATGTTCACAGATATCTTGTATATCTGCCCGGGGCGGACCATGCGCGATGCTACTATGAAGTATGTCCTGTGAATGATAATGTATTCTAATCAATAGATGTCTTTTTCTATAAAAAGGCATACAGACTAACAATAATCCATATGATTTTTATGTATGATTGTGTATGTTATTAAGATATACCATTTGAAAACTGCAGGGAATACTTATGTGTAACCTGTAGAACACCATTGCTTCTCTAACACAAAAGCATGGTGTTCTATCAAAATATTATAAAACTAGCTGTCCGCCCCGGCTTCGCACGGGTTTATTATAGGTATTAAACAAAAATTTAATAACAACATGGTGGTCCCGGAGCGGGATGTATGATCCTTTAAAGTTTAGAGGTTAATATGTAGGTAAGGTCTAAGGTAGGTATGGGAGTATTGGGCAGTAAGGCAGGTTTGGACACCACCGGCAAATCCCCGTGTTATGCCGGCCATACACCATCATGCCAATCCACCATTAGTCATGCCAATCCACCCCCATACATGGTCAATTCTAACTGATCAAATTCCGATTTGACGATAGGCATGATGGTTTATGGCCGACATGACACGGGGGTGTCCAAACCTCTCTACTGCCCAATGCTCCCATACCTCCCATATATATTTCATTGATATATTACCACTCCCTTCCATTCATTCCATAGTTCCCAGACACTTTTTAAACTATCATGGTTTTCAACATTTTTAACACAGTTAACGGGATATTTACCATGATTTAATGTTTTTTGAGTTTCCCGATATTTCAACGCAGTTGCATACGCCATGATCAATAGTATCTATGGTATTAATCATGTTTAATATCCCGTTACCTGTGTTAAAAATCCCAGACACTTGTCCTACCGTACTAACTGTTATTTATTCTGTGGTCGCGATGTATCTTAAATGTTTAAACTCATGATAACTTTTTAATAAAATGTCCAATTTCAATCATTCAAAAAGTAATCGACGGGTACTGAAACAGCCTTTACTACGAAGGAATTTATTTGGATAAGAATAAATACCAAAATAAGAATAACGTGGTCTGCTTTTGGTCGGCATTTTTATTCACTTTTTAAATTATAAAAGTTGTTATTCTGACACAACCACAATAGTTGGACATATGCTATCGCTGACTTTTTTGTAGATATTGATACGTTCTTTAATATTGTAGAACATTTTTTTGTTCTATCATCAATAGTTTTCGCAGCGCACGCGATATGAAGAATTTTGTGTTCAAAATTTTTACACCTTTGGTTACATTATTGCAATTTTCATAAGGATCTCTAATTTTTTTGAAAATAATTTATAGCCTATGTTCATCACAGATAATGTAGGATTCTAATGGTGAAAGAATTTTTCAAATCGGTCCAGTAGTTTCGGAGCCTATTCAATTCAAACAAACAAACAAACAAACAAACAAACAAATGTTTCCTCTTTATAATATTAGTGTAGATGTATTAACTCACGTTTCTTTTATAATGACGCTTTCAGCTTCTAAAGCAGCTCCTTTGTAAGCAGTATTGTATGTCCTGCCAGCGTCCCATGCAGGCCTCGGAGTGTTGTCAGGATTGTATGGGCTCTGATAGTTTGGATCATTCCTATTCTCAAACTGGTTGAACCTTTGATCTTGATCATATGGATTTCGATTCACATCGTACTGTCTGTTAGGATCTACTGGATTACTAGGGTTCTTGAACCTTCGATTTGGATCATATGGGTTGTCATATTGAGGATCTGAAGGTGCATTTGGATTATAGTAGTCATTGGTTGGACTAGGTTGGTTCTCGGGGTTATAAGTAGAGGGGACATAGTCTTGTGACCTGCACAGCTGTATAGAAGCCGAAAATAATATATACAATGGAAAGAGATTCATTGTTCAGTCTGTTAACACCTGTAACAAGAGCAAACGTATGTAGAACACTGAGCTAGACGGTAATTATAGATATGGGTCAGTAACATCTAATTATGAATTACGAGAAAGGGGTTGAATTATATTCGGGAGAGATATGGGTTGAATTCTTTACGGGATTTTAGTGGACTTTCAACAAAGTTTCTTGAGATGTTACTCATTTTAAAAACAGTTAAGCCTCTGCATAACATCAAAGCCTTGGAAATTGACAGAAAAATTAGACAATAACGCTAATAACCTTAGTTAATCTAATAAAAGTTACCAACTTACTTCTGAAGCTAACGCCCATGAATATTCCTTGTTTCTGTATCAAACCACATGTAAAGTCTTCCGCTGATAGCACAGGATTTAATTACACAGCAAATGCTAACATATTACTATGTATTAGCACTATAACTCATTGAAAAAATAGCAAATTTTCCTATAAAAACAAACAAGTACCTATGTATCAAATCAACGGCTTACTTCATTTCCGAAACAGAAAATGCGAAATCGTCGCGCAGCCGCACAACACCACGCCCGGATAGAGTACGCGAAAAACCGGTAACCTCTGAAATAATTCGATTCGATTACTAAATCGATAAATGCACTCGATACAAATTACTGAATCTGTTCGGCCGGCACTCAGCTCGGCATTTTGTTTTGTTGTCAAATTATTAAAAATATTTTGCTGTTAAATTTATTTGCACACACGTCTATTGAGAGATAGAGAAAGTTATTTATTTTCATAATTATCTGGTTGCCAGGAAGAAATCGCTTTTAGCGATATGGCCGCCCATTGTACAATTTGTTTATTTGATATATTCTCTGTATTATGTTCTTGTGTACAATAAAGAGTTAATCTATCTATCTATTATCATAGTTCGTAGATTATTTAGAAATTTAATTCATAATAACCTGTGACGCTAATACCTACTTTACTTAGGTACATATTTTAGCTAGGGGAGACAGGGACTTGCAGGGGACGGGGACACAATGGTGGCCACTATCATCGGGAAACGGCATTTACAACGCCTAATTTCTATTGTTAAATTCAAATAAACGACACATTGTAACACTAAAGCAGCAGGGTCATCAAACAAAAACAATTAGGTACTCAGTATTAAAAATTTTATTTAAAAATTACTCAAAATCAGTCTGGGTAGTTACCTACCCAGACTGATTTTGAGTAATTTTAATAAGGTACAACATAATTTGTCTATTAGTCTAAAAATCAACTTTTATCATTTAAACAATATATTATTCTAATACTTATAGGTAAGTACACTGTATATCACTGTCTATTGTCCAACATGTCCGCCTAATTGAATTTATTAAATAATTATTAAAAAAGATGTGCTTTATGTGTCCCCGTAAACTTGTACTAAGTAAATAAAAATTTGTTGCACTCCGGGAGTGCCGACAGAAGTGAAAACTTGAACAATTACGTAGGTACATTACGCACAATGAATTTTATCCCTCCAAAGTTGGTGCGCAGAACCCATTTATGATGACTCACAAAGATGAAGACAGCGGTTGTCAGACAGACAGCAAGTCATGACAGAGGCTTTACCGCGGCCTAGAAACTGTCACCTGAGTTGCGTACAGACTCATATGAACTTACTTTTTTACTTGAAAAGCTGATAGGTTTTAGCCTTCACAGTGAACATTTGCCTGAAATAACAAGTACAACGTTACACATAAAAAAGTTATTAGGTTTGTATCAAAACTGAGAAGTGATTGTAATTACATACCTACATTTAATATTAACTATGTACTTAGTAGCAACAATAGAAGTATTCTGAGTTATTGCATATAAATAGTGTGATACTTTCATTGAGTGAGTGTGAATTAAAAATTGTAGAATGCTTATACATCTCATTGCAGGCGACTGTACCTAACAGTCTAGTATAGATGTAAAGGCAGAGTTTTAGATAAAATAAAGTTTTATTGTTAAACAATTTAAATTTATAGTAAACACGACATATGCAATTTGACAAGTGTCTGTGCAACCCCTTTGCACACCATCACTGATAGTTATTAGTAGCTTCATGCAACTCAAGAGTAAGTAAGACAAAAGCTAGATCAAACCGATTTTTAGATTAGGAAGGTTTTGTACCTACATTATCTAGTTGGATAGAAATAGCTTTGGAAATGTTCCGGCTCCTCTCTGGTTTTATTCAAGCACAAGTAAAAATACCTACTTACTTCTGAGAAAATGCTGCTAGGAAAAATCATCATACATATTTGTCATAGGATAAGTTATAATCAAAAAATAAGGAATCAGCTGTGTGCGAGTCATATTTTGCACTGTTATGAAATAATCACACATCACTAGGTAAGTTTATATGTAACACAATCAAATAGTATTTTTCTCTATGCACGCACAGCACTGACAATAAAAGCGCAATAAAGAAGTATTCCTTGACCCCATGTCAACCAGGGACCTTTGTTAGTTTCTCCAATTAATTTAGCATATTCTAATGTCATTTTTATTAAATTATTATATCTAATCTAAATCTAAATGTAAACAAAAGCTCTATTCCTAAACTTTATGCAGGTTAGAAATTTTAGTTCCCAAAAAATTTCACTACATGGCGACTCAGTAAAAATTAGATCGCGCTATCGTTGCGTTTTGACTTGTGCTTCAGAAACTCGCGCAGCGACTGGTCAGATATCATAATGACCATTACCAAGTTTGCCAATACTTCTTGCTATTATTTTCTTTAATTTTATTCACAATACTTAAATAACCATTGGGATGACTGACAATTTATTTCAAGTTACATAATAAACTGGTGTCGTCTAGCGTCTTACGATCACGTGATTTTGCTAGCCGAATGAAAAGTTTTTTACTCATTTCAAAACTATTTCCTCTATGTCGCTAACGCGCCTAAAGAAGTTTTCACTTGGAAAACAGAATGGCGTGCCTAATACTAGGTAGTCGCCAATATTTACCTCTACAATAGGTACCCTAGTGTATTATATTGTCTTTGACAATACGAACGAATAGATGTCATTTATTTGGTATGAATAAATTTCAACAAATACTCTAGGTAAAGTTTATGGATTGGGATGAAACAAGATATGTTTTGGGATGAATCAAGATAAATACCTATTGGGATGAAACAAGAAGCACTCCGCGGGCGATCGTTTTTTAATTTGGGCGGGAATGCCCATTCTCCTTTTCCCTTTGATCCAATCAGAAGTGTCAAAAGTTATTGGTTTTCATGTCAAATATAGTACCTACTTACCTTCTGCTTGATAATAAAATTATACTGTAGCATTACAATTTCGGACGCACTCGATCATGCAAAATCGAATGGCGCACGGAGCGAGCCGCGTAAATGAACACGTCGCGCGCTCAACTTGGCGGGGGCAGAGGTAACGCGAAAAGCCTAAAGAGCTCGGATCTCCTCGCCTTAAGCGCCGAATTATGCCAGAGGTCATCGTGTAGCCAGATGAGCGTTTACTTGTAGATGATTGAAATCTACACTTCTACACTAATATTATAAAGAGGAAACATTTGTTTGTTTGTTTGTTTGTTTGTTTGTTTGTTTGAATGGAATAGGCTCCGAAACTACTGGACCGATTTGAAAAATTATTTCACCATTAGAATCCTACATTATCTGTGATAAACATAGGCTATAAATTATTTTCAAAAAAATTAGAGATCCTTATGAAAATTGCAATAATGTAACCAAAGGTGTAAAAATTTTGAACATAAAATTCTTCATATCGCGTGCGCTGCGAAAACTATTGATGATAGAACAAAAAAATGTTCTACAATATTAAAGAACGTATCAATATCTACAAAAAAGTCAGCAATAGCATATGTCCAACTATTGTGGTTGTGTCAGAATAACAACTTTTATAATTGAAAAAGTGAATAAAAATGACGACCAAAAGCAGACCACGTTATTCTTATTTTGGTATTTATTCTTATCCAAATAAATTCCTTCGTAGTAAAGGCTGTTTCAGTACCCGTCGATTACTTTTTGAATGATTGAAATTGGACATTTTATTCAAAATTTATCATGAGTTTAAAAATGTAAGATACATCGCGACCACAGAATAAATATCAGTTAGTACGGTAGGACAAGTGTCTGGGATTTTTAACACAGGTAACGGGATATTAACTATGATTAATACCATAGATACTATTGATCATGGCGTATGCAACTGCGCCGAAATATCGGGAAACTCAAAAAACATTAAATCATGGTAAATATCCCGTTAACTGTGTTAAAAATGTTGAAAACCATGATAGTTTAAAAAGTGTCTGGGAACTATGGAATGAATGGAAGGGAGTGGTAATATATCAATAAAATATATATGGGAGGTAGGGGAGCATTGGGCAGTAGAGAGGTTTGGACACCCCCGTGTCATGTCGGCCATGCCTATCGTCAAATCGGAATTTGATCAGTTAGAATTGACCATGTATGGGGGTGGATTGGCATGATGGTGTATGGCCGGCATAACACGGGGATTTGCCGGTGGTGTCCAAACCTGCCTTACTGTCCAATACTCCCTTACCTACCTTAGACCTTACCTACATATTAACCTCTAAACTTTAAAGGATCATACATCCCGCTCCGGGATCGCCATGTTGTTATTAAATTTTTGTTAAATACCTATAATAAACCCGTGCGAAGCCGGGGCGGACAGCTAGTATTGAGTATAAACGCGTGTTTTTGTCAGCCTTTTTTGTATTTTGTTTCGTAGATGGAAGAGAGAAAATGCAGAAATTCCAAAGAGAACGCACCAGCATCCAGCCAGTTTCACTTCATTCATGGCTTTTGGTAGAGGCTCTGTTTTGATGTAGGTTGGTCAATGTGTTGGAGCTCGTACAGACTTAGGTACCTATCCGTTGATGAAAATGGGTATTTATTTTACTGAATTAGGTACAATATACGTCTCAGAGGTCTGGGAAGCCCATGTAACGCCTGTCAACCTGTTCATCGAGGATAATTTCATTTCATAATTTTGCACCATTCGGCAACATACCATTTGAGAACCATAATGAAGTCTATATAACGGGAATAGATTAGACCAGCGCATTCTCCAGACATTAATCCAATACAACATGTTTGGGACAATTTTGGAAGAAGAATCCTCTAAAGGAATCCAACGCCCAGAAATGACACAGAGGCGAAATCGGTTTGATTGGTAGAGTAGATAAGCTAAGCCTAACAAATGGATACCGAGCATGATAAACCGTTTTCAGAGTTTGGTCAAACCATACGTACAGTTCGCCCAACGGATCTAGGCATTCCTGAAGTTAGCCGTTTGTCTGCGCAGTGAACGCTTTTTCATACAAAATTGTGTTCTGCGCTGACCAACGGCTAACTTCACGAATGCCTAGATGCGTTGGGCGAACTGTACAATACGCACTATTCATTTCTTTAGATTTCATTTCAAACTTTCAAATTCAAATTCAAATTCAAAACGTTTATTGCTTCATGTTAGTAAATAGATCTTAAAATAAAATTGGGTTTCATAACATGTCACTTTGTGTAAGGCCAAGTCACGTAAAATGCAAATAAAATCGTAAGGGTGTGTTTTTGCGTTTTTCTTTTTCGTGAGCTTAGTTTTACTTAGGCTTTTAATACAAATTTTAACTACTTTTTGAAAATTCTCAAACTTTTGTCCCGTTCTTTTTATTTTTGTTTTATATCTTATGATCATGGTACTACAGGCACAGCTACAACTGAATATGTGTGATAAATAATATAAATCTATGATAATATGTGTAGGTAAGGTACTAGTATTTATGATCAGGGGCCCTACTATGAGCTCTTATAGCGATCCAGTTTCGGTCTTAAATTGAACTGCTTCGCTATAACGTACCATGACGTATGATAATTAAAAAAAAAAAATGCTGGACATTTTCACACAGCATCATCTAGCCCCAAACTAAGAAAAGCTTGTACTATGGGAACCAGATAACTGATATACTAGGTACTTATATACTTTTCGTTTGTAAATACATACATATAATACATAGAAACACCCAGACCCAAAACAAATACCTGTAGGTCATACAAACATTTGTCCCGCGGCGGGGACCGAACCCGCAACCTTCTGCGTCGCAGGCAGACCTTCGCCCGCTGCGCCACAGAGGTCGATAATACAAGGTAACTATTAATTAAATGTACTAGACTTGTCGTAAAAACTGAATCTGCAATATAATACTTAAGCAATACAAGTAAAACAAATGTTCTGCTTAAGGGTGAATATACAAAATTGTATGGTTTTTCGGTACCATTTGCTGAGTCTGGAACAACAGCTGTAGTGAAATTGTGGTACGAAATTAAAGGTAAAGTATTCATCTACACGGCCCGGGGTGATAAAAAAAAACTGGGTAGTTCCATGCAAAAATCCACAAAAAAAAAGCTTTTAATAACGTAAGAATCACTAAAAATGACGAAAAATGGGGTCCGAATCGGAACAAAAATAGCCAAAGATGCAGTAAATTTTGACAAAAAAATTCTAGAAAATTTTAGCTTATATAGTTCTCTAAGCGTGTTGCTAATTATTTTTATCCCAAATCAATTAGTTTTTTATTTATGAGTATTAAAATGTACAAAAAACAGTACGATTTCTCTCCATACATTTTCTATGGCGTGCGCAATCTCGATTTGCCATATAAATCCGAATCCGAGCTCAGACGCTTCAGATGCACGTCAAACGTGCTTATGGAAGGACGGGTGTATCGCATTTTTCAATTTTTTAGTTCGACAAGGTTCTATCTAAAATTCTGTATGAATACGAATACCGTGACTGGAAAATATTGATACTTTTGGTTTCGGACGATGATAAGATAGGATAAGGAAAAAAAAATTTTTTTTCCGTCACGTGTAAATCGTCAGCAAAGGTTATTTTTTCGCAAGACAACTAAACAGCTTGTTAGTAAATTACGAGTATACTATTCTAGCGACCAAAACGTCGTAAGCGCTATGACAAAGTACGTGAGTTACGTGATGAACACTCGGTTGGAACCTCGTTGGATGGAAGTTTCAACTTTGACATTTGTCAATTAAATTATTGTCAAGTATTAAAATCCTAGAAACGCTCCTCCGTACTCAAAATGTAACAATCTATGGACTGCTTTGCGGCTGCTCACTTCGCACTGTGATCTTTTGACCTATTATGTATGTGTCATGATGATCTAATGCTTTTTTTTCTTCTAGCCCCCATCCTTGATACCGTCCGAAAAGGAACTTCGTTCTAAAAGTATTGAGGGATAAAATCACGTAAATGTTAGATTTCCTAAGATATTTGAGATTAAAAATTTAATGCTTAAATATAACAGCTAAATAATAAAGATGCACCTACCTACGTAATATTTCAATTGTTTTATAGCACACCATCTACCTTACTTTATTTTTTACTTTGTACTTTCAAAACATTCAAGTATCAAAATTAGCTCGTTCAACTAATAATCGAACGGGATACGGCTTCAAAGTGTGCGTAAGTGTTTTGTTATTGTGTGCAGGCCGAAACTGGCATCTATCAAATTGTATATTCGTCCTTAAAACGTCACGTTGTCGGTTCGAAAACTTTGCGATTCAGATTAGGAACCTAAACTGGATAGCACCCAAACCGAATGGTAGGTCATAATACGGCACCTGGGGTAGCGCCTAGTGCCAGCGCGGTTCTCCGCTACCCTCCGCTTATACCTACCTTGTAGGCGCTCCGCGCGCCTAACGCTGCTGGCATTCGATCATATCCCTGTTACTTACATGCACTCTTCTCGGGCGGATCTACCGAACTGTTTTGGTTTTATAGTAGTTACCCTGTTACCCTGTTAGTACACCGAGTACTAACTAACCGCCGGTGTACTAACCGCCTTAGTACACCGACGCATTCGCATACGAATGCGAACCCACGTCTCACTCTAGCACATAGCTAATGACATAGGTGCGTCCTTGTCGAATGCGATCTGTCGATGCGAATCGCATGCGAATGCGTCGGTGTACTAACGGCGTATAAAACCAAAACAGTTCGGTAGATCCGCCCGAGACGAGTGCACGTATACACAGAGCGCGTACTCGTAGCGTAGACGTAATATTGTTTTAATCTGATTGTGTTCTATCCTATATTTCTGTGCTTGTTTTCATGTTAATTCTAATCTTGTGACTTTCGTGTTTACAATCATTAAACTTACTTCTCGAACAATATTAGTATTCTTTCCGTGCATGCCTATCTACCTACCTATAGCGAAATATGTTATAGGTTAAAATAATAAATTGTAGGTAGGTATATTGAAAATAGATCTGTTAAATTGAAAGCTACAGAACTATGGTTGTAGAAAATTTAAATGATAAAAATCTTGATGAATACTACTTATAAAGGACTAGCTGCGCTCCCGCGGTCCCTCGGGATTTTTTGTGCCCTATGTCTTATAAATGTGCCCCAAAAATAAAATTTGTGCCTATCAAGGTTTCAGAGTTATTCGAGAAAATAGAATGCCGCTGGGGTAACGCCGGAACAGCGGCAAGTTTTTTATCTATTAGTTGTAGCCAAATGGGAATAAAATTTGTGCCTATTAAGGTTTCAGAGTTATTCGAGAAAATAGAATGCCGCTGGGGTAACGCCGGAACAGCGGCAAGCTTTTTATCTATTAGTTGTAGCCAAATGGGAAAAAGCATAAAAGATTGCTTATATTTGTGCACTTCCATGGCCAAGTAGCAGCATTTGTGCCCCCTGTGGTTGATGAGTTATTTGTATAGAGGGAATGTTTGACAGGTTTCCATTGGAACGGCTGGACGCACAAATATGATTTTTTGGGAGCAGAGCAGGTGCGGTGTAATTTGTGCCTATTTGTGCCCGTGTTTTAAAAAAAATGCATATTGTATGAATTAGACGAGTTTTTGTGAAAATTGAAAATAGCCTCTAGCTCTTGAACTACAAAAGGAAGGCGCTCTGTGATTACACTGGCTGATGCCTGTTAGGAATATGTATCTTCTGTTAAAATTGTGAATACCTACCCTACATCTAATTTTCGACGAAATAAATCAATTTTACTACTTAAAGTGGTTTACTTATTTCGGGCACCAAATGGGGAGTTTCAACAAGATAACAAGATTCCATGTTGTGCCAATAATTAGTGCCCATATTTAAATCCACGCACACTGAATTTCAGCTTTCTACGCCTCATAATTAACCGGTAATAACTAAAAACAACAAACGAAAACATTTAGACAGTTATCCGACCAAATACGAAAGGCCATAAAATAAAAATTTTTGAAAAAAAAAATTGAACCGACTTCACAGAACACAAACAGGAGAACCTTCTACACACTAAAAAGAGAAAAATAAGAATATAATTTGAAGTCGGTGCCAACTATTCATTTACATCTAAGAAATTCAAAAGAACTTGGGTGCAAAATTGTATCCTGGTACGCTATCGCTCGATTTCTTTTTTTGATAGGTACCTAATCGTATTCACTTGGCACCGACTTCAAATTATATTCTTATTTTTCTCTTTTTAGTGTGTAGAAGGTTCTCCTGTTTGTGTTCTGTGAAGTCGGTTCAATTTTTTTTTTCAAAAATTTTTATTTTTCACTTTTTAGTGTAAGTAAATAAATACTGTGTAAATAAAAGTGTATGTGTAAATAATATAGTAAGCTACGAGTACATTAAGACTTTGCTTATCGTAGCTTAAGTAGGAAAGGATAAGAGAAGTCATGGGCAGACCTACTAAAGGACAGACCGGAGTTCAGCAAGGGGGAAAACTATCAATCCATAAGGAAAAGAAATATTTTGTACTACCTCGGGTGTAATACCCTTTCAAACTATTTAATGTTTGACTCAGATTGTGAGTCAGGGTGTGTTGTGTAGTGAGAATGAGGTTTTTTTAATGTTACGGGAAAACTGTCAATCCCTCAGGAAAAAAAAATATATGGCGCCACCTTGA
Organism: Epirrhoe tristata; assembly: GCA_951394285.1. NCBI lineage: Eukaryota > Metazoa > Arthropoda > Insecta > Lepidoptera > Geometridae > Epirrhoe > Epirrhoe tristata. The sequence goes on from OX596154.1 coordinate 8,931,723, forward strand.
GAGTATATCTCTTTTTAACAAAAAAAAAATTTTGGAAATCGGTCCACAATTTTCTTAAAGTTCAGTGATTGTTTTAGTTTTACGGGAAAACTATTAATCCCTCAGGAAAAAAAAATATGTGGCGCCACCTTGAGAGTATACCTCTTTCTAACAAAAAAAAAATTTTGGAAATCGGGCCACAATTTTCTTAAAGTTCAATGATTGTTTTAGTTTTACGGGAAAACTATTAATCCCTCAGGAATAAAATTTATATGGGACCACTATAAGAGTATACCCTTTCAAACAAAAAAAAAATTTTGGAAATCGGTCCACAACTGACGGAAATATCGTTTTCTTAAAGTTCAGTGATTGTTTTAGTTTTACGGGAAAACTATTAATCCCTCAGGAAAAAAAAATATGTGGCGCCACGTTGAGAGTATACCTCTTTCTAACAAAAAAAATATTTTGGAAATCGGGCCACAATTTTCTTAAAGTTCAGTGATTGTTTTAGTTTTACGGGAAAACTATTAATCCCTCAGGAATAAAATTTATATGGGACCACTATAAGAGTATACCCTTTCAAACAAAAAAAAAACTTTGGAAATCGGTCCACAACTGACGGAAATATCGGTGAACATACATAAAAAAAAAAAAAAAAAAAAAAAAAAAAAAAAAAAAAAAAACATACATACAGCCGAACATATAACCTCCTCCTTTTTTTGAAGTCGGTTAAAAACGGCCGTTAGGAACATTCACCTTACCTTCTTAATTTATCTACCAGCTTTTCTTATGTTTGAACAGTGGTGCAGAAAAGCATTTAAGTTAGGTGATTTATTTTTTGATTTCGATCATTTCAATTTATACCTAGCATTAGTAAGCTGCACGTAAGGATAAATTATTGTTTTCTGAGAGTAAATATTAAGTAGGAATTTATGCTTTCTGCTTGGTGCAGCATTGCTTATAGTTAAATAAAACCTTATTACCTATATACCTTATTAACGCCGGAAAGCGTTACCCCAGCGGCATTCTATTTTCTCGAATAACTTTGAAACCTTAATAGGCACAAATTTTATTTTTGGGGCACATTTACAGGGGAACTAATTTTTCCCAAAGTTTCATCACGATCCGAGTCCACGTCTTGCCGCTGCAGTAACGCACACTAACATGGCCGATAACGAATATTCCGGCGTAGGTAGGTAGGTACATACATTCGTAAATTATCGTGTTGACCAGGTTTTATCGACAGCTCTTGTAAACGAAGTTTTAAATGCGCCATTGGTCACGTACACCTATTCCCCGAACAATGGGTAAATAAAACCAAATAAACAGGCAATGCTTATTCAATACAACACTTGTGATGGTTTTCCGAGTGTTATTTAAACACACTTTACGATTAATTTACCAGATTCGTCTAGACACCTATAGGTTTGTTGGCAACAGGTTACAGAAAAGAATAACTTTTTGAACAGTTCAATATAATTACAGTGTAACTGTAACAAATGCATCTTGCTTTGTGGAGTTTGATATGGACTCTATGTGTGTCAGTGGATACTTATGTGTCTGGCCAGGAGATGTCAAATTCTGAATCGAAACAGCAAGAGGATAAACAGGATAAGGATACCATCATTTTGGAATCGCCGCAACAACAACCCCAAGACTACAAAAATATATCCCATCAACGCACTAAACACGTACCTCTGAGAAGAGACATAGTCACGCAAGAACAGTCTCTGATGAGTGAGGAGACCCCATCTATTTTACATTCACTACCATATAGAGCAGAGCAAAGTAAGGCTGGTGATTGTTTTTATAAAAATCGTTCTGAAGATACTATGAGAAAAGTAGAACGTGGTGCTTGTTACGGAACAGGTTTAAATAATAACGATTTTTGGTATTTTTTAAGAGATATTAAGCAAGATTTTATGTTTACCTTTGATGTTGTATTGTATGAACCTAGAGCGGTTAAAACGGATATGTCCGGATTCTTTTGGTATATTATTTTATGGTTAAGAATTTTAGTTCAAAATGTTCCACATCCTATATCTATTATTAAACTTCTAAAAGCAAATGTTCAAGAAAAGATTATCGGTAATAAAGAATTAATTGCTGGTCTTCGAGAAGATATTAAGATAGAAGAGAGAAACATTGTTGATAGATTTAAAGACGTTGACCGACGTTTGTCAATAATTGAAGAAACTATTAAGGTTATCACTGGTTACTCCACAAAGAGTGTTAATGAGACACTAAATGTGTATACTCCAGCACTTAATATTTTTTCAACTAAAACTGGAAATTTTGTACATAAACCTTCCTATAGTAACGTAAGTTCAGGTACTTTTGAATTAAAAGACATAAATTAATTATATTAGTCTTTATTTAAAACCTTATTGTTCTGGACCGATACCCGGGCTTCGAAGTGGACTGTATAGGCTTCAGATGGTAGGGGCAGCAAACCGTAAAAGCACCGGTCACAATAGGTATGGTTCAGGGCAAGTCGAGGGTGCGATCGGGCAGAGCTTCGCTGTTAGATGTTAAGAGGCTACAAGACAGCCGCGCCAGACCGATGTCGATATAGCGCCCAAAAAAAGTAGGTAGCCTATCTAACTCGCTCGTGATCAACATTTTTGGTCGGATAATACCTAGGGGTCGACGTCCGCGCCTGCCAGTCGCGCATTTCGTAAAAATACCAACTATGTGGTCTTTTTACGTACGTTTGTGTACTTTTTATCTGTGACTTTTTTGTAATTTTTGAAATTGTTGAAATATTTGAAATTTTGCGTACCACTTTGCGCACTGCGCATCTATTTTATATCGTGCAGAACTGCGCACAACTTGGCGCACCTTGTGCACCGCTTTGCCCACTCTGCGTACAATTATGCGCACTCTACGCATCTATTTTATTTCGTACAGCACTGCGCACAGCTTTGCGCACCTTTTGCACAACTTGGTATACTCTGGCAATCTATGTTTTTCGTGCAGCGCTTTGCGCACAACTTTGCGTTTTTTGCACACAGCTTTGCGCACTTTGCGCACTTGAGTGTGAAGATAATTATGGTTTTTAGTTTTTGAATAAAATAATGGAAGTCCACCAATCTCCGTTCTTCAGATTAGAGATTCAAATTACAGAGATCACAAAACTGGACTACAAAACTAAATGTGAAAAATCGTATGGTTCATCAGAACGCGTAGTGCAGTTTGGCATCCCATAAGGGAGTGTACTGGGACCTTTACTATTTATTATTTATATAAACGACCTACCTAGATCAGTCAATCAACCAATGACCTTATTTGCTGACGATAGTACGATAACAATAAAATGTGATGACATAAATAGTTAAAATTCTGACATTAATAATTCAATAAATTCAATAATCAAATTGCTTGACAATAATAATCTGAAAATTAATATAAATAAAACAAACATAATGCATTTCAGTCAAAGAATTAAAAATTATCCACAAATAGACCTACAGTTTAATGGTAGCTTAATAGAAGAGGTAGAATCAACAAGATTTCTTGGTATTGAAATTGACCGTCAATTAAATTGGAAAACCCACATTGATTTTTTATGTAAGAGAAATAGTAGCTCTACCTACACACTCTATAAATTATCCTCCATCGTTAACACGGAAACTCTCCTTACAGCTTACTATGGAACAGTAGAGTCTATCCTAAGGTTCGGTATTATATTTTGGGCTAACTCCACTAAGAAAGACCTAGTCTTCAAAAAACAAAAAAGATGTATTCGTTCGATGTTTAACTTGTACGTTACCGACAGTTGCAGGCCTTTATTCATTGAGCACAAAATTCTAACGCTTCCCTCGTTACTTACATATTTGAAATGGCACTTTTCGTCAGAAAACATCTCTATCTTTTCCCACGCTTGGCTGATATTGTAGTGCGAAACAGACGTGATAACAGTAAACTCCAAATGCCTAATAATAAGACGAAAATATTTATTTACAGAAACTAAGCTACTACATATTTACATATATTTACAAAATACAACAGGATTAGTCAAGCTATCTAAGGATCGTTAGAAACGATCTATAGATAGCTCAACTGATCCAGGTCACTGTCAGTCGGAAGCGTGCCCAAAACACTGGCGGCATTACCACGCTGGATGGCAATGCTGATCCTTTGAGCCAAAAATGTGCCAGCTCTCGGATCACGCGTCGCTAAGAAAGATAATAAGACTACTTTCCTACAAAAAAGTGTAGTCTATATGTCACGTGCAATTTTTTTACTTTTTTTTTGCTTTTTGCTTAGGAGTAAATTGAAACAATGTTATTATAATATTAACGATTTCATGACAGATACATTTTGACATTACCTAATTTCTATTCTAATATTTGACCTGTTACAATAACTAATACTAACCAATGTTTAAATTACAAATCTATGTGAAAATTAATTAAAAAAATTATTAATATTAAGTAAATTTTTGAATAGTTAGGTACTTAATATTAATCTGAATGTACCAATGTAGTAGAACATGATTGAAACCAAAATATTTCAACACGTAACCTACATTGTGTTCAAGCAAATAAACCATCTTTATCTTTATCTTTATCAGATTCTCCGAAGTGTCACCAGGGCTGTATTCTGAAACAATAGAGATGTGAAGTGAAAACTTGGGCATTTGTAGATGTGAGAAAAATGGTGTCGTAACGAAAAATATAAAACTCAGTCACTGGACTGAGTTTGATATTTCCTTTTCGGACGGTATCGAGGTTGGGTTGGCTAGAACAAAAAAAGAACAAAAAAAAGTTGTGCGCAGTGTGCTGCAGCAAAATAGATGTGCAGAGTAAGCAAAGTGCGCAAATTTGTACGCAAAAAGTGCAAAGTTGTGCGCAAAGTGCTGAACGAAAAAATAGATTCTGGTGCGCAAGGTTGTGCGCAACTAGGTAAGGTGAAAATTCCCAGAGTGAGCACTTGGAAATTTGGAATTAACCTTGATTCTCTCAAACGCAAAATCGTAACTTTAGATCCAAACTTTTTTAACTTGCACTAATGCTAGAAGGCTGATTTTGTTTCCATGAAAGTACAATTCAAGGAGATTATATAACAATAAAAAAAAACTCAGAAAACGACTAGCAATTTTTTTTTTTTTTTGCATCACTTTATAGAACTGTATAAACACTGTTCGGACATTCTCAATAAAAAGCTTTGAATTCTTATAACTCGAAAACTACAAAAAATCGCGGAACATACCTAGGGGTTAATCGATAGGCATTGAAGTTACCCATCGCCCTGCTACTGATGATCCACCCCTCCAGTTACACTAAAAAATATCTGCATTCAGAAAAAATCAAAACTAACTCTAGGATGAGGTGTATGTATGGGGTGTTTGTGTTTGTATGGAGTTTTTTAACCGACTTCATAAAAAGGAGGAGGTTCTATGTTAGGCTGTATGTATGTTTTTTTTTTAATGTACCTATGTACCTACAGCGATATTCCCGTCAATTGTGGACCGATTTCCAAAATTTAAAAAATTAAGTTTAAAAGAGTATTACACCCGAGGTGGGCCAATATAAATTGTATTCCAGAGGGATTGATAGTTTTCCCCTTGCTGAACTCCGGTGTGTCCTTTAGTAGGCCTGCCCATGACTTCTCTTCTCCCTTCCTACTTAATCTAGGTTAAGAAGGGTCTTAACGTAGCTTAAGTACCTAGCGATATTTACAATAAGTACAACAAGAAAAACTAACTCTAAACTAAACTATTCCAATACCTATCTACACTAACCTACTATATTATTATACCTACATACACCTACACTTTTATTTTCACATCATTTATGTAAGAAAACTAATAACTGAAAAATAAAAAAAATTGAAAAATAACTTGAACCGACTTCACAGAACACAAACAGACGAACTTTCTACACGCTAAAAAGAGAAAAATAAGAATCTATACGTCCAATAATAACCTATGTATAGTATTCAATTAATAAATTACTATGTTTTAATAAAATTTTCGAATTTAATTATTAATTTTTCGAAAACTAGGCTGTTCCGGGTGATAAAAGTGGTAATTAAATAATCAGGATGTACGCCCAGGATAGGTAAACTGTTGATACCTAATTAGATAAATACTATCATCTTTGTAACACAGTTTGAACAATATTTTTTTTTATTCTTATTCTTATTCTAGGAAGCAAACCCGATAGCCTTTTTAATCCTCAATTCACGACAACTTACTCTAAAATGGAACCAATGGCTTACCTAGCTATTCAAAAAGTTTTTATAATATGAATATTTTGAGGACACGTTTTGTTAAATACATAAGTAATTCAATAGTTTTGAATAGTTTATTTATTTGCAAAATTTAAAAATATTACACAGATTACATACAATTCTTATAATAAGTAGTCAAGTAAGTACTGACTGATAGTTTAAGGCTTAAACTAAGTAAACATTTTGTTTAGGCAAATGTAACTTTTAGTACCTAGTTTTACTTTGCCATAACTTTCTATGAAGGTAGGTATTTAATACCTACCTTCATACTTAAATTATTGTACGCCCAGGATGGGTAAACTGTTGATACCTAATTAGATAAATACTATCATCTTTGTAACACAGTTTGAACAATCCATTTTTATTATTTCTTATTTTAATAATAAGTTTAAGCCCTTCGGGTTTTCAAAATTCTTTCAGGGCGTCTGGTCGAAGCGACGCGTGATCCGAGGGCTGGCACATTTTTGGCTCAAAGGATCAGCATTGCCATCCAGCGTGGTAATGCCGCCAGTGTTTTGGGCACGCTTCCGACTGACAGTGACCTGGATCAGTTGAGCTATCTATAGATCGTTTCTAACGATCCTTAGATAGCTTGACTAATCCTGTTGTATTTTGTAAATATATGTAAATATGTAGTAGCTTAGTTTCTGTAAATAAATATTTCTTATTTCTATATCACAAATCATCTAAACATACTACTAAAACTGACGTAATAGGTACGTCAAAGTTGTCGCGAGGTGGCACTGCTTTCCATACTTCGCGGTGTCCATAAACAACTGTGCCCCCAGCCAAACAGTATTACTAGATAGGTACAACCGCTAACACATACCATGCATCACTTTAATAGTAAATTCTTAAATCTACACGTAGTGGCTATATTCTCTTTGATTATATTTTTAATATATTGTCAACCTTTAGTTTCATCGCTTAATATAAAGTACCCCCCAACAAAAGGGGAGGTCTGGCCCGCACCGAATTATGAAAAGAAAAGTGAAATTGTTTATGTGTTACGGCCCTCAAAACTACGAGTAACCGTAAGTTTTTATATCTTTAGTAATAGCACAGGTAATATCCCAGATACTGTAATAGTAATTACCTACTTAGGAATTTTATCTAGTTTACACTGTCGTAATATCGACAAACCTACTATCTGCTTCATTTAATAGGGCTAAGCTAACCCTTAGACGAACACGTACCCGCTATGCGCGATGCAAGTGTTAAAGAAATAGGTATTAATAAATGCTGAACATTATTATTGATTGACGACCTCTGTGGCGCAGCGGGCGAAGGTCTGCCTGCGATGCAGAAGGTTGCGGGTTCAATCCCCGCCGCGGGACAAATGTTTGTATGACCTACAGGTATTTGTCTCGGGTCTGGGTGTTTCTATGTATAATATGTATGTATTTACAAACGAAAAGTATATCAGTTGTATATCAGTTATCTGGTTCCCATAGTACAAGCTTTGCTTAGTTTGGGGCTAGATGATGCTATGTGAAAATGTCCAGCATTATTATATATTATTTTTAAAGTTTTTATTTTCTCGAGATATAAGTAGGTACCTACAGCTCGGTATATAATGAAGCTCACGGGCCTAGGCCAAGTGAGAATCACTTGTGATTTGTGTTATATTTGGGTCGTCCTGTAAAAATTTTCTCACGGGTCTACATGTGTTAAGTATTGCAGCTGTCAGCATCGTGATGTAAATGTTTTCTTGTAAATCTATTGTTTTGAGATAATGTAATAGATTTTTAGGTAGGTACTACTCCCGTACAGGAGAGCACCAATGGCACTATATAATCTTTGTTCATTTTCCACATTCTAATTATTTCTTCCTTTAATTCAGTATATTTATGTATTTTTTCTGTAACGGTCTTTTGGATATTATGAGTGTTTGGTACTGCAATATCTATTAAGTGTGTAGTTTTATTAATTTTGTCTATTAGTGTTATATCAGGTCTATTGTTATAAACTGTCCTGTCAGTTAATATTGCACGATCAAAATACATTTTGAAGTGTTCATTCTCCAGCACGGGCTTCGGAGTGTACTGGTAATATGGTGTGAGTTTCCCTAAAATTAATTTATGTTTTATTGCAAGTTTTTGATGAACTATGTGTGCTACTTGGTTGTGTCTGTGTGTGTAGTCGGATTGAGTGAGGCTCGAGCAGGCACTAGTTATGTGTTGTATAGTCTCTGATTGACGGTGGCATTTCCTGCAGCTATCGTTTTGGCTATTGGGGCTTTTTAAAATAAACTTTTTATAATTTCGGGTGTTGATGACCTGATCCTGAATTACTAACATAAAACCTTCTGTTTCTGGGAAAAGAGAACCAAATTTCAGCCATTTATTTGAAGCCTGCATATCAATATGTGGTTCTTCTAAATCATGGATGTGTCTACCGTGTAGTTCTTTTTCCCTCCATCTAGAGAGTTTTTCGTTGATATGCTCATTTCTGGATTTAAATTGAATTTGTTTATCATTTAGGTTTAAAGGTGTGCTTTTTTTATCTATTTCTATAGTTGCTGAATGTATTTGACTCGTGGTAGATTTACCGTAGAAAAATGACCGTAAATTTTTAATTTGCTCTATCCACAAATTTTTAAGGTCTATAAGCCCTCTCCCCCCTTTCAATCGTTCTAGTGTCATTCTTTCTGTTGCCGATTTCGGATGTAAATATTTGTACTTAGTAAGTGTAGTTCTTGTTTTTACTTCTAGTTTTTTTATATCTGTAGCTGACCATTTCACGATCCCGAAAGAGTAAGTAAGAACGGGAATGGCGTAAGTATGGTTTTTAGAATGAAGAGTTTTTTTTTGCATAAAAGGTTTAATCTGTGTACATACTCTTTTTTAATTTCTGATTTGATTTGGATGTGATTTATGACCCTACCTAGGTGTAACCCTAAATACTTGTATGTATCATTCTGTATCTTCCATTACACAGAATTCGTGTTGTTCAATATTATCACTATTTTTGACTTTACCCCTATGTAAGTTCAAAGTTTTGCACTTATCTAGCCCAAATTTCATATTGATGTCATTACTAAATTCTTCCGTTACTTTTATTATATTGTTCATTTCTTTTTCATTTTTTGCAAATAATTTAATATCATCCATATACATTAAGTGACTGATGGTGGTAGCGGCTGTTAATTTATATCCAAATTTTTTACTATTTAATAAGTTAGACGATGGGTTTAGTGCTAGGCAGAACCATAAAGGGCTTAAAGAGTCTCCCTGGAAAATACCATTTTCAATTAGAATTTCGTCTGTGCTAATAGATGTAGTGCTGTTCCGTAGTAACAGTGATGTCCGCCATGTGCTCATGGTATTTTCCAGAAAGGTGATTATATCTGGGTTTATTTTATAAATCTGTAGGACGCGGATCAACCATGAGTGAGGGACACTGTGCTTTTTGGTAGTCAATGTACGTCAAGTGCAAATTACGACTGTGAGTTGTAGCGTGCTTTAGGATGGTGGAATCGATGACTAACTGCTCTTTGCACCCTCTATGATTTTGTCCGCATCCCTTTTGTTCTTCTGCTGGTGGTCAGGTGGTCATTAATTTTAGAGGTGATGGACGATGTTATTAATTTGTAAATTGTAGGTAGGCAAGTAAATGGGCGATATTGAGAGGGGTCTTCTGTATTAATGGCTTTTGGAAGCATATAGGTATTTCCTTTTGTTGCAAATGACGGTAGCTCTTTTATGATATATACATTTACATTTCCTATTATGATAGCTGTAATCCTTTTCCCTAAGACTTCATGGAGCACGCTGATTTTTTTATACCAGAAGTTGTGTACTCCATCAACCCCAGCAGCTTTCCAATTGGTACTTGGGGATAATGTATATCCCAATCTCGTAGAGATTACTAAAGCACTGCAATATATTAGAGCATGAACGTGAGCTAAGCTAGAATCAGCCGTAACGAACCTACCTAGTATTTCATGGTTGAAGGCATGAACTATCCTGTATAAGTTTTTATTTTCCCTAAGACGTGGTAACTTTGGTCTATCCATTGGGTCTATGTCAGAGTATAGATCAAGATTACTTTGGAGTTGGTCGACTAGTTCTTGGAGAGTTTGGTCTGTTTCAACAGACGGGGTATCAAAATCGAATGTATCAGCTGTTTGTTGAGTAGACCTATTGAGGGAAGATGTTGGGCCCGATTCAGCATCAAACGATTGGGTATGTATAGTACATGACGTCTGTGTGTTCTCATAACTTTGTTCTAGTTGAGTGGGTGGGGATTCGAACATTGTCGGAACATTTAGTTCCTCTTCTAGTCTAATTTGTTCAGCTACTTCCCTTTTTATATCGATTTCGAGAGTTGACAAAAGTTTGTTTCGTATGATCACTCTTCTTTGGTCAGAAATTCTCTGAGATGTCACATTCAAGTTTGGATATTCTACTTTAAACCGATCAAAAAGTTTCTTACAGTAGGTACATTGTTTTATTTGTTTCTAAATTAGTTACATAGAAATATGTGCGCATGATGAAAGTATTTATTTCAGTATCCCACTTCATGCGCACCCTTGGTTTACCAGCTTTGGTGGTTGCAGCCTGCGTGAAGAAGAAGACTCCTGTGAAACATCCTCAGCCAAACTAACTGCTCTACTACTTTGTTTGCCTTCTGACTGTTCTGACTGACAGAAGTCGACTTGGTGTTGCCAAAGATTTTGGCGAAAGAGAAGAAAGGGAAGTGGTTTCTGAATGACAGTTTAGGTAAGAGGGTGGAGATGAAGGAAGAGAGGGAAAGAGAGATAAAGGTGAGGATAAAGGTGACAGGGCTTCCTGCGTCTCTTCGGCCCCGTCAGTTCGGCTATGGTGGCTCCCATCCTCACTCAGAGCAAGCCGTGTTGTTACTCCCGCGACTTCTGCTGCCCTGCTCCGCAGGGCACTGTGATCTATTTGAGATGTTTTCCAGCTTCTAGTCAGTGGTCGTATTGTAGGTCATACCTTCTGCTGGACTCACTTTTTTCGGGTTTCCCGGCTGAGGGCCGTCCATTACCCTCGCCACCGATGGCTTGCATGCTGTAGCGCCCAGCATCGGCTCCAGGCGCGCCCCGGCGATCACCCCCGGGAAGCGATCCTATACTTACATACTTATTACGACTCTCCATGTTGATGGGTTTGCCAGTGCCCTTTTTAGTCACCCACTAGGTTATTTCATTGCGGGTGTCCGCCCCTCACGTGGCTAAGATGTTTTGCACGGACGTAGGGTTGGGCTTTGGGGGGCTTATTATTATTATTGTTTTTACATTTTTTTTTCTTATTATTATTATATTATTATTGTAGGTACTTACCTTATTTAGGTATTTGAGGTAAGCTCAAATCAATACGTAAGTACCTACCTAAGTAATAATAATTAGGTATGAGGATAATAATACTACTTATGTTACAGTAGGCTAAATATTAATTTATTTACAGAAACTAAGGTACTACATATTTACATATATTTACAAAACACAACAGGATTAGTCAAGCTATCTAAGGATCGTTAGAAACGATCTATAGATAGCTCAACTGATCCAGGTCACTGTCAGTCGGAAGCGTGCCCAAAACACTGGCGGCATTACCACGCTGGATGGCAATGCTGATCCTTTGAGCCAAAAATGTAGTACATACAGTAGGTTGTACATTTATTTATAGGTTACAACCTACCTATGCAGGTACCTTGTAATACAGGTACCTTGAAATATAATTAATAAGGCACTATGGTCTTTATTTTTTTAAGGTTCCAAATCATACATGTGATATCATCATCAATGCACTGCAGCGATACAACTTAATTCTCCGTGATTATGAACTATTTCAAAATTTGAAATATATCAACGATTATTATGTACCAATGGGAAGAAGAAATGAATCTATAAATCATTTAAAGGTATTAAGAGTTGAGCTGAACTCAGAATGCGAGATGTCACCACATTATGAAATGAATGAAAAATGTAAGTACCTATACCTAAACCAGGTACATACCTACCTACCTACCTCTAGGTCAGAGTCCCTAGAGCTAGCTTCAAATATCTAGGTACCTACTTTATTTAAAACTGCCTATGAATTTATTTATTTTTAATTTTTTTATGATTTTAGATAGTTTGAAAGTCAGCAAAATCAGTGTCCTGAGAAGTGAATCTGTATGGGGAATACTTCGAGGCCTAGAAACATTTGTTCAATTATTTTATTTTCCTGATGACTTCAGCGTAAGTTTACCTCGTTCAACGGATCTAGGCATTCGTGAAGTTAGCCGTTTGTCTGCGCGCAGTGATCGATTTTTCATACAAAATTGTGTTCTTCGCATCGAATTCGAAACGGCTAACTTCACGAATGCCTAGATCCGTTGGAAGAACTGTACCTACCTGCCTAATTCTTAAAAACATTCTACTTTTAACAAAGATAAGTACCTATGTAATTGAATATGATCACACCTAGAGTAGTTAAACTTCTTACTTATTGCACTTATAGGTAGGTACTTACCTTTATATAGCTCATTAGGTATCTATCTTATTATTGAAGACAATAATTGTTATTAAACTTACGCTGTTTTTCTAGGAAATATACATAAATGCCACCACGATAGTGGACTACCCACAATACAAGCATCGAGGCGTTCTCATAGACACAGGTCGCCATTACCTCTCGCTCTCCACGATTTACAAAACCATAGACGCCATGGCAATAAACAAGATGAACGTACTCCACTGGCATATTGTGGACGACCAGAGTTTTCCGTATCAGAGCCAACGATACCCTGATTTGAGGTAAAATCTTACTACCATTTCAATTCCTAATACCTACAGTAGTTTAGATGGATGGAATGAATTGATAGATTAAGAAAAAACGTAAACAGGTTCACGACTGTATCCCCAAGGTGCGGTAGACATTCTCTTAGATCTTTTTATGTTACTTATTCCAGATCCTTTGAAGATGTCTAAGGGGGTAGCCAGAGGCATGTCCGAACACATATTTGATACATGCCCACATCTTGCAGAAGTTAGTATTCCATACGTGACAGGTTGCAAGCCCATCGCCGCCTATAAGAACACTAACTGGTTTCCTCACGATGTTTTCCTTCACCGTTTAGAGCACGTGTTAAAGCGCATATAAATTTTACGAAACGCAAAATCCATTGATGCACGACCGGGATTCGAACCCACAACCTTCGGCTTGAAAGTTGAGGTACAACCCCATTTGGCCAACACGGCTTTTTTTTTGATAGATTAAGTTTGTTGCTAATTCTCGTGTAGTAGGTACTAGTGGTGCTAGTAGATACCTAGGTAGGTATCTACTAGCACCACCTACTCTGAAAGGTAAGGTAAGTAGGTACATACATATGTATTTCAAGATAACGGTAGGTATGATGAAGTTGTTGTGCCCTCTTTTACGCATGTTGTGATCCATACTATCCATACTAATATTATAAATGTGAAAGTAACTCTGTCTGTCTGTCTGTTTGTTACGCTTTCACGTCCAAACCGCTGAACAGATTAAGCTGAAATTTGGCATAGTTAAAGGTTGTATCCCAGGGAAGGACATAGGCTACCTTTAATCCCGAAAAAAAAAAGAAAAAATCCCGAGGGACCGCGGGTCACACCGCTAGTACCTTATAATTATGGGAACACTAGACTTAAGACATTTTGTTTTAACTCTTGTATGTAAGGTGTACACCCGTGTTGGGTATCCTTAATAAATAAAATAAAATAAATAAATAAAATCATAGGGAGTGGGCAAGTAATTGCGTTGGTTATCAAATTAAACTGGGCCGCGGCGGAACGCGGAACAAGATAGCAATACCTATTCGAACTGCATAATTTACACTATCGAGTAGGTACCTACTAGCACAGACAATATACTAGTACTAGGTACTAGGTCTCACATTGAAGTCTTTATTTATTTATTTATTCTTTATTGCACAAAGAAATTACATGCATATAAACTTAAAGAGAAGTAATGGCAGAGGCGAGCTTAACCCTAAAAAGAGTTCTCTTACAGCAAACCTTTATAGGAGAGAGAGAGATGGGGTTGTAACAGTGGGTGCATGTGCAATTAGGTATAGTGAAAAAAAAAAATTCAAGTCCTTAACCTACTTAATGTAAAGATATTTAAAAAGTAACTAAATATTAAGTAAATTATGATACTTACACTAAAATAAATACTAAATACATATACTTACAAAAGATTAATATTAGATGATATACATAAAAATACATATACCTAAATAACATAACTATAAAGTAAGGTTGACTTTACGCTTGAAGATAAATAGAGAGGGACTAGCACGAATATCGTGCGGTAGGGAGTTCCATAACCTAACCGAGTCGACGGTGAATGAGTTACCATAACAGCCTGAAGAGTGAACCGGGAATTTTAGGAGAAGGGAACTCGTTGTTCTACATGGTTGATCACGAGGGTAAAGGAAATCAAAACGCTCACGGAGGTAAGAAGGAGATAGGGGGTTATTTAGAATGTTATAAAGAAGTGAAAGGACATGTAGATCACGCCGGCGACGGATTGGAAGCCATTTCAACTGAGCTCTGAACATTGAAACGTGATCATACTTCCGTAAACCAAAAATAATCTTTATCTCTTTCCGCTGCCGCCGAGCTCTTTAATGAATGTTTATCTATAAACTATATATATTATATTTCAAATAGAATAGTCAAAGTAACGTTAACCCATTGCTCCTCACACAAAAACATCTAGGTATCTCATCATATGTTTTGGTACCATTGTTCTAAAACGAAAACATCTTGTCTGTGAATTCTAGTGAAAAAGGCGCGTATTTTCCTTCAATGGTGTACACGAAGGCTGATATCCGTTCTGTAGTAGCGTTTGCAAGAGATCGTGGTATCAGAGTCATACCTGAAATTGACGTGCCCGGTAAATACACACGCCTTATAAATAATGCTTGAATGAATAGTAACTAAGAACAGTATGACAATTGCTTATGCCTGCCTACGCCTATTCGTATGATAATAATACAGACGCATAGATAGTGCCTCATAGATTAGGAAATATAGGGGCGATCCCCCTCCATTTAGGACAGGATCAATGTAAACGGGGAGACCTATGCCCTGCAGTGGGGAAACATTGTCATAAAGATAATGCTACTGGCAAGGCAAGAATACACAATACCCAAATTAAATCTCAAACATACAGGGTGTAAAAAGACGTCTACCGAAGCCGAAAGGGGTAGGTACAGCATCCCAAAACACAACCAAATCTAAAAGGATTTTCCGAAAAAATCATTATATCCGGAGAAAACAGCGTTTGAAGATAACTGTTTGCGTATGTACTGGGCGCGTTTTTATACGTAGATTGCTAGATTTTGAGTTTTAATTGTTTTTTTCTTTTATAAATGAAATGATTAGGTAGGTATGATCTTATTATGTTGTACTAGTAGCAAAAAACTAGAAAATAAAATAAAATAGCTAAGTCAAAAAAATTTTGGAGTTTTTTTTTCGATAAATATGTTCAGAATCATGGTCTTATTGCAATCCCTCAGTTTTCGGTAGCAGTCTTTTTAAACCTGTATACAGTTGATTCGGATTGAAACTCAAAAATAAACTTTCAGGACATCTAGGTACAGGGTGGTCCTGGAGGAATTCAATTTTTTTCTTTAGTCGTTGAACCTTCCGGTATAATACCTATAAGTATATTTTATTATAAGAATAATAAGATTTTCTGAGCAGGACATGCGCGTTCATGGGGCGAAGCGATACCAAACATCCTCACAGAATGCTACAAGTCGAATAAGGTTGACGACCTGGGCCCTCTGGACCCCACCAAGGAGGAAACCTACGAAGTACTTCAACAGTTATTCTCCGAGGTGTGTCAGTGGTTCCCGGATGAGTTTGTTCATATCGGTGGCGATGAGGTTCAGACTGGCTGTTGGTAAGTGATAATTGTTACCTACAGTCATACCTAGTAATTTCCTTGTCTAAAATGTAAGGCCATCAGACATATACCTACATAATATATGATACATGAGATACTTTTGGTACATTTGATATTGAGTACCAACCTTCCTTATCGTGAAATACAATTGTAGGATGCATGTAAAATACCCCTATTCAGAGACCACGCATAGGTATTTGAGCTCAAACATCAATTTTTTGTCAGTTCTTTATTACGCTATCGCTACTATCGCTACTAGGCATTCAATTCTTCAATTCCTGAATGCCTAGTAGCAATATAGATCCTCGGATCATGGCTAATGTATGACACAATTCACAACGGGTTTCTGAATAGACAAGTTAGGTAGGTGTATGTTTCTTTTGTTTCAGGGCCTCCAACTCGCAAGTCCGAGATTTTGTAAAGAAAAACCATTTAACTATAAGTCAGCTTCAAGGCTACTTTATGAAAAAAACATTAGCTCTGTTGCCACAGCGATCGAGACCAATTGTGTGGCAGGTAGGTACCATTAGCATATTAGTCCATTATATTGATTAGGTATCTCTCAGGCAAGAAGTAACTTCTTATTTTTGAAACGAAGTTCCTTTTCGGACGGTATCGAGGATGGAGGCTAGGCTAGAAAAACAAAAGAAAGCGTTCCATATGAATAAAAAAACACAACTTTACAGGAGAAGCAAAATAGTAGGTACATTATGGTAGGTACATGTGTGTAACATTGGTGATTACCGCCGAGGTGTTTTTATGAGCCGAGCCGTTAGGCGAGGCTCATATAATAGAACAGAGGACGGTAATCATCAATACACACGTGTATCATACGACGTTTTTCAACACACTTGTGAATAAAATAACAATAAAAACTTATTTTCAACAGTGAAAACGAGTTGTGAAAAATGTTTCGCTATTGCGGGAAAAATTAATCAGTTTTCCTATGCGCGCGCATTGCGATCGGCCACAGACTATATTTCCGCGCCGCGCATAGGGCTTGCGGCCTATTCTGCCACGTACAAAATGGGGAATTTAAAGTTTTCTTTTATTATAGAGAAAACAAAAGTTATATTTGAGTGAAAGTTTTATTTATTAAACACGTACGAGTTAAAATTATCTAAGTATTTAAATTAGAAGTTGCATGAAATGAGCAAGCAATAGGAACATTAATTTATTTGTTCTATTGAACACGATCTTTTTTCTGAATAAAAACTTTTTAAAGAACAAAGCAACTCAACCAATAAAATTAAAAAAAAAATCTATTACTCACTAGTGAGTTATAGTAATGAAAAAGTCACAGTTTGATTATGGGTGTCATTATGTGCCTAATTGCGGTGACCATAGAGCCACTTTATGAGCAAGTGTGTTGAAAAAAATCATTTTCAACAGTGAAAACGAGTTGTGAAAAATGTTTCGCTATTGCGGGAAAAATTAATCAGTTTTCCTATGCGCGCGCATTGCGATCGGCCACAGACTATTATGTATTTCGGCGCCGCGCATAGGGTTTGCGCCTATTCTGCCACGGATAAAATGGGGAATTTAAAGTTTTCTTTTATTAAGTACAGAGAAAACAAAAGTTATATTTGAGTGAAAGTTTTATTTATTAAACACGTACGAGTTAAAATTATCTATTTAAATAAGAAGTTGCATGAAATGAGCAAGCAATAGGAACATTAATTTATTTGTTCTATTGAACACGATCTTTTTTCTGAATAAAAACTTTTTTAAGAACAAAGCAACTCAACCAATAAAATTTCAAAAAAAAAATCTATAACTCACTAGTTTCTTATAGTAATGAAGAAGTCACAGTTTGATTATGGGTGTCATTATGTGCCTAATTGCGGTGACCATAGAGCCACTTTATGAGCAAGTGTGTTGAAATAGTACATTATGGTACTAGTGTGTAACATTGGTGATTACCGCCGAGTTGTTTTAAGAGCCGAGCCGTTAGGCGAGGCTCTTAATAGAACCGAGGACGGTAATCATCAATACACACGTGTATCATACGACGTTTTTCAACACACTTGTGAATAAAACAACAATAAAAACTCATTTTCAACAGTGAAAACGAGTTGTGAAAAATGTTTCGCTATTGCGGCAAAAATGAATCAGTTTTCCTATGCGCGCGCATTGCGATCGGCCACAGACTATATTTCCGCGCCACGCATAGGGTTTGCGGCCTATTCTACCACGTACAAAATGGGGAATTTAAAGTTTTCTTTTATTACAGAGAAAACAAAAGTTATATTTGAGTGAAAGTTTTATTTATTAAACACGTACAAGTTAAAATTATCTATTTAAATAAGAAGTTGCATGAAATGAGCAAGCAATAGGAACATTAATTTATTTGTTCTATTGAACACGATCTTTTTTCTGAATAAAAACTTTTTTAAGAACAAAGCAACTCAACCAATAAAATTAAAAAAAAAATCTATTACTCACTAGTGAGTTATAGTAATGAAAAAGTCACAGTTTGATTATGGGTGTCATTATGTGCCTAATTGCGGTGACCATAGAGCCACTTTATGAGCAAGTGTGTTGAAAAATTCTCTATTTAAATAAGATGTTGCATGAAATGAGCAAGCAATAGGAACATTAATTTATTTGTTCTATTGAACACGATCTTTTTTTTAATAAAAACTTTTTTAAGAACAAAGCAACTCAACCAATAAAATTAAAAAAAAAATCTATAACTCACTAGTGTGTTATAGCATGGTTATAGCAAAGAAAAAGACAGTTTGATTATGGGTGTCATTATGTGCCTAATTGCAGTGACCATAAATGTTTTCTTTGCTAACTTGTGAAGTTAGCAAAGAAAACATTTATGGTGCAAAATGGTGCGCATAGTACCTACCTACCTAGTGAGTGCGCAAAAAAAAGATGCGCAAAAAGTGGTAGGTACACAAGGTGCGCAAAATGTTAAATGTACCTACAAACTTCGTTCCAACCGAGTGTTCTACGACACTCACGTAGGTACCTAGGTACTTTTTACTTTTTGTATTTTCTAGGAAGTATTTGACATGGACGCGCTCCCTGATCCAGAGCTGAAAAGACACGTGCACGTGCAAGTTTGGAAGTATGTGTGGATTGAAGAGATGGTTAAAGTAAGTGAAATCCGAATAGTGGTTAACAAAAGTCACACTCGGTAGGTACCTACAGTTCTTCCAACGGATCTAGGCATTCGTGAAGTTAGCCGTTTGTCTGCGCAGAACACAAACGGCTAATCACAAATGCCTAGATCCGTTGGAAGAACTGTGTACCTACTCGGTGTAACCTGGCTGTGTCGAGTTGCGTGCGTGGAATTAATGAAAACTCCATGACTTTCATATTGTAGGTAGATAGTAGCTATTGTGGACTGTATGTGTTTTCCTCTCCTAGGTTTCTTCCAATGAAAGCCAATTTCTCTTCTTGCTTCTTTATTTCTTTCTTAGACTATTTAAGCTCGACTGCTCTGACTGGACTGAACTGCAGTCGCTACAATTCGCACAATATTTATACCAATTTTCAGTCTATCTATCCCTGTCTAATGCTCTATGCATCCCTATCTAATTCCTTTCTAGAACTATCCACATCTTTCTAGAGCTATAGCTATCTCTGTCTAAAAACTGTTCTCTCTGTCTAAAACTATGCTCTATCTCGCTCTGCTTATACATTTATCCTTTTCTAAAGCTATTTGCTGGAGCAATGTTCTAGTTAGTTCTATTCTATGAACTTAGATCTATGTAATTAATAAGTACAAACTTGAATAAACGAAAATGAACATGACTTACAACTATTCTATGTGTTCAAAACTAGTATTCTAAGTTACTCTAATTACAAAATTATCCTAAATCAGCGCGACTCGTCGGGTCCAGGACATCCTCCCCCCGGCGAAGCTCGCGTAGCCTCTTCTTTCACCAACACGACGAGTTTGCTGGTCGGCCGCTTGAAGACGCCAGTCCTTGTTCGGACATCCGCCACTCGTACGCCTCCGTCTGGTCCTCGTAGGTGCACTCGACAACTCCCATCGGCTGGTGGTTGAGGTTTCATCTTCCGTACTTGGCAGAGTCTGCATTCCCTCTCGATGCCACGTACTGTCGGTCGCAGATGTATCACCCAATATTTATGTCTCAAGTCGTTAGTCACGCGCTCCCTGTTAGCGTGACCAGCTGCGCAGTGTTCTCGGGCCGCTTCATCTCGATCGGTGCGTCGGCAGCTCCAATTCGTCCTCGTACTCGGAGGATTCCATCTTCTAAAATCGGGTCCAATCGGAACAGACGACTCGATTTCGTGATTGGACGAGACGTTTTTATTCGATGCAACTCGTCGGAAAAGCTCTCTTTCTGTGCACGTCGAATAAGCGCACGCTCCGCCTCTTCAATATGTCGATGCTCCAGGTTCATGGCACGTCGTCGACATTTCTCGATGAAGAAAAGTACTCGTGCTGTAGCTCTCACTAGCGTCTCGTACTTGGAGAAGTGTGATGGATCTGGCAGCCATTCATTCTCCGTCTTGTCTTCTTCCACTCGGGTATGCAGAACTTCTTCCTCATGGTCGCTGTCGGACGCCTCCTTCGGCCACTCGTGCTCTGGGTGGTGAAGGAAGTCCGGCCCTCGGAACCATCGATCTTCTGCTGTTATGCGTGTGTTCGTCAGCCTTGTTGCGTCGTCTGCCGTATTCTCGCCGGTCGGCACCCATCTCCAGTCTTCTTTCTGGGTAAGTTCGGACAGCTCCCCCAGACGATGGGCGACGTAGGGCGTGTATCTCTTAGCATCGTGCCGTATCCAATGTATGACCGTCATTGAATCACTCCAGTAGATTATTCTCTTGACTTCGACACGATGTTCTTTCTTGATAGCGTCGGCCAACTTTGCTCCGATGACTGCTGCTTGTAGTTCCAGGCGTGGTATAGTTTGTGTCTGCTTCGGGGCGACCTTGGACTTGGCAGCGATAAGCCGAACACTGAAGCTTCCGTCGGTCGCCGTGCTCCGCCAGTACGCCACGGCAGAGTAGGCCTGTTCGCTGGCGTCGCATAGCACGTGTAGCTCCAGGTTGCTGTGTTCTTGAATTGCGTAGTGTCGCTCCAACCGAAGACAGGACAAGTCGTTCAATTGTTCCAGCCACGCGAAAAACAGCCTGTTTTCTTCTTCTGGAATTGGTTCATCCCAGGACCTCTTGATGCGCCATAGATTCTGCAGCACGATCTTAGCTCGTATCGTGTAATGGCTCAGAAGCCCAAGCGGATCATATATGGACATGACCGCGCTGAGAGCTTCCCTTTTCGTCGGCGCGCGGACCCGTGCTCGTACTTCGGCGGGAACTCTGTTCATGGAGGTGTTGAATCCAAGCTCATCTCGTTCGGCGTTCCAGTAGAGTCCGAGGATCTTATTCTCTGATCCCTTCCCGTCGAATTGCGTTGGTGTCGTAGCGCGTAGTTCAGCCGGTACGCCTTCCAGTACGCAGCTCTCATTGCTGTTCCATCCTCTCAGCGTGAACCCAGCAACCGCGTGTACTGTGCGTAGTTCTGTGACCGCTCGTTGTGCCTCCACGTTGTCATCGTAGCTCGCTACCAAATCGTCCATGTAGTGGCTTCTGGTGATGGCTTCGCAGGCAAGAGAGTGAGTGTGAGCATATATCCTCGCGTTGTGATCTCGTACGAAGTGCGCCATGAATGGAGAACTCGCCGCGCCGAATATCATGCTTGTCATCTTAAATTTCGCAGGAGTCTTTTCTCGTTCGTTGCCTCTCCACAGGAATTGTTGTGCTGGCTGGTCTTCTCGACGAATCTTGACCTGAAGAAACATTTCCTGTATGTCAGCCGTAATCGCAACTTGTTTCTCCCGGAATCTGTACAGGATGCCTGGCAGGGACATCAAGAGGTCGGGTCCCTCCAGCAGATGGTCATTCAGGCTGACTCCGTGGCTCTTCGCTGCTGCATCGAAGACAAGCCTTACTTTCCCGGGCTTGTTGGGGTTGTATACTGCGAAGTGAGGCAAGTACCAGCAGACGGTGCTAGACTCCTCCGATCCATCGCATGGTTCAGCATACTTCTTCTGTAGCAGGTTCTCTATTTGTTTCGTATATTCTTCGGCGAAGACTGGGTCAGCGTCCATCTTCTTTTCGATGCTCTGAAGACGACGAAGTGCCATATTGTAGCTCTGGGGTAGCTTCGTGTCTTCCTTCCTCCATGGAAGACCAACTTCATATCCTTGGTCTATCTTCTTAATTGTCTGCTCGACGATCTTCACAGCCTGGAGATCTTGTTCATTCGCACGTGGCCTCTGATTGATCCCAACTGCTTCGATGCTGAAATGCTTTTCTATCAGCTCGTGCAGTTCCTGGTTCTGCCTCTCAATGGCTTCAGGAGTGTAGATATGTAGCACGCTGCTTTGGTTCGCGATGATGCTTCGTGGCACAGTTCCATGGATGACCCATCCCAGTTGTGTTCTTGAGGCTGCTGGTTGGTTCGTTTTCCCCACTCGTAGCTCTTGTGAGACTATGTACTCCCAATGGTCGGCTCCAATCAGGATCCCAGGATGCGATGACCCGTAGCAAACTTCATCCCGTTGTAGGTCTCTCAAGTGGTCTTGATCCAGCAGTGATTCAGGAATTGACTGTTGCAGCAGCTTCATGTTCTTGATGGTACGTGCTCGAAGTGGGTGCAACTTTTTATTCTTACTCTTCAGTTGCACGGTGACAAGTCGGCTTTCATTCTCGTGCTGCGTAGTGTTGACTCCGCGCATTCGCAGTGGCAGTGAAGGTCCCTCTGCTCCGATTCTTCGTGCCAGTTCTTCATCAATCAGAGTGACTGTGGCTCCTTCATCCAAGAGGGCGAGGGTATCGGTCTCCCCCCGTGGACCGATGACGGTGACTGGACACATCTTCAACAGCACTGCCCTGTTGCATGGGGCAGCTGTGGTCACTGTCATGACGGCTTCGGTTGAGCTTGAACAGTCTTCTTTCTTCTCTTGATGCAGAGTTTGATGATGTCTTCGCGGACATTGGTTGACCCCACACGCTGGTGCCTTGCAGCTGAAGCGTCGGTGTTTCTTCACTATGCACTTGAAGCACAGCTTGTTCTTCCTCACATGTTCCCATCGCTCGTCGATTGTCTTTCCTTTGTATTTGGGGCAATCCGTCAGCTTGTGTGCCTTCTCGCAGCATGAGCATTTGTCTTCGGCTTCAGAGAGTTCTTCGGTTGTGTTGAACACGGCGTTCGTCTTCTTCTTGAATGCTGTGCTCGGTTTCGGCGTGTACTCCTTCTTGCTGGTAGTCAGTGGTGCATAGCTGTACCGCAGGGCTCGATCCGCTTCGCGCATGAGGAATTGTGACAGCAGTACGATCTCTGGCTCGATCGATCCCTTCTCACTTGCGTAGTCACACCATCTTGAGCGAATATGTGGGCTCAGCTTGTCCAATGTATCTCTGGCCAGCGTCGGGTTGTACAGGTAGCCTCGGTTCCCGATGTGGTTCAACACGCAGACTACGTTCTGAAGCTTGACGGCGAATGAGTTCAGTTCTATTGCAGATGGTCCAGGTTTCGGTAATCTTCGCAGGTCTTCAATGGCTCTGTCGACGATGATTTCCGGTCTTCCAAAGCATTGTTCCAAAGTCCTGATGATTACGTCTGGATCGCTTGCAGTGTAGAGAAGTGAAGCTACTAGTTCCCTAGCTTCACCCTTCAGGCTACTTCTTAGCCTCTGGAGGTTCTCTGCCGGCGTAAGCTTGTAGGTCCTTGTAGAGTCGAGAAATGCGGCTTTGAACGGCAACCACTCGTTCGGAGACCCCGAGAAGGCGTGCAGGTCCTGACACTTCATCCTAGGTCTTGCGAGCTTCTCTATGGCGTCGGCGAGCGCTTCCACGTTGGCGTTGTTTCTCCCCTTGGCCGGCGTAGTGGGTGCGTCCCGGACGTTGAATCTGATGTTCTTCTCCGTTCTCGTGTAGGTGTCGCTCTTCTCTCCAGATGTCGTTTGAAGCCATTCCTGGACTCGTTCGGTTTGTTCTGGCAGGTCCTCCCCATGGATGCTTCTTTCTTCATCCTCCAGGACTGCGAGATCAGCAGCTAGTCTCTTCCTCACCAGCTCCGCCTCGATCTGCAGTTCCTTCTTCTGGATGCTTCTTTCTTCATCCTCCAGGACTGCGAGATCAGCAGCTGGTCTCTTCCTCACCAGCTCCGCCTCGATCTGCAGTTCCTTCCTATGGATGCTTCTTTCTTCATACTCCAGGACTGCGAGATCAGCAGCTGGTCTCTTCCTCACCAGCTCCGCCTCGATCCGCAGTTCCTTCCTTTGGATGCTTCTTTCTTCATCCTCCAGGACTGCGAGATCAGCAGCTAGTCTCTTCTTCACCAGCTCCGCCTCGATCTGCAGTTCCTTCCTCTTCAGTTCAGCCAGCTTCTCTTCAGCCGCTAGTTCCGCCATCCGTGCCCTCGCAGCGGTGCTTCCATTCGATTGCATCGATCGAGCTGTCCGGGCGGGAGATACTCTTCTCAATCCCCTGTGACGTTCCAAGCCGGCGTGGGTGTCCTCCGTCGCGGGCCCTATGTCTGGGTGGCGACTGGTAACCCGTGATGTAGGCGGTTCCTTAGATAGTCTTCGTCTTCGTTCTTGTACGATGGCCTCCAGTTCGGCGGTAGCTTGCCGACTTGCTTCATCTTCAGCGTCACGTCGCTCCGTCGCATCCGCTTGGCTCCTGGTCACCACCATCGTAGAACGATTTCTTCAATGCGGCGGGTGCTGTAGTCGCAGATCCTTGCTTCTCCGCGATCCGGCTCGAAGGACCAGACACTATTGTGGACTGTATGTGTTTTCCTCTCCTAGGTTTCTTCCAATGAAAGCCAATTTCTCTTCTTGCTTCTTTATTTCTTTCTTAAGACTATTTAAGCTCGACTGCTCTGACTGGACTGAACTGCAGTCGCTACAATTCGCACAATATTTATACCAATTTTCAGTCTATCTATCCCTGTCTAATGCTCTATGCATCCCTATCTAATTCCTTTCTAGAACTATCCACATCTTTCTAGAGCTATAGCTATCTCTGTCTAAAAACTGTTCTCTCTGTCTAAAACTATGCTCTATCTCGCTCTGCTTATACATTTATCCTTTTCTAAAGCTATTTTCTGGAGCAATGTTCTAGTTAGTTCTATTCTATGAACTTAGATCTATGTAATTAATAAGTACAAACTTGAATAAACGAAAATGAACATGACTTACAACTATTCTATGTGTTCAAAACTAGTATTCTAAGTTACTCTAATTACAAAATTATCCTAAATCAGCGCGACTCGTCGGGTCCAGGACAGTAGCCATGATTTTTGTTGTTTCCCGTTATTTTCATCATGCACCATTAGTCTTCGGGTTAGAGTTATTGTCTACCTACTCTGTACATACGTAATGTTATTTTTATAGTGACAATTATTACAGATTTTGAAAGCAGGACACTATGTCATATTTTCGTCTGCTTGGTACCTCGACGAATACCTTCACCAGTCCTGGATGGACTTTTACAAAGCTGACCCCCGCCAGATGGTCTACGGTGTGCAAAAAACCTCATCAGGATTGGAGAATATAGTTGGAGGAGAGGCCTGCATGTGGGGTGAAATGGTGGATGACACAAACATACTTACTGTGTAAGTCATCTTGTTTACCTACCATCTTAAAAAAAAGTACTTATTACCTATGGATGTAGGTTAGGTTAGGTTAGGTTTGAACGCCACTGGTTCATAGCATTATTTACATTTATATATATAACGGCAATTAGATACGAAGTGTTTTAGTAAACCATTGAATTTAAAGTAAATCTAAGAATATTGAATCTATTACGTATTATTGAATCTAAAGTAGAATCGAAAGTTATAATCTATCTATCTATCTAAAGCTGGGTACTGACCAACGTTACAAGGTGTAATGTAACATGTTAAACACGAGCAGTCAGTATCTACGAAGTGTTACGGGAAAACCAGCGAGCAACGAGCCGCTCTTTGATAGTTACGAAGTGCTCCACCCGGCTAGGCGGCTGTCGGTTTCTTGCACTGATCTTCATGTAAGTAAACGTTTTTTGGCGAATCCTTTGACTAAGGTGGACTAAGGTACGCAGTCAGTACCTACGCGCCGCTGCACTTGATCACACGTCGTTCCACTCGTATTATTTCCTTTATTTCTTTAAACATGGAGTGGGACAAAGAAAAAAAAAATTGTGGCACTCCGGGAGTGCCGACAGAAGTGAAAACTTGAACAATTACGTACATTACGCACAATGAATTTTATCCCTCCAAAGTTACTGCGCAGAACCCATTTATGATGACCCACAAAGATGAAGACAGCGGTTGTCAGACAGACAACAAGAAATGACAGAGGCTTTACACCGCGGCCTAGAAATTAACACCTGAGTTGCGTTCAGACTCATATGAACTTACTTTTTTTGGTACTTGAAAAGCTGAGGCTTGTGCCTTCACAGTGTACATTTGCCTGAAATAACAAGTACAAACTTACAAAAATAGATATTTGGTTTGTATCAAAACTAAAAAGTGATTGTACTAACATACATTTAATTTTAACTATGTACTTAGTAGCAACAATAGTATTCTGAAGTTATTGCATATAAATAGTGTGATACTTTCATTGAGTGAGTGTGATTCAAAAATTGTAGAATGTCTGTACGTATAAGTACATCTCATTGCAGGCGACTGTACCTAACAGGTAGCGCTACTACAGTATCTATTCTTGTACTACTAAAGTAGGTACAGCAGCTAAATTAATACTACAGCAGCTAGGTAAATAAATACAATGTCCCAGGCACTACAGCATCGTCTTGAGTGTAGGCATAGGTTCGCTCCTGAATCTCCTGATTCTGTATAAATCATCTAGTATAAATGTACAAGCAGAGTTTTAGATAAAATAAAGTGTTATTGTTGAACAATTGTAATAATTTAAAAGTTAAATTTATAGTAAACGCAACATATACAATTTGACAAATCAATGATTTGAAAAGTGTCTGCGCAACCCCTATGATGGTAGTTATTACTGATAGTTATTAGTAGCTTCATGCAACTCAAGAGTACAGTTCGCCCAACGGATCTAGGCATTTGTAAAGTTAGCCATTTGTCTGCGCAGAACACAATTTTGTATGAAAAAGTGGTCACTGCGCAGACAATCTGCTAACTTCACGAATGCCTAGATCCGTTGGGCAAACTGAAAGTAAGACAAAAGCTAGATCAAACGGATTTTTGGATTAGGAAGGTTTTGTACCTACATATCTAGTTGGATAGACATAGCTTTGGGAATGTTCCGGCTCCTCTCTGGTTTTCTTCAAGCCACAAGTAAAAATACTTACTTCTGAAAAAATGCTGCTAGGAAAAATTATCATACATATTTGTCATAGGATAAGTTTTTTCTCATAAAAAGGTACCATGCTAAATCTATGGTCTTGACAGTAAAGCGTCTTACCGTTTTGACAGTAAAGCGTCTTACCGTTTTGACATTAAAGCGTCTTAGCGTTTTGACATTAAAGCATCTTAGGTCAACTGACAGCGTCTTAGTTGAATCCAAAGATTTTTATCCATTTCAAAACTACACTCGTGAGCAAAAAAATCGACTCAGGACGCACGCCCGCGTTTAAAAAACTCTGGCAAAAAATCAGAAGCTTTCATTCTATTTCTGATTTTAACATCTCAAAGCTGTTAGTTTTAACTTTAAAATGAGTGGTCTACTTTGTTATTTACATTTTTATTTTGGTAATGAAAAAATATTGAATGAGAAGGAGTCTTAAGCAATGAAAAAGGGTGATCATTAACAGTAAAGAAAATACCAGCTTAAATTCGTCAAAATATTAATTTATTAGAAATTAAACTATCAATATTTAGTGTTGCCCCCCCTGGCCCTAATAACAGCTTCCAATCGCTTCTTCATGGATCGAATAAGTTTCTTTACTCGATCTTGTTCGATGCTATCCCATTCTTCAATGAGCGCCGCTTTGAGGTCCGATTTTGTGGCTGGTGCAGGATTTCTAGCCCGAACTTTTCGTTTCAGTTCGTCCCACATATGCTCGATAGGATTTAAGTCCGGGCTACGCGCTGGCCAGTCCATAGCGGCAATTTCGACCTCCTGTAAATACTGCCGGACGGAACCTGCAGTATGTGGACGGGCATTGTCGTGCATTAAGATAAAGTTTTCGCCTATGAAACCGGCGTAGGGAACGACGTGATCCCCTAAAATCTCATCGATGTATCGGTTCGCCGTCAATCCTCCCACTCGACCACCAGTTTCAATAAAAACCAACTCGGTTTTTGCCTCCATTGAAATGCCCGCCCACACCATCCAGGAACCTCCTCCAAAAGCCACATTTTCTTTGATGCAGCACTGCGCGAATCTTTCTCCAGATCTTCTGTAGACTCGTCCTCTTCTATCGCTACCATGCAAGCATACTCTGCTTTCGTCTGAGAAGAGGACGGAGCTCCATTGTTCGTCAGTCCAATCAACGTGTTCTCTGGCAAATCGTAGGCGGGCTGCTCGGTGGGCTGGGGTTAATTTGGGGCCAGTAGCTGGCCTTTTTGGCTCAAGGCTAGCTGCCTTAAGTCGTCTTCTGACTGTCCAGCCACTAACAGCCACTCCTCGCGTTTCTCTGAGCTCTTGTTGGACTTGAACGCCAGTGAGGGCCCGATTTCTCAGCGATGTACTGACAATGAAACGGTCATCTCTCTCCGATGTGCACCTTTTTCTTCCGGAACCGCGTCTTCGATTAAAGTTACCAGTCTCTTGGTAACGACGGTAAACTCTGGAAACAGCAGACTGGCTCATGTTCAACGCATGTGCCACTTCACGCTGACTCTGGCCTTGTCGCAATAGGATGACCGCTTGAGCAGCTTCATCACTTGTTGTGTCCATTTTCAGGTAGAATTCTTGTTTGTTGATAACGGAGATGTGTATCGGTTGACGTTTGACGGCTAACTGATAAGGGTGGGTCAGGTAGATAACCTTTTATATGGGTAAGTAACCCTTAATTAGCACTATTGTAAACAAGCGCAAAAAGGGTGGTTACTGATCACAACATGTTGTTGGGTTGTGTGAGCAAGAAACATTACAATATTTTATATCATTTTGAAGCTAATAATAGGAGCTTTATGATTTTACTATGAAAAAAATATTTACACGATCAGTTTTTTTGCCAGTGACTTGCGACTGCAGGTGTGTCGCCTGAGTCGATTTTTTTGCTCTCGAGTGTAATTCCTCTATGTCGCTAACGCGCCTAAAGAAGTTTTCACTTCAAAAACTCTGTAATTTATGCTGCGCTCCCGCGGTGTGACCCGCGGTCCCTCGGGATTTTTTAATTTTTTCGGGATAAAAATTAGCCTATATCCTTTCCTGGGATACAACCTTTAACTATGCCAAATTTTAGCTTAATCTGTTCAGCGGTTTGAGCGTGAAAGCGTAACAAACAGACAGACAGACAGATAGACAGACAGACAGACATACAGACAGACAGACAGACAGACAGATAGACAGACAGACAGATAGACAGACAGACAGACAGAGTTACTTTCACATTTACATGCTCGATGCGAATGTTACATTACACCTCGTAACGTTGGGGTACAGTACCCAGCTTAAGATTATACAGGATGTTGTGTGTTCGGATGCTGTACCTACCCCTTTCGGCTTCGGTAGACGTCTTTTTATACCCTGTATTTTAGCAAGGATGGACTTATCTTTTAGTGACTTTTATATTTTTTCCATCAGAACCTGGCCTCGTACGAGTGCAATAGCAGAACGGCTATGGACAGGTTTGAACTACACACGTCCCGATAGTGATCTCGTGAATGACACGGTGCGCCGGCGCATAGAGGAGCACGTATGCCGCATGAACCGCCGGGGGATCCCCGCTAAACCACCGAATGGTCCCAGTTTCTGCATTGGAGCACCTCCACCTTTACAGAAGACATATGAAGTTCATAACGTTTAACGCTAGTTACTTTACAATAAATTACATTACATTATTTAGCTAAATCACTATCCACTAAGTAGGTAGGCAGGGATACAACGCTAGATCAACAATAGGCAGGTACCTAAATACCTATGAGGAAAGACCTAAAAAAAAACATAATAAGTAGGTATGTTTATTTTTGTAATACCTATCCTTTTCATTTCCTTCATTTTAATACCCCACCTAACCGTTTTAAGTTTAGTTTTTTTTTATTAGCATAAGTACTTATTTCTATTTCACTCATTTTTAATAACATTTAAGTATTTTAAGTACGTTACTTAAAAATATAATATTTTTGTAGTCTACTTTAAATTTACTTCATTTTGATACCCCACTCGATAAGGTTGGCTAATATTTTTTTTCTTACAATTTCGGGCATAAGATCCGCCATTTTGTTTTTAATGTCGATTTATCTCGAAAACCGTGAAACTTTTACTGGGCACAAGTTTTGATTTTCTGTTAACTTTTTTCAAGTAACAAATTAGCAATGAATGCATGCAAATGGTTATTCATAATTTAGGTAGGTAGAGTACCTACCTATCTACGCAACACATTGCACTGTTAACTTTCTTGCAGTCGAGGGATGGGGAGGGTCGTTGATTGGGGGAGAGAAATAGGGGAAAAGGGAGTAAGTTTGCTGTACTGTAATTTATCGACGGATTTGAATCTTTGAGAGGCACACATAATACAAATAATATATATTCAACCTTACTGTTATACTTAGGTAAATACATAATATATAAGTAGGTACATTTAAAGCTACTTACTTATTACAACTTTCCTCAGCTTTTAAATCTAACTTACCTTGCTACACAGAGCTAAGGAACAAAACGAAATACAAGTAAAAAACTAATTACTAATCTAAATTTAATCTATGTTTAACCTCCAATTTCCTTCCTTTTGTTTTTCTACGCGTGGTGAGCCCACCAATTTAGCTTTACTTCTAGTAGTAGGACCCACAGTTAAATTAGCGAACCCTAACCGATCCGAAGTATGTTTCGTATTTTCCCCTAAACCTTTTCTCACTGTTTTTTCTGACTGCTGTGGATCAGAAATAAAAGGAGCCAAGTCTCGAGAACACGATGAACCCTGAATACCTACCGCTGACGTAGGTGTAGGTAGGTTACTACGATCGGCGACGTTATCATCTGCGGCGCCGCCGGCTTTGTCACTACCTAACCTTCTAACTAAATGCCTACGATTGCGGCGATACCTTCGACCTACTTCGTCCTGCAATATGTATGACCTGGGCTCGGAAGCTTTTTCTACTACCTTCATACTCTTTCTCCTATTACCATCCACTCGGTAAGTTTGTATGTAATGTAACACAATTAGATAGGTAGGTACTTTTCTCTATGCACAGCACTGACAATATTCCAGAATACATAAAAATGCTCGATCTGGGACCTTTTTATAGTTTCTC
Organism: Epirrhoe tristata; assembly: GCA_951394285.1. Lineage (NCBI taxonomy): Eukaryota > Metazoa > Arthropoda > Insecta > Lepidoptera > Geometridae > Epirrhoe > Epirrhoe tristata. The sequence goes on from OX596154.1 coordinate 8,963,220, forward strand.
CAATTAATTTAGCTTATTCTAATGTAATTATTTATTAAATTATTATACCTATCTAATCTAAATGTAAACAAAAGCTCTATTCCTAAACTTTATGCAGTGTAGAACAGTTACTGAAAGTAGTTCTGAAATTTATAACTAGATGGCGCGACTAAAATTGGTCGTTTTCTAGATCGCGCTTCTTGACCATAAAAAGGTACCATGCTAAATCTATGGTCTTGACAGTAAAGCGTCTTACCGTTTTGACAGTAAAGCGTCTTACCGTTTTGACATTAAAGCGTCTTAGCGTTTTGACATTAAAGCATCTTAGGTCAACTGACAGCGTCTTAGTTGAATCCAAAGATTTTTATCCATTTCAAAACTAATTCCTCTATGTCGCTAACGCGCCTAAAGAAGTTTTCACTTCAAAAACTCTGTAATTTATGCTGCGCTCCCGCGGTGTGACCCGCGGTCCCTCGGGATTTTTTAATTTTTTCGGGATAAAAATTAGCCTATATCCTTTCCTGGGATACAACCTTTAACTATGCCAAATTTTAGCTTAATCTGTTCAGCGGTTTGAGCGTGAAAGCGTAACAAACAGACAGACAGACAGATAGACAGACAGACAGACATACAGACAGACAGACAGACAGACAGATAGACAGACAGACAGATAGACAGACAGACAGACAGAGTTACTTTCACATTTACATGCTCGATGCGAATGTTACATTACACCTCGTAACGTTGGGGTACAGTACCCAGCTTAAGATTATACAGGATGTTGTGTGTTCGGATGCTGTACCTACCCCTTTCGGCTTCGGTAGACGTCTTTTTATACCCTGTATTTTAGCAAGGATGGACTTATCTTTTAGTGACTTTTATATTTTTTCCATCAGAACCTGGCCTCGTACGAGTGCAATAGCAGAACGGCTATGGACAGGTTTGAACTACACACGTCCCGATAGTGATCTCGTGAATGACACGGTGCGCCGGCGCATAGAGGAGCACGTATGCCGCATGAACCGCCGGGGGATCCCCGCTAAACCACCGAATGGTCCCAGTTTCTGCATTGGAGCACCTCCACCTTTACAGAAGACATATGAAGTTCATAACGTTTAACGCTAGTTACTTTACAATAAATTACATTACATTATTTAGCTAAATCACTATCCACTAAGTAGGTAGGCAGGGATACAACGCTAGATCAACAATAGGCAGGTACCTAAATACCTATGAGGAAAGACCTAAAAAAAAACATAATAAGTAGGTATGTTTATTTTTGTAATACCTATCCTTTTCATTTCCTTCATTTTAATACCCCACCTAACCGTTTTAAGTTTAGTTTTTTTTTATTAGCATATGTACGAAATAAAATATGCGTGGGAAACTTTAAAACTGATTTTATTATTTGTTACAGTCAAGAGATAATCCGCCATCAAAAATCTTTCAAACAGGAAGGAAGAAAAAATGACACAACACAAAAACCAACTAAATTTTGTCAATGTTGCCATTTTAAATATAAAAAACATGTAACTGTACTGCCAGTTAAAACATAAAAAACTACTATTAAATTACACACTTTTACATTTTACAAATTACATTTTTCTATGTTCAGATTGTTCTGAACATAATTGGGGCCGGCATGAACTTTATTCTAAAGGTAGCTGACAGAGCCGTTTAATTGACCGTCTGTATACTTTGTTGTTCATCATTACATCAGCAGCTCTGACTCTACTATCTCTACCTGGATAAGTTTTCACAACACGAGCCATCTTATACTCTAAAGGAGCAGTATTAAAATCTTTTACAATAACCAAATCACCTTCTTTGAGGTTTGGTTCTGGGTATTTCCACTTGGGACGGCTTTGCAGCTGTGTTAAGTAATCATTAGACCATGATTTCCAAAAATCTTGTTTAAGTTTAGTACAAAGATTCCAAAACTTTAATCGATTGACTGAAATTTCTGTTAAATCTACTTCAGGATAACTGGTCAAAGCCGTTCCGATTAGAAAATGACCAGGAGTTAAATACTCATCAGAGTTTGTGGAGAGTAGAGGCCTAGAGTTTAATATTCCCTCGATTTGAACTATGACTGTATAAAGTTCTTCAAAAGTTAAACATATCTTGCCTACAACTCGCTTTAGGTGGTGTTTAACACTTTTAACACCTGCTTCCCACAACCCTCCAAACTCAGGTGAATAACTAGGTATAAACCTAAATTTTATTAAATGCTGGGAGCAAAACCCATTTACAGTATCCCTGTGATTTTTGGAAGATTGTAGGTTATACAACTTTTTCATTTCATTGGACGCTCCTTTAAACGTCTTAGCGTTATCACAAAATATATTTGTGGGCATGCCACGCCTCGAAATAAAGCGCTTGAGACATGCTAAAAAGGCTTCAGTTGTCAAGTCTGATACAAGCTCTACATGAATAGCTTTTATAGCAAAGCAGACGAATAGTGCGATGTAACATTTCTTTACAATAGGCTTTCTAACCCTAGCTACCTTCATATCGAAGGGTCCACAGAAATCAACGCCGACATGCTGAAATGGCCTGGACGCTGTAATTCTTTCCTGTGGGAGGGAGCCCATCAACTGCTTAGCAGCCACAGCTTTTATTTTGAAGCATTTAATACATTTGCGCACCACTTTCTTGACCTCTCGGATACCATTTACAATAGAGTACCTTTGTGAAAGAGAACTCAAGACTAATCTGGGACCGGCGTGTAAAAGTCGCAAATGCTCACTATTTATTAAGAGTTTTGTTAAGTGAGAGTTTTTTGGAAGGATAGTGGGATGCTTCTTCTCAAACGACATTTCCCTGGCATTATCGAGCCTACCTCCAACTCTAAGGACGCCTATTTTGTCGAGGAAAGGAGAGAGACTACCTATTCCTGTCTTTATAATTTTTCCAGCAGCAAGTGACTCTACCTCTTTACCAAAATATTGCTTTTGAGTGCAACGCACAATAATTGACATTGAGTCGCGAAGCTCTTGAGGTGTTAAGTTACTGTCTGTTATTTTATCCTTATTTTTAGAGCAGTTATTAAAGAATCTGTAAATAAATCCTACTACTTTCTGCAATTTATATAAGTTTGAATATTTTTCAAACAAGCTGGCTGCAAATGATGGCTCTACCTGAGTCACATTGCACGGTAAATCTTGCTCATCATTTTGTTCTACATTTGTGAATAAGTCAGGCAATTTTAAGTTTTCTAAGCCTAAGTGTGTATATTGTTTGTCTGATAAGTAGGTTGGCCCGTGCCACCACATTGAACATTGTTGCAACTTGTGCGGCAAAACTCCCCTCGAAATTAAATCTGCAGGATTGTCACATGTCTTCACAAATCCCCATTTATTCTGATCAGTTAGCTCTACAATTTGCTTGACTCTGTTGTTGGCATATATATTGGATTTTACACTGCCTGACTTGATCCAAGCTAACACTATTTGGGAGTCGCTGTACAAAAATGTCTTTACTTGGGAAAACCTACCCATCAGGACTCTACCAACCCTTTGTGCTAGCTGTGCCAGGAGAAGAGCACCATTGAGCTCTAGTTGAGGAATTGTGAGGCTTTTGCCTAATGGAGCAACACGAGACTTAGAGCAGAGTAATTCTGTTTGTACTGAACCATCATTTTTTAAAATTCTTAAATAAAGGCAACAGCCAAAGGCTTTAAATGATGCATCAGAATACCCCACCAACTCTACATTCAGAATATCATTATTATTGACACATCTTTTTACTGTGATCTTACCCATAAGTTTCAACTTATGTAAGAAATTGTTCCAGTATAGAAACTGTTCTTGTGGAACTATAGCGTCCCATCCTATTTTTAAAGACCATAGCTCCTGCATAAACATTTTTGCTACCACTATAATTGGGCCTACCAAGCCAAGAGGATCAAACATCTTTCCTATGAAGCTCAGAATTTTTCTTTTTGAATTTAAGTTATGCCCTTCCTCTATTATGGGGCTGGAAAAGGTGAAAGTGTCTGAAGTGATTTCATACATCAAACCTAAAGTTTTTACCAGATTATCTCCACTCATGTCTACATTTTCAAACTGTCTTTGCTCAATTGGAATGTCATTTATGACTTCTGGGTTGTTAGAGCACCATTTATGCAAGGAGAAATTACCTAATTTGAGAAGCTCTACTAATTGAGTTTTCAGTTCACAAAGCTGCTCTACATTGTCCGATCCACACAAAATATCATCAACATAAGTATTTTTGATCATTGTTTGAGCAGCAAGTGGGTAATCACCTTGGTACCTATTAGCCAGTTCAAGTAGGCATCGAGTGGTCAAGAAAGTAGAGGCCTTCAAACCATAAGTGACAGTCTGAAGCTGTAAACAGCTGATAGGCTTCCTGGGATCATCTCGCCAAAGAATGTTCTGAAGGCAAGTTTGTGGACTGTTTATGAAAACATTGCGAAATGCCTTTTGAATGTCACATACTAGTGTGAACATGTAGGTCCTGAACAATATTAAAATGTCAAAAAGCTCACTCTGTACCACGGGGCCATTCAGCATGACGTCATTGAGGGACACCTGGCTGCGCGACTTCATACTACCGTCAAACACCACGCGGAGTCGAGTCGTCTTACTCGCCTCGTTGATAACAGCATGATGTGCTAGAAAGTAAACAGGATCTCTATCAATATCATACATCGCAAAATCCACCTCTTTAGCATGTCCCAGCTCTACATACTGATCTATGAACAATTTATATTGTTCCAACAACAAAGGGTTTGATTTAAATCGTTTCTCTAACATGAGAAATCTTTGATAGGCAACCGAAAACGAATCACCGAGCTGCAGTTCCTCCAGAGGAGTGATGAGAGGCATGTCAACATGAAAACGATTGTCTTTCAGACTCACTGACTTCTGAAAACTTTCTTCAGCCTTCTGAAACTCATCACAACTCTTCACCGCAGGCTCGGGTAACTTTTCAGTTAGCCAAAAATTTTCCATAATATTTTCTAACTTTTTCTCATCATGGATAGCAAAATTAGAGACAATCTCACAAGTTAAATTACTTACTTCACTATTTTCAGACACTTTTTCAGGAATGTTGCCACCAACTACATACCCAAACAGGGTGTTTTGCAAAACTGGACCATTTTGGATTTTTATACAACCATCTAGTAAAACACTATAATAAATATCCGCACCTAACAACAGAGAAATCTCTGCTGGAATATTGAAATCATCATCTGCAAGTTTTAAATTTTTAGGTAAATTCCACCCAGATACATTTATAAATTGTTGGGGCAACCTTGAGGTTATTCGGTCAACAATGTGACATTTTAAGTTTAATTTTACATTATTGTGGCATGGAAGCACACTTATGTTCACAAGTTTGTCAATTTGAGTTGGTGTATTACCTATGCCTATAATACTATGGTGCTGATTTATAGCAATCAGCCCAAGTTTGTTTACAAGGCTTGTTGTAACAAATGATGCCTGGCTGCCCGTGTCAAGCAGTGCTCGGACAGAAATTTTTTCACCATTTTGATTTAGCAAGTTAACCTTTACAGTCGGAAGCAAAACATTGTTGGAAATAGGATTCGAAACCAAAGACACTGCAGCCTCAACAGGACTGGCCGGTTCTTCATGCAGCAATGTGTTGTGGCTCTCTTTACATATTTTACATTTAAAGATAAACTTACATTTTCCGCTGTGAGTCTTTAGGCAATTGGTACATAAATCATGGTCCTTGACAAACCTCTGACGGTCTGCTAATGCTGCCGTTTTGAATTCCGGACAGCTGAAAAGAGGATGATCATTTTTATTACATTTTTCACACATTCTCAACTTTTTGACTTGTGAGGCAACATTGGTTACCTTTGGTTGTGTAGATTTATAGAATCTACTAGTACTTTCATAGCAAGTACCTTTAGGGGGTAAACTATCTTCTAACGCTATAGCGCGCTTTTCGAGAAAGCTTAAAAAATCTACCATGGAAGGCATCTTTTCTATATCCCTATCTAATTGATAAGCTCTGTTAGTGATTTGATCTAATTTTCTGGTTAAAATGGAAATCAATAACATGTCCCATGTATCGATGGGTTGTTCAAGATTTTTCAATGCATGCAATTGTTGCTGCACTTCAGACACAAACGACCTTATAGAGGCTGCAGTGCCTTTTTGCATTGTAGGCAAATCTAACAAAACACCTATGTGATTCCCTATTAACCGCGCTTTGTTGTCAAATCTTTTTTCCAACAACTTTAATGCTTCCCTGTATGATTCATTTACTAGCGGCAAATTGACTATGACTGCCAAAGCATCATCTGTTACATACTTTCTTAAATAGAACAACTTCTGGACATCTGACAATGTACTGTTATTATTGATAACAGCCATAAACAAATCATAAAATGGCTTGAATTTAGTAAAATCTTTCCCATCATATGCAGTTAATTCAATGTTTGGTAGTTTACAGGTTGAACTATTATAAAAATCTGAGACAGGTTTTTTACCTATTCGCTTTATAGCAGCATTGATTTTAGCAAGCACAAGATAATATTTTTCTTCTAATTCACCAACCTTTTCTGAGTCGCTTTCGTCAATACTTAGTATGTCCAATTGCACAGCCTCATAATTGCTGAGGGCACTGATCAGCTTCTCCTTACGCGCCTCCAGAATCTCCACCGTTGCATCCGAAAGGCTTTCGGGGTCTTCAACAAAAGTCTCAATACGTGAGATTGTAGATTTGCACTGTCCTCGAAGTAATCGATGTTTACGCAATAATTCCTTGGATTCCGCCATTGTAATACGGTAGGTATACGATAAAACTACTTATTAATACGATTTACGAACACTACGCGCACTTTAGTAGCACTTTACGAACTTTGAAGACACCGGAGAGATGTTTGTTTACCAACAAACAACTGACAGCTTGACGTTGAGAATGACAGATGACAGGACACTCCCGCGCACGTTACTCCTCTATACCATAGAGACGTCGCGTTGAGTACCCACACGATCCAAATAATAAATCCGTGGTAGGTAGTTGGGAAGAAACGTGATGATGACCAGAAAATTGAACTTCACACGATAACTCGATGATTTTGATGCTTTCTTCTTGATGATGCTTCGATATTTTCGTTCTATTATAGCATAGAACGAAGTTGCGGGCCTCGTACAACAACCCGACAATGCCGACTTGTATGGCAAGCCGGTCTCGGCGAACTCGGTTTTCGCGTAAACTCGTCGAAAACTACACCGTTCGGCACTGACTCTAATTTATTAACTTCTCGAAGGACCACCGCACGCATGTACGAAATAAAATATGCGTGGGAAACTTTAAAACTGATTTTATTATTTGTTACAGTCAAGAGATAATCCGCCATCAAAAATCTTTCAAACAGGAAGGAAGAAAAAATGACACAACACAAAAACCAACTAAATTTTGTCAATGTTGCCATTTTAAATATAAAAAACATGTAACTGTACTGCCAGTTAAAACATAAAAAACTACTATTAAATTACACACTTTTACATTTTACAAATTACATTTTTCTATGTTCAGATTGTTCTGAACAGCATAAGTACTTATTTCTATTTCACTCATTTTTAATAACATTTAAGTATTTTAAGTACGTTACTTAAAAATATAATATTTTTGTAGTCTACTTTAAATTTACTTCATTTTGATACCCCACTCGATAAGGTTGGCTAATATTTTTTTTCTTACAATTTCGGGCATAAGATCCGCCATTTTGTTTTTAATGTCGATTTATCTCGAAAACCGTGAAACTTTTACTGGGCACAAGTTTTGATTTTCTGTTAACTTTTTTCAAGTAACAAATTAGCAATGAATGCATGCAAATGGTTATTCATAATTTAGGTAGGTAGAGTACCTACCTATCTACGCAACACATTGCACTGTTAACTTTCTTGCAGTCGAGGGATGGGGAGGGTCGTTGATTGGGGGAGAGAAATAGGGGAAAAGGGAGTAAGTTTGCTGTACTGTAATTTATCGACGGATTTGAATCTTTGAGAGGCACACTAAGGACTTCATTCTACACAAGATGTTGTCAAAAAAAATCCAAAAAGGGGAAGTGGAGGGGAGGAAAGAGGGGAAGTTTGCTGTAGCGTAATTTATCGACGTAGGTAATGTAGTGAAACACAGCTAGCTGATTGAACACTGTTTTATTTAATAAAGAAGGTACCTATAAATAAATCCCGTCATTGACAGATGGGACCCTCAAATATGTTACTTCTTATCTAAATATACTACATCTTTCCCCTATATAATAAACTAGTAAGTAAGCACATCGAACCATAATAAAAACTAGACAATTTTACAAATATATATTCAACCTTACTGTTATACTTAGGTAAATACATAATATATAAGTAGGTACATTTAAAGCTACTTACTTATTACAACTTTCCTCAGCTTTTAAATCTAACTTACCTTGCTACACAGAGCTAAGGAACAAAACGAAATACAAGTAAAAAACTAATTACTAATCTAAATTTAATCTATGTTTAACCTCCAATTTCCTTCCTTTTGTTTTTCTACGCGTGGTGAGCCCACCAATTTAGCTTTACTTCTAGTAGTAGGACCCACAGTTAAATTAGCGAACCCTAACCGATCCGAAGTATGTTTCGTATTTTCCCCTAAACCTTTTCTCACTGTTTTTTCTGACTGCTGTGGATCAGAAATAAAAGGAGCCAAGTCTCGAGAACACGATGAACCCTGAATACCTACCGCTGACGTAGGTGTAGGTAGGTTACTACGATCGGCGACGTTATCATCTGCGGCGCCGCCGGCTTTGTCACTACCTAACCTTCTAACTAAATGCCTACGATTGCGGCGATACCTTCGACCTACTTCGTCCTGCAATATGTATGACCTGGGCTCGGAAGCTTTTTCTACTACCTTCATACTCTTTCTCCTATTACCATCCGCTACTACTACAATGTCATCCCGTTGTAGTATAGGGAGGTTTCTAGCCGACCTATCATACCTCAACTTTTCTTGATTTTGGTGCTCTAAAATAGCCTCATAATTTTTATACCTATCGATTTTTTCCTCTAATACACACTTATGTATAGGTAAGCGCGTATTAAGTTTTCTCCCCATTAAAATTTCCGCTGGCGAGTCTATATTATGCCTAGGTGTTGACCTTAAGTTTAATAAGCTTACGTAGTAATCATGTCCCGAATCAATGCATTTTTTTAATAACGTTTTTACTGTTCTCACCGCTCGCTCGCTCTTTCCGTTGGACTGAGCATAAAGCGGCGATGACGTAACGTGTCTTATCTCCCAGTTCCTAACAAAACTTATAAATTGTTTTGAAATATAAGCCGGCCCATTATCAGTAATTAATTCATTAGGTATACCGTATCTAGCAAACTGCTCCTTCATGGCTTTAATAACAGATTTACTCGTAATCGAATTCAATTCATTAACCTCAACAAAGTTCGATAAATAATCCACTAAAATCAAGTAATACTTTTTCTTATACTCAAAAATATCTGATCCGACCTTTGCCCAAGGTATAGGCGGAATGTAATGCTGCAACATAGGCTCTCTGCGCGGCGCTGGCGCGTGCAGTGCGCACGTACGGCAGGCCTGCACTGTACGCTCCACGTCACTCGACATGCCCGGCCAGAACAATACACCGCGCGCACGCCTTTTACACCTATCTATACCTAAGTGTCCCTCGTGTATACGAATCAACATTTCATTTCTTAACGATTTCGGTATAAAAACGGCATTTTCTTTAAATACAACCCCTTCTACATATTGTAAGCATTCTCTATACGACCAATAAACCCGCATGCCTTCTTCTACCTAAAACTTGCACCTCGGCCAACCATTTAATATGCACTCAATTAATGATTGCGCTTCATTATCATTAGCAGTATGTTTCCTAACTAACTCTAATTTTTCGTCGCTAAATTGTACCTGCTGTAACATAAAGCATGCCTGAGCTTCTACCTCCGCGTTCAATCGTTCATGCATCCTCTCAGGTAGTGCAGCACGAGATAAAGTATCCCATACAACCATTTTCGGTCGCAAAATTTTAAAAACGTCGCAAATTTGCAATTTGTCGTAACAATTACGTTACTTGTGATTTTGGTTGCAGCGTGTATTAAAGGTGTTGACAATTTGTATCGAAAACATTACAGTAAAAGTGTGTGTGCTTTGTGTCGATAATTTTCGTCATTTTGTTCTTCATTTTGTTCTTGACACATTGTGTGGACTTGAGTAAATTGTCAACACATTGACGACACTAGGTAACAGTAATTGTAGTAAAGATAACGACACTAATTGTTGGATTTGTCCAAACAGAAAACCAGTGGTTCTCAAGCTTTAGTGGTGCTCAGGGACTAGTTGTTTGTGCAGATGAATATAAATTACTAGCTGCGCTCCCGCGGTATGACCCGCGGTCCCTCGGCATTTTTTCGGGATAATAAATAAATAATGCTGGACTTTTCACACAGCATCATCTAGCCCCAAAGTAAGCAGAGCTTGTGTTATGGGTACTAGATGACTGATAAACTAGATAAAAAGTAGATAAAAATAAAATAAAAAGTAGGATAAAAAGTAGCCTATGTCTTTCCCTGGGATACAACCTTTATCCATGCCAATTTTTTTCCTAATCTGTTCAGTGGATTGGGCGTGAAAAGGTAACAAACAGACAGATAGACAGACAAAGTTACTTTCACATTTACAATGTTAGTATGGAGTATAGATTAGTATGGATTGTTTTTATAACACACAAAAAAGGTTAAGTAGGTACCTACTCTTAAAATAAAAATGAAAATCCAAGTTTAATTTTTTTGAATTTTATATCACATTAAAAAATGGAGGACTTTTTCGAATGTAGGAATGTCTCCTAATTTTACTCTGCATTTCATTTTCTTCCAGTTTTTCTCTGGAATGCTGTGTTCATTGCATCATAGAGCTTGTATCTCGTTTTTTTCAATGAGCGAGGTCAAAATAGGTAGGTTACATCTACCCACCCTTCTTCCGCAGAAACCTCATTAAATGGCATGTTGAGAACCACTGTGAACATAAAATAAACAAAACTCCATTTTATAAAACAGTCGCCCTGTAACAGTTCTTGACACAATTTTGAAATTTTTCAACATATTAACGTAACTGTGGGTCAAGTTTTATCATCAAGTAAATACATATTTTTTCATTGAAATTTACATAACTATCCAATATAATTAGTTAAAAAGAATACACTTTGCTTATTTTTATAGACAGTATAATATAAATCATTTATGTGGTTCGAAAATATTGTATTTTGACTTTTTTTTTATTGAAAATGATCACAATAACAGAAAACATTTGAACTATTTTATCAAATCCTACAGGCGCATCGGTAAATTTGGTTAAATTACACTAAACTGCACGATGAATTTCAATTCGCAGAGTATTTTAGGTCGACTAACAAGCAAATATTACAGAATAATGTAGGTACTCACATTTTTATGATGGCGGCGAAAAATAAAATTAATGTCACAACACACCTTTCAACTAAAAAAGTACACTTCAAAATTTCTGTTCATAAATCTGGGTAGATTATAAAGAGGAATGAATGAAATGAACCATTGAATGGTAAAGTGAACACAATAAGGTTGCCATGTTTCAACATGGAATCGATACGATGCGACAAAAAATACTGTTACGATTGATCCCCACTTTTCGACATTTTAACGACACATGTTTCGTAATGACGACAGAGATTTACGTAAATTTATAACCAAAAATTATTGTTACGCGAAAATTGTTACGTCATGTTAACGTAACGGCGACAAAAATGGTTGTATGGGATCTGCGATATACATGAACTTGCCCGGTGTATACACCACTTTAATGTCGTAATGCTGAATGCGTAACATCATTCTTTGCAATCGTGCGGGCACAGATGCCAGAGATTTTTTAAATATGGATTCTAATGGCTTGTGATCCGACTGTACCGTGATGTCCGACCTCCCAAATATGTATTGATGAAATCTCTCACATGAAAACACAATCGCTAATAACTCTTTTTCAATTTGTGCGTAACGGTTCACCAGCGGTGTGTTCACCAGCAAGCTCGCCTGCACGTCACCAGGTTCCTTGTTCACTCCAGATGCCTTGAGAAATACTTCAAATTGCTTCCACCATTTTTGCCAAGCATCGGCACGCGCGGCTGGACTGCCTTCAATCTGCAGTTCTGGCGGAGGTCTCGCGTGTTCCATGTTTCCCACGCTCTAAACACTGTATTCCTAATAAATTTGCCACGAAAAAGAGTCTCCAAACTCACTATTTTCCGTTTTTAAAAGACACACCGCTGTCACCATGTAGTGAAACACAGCTAGCTGATTGAACACTGTTTTATTTAATAAAGAAGGTACCTATAAATAAATCCCGTCATTGACAGATGGGACCCTCAAATATGTTACTTCTTATCTAAATATACTACAGGTAATCACCTACTTTCTTCCTTAATTTTTGGAAGCGAGAGGTCTACTCATAGAACCACTAGTTTAGATGATATTTGACCACACTCTGCTTGAGGCTACATTGTTGTACCTATACAGAGAGGAGCACGCTTAGGTTATCAGTTACCACCTACAAGGAACTGCTGGCTAGCGGAAGGATTTGGATATAGGTAGGGTAAGATAGGTACAGAACACCGCGGGAGTTCCGATAAAGCGCCGGCTGTGCGTAGTAATAATTTTATTTTATTTTATTTATTTAGAACATCCAACAGAAAAAGCACAAAAATACTACCTATACATTTCTCAAGTAACCTACTTATATCTAGTGTTTCCCCAGTTGTAGTAGTATGCCACAGCATGCACACATGATATGGGCTTAACTAAACTAAAATGGTAGGTATTTCTTACCAAACTAGGTAACCTCCGCGCTCCGGTTGAATTTACGCAAATAATTGTAGATCACGTTTTTTTTTTAAATAAAAAAAACTGGGTAGGTACAACTATTTATTTATTTTATTTATATGAACAAAAAAGAAAAGGGCTTTGTCGCCGAGCGACTATACCGCCCAATCAGTAACATCGTAGCTCAGTCTTCTTCTTCTTCTTCTTCTCTCTCACTTCACTTCTTGGTTTCTTCTAGTTTCATTTCACTCCCCGGCTTTTTCTTCTTCTTCTTCTCTTTATTTCTTCTTCCTCCCATAGAAATATTCCTCCTTTAAATTCCTTCTTCCTCTTCTTCTTTTTATTAATGGCAACTAACTGTTAACTGTATAATTCTGCCAATGTCAAGTATCCTCCCCTCTCAAATATGTATTACGTCACGTCAAAATCAAATTTTGAAAAAACATGGCGGGTTGTCATTTCAAAACTCCAATGGAAATCTTTCGTCAAATGAGAAATCTTCTAAAAGTTACATTTGCCTACGAATTTTATTAAATTAGTCCACAGAGTTTTAGACAAAGTTTAACATTTCTCTGAATTATTAGTTAGTCAGACGAGTCGAGACCACACACTCACACACTCTAGTAGTGTCGTGCATTCAAAACAATTCAAAATTATAGAATCGATAATATTCTATTTATTATTTTATCGGAAAATCGAAATATATATCTCTATGGAAAATCAGCTGTATCGAGTAGAACCGGTTTTTTGTCATTGATTTTTGAACTCTAACTGCCAGACTCTATTTTTGTCTCTGCCAACTTGTCTATGGATTGGTGTTTCCAGCTTTGCTACATTTTGCTAGTTATATCCATTTCTATGGTTATATCAAAGTGACACGTTTTTGTATGATGAATGGGCTCTTGACCTCGAGACTTACACAGGCAAGAATGAGGTGTGTGTATTTTTCTTATTTCTTATTTCTGTGTACGATGGCGATGGAGCGAGCCTACCCAGAAGGTGCCTATTAACTCTCTTCTTAAAAACATCAGGGTCGTAGCTCAGTGGAAATACAGACGCTAAAAGTTTAAAAATAATTGCACTAATTCCAATGATGTTTAAAATATATAGATAGATACGTAACAAGCACTTGGAAATTACGCATCAAAACAGTCTTAAGGCTCGTTTACGCCGAGTCAACAACGTGCGACATTGCCGCATGCCACATATTGAGGCATGCGACACCTTGTGGCTACAAATGAAAGCATTTGCGGCATTAGTGGCATGCGGCAGCCTATTTTACGCCGAGGCAACATCGTGCTTGGGTAATTTCCAAAGCATCATGTTATGGCCCAGTTTTTACTTCAGTTTGCGTCAAACAGAGCGACGTTTTTATCAGTGACAGTCGGATTGTCTTTCGCCATTTTTAAAGGAGCTAGTGGCTCTGCTATTTTATTTACTTTTCTCGTGTTTTACTAGGTTTTATTATGTAATTTCGGTGGCATTTTACTAATGAAGCCTTGGATTACATATCAGGAGATTTGGTAAATGGAATGGGGGAGTATTCAAGAAGATTTCTCATTTGACAAAAGATTTGCGTTGGAGTTTTGAAATAACAAGCCGCCATGTTTTTTCAAAACCAAATTGACGTGTCATAATACATATTTGAGAGGTCAACTTAGGAGGGGTAACTTAGGAGTATATAACCATACAATTTTTGGAGTTTAAACCTGGCGTAACTTTACACCACGTTTATTAATAGGGGCCTATGAGCATAACGTATTACGTATCTATAGTTTATTTAACATTGATTAATATTCACAATTATTGTCGTTTGAAAGATCGAAAACCTAAACTCGTTTCGTTTCGTATCGTAGCTTTTGTCGCATCATTTTGAGCGACCAGCCTGCAACACTGCTATGGATTTTTTGTAAACAAATAGAATTCATTGTTGTTTGGTCGGGTCCGACACATGTGCTACTAAAGACATGTTACTTGTGTTGTGAAAACAGGAAAACATAGTGCAATGTCCGGATACTTGGAAGTGAAGTATCCGTTCAAGTCCAATCTCGGTCTGAATCCATTTAAGGTAATATCTTCACATATATTTTGCTTCGTATGCTACCCACAACAAAAATTTCTAATAATTATTTTATTGGCAGTCGTGGAAACGACAGTGGTGCATATTGCGACCGAGCCCAACATTCTCGGGTGGTATTTTGGCGGTATACTGCAGCGAAGCTGGAGCATCAGCTGGCACGATCGATCTTCCTTCGAGCTTCGTAGTGCGGAGGGCGAAGTCTCGCACGCGGCCACATGCTTTCGCCGTGTTCCCCGCGGACGAGCCTCGAAAGCCCCGGGTGCTGCTGGCTGCGGCCACTCTCCAAGATGCCCTAAACTGGATGGAGAAATTCAGATCTCTCATGAATGTGGACAAACTAATGGGTACTACTTTCATTCTAAAGTAGATTATGTATAATCTATGGAACACTAAAGGTACTTGAATCTTATTAAGTACCATTTTTTTTATGATAAATGGGTCAGCTCTTGACCTCGAAACTAACACAGGCAAGAGTGAGGTCTACAATGGAGCGAGCTTACCCAGAAGGTGCCTATTAACTCTCTTCTTAAAAACAACAGGGAAATACAGATGAGGGCTCAGCGGAAATACAGATGCTGGAAGCTGATTCCAAATTTGGTGCTTAATTTTATTTTATTTATGATTCATTTTCTATATGACGTTTTTGTTATTCATTTAATACTCTTGAGTCCTAAAACATACCATTAATGCATCAAAAATTCATGCAACATTAAAATGCAATCTACCTCATTGTGCTGTGTTAGGAAGCATTGACATCATTACATTGAATGCAAATGTACCTACACTCCAATGTAATACCTATGAGAAGCCTATTGTGTTCAAGGGACATGGAAACTGGCCAAGCATTTCATTCTGTGCCTAACTCTTGCTTAATTGGTATTCATTTAGGGTAATTTTGTGTAACTTGTTTCAATTTTAGTATCTTAAAAAAGGCTTTTGTCTGAAATAATTCACTATTCAATATTAAGTTCTGTTATTTAATGCACTTAAGTCTGATATTTATAAGGATGAGGCTATAAATGGCCCTTATGCCTAGTTCGGACTAGGCTACTATTTTAGTCAAGTAGCGAGTAATTTAGCCCCATAACGCGTGTAAAAAATTTAGTTGAGTAGATCCATTTATTCTACTTTTATCGGGCAAGTAGCACCACGCGTCCGTGCTCACTGGTTCACCGGCTAAACAAGTCCGTACCTGTCAAATTAATCAAGTTCATTAGAATTGAATGTGTGCCTGACACATTGAACTTGTTTTGTTCACTTTATTGCGTTGCAGCCGGTTCATCTTGAACTCTCACAGAACACTTGTGTACTGTACTCGACCATATTGTGAACAATTTCTGTGCAGTAGCGAGTCGTTTGGCTACTAAATTACTAGCTATACAACTAAAATACTAGCCTAGTGGCTAACTCAAATGACTGCTAAATCTCTTGCCATCTCATGACAGCAGACTGAATGGACAAAACATTCTAAAGCCTTGTAACATTGACAGACAAATAGTTTGGTAAGATACAACTCAAAATTACCTTAAACTCATGCATCATTTTCAGACACCGATGGTTCACTTAAAGATTCATACTCAGTATCAGTCAACATAACCGAGTTTTCCCGCAAGTGCGGGCTAAGTGGCACTGACTGTACCATCACCGTGTCTCCCTCCGGAGTGCTAGTGTCGCGCAGTCGGAAGCTCGCAGTTCATGTGGAGTGG